>OX352772.1:264966520-265676520 GCA_947095535.1 Poecilobothrus nobilitatus
AAATGGTTTGGATTCTCATCCGCTCACAATTCATGGATTAATAAAACTGATTTAATATAAAGAAAAAAATTTGTTTATTTCATATTATTTTAATTATTAAAATTACATGTTTTAAAAACTGAACTGATAAATTTACTTTAACAGTTTCATTATTTGGAAGTAATATATTAAAATATGTGCTCCCAAAAGCTGATTCATTCAATCTAAGTTAAACATTTTATTTTCTAGAAAGTTCTTTATTATGTACAAACTTTACTTGACTTATAATAGAACATACATATATAAAGAGTGATAAAAATCTATCTCTTCTATCTGAATAAGCTTCCATATAATCTAAATATTCCTCTTTTAAATTTTCAAGTAATTTTATTCATTTTCTATAGAATATATAAATATAATTCCTTCATCGATTCGTTTCCTTATCATCGACTTTTTCAATTCATTCTGATTTTCTTCATATTAATTTCTTGCCAGTGATAATACATCAATATTTTCAGTAATTCCTTTATTCTTACCAGCTGGCAGAACATTTGAAATATTCTTTTCAATCATCTCCCAATCATCTTCTTCAGAAAATGGACAATCAGCATTAAAATGATTAGGTGCTTGCTTTTTGTTTATTTGTTAAACCTCTTATTTTACCAATAATAGATATATCACCACCATATACTTCTATTTTTAGATGTTGCCAATCCAAAGGAGATAAATCGAATTGGTTAGTAAATGATTCACCATTTCTAATTTTAAATAAACAAATTTTTTCTCCACCTTCTGGAGTTATATATACCTCCAAAAAATCGTGAAATATTCTCCAATTAATTATTTTAATTGAAGCCCATTTCCGTCCACAAATACAATATTTATACCCATGTAAAATATTATCAGCCCAAAACATTATGGTGTTTCTACTTAATAGTTTAATCGAATTATGTCATATTTTATGTTAAGATTAGGCTTTTATAGAATTTTAGATGTAAAATTATTAGAAAAAAAAATCTTCTCTGGGATCGAACCTTAACATAATAGATTCATAAACTTACCAAGTGTCGTATACCTTACTTAATAGATTTTTATATACACCTTAACACTCCTACCAACAGAAGATTTAGTTAATTCTCAGCATTTTCATATTTTATTTCTAAATTAGCGGCTTAATTAGTTTTCTTTAGTTTTAAACATACAATGGAGTTTGCAAGAACACTTTTCGTATTTAATAAATTTTTTCTTAAAAATAAAAAAAATTTTAGAAGAAAATATAGACATGAAATTCAATATCATATAAATTTTTTGAGAAATTAAGCTGAGTCAACATTGATCCAATTCAATACATTGAGAGAAGATAAAGATGACAAATGGACGGATTTACTTACTCAGAGTTCAATCAAATTTCCTAACACATGCCTATTACGATTTGGTAAAATTGTAAAGAAATTTCAAGAAAAAAAATGTAAATATCGAAAAACACTAAAAATAAATGAATAAACTTTGTAGTATCTATACACATATTTGACTTTTTTTCTTTTTATTTTATTTTAACAATAGGAATCCCCTGACGTCATTTCAGATTTTTATTTTACAAGTTTAAAAATTTGTTGAGCATTTTTATACCCGTACGATAGGATCGGGTATAATAAAATTACTCCTCCGTTTGTAACACCTCGAAATAAGCGAGCTAGATATACCTTCAAAGGTATGGATCGGATCAGAAAAAAATTCTAAGACTTTTGAGCTATGTCCGTCCGTCCGTCCGTCTGTTCGTCCGTCAGCACGCTAACTCAAAAACTAAGAAAGCTAGAATCTTGAAATTTACACAAAATATTCTGGGAGTAATTTGTAGGTTCCCTATTTTTTTTGGTTGAGTTTGGACCAAGCCTTAGGGTAGCTCTCGAACACCTAACTTTTAGATCCCTACATTTTTTTTGAAATAGAGCTATGAAATTTTAATTGCTGATAGATCTCACAAAAATATTAATTTTATTTTTAATAACTTTTTTTTGTAGCCCCACCCGTTACGGAGCTACAGCTCCCCAAAGGTTCAAAAAAGCTCTATATTTAAATTGTTATAGCACAAGTTGTATAAGGTATATCTTCATTCTGAACGCCACACGATTACTACTTTTATTAGCTTTAAAAGTATATATACAATAAATATATATTTGTGGTATACGGTGTCTTAATTTACTGTTATGCGAAACTCAAATTTTGCAAAATCCTTTAACCCTGCTATCTTCTAAACGGTTTAAGTTGGAAACTTGAAATTTTGACAGAAGTTAGATCTTTGAAAATAAGTATGAGTCATTTCAGAAATTTTTTTTGTATCACCCCCCGCTTAGGAGCTGTAAGGGGTCAAAAACTGAAAATTTCCTATTTTTAAACACCTGTAACTTGAACACCTGTTAAATTTTTTTTGAAGTAATACACAAAAATTAAAGCTTCAACATTATACTCTTATTTCTCTTAACAACTTTTTTTAATAATATAGGGTTACTTTATAATTGACGAAAGTGTTACTTGATTTTTTCGAATTTTCTAACAAATTTCTTTAAAACGAATTTTTTCCATTTTGTTTTACTCGATAATTTGAAATTGTTGAGGATATAATGCGTAGTATAAAAAAATGTAAATAAATAAACAACATAACGATTGCTTGAAGAATTTTTATTTATATGATATTGATATATATACATACTTATATAATATCATGTTTATTTACATATCGTATATGTCACTAGTGAATGAATGATAAGAGTATATATGTATATTATATAGCGCCGTATTTACATACATATATGTATTTTACTTATAAGAAATTATTCTGTCAATGGAATATTTAAATATGATATAATATAATATAATATTTAAAATTATATTTATTATTTTGTACTAAGTAAATTTAATATACATTTACCGCTTAGTATTAAATGGTACTATAGAATAATTGAAAAAGTTTTGGTTTGATAATCGTTATGTGGAAGGTTAGAATCTGCTTTAGAAGAATGTTCATATAAACATATAGTTTGAATATATGTACAACCCATAAGTTCTAGAAATTATAAAATTCACCCAAATTATTTTAAAATACTAAAATATTAAAAAAATAATATTGTAGGCAGAGTGGCTGTGAACATACTAACGGTTCGTACGGGTATCTAAGAGTTGACAAAGGCAACTGTATTCTTCCTCGTTAAATACATATTATATATTATTAATACTGACAAAAAATTATTTTTTTTAAATTTCAAACAAAAAAACCGTAAACATTATTTCTTATCACTAAACAATTTTTTTTCATTCACATTTTAATAAAATTATTACCAAATTTTTTTTTATTTTCCTTATCACATAATTAATTTCAAATTCAACCGATTATGCGTCTAAAACTACATTTTGTTTTATTTCGTTTTGTGTTTTGTGTTTTTCTTTCAACCCACCAACCATAGGATACCAAAAATGTGCTGGTAGCCCTATAGTATATCTACTTAAAACAATTTGTGAAACAGCGTTAAATATTTTAAAATGTAATTGTAATCTCAGTAAAAAACAACAACACAATATTACGAAAGTATAAAAAGGAATTAAGATCACTCATTTTTCGTAAAAAAACCTATAAATAGCAAAAAAAAAATTATTCAACGTAGTGTATTTTTACCTACACTTCTTGGTGCAGTACTATCAGCGATAATCGGAAATTTAATAAAATGAAAAATACAACATTCAACAAAATGATAATTCTAAAACGCAAGATTTATGAGAAAATGGAGCAAAATGCAGACGTTGAAGTTAATGAGTTGGATAAAATTATGAAAAAAATATTGATAAATAAACATTTTACGGACATTTAAAAAAGGTATTTGTACAGACAAATCTATTTAAAATAAGAAACAAAAAACGACAACTTCCTATAAATAAAGAGGAAAAAGTAAAAATTACGGAAACGAAAGATACTCAAACTCGTGCAAAACCAATGTATATAGACTGAGATTCCAGTCGCATTTTCCTGAATACAAAAATGTTGGAATACAAATTGTACTTGAAGCAGAAGAAGTATATGAAAAAGAAGCTGATGACGAAATTCTGATGATTGATGATGAAATTGTTTTAACAAAAGCATTGTCAGCTGCTTCAGTTAGAGAACGTCTTAGAAAAACAAAATCAATTAGAAATCAAAATGTAGAAATTTTTGAAACTGATGCAGGAGACATTTTAACTGTTCCTTTAGATAGCCCAAGTCCACCAATGAAAAAAGAAAAAAACTATAAATAGCAAAGAGTTGAATAAATCATCAAGACGTGTTTTAAGGTCAGCTATATAATTTTCCAATTCGTAAGAATAAATTCGCAAGCTCATGGACAACATACAAGTAAATGATGAATTTTATGTCACTTTACTTAGTGATTCATTTATGAAATCTTATCCAGAAAAATCATTATCATCTTTTACAAATAAAATGAATAAATCAATGTGTGATTCAAGGTGTAAAATCGGTATTTAAGAAATGTATTTTAATGATTTAATTCCAAATGTGCATTGTGAAGAATGGGAAAAAAGTACTCAAATATTTATTAATGGTATGCAGAAAGGCATGATAGGAGTTGGAACAACATATATTCCATACATAGAAAAACAAATGATATGCGACTGGAAAGTTTTTCTACTACCAACACTAATTCAAAATATACGCCCATTTAATAGGTTTACAAGAAACAAAGTTGAACTTCAGTTGATTTGGGGAATTTTTAATTTTATAATAAATGTTAATTATATACAACAAACAAAAGCTGAGGAGATGCCTAAAAATATAAGTTACACTACAATATGTGTTACCCGACCTATAATAGATATAAAAACGAGGAAGAATACAGTTGCCTTTGTCAACTCTTAGATACCCGTACGAACCGTTAGTATGTTAACAGCCTGTCACTCTGCTCACAATATTATTTTTTTAATATTTTAGTATTTTAAAATAATTTGGGTGAATTTTATAATTTCTAGAACTATGAGTTGTATATATATTCAAATATTATATACATATTTGTATGGGTTGTATATATATTTTATATATATTCAAACTATATATTTATACATTCTTCAAAAGCAGATTTTAACCTTTCACATAACAATTATCAATCCAAAACTTTTTCAAATATTCTATAGTACCATTTAATACTAAGCGGTAAATGTATATTAAATTTACTTAGTACAAAACAGTAAATATAATTTTAAATATTATATTATATTATATTTAAATATTCCATTGACAGAATAATTTCTTATAAGTACAATAAAATACATATATGTATGTAAATACGGCGCTATATAATATACATATATACTCTTATCATTCATTCACTAGTGACATATACGATATGTAAATAAACATGATATTATATAAGTATGTATGTATATCAATATCATATAAATAAAAATTCTTCAAGCAACCGTTATGTTGTATATTTATTTACATTTTTATGTACTACGCATTATATCCTCAACAATTTCAAATTATCGAGTAAAACAAAATGGAAAAAATTCGTTAAAGAAATTTGTTAGAAAATTTGAAAAAATCAAGTAACTCTTTCGTCAATTATAAAGTAAACCTACATTATTAAAGAAAAATGTTAACAGAAATAAGAGTATAATGTTGAAGCTTTAATTTTTGTGTATTACTTCAAAAAAATTCTAACAAGTGTTCAAGTTACAGGTGTTTAAAAATAGAAAATTTTCAGTTTTTGACTCCTTACAGCTCCAAAACGGGGGGTGATTTCAAGTTTCCAACTTAAACCGTTTAGAAGATAGAAGGGTTAAAGGATTTTGCAAAATTTGAGTTTCGCATAACGGTAAATTAAGACACCGTATGCCACAAATATATATTTATTGTATATATACTTTTAAAGCTAATAAAAGTAGTAATCGTTTGGCGTTTTCAAAATGAAGATATACCTTATACAACTTGTGCTATAACAATTTAAATATAGAGCTTTTTTGAACCTTTGGGGAGCTGTAGCTCCGTAACGGGTGGGGCTACAAAAAAAAGTTATTAAAAATAAAATTAATAATTTTGTGAGATCTATCAGCAGTTAAAATTTCATAGCTCTATTGCAAAAAAAAATGTGGGGATCTAAAAGTTAGGTGTTCGAGAGCTACCCTAAGGCTTGGTCCAAACTCAACCAAAAAAAATAGGGAACCTACAAATTACTCCCAAAATATTTTGTGCAAATTTCAAGATTCTAGCTTTCTTAGTTTTTGAGTTAGCGTGCTGACGGACGGACGGACGGACGGACGGACATGGCTCAAAAGTCTTAGAATTTTTTTCTGATCCGATCCATACCTTTGAAGGTATATCTAGCTCGCTTATTTCGAGGTGTTACAAACGGAGGAGTAATTTTATTATACCCGATCCTATCGTACGGGTATAATAAGAGCAAATTTTGACAACATGTTTTAATCAAGTATCTTCGAAAATTACAGATTTAAAAAAATATAAATCACGTGTAATAGAAGCTTTCAAAACTTTTATAGATAGTGTACAATTGATTTCAATTATTAAACCAGATATGTTTTTTGTATACACAGATATAATTGAACCGCAAAGAAAAGGTGATAAAGATGTAAGGTGTAAAAGAATTCAGTAATAATCAATATTGCAATGTGGAAAAATCATTTAATAACATTTCATTACTTTTGTGTGATAAATATGGAAACAAAATAAACTTTTCCAATAGCTCAATTCCAACAAAAATTGTATTACATTTAAAAAAGTATAAATAAAAGCTATTTTACAAAACTATATATTACTTTATTTTTATTCATAATGGAGAGAATATACTATAAGTATTATTTAATTCAATCTGGTAGAGGACTTGATGATATCGGTCCTTTATTACAATCAACCATATCTTTTCAAAGTGTCGTGGATCGGGAAGCTTTTTTGGAGGACTTTTAAGATATTTGAAACCATTATTTACTTCATGCTGATATTTTGAGGTTAGAGCAGATTATTAACTCCGGTATCAATTCTTTATCTGATATTGCATCTGGTGCAAATGTAAAAGAAGTTATGCAAGACCGTATTAAAGAGATTGTTAAAAATGTACGACGTGGTACCGTACGAAAACTGAATGAAATGTATGGTTCTGGCATAAGAAAACAAAAAGCTTTAAAAAGACCATTCATTAAAACATTAAATTATTTTACTTCAAAACGACGCAAAGATAATAACAAAAAGAAACAAAAAGATATTTTTAACTAATAATTGAGTATATGAAATCTGAGTTGGATATTTTTAAAACCCAACCCATTCAGTCTAGCATTTTACGTTCTGAAGAAGTAGATATTTATCTTCTACGTATTTAAGATTAAAAGTACAGATCTTGAAGAAAGATGGAACACATTGGAATAATGATGAAACTGCTGATGGAAAAATAATAATACAGCCAAGTGTAGTTAATAACATTTTACATTCTTTAATAAAATAATCTAATGTTCAATTAAATGGCAAAAATATAACACCATGTGATGGAAATTATCACTATAAAGCTTATATTGAATCTTTATTAAATTATGGTACAGATGCTGCTGCAACTGATTTAGAATGTGCAGGATGGATTTTAGATAAAGCAAATATAGCTAAATCTGATAATAATGGATCAAAAGAGCGCGAAAAATTGTATCATAATAGCAGTGTAGTGGAACTCATGGGTAAAGTACACGTAGATATGTTTAACCAACTTACTCTACTTATAAATAATGTTGACATTCGTATAGTTGTAACAGTTGAAAAGCCAGATTTGTATCTATTTGCAGACGATTCCGATGAATCACAATTAAAAATTATAGAAGCCACGCTATTTATTAGGTATGTTACCGTTAATCCTACTGTTAGCACACAATGCTGTTCTTGGGAAATCCAATGCTAAATATAATTAAAAACGCGTTGAAGTAAAGAGTTTAACAATTCCAATGAACAGCTCATCAATATCACAGTTGCCAAACACAATAATTTTTTGTATGACAGAAAATGTGGGTTACTCTGGAAAAATATAAAAAAAACCCATACAATTTTAAACATTTTGATATTTCACAATTTGTGTTAAGCGTAAATGATGTGGAAATACCTAATTCAGCAATTGAAACCAGTTTTTCAGATGAAAATAATTCCTGTACAAGAGCATACAGTACAGTACACTTAAATTTTCAGGAACTGGAATTTACCACAATAGTAAAGGCCATCATATAACCAACATATATAAGTCTAATATAGATAAGTCTATGTTTAGTAAAGGATTTTTCATACCAGCTTTTGATTTAACTCCAGATGCATCTGGAAATGAAGTATGTCAAGACTTACAGTTAGAATAGAGGTAAGGCTATCAAAACCACTTACATCTACACCAATTGCTATTGTTTATGGAGAATTTGATGCAAGCATACAAATTGATAAAAATCGAAATATATTCACAAATTTATAAATAGAAGATCGAAACATGTATTCAAATATTTAACAAAATGGCTTTTTTTTCCCCTTAAGGGAGGTGGGAATCTTCCAAAGACACCAAGAATTTCCCCGTTGGTAGTGTCAGATTTTTACTGACTAAACCCACCTCCCCCTTTAGCCAATATAATGGGATGAAACCCTTACCTGCAAATGCAGTATATTGGCTAGGGAGTAGGGATAGGAAGGATAGGAAATGGATACGGAAACATTTAATTGGGAGTGAGACTGTAACGAAACAACGAATCCGTCTATTATTATTACTATTTTGCTAACAGTGACTATAGCCGTTACAACTGTTACAACACGTAGTAGTATATAACACCTTACTACATGATGTTATTATTGAAGGCAACCCCCACTGTCACTGTAGCGGCTGTTATTATTGGTATTAGTATTCTCATTAATATTATTATAATTTTACTACAGAGTCAGGGCCATCGGTGGATTACAATGTGCAGCAGTATATAACACTTTGTTTGAATGATATAACCAAAGACAGCCCCACTGTAGCAGCTATTATTATTATTATTATTATTATTATAATTATTATTATTATTACTGAGAAGTTAGCTTCCGGCAGGTATATACCTGATGCCGAAGATGATTCAAATCCTTTCACTTTTCCTGTGATTTTAAGCAACTCAACCACTGTAAATTTTTCTAACTCTCTCACTAAATCTTTAAATATTTATTATCAAAATGTACTAAACTGAGAGATTTTAAATTAGCTGGAAAATGAATTTGATGTGATTGCGCTTACTGAAACTTGGCCTTATCCAGGAATATATTCATCTGAATTCTTTGATGAATAATGTTATAACTGCTTCAGAGCTGATCGCTATCAACATCAATCTCAAAAATTTGGAGGAGTAGTGATTGCTGTGCGTAAGAAATTTAATTGCTTACCATTCTCTGTTGAACATGTTTTGTCGAACAGATATATATTATGATTTTTAATCCATTTGGTATTGGATCAAATCTTTTTGTTTGCTTATCATATATTCCTCCAAATTCTTCTTTTGAAATTTATAAGCAACATACTGACAATATTTTGAATTTATTGAGAAGGACGTCTAAAGAATATGATCTTACCGTTTCTCTTGGCGACTTTAATTTAAGCTCAGTCAATTGGGTTATGGATGATGAGGACAACATTTTGATCCCTACTCAAGTATCTTCAGCAGCTGAGTCATATTTTATTGATGGATTACTGGCACATGACTTAATACAAATCAACAATGTGTCTAACATGTTTGGTAAATTTCTTGAAACTATTAAGTTTGCTTTAGCTGTAAATGATTGCCATCATTCGCCGGTAATTACTGAGCTGAAACTTTATCATTTTCATTCAAATGATGGTATTATTAATCAGTCGAAGACGGTTGCTGAATATAATTTTAGAAAGGCAGATTTTCATGCAGTGAATTTGTATTTTCACAATTTGGATTGGTTTTCTATATTTAATTCCATTAATGACTTAAATTGTTATTATGAATATTTTTTAAATAGCGTTAATGATGCATTTCGTGCTTTTGTTCCTTTGAGACGTCCCGTAGGTAATTGTGGTCCGACGGGGATAACAAGGGGATTAAAAAGATTCAAAATGCCAAAAACAAGGCGCATAAAAAGTACACTATTTAGCGATAAGGACCGTAAAGTATTTCTACAACTTAGACGTGAATATGAGTTTCTACATAGATTCTTATGTAAACAATATATGCTACAAATGGAAGATGATATTAGGAATGACCCTAAACGATTTTGGGTTCATGTCAATCGAGTTAGAAATAGCTCAGCTTTGCCTGTCCATATGACTTATATATCTAAGAGCTCTTTGGATATGCAGTCCACCGTAAATCTTTTTGCTGAATTGTTTAGTGGTATTTATAGTGATAGTCAGTCTCTAAGCATTGATTGTAGTAAAATTAACTCACTCTTAAATTTAGGGGAGCTTAGTATTTTTGAAAATGATATCCTGGAGGCTATTAATGAACTTGATAATAATCATAGTACGGATTCTGATAATATTTGTAACTTGTTTTTAAAGAGCTGTAGATGTCTCTCCTTGCCATTGCAACTAATTTTTAATTATTCTTTACGCACGGGCGAATTTCTAGACAGGTGGAAAATTTCTTCCTAACTCCTATTTTCAAATCTGGACTGAAACATAAGGTAGAAATACTATAGAGGTATTGCAGAGTTAGTGGTAATTCCGAAAGTTTTTGAGAAGATTGTGCACAAGAAAATTAATCTTGAGATTAGTGGTGATTAGTGGTGATTAGTCCGTACCAACATGGTTTTACTACCGGTAGGTCCATCACATCGAATTTAGCGATTTTTTCTAATATGGTTATTAATGCTATTGAAAACGGATTTCAGGTTGATTCAGTGAATTTTGATTTTTCAAAAGCCTTTAATTGTGTTCCATTATCATTACTGTTTGGAAAGTTGGCTGCTTTATGTTTTCGATCAGTCATTTTGAAATGGCTTGTATCTTACTTATGCAATAGGAAGCAGTTTGTTAAGATAGGTAATTTTCAGTCGAATGAGTTTAATGTTCAATCTGGTGTACCACAAGGCAGTCACCTAGGGCCATTACTGTTTATCTTAATGATTAATGACACCCCCTTGGAATTACAATATAGTCAAATCTTATTGTATGCTGATTATTTAAAAATTTATTACAAAATTGCTAGTATCCAGCATAGTCTGCAGTTGCAACATGATGTGAATAATATTCAATGTTGGTGTGAACAAAATAATTTCACCCTAAATATGTCCAAATGTTCCGTGATATCGTTTAGTCGTAGTGTTAATCCAATTGGATTTCAATATCGAATAGGAGATTGTTGTATTTCTCGTGTTGACGAAATAAAAGATGTAGGCGTCATAATTAATAAGAAATTCTCATTCTGAAAATACTGCGATTATATTTGTGCTAAAGGCTTCTCCAGATTTGGCTTTTTGAAAAGAAATACTAAAGATTTTCATAATATTTTGACATTGAAAACTTTATATTTTAGTTTAGTTCGATCTGTGTTAGAAAATTGCTGTGTTATATGGGATCCAGATTATTATTGTCATATTAACAGAATTGAGGGGGTACAAAGGGCTTTTACTAGATTTGCTTTATTTAAGTTAAATTTACTATCAGAACCAATTGAGTACAATGTAAAATATAAGTTATTTGGGATAGATAGCTTGGTGAATAGGAGGCATATTGCCTGCATTATGTTTATTTTTGATATTTTGAATGGGCGTATTGACTGCTCGGATCTTTTGTATTGTTTACCTATATATACCCACCCTAGATCTTTACGTTCTTTCGGTCTCTTAAGTGTTCGTTATCACAGAACAAATTATGCTCGGAATGAAGTGATTACGAAATGCATCATTAAGTTTAATTCTATTCTTTTTTTGTTTGATTTTAATTTATCAAGAAATGTTTTTAAAGAAGCTATTTCAATGCAATTTTACTTTTCTTAATATCGTAATAACTCTATTAAAATTGCTTGCTTTTAAATTGTAAACTAAACTTAATTTAAAAAAAAAAAAATGTCAAAGTAAAGCTGATTTTGCTCTGTAAATAATTTATGTAGTCTGTAGAAATTACTTCGTAGACGAAATAAATAAATAAATAAATATTATTATTATTACTATTATTGTTATTATTACTATTATTATTATTGTTATTATTATTATTATTATTACTACTATTAATTATACGATATACATTATTACGATATTAAAGTACATCCTGTATGATCCTGCGCACTTGTGGACGTAAAGTTTTGTTGTGATGATAAAAATACTTTATTTGTAAAAGATATTTGTTTAGTTGGAATTAAAGAACCTTGTAAAAAATTTGTAAAAGAGTTTACTTACAAATTCCCAACCAAATAAATTATAAATTAAAATTTTGAAAATTACTTATTATAACAAATAATAAAATAAAAAAGGAGTTTTTAATAAACTTCGTCAATCAAATAAGTAGAGTGTATGATTTGAGTCAGTTTGAGTTATAAACACAATTTAGAAAAAATAATTGTGTATATAATAGTTTAAGGGCTTATAATAATTTAACAGATGAATTAAAAAATATAACTTCCTACAGCTTATTTAAGAGATTTTGTTATAATTGTAAATGTAAATGTAGTAAATTAATTAATAACATAAAAAATAAAAATAAAAAAAAATAAAAAAAAATAAAAAAAAACTAATAGCTAATTCTAGTATATTGAAATGTAGCTTTAAGAATATAATTTGATAATTAAAGAGGAAAATGAAATTATTGTTATTTAAGTTTCCAACTTAAACCGTTTAGATGATAGAAGGATTAAAGGATTTTGCAATAATTCAGTTTCGCATAACGGTAAATTAAGACACCGTATAGCACCGGTATATATAAATTATATACATTTTTGTAAAGCTCATAATAGCATCTATCGTTTGGAATTTTCAGATTGAAGATATACTTTATAGAGCTTGTGTTATAACAATTTAAATATAGAGATTTTTCGAACTTTTGGGGGGAGCTGTAGCTCCTTAATGGGTGGGGCTACAGAAATGTTTATATATACAAAAAATTTATATTTTTATGATATCTATCAACAGTTAAAATTTTATGCCTCTATTTCAAAAAAATTGTGGAGATCTAAAAGTTAATTGTTCGGGAGCTACCCGAAGTTTTAGTCGGAACTCAACCAAAAAAGTAGGGAACCTACAAATTGCTCCCAGAATATTTTGTGTTAATTTCAAGATTCTGGCATTCTTAGTTTTTGAGTTAGCGTGCTGACGGAAGGACGGACGGACATGGCTTAATCGACTGAGAATTTGATTCTAGTCCGATCCATACCTTTGAAGTTATATCTAGCTCGCTTATTTCGAGGTGTTACAAACGGAGGAGTAATTTTATTATATCCGATACTCATCGTACGGGTATACATATTAAATAAATCAATTTTGTAACTATTTAGGTACATATAAACCAAAATCTGAAAAATAAAGCAAGTAAATAAAATAAATTTATACCTTTTTTTAAATCGGTAATTTGCATATATTTTACCAAAAGACTCAAATATATCTATAATACTTAAATTTAAATTTTTATCTTTATATACAAAATGTTCTTTTCCTTTTATTTCTTTAACAAAATCAGAATTCTCAAAAATATCAGCATATTTTTGAAGTACAAATATAATTAAATTGCGGGTCTGAAAGGCCTACTTAAGTGTTGTTGTGGTTGTTGTTGATGATGATGATGATGTTGTTGATGATGTATTTGCGGTTGTTGTTGAGTTCTTATTCTTTTAATTGGAGCCAACTCCTGTGTTGGCTCTATTTGTTGAGCGTAGGCGAAAATCTCGAGCGTAGGCGTGTTTTCCATTTTGCTTTAGCTTTTTCTGTTGAGCTTTCTTGTTGTATTATTATGTTGAGCACTTTCTTTGAATTGATATATCTTATGAAAGATCACACTTTATTTATACTAAATTTTTCTTCTAAATAATTGTATTATCATTGTTTAGAAATCAAAATCCTTAAGAAAACTAGTTAAAAACAAAAAGTTGTAAAGTAAGTTGTTTATTAATGTAATAAATTCTAATTGATAATAATAAAACTATAATTTTTTTAAATAGCATTTTTTGCAACATTGTTGCATTTAACAGTGTTCTAAAGTTAAGAAAAAACTTTTTACATAAATTCTAATTATACTTTTTTATGAAAGAATATTATTTTTTATTTACCTATTCCTAAATTATTTATTTTTATTAGTAAATTTTTATTTTTTTATTAGCATTTTTACAACATTGCTGCATTTAACAGTACTCTAAACTTTAAAGTTAAGAAAAAATTTTGTACATGAATTCTAATTATACTATTTTATGAAAGAATATCATAATTACTTATCCATTGATTATGACTATTTTCAAAGCCTAAATATTTCACATATACTTTATTGGCTTTTTGTTTTAAATTTTTTTCAATTAAATAAGCATTGGGGTCTTTGACACTAGTTAGTTCCTGTTCATAGAAGCCACCATGAACTAATTTATTTTTATAATCTTTTAAACTATATGTAATAGGGTCTGTCTTGTTTTGAAAGCTATTTTAAGAACTTCAGTAGTTTTGATAAAAGTTCTATCCATTTAAAATTTCCTTGTAAACTAAACTGTTTCCACATAATTGATTTTAATGTTCTGTTAAAACTTTCACAAACACTAGCCTTCATTTCTGAATAAGTATGATTTATTTTATAGCTTTTCATTAAATTTTGGAATTTTTTGTCAAAAAATTATTTTCCCTTATCAGAATGAATATTTTTTGGAGACTTCCCCTCCCTTTTAAAAATATTTTCCATACTACGTCATCTGCTGCCTTTGATTTAACTTTTTCGGCATATGCATATTTTGAAAATATATCGATAACAGTTAAGAGGAACTTGTATCCATTATTCACTTTTTGATAGGCCGACATATCTACAAGATTAATTTCCCATGTATCATTTAACCCTCTTTAAGATATTTTTCGTACTACTATTTGTGCCTTTGACATTATTATTGAAAAGTTAAACTGCAACTGTGAATTTAAATAAAATCAGTATATATATATATATATATATATATATATATATATATATATATATATATATATATTATGTAAATAAATTTTCAACTATATTCTGAAAATTAAAAACGGTAAAATTAAAAGATTTTTTTTTTTTTTTCAATACTGTAATTTAATAGTTTAATACAAAATTTTTGCAATATATTAACAATCATTTTTAAATTTTTTTTCTTTTTGAAGCCATAAGGAACTGAAGTATAATCATCTGCAAAAACTCGTTTTCTGGAATTTATTCGATATGTCTTTCTTTTAGGAACAGTAATGACTCTGTGATCGTATGTTCGACGAATACTAGGAAATGTTATATTTATTTGTTAAAAATTGTTTAATTTTTTTAACTAATTGTTTCATAGAGCCAAAATTTATTTCTTTTGAATCAGTTATTTTATTTTAATTCAATTTATTTTATATTATTGAATCAGTATCATAATACAAAACTTGTTCTTTTAAATTGTTTAAATAAGAATACAATTTTAAACGAACTTGTGTGGTAGTGTAAACAGCTATACAAACGTTAACTTTTAATATTGTTTCAGCTGTTTCTTTTTTATATTCCCAATTTACCAAAACTGTTTTTTGTTTATTGGAGTTATTTGTAAGAATAGTAAATAATTCATAAGGCTCATTTATGATTTCAGTTGTTGATTGATTTTCTCTCTGCCCAAATTTACCTCAGAAAGAGTTTAACATTAATTTAGCTAATGATCTAAGTCCAGGATTTTTTTCTATTTCGTTAAACTGTAAATTTATGCCTTCCACTTTGGAAAATTTTTCTAAATATTTGCACTTTTCCTTTGGTATTCTACAAAAGCTAGGCCAGCCAGAAGCTTCTTCTTTAATTTTAAGGAACTTGTGCATCATTTCAAGAAAAATTTGTTGTGATGTAAGGGGATTAAACAGTATACTCCCATACCTAGGAAAATTGCAACATTTTGTATCCCTGTTTAACAGCTTCTCTTACTTCATATATAACCCATGTTCGTAAAATTGACCTACTAGGATTGTCATGAGAGCAGTCATTATTATTCATTTCCAAGCTACATGTTTGACAGCAGGAAAACATTAGCTTATTATTTTGATTTATATGCAAAACCGGGTGATAGAGTTTTTCTGGAGGAAGTATCAATGTCTTTATTAATCCTTCTGTATCATTCAAATTTAATTTATTGCCCTCAATTTGTCCAATATGAGCTTTTGAATGACCCACTGGAAATTTTCTGTATTTACACACCCAAGGATATTGTGAGCATATATCTATATACATTGTATTCTCATCAGGTGCACATTTGTAATATGTTCTTGTGTTTCCTGTTCTAGCGCCATAAAACGCATCTCGTGGTTTTAGTTGTATAAAACTTTCGTTCTCCAATTTTGAGAAAAATGCTATGTGTTCTTTTGATCTCATTTCGTTTTGAAATTTACACACCCACTTTTCAATTATTTGATAAGCTAAAGAGCTTAATTTATTGGCTTTGGATAATGTAGTTTTATAATATGTTTCATATTTTTTATCATTATTATTCTTGAAATATTTTGGATGGCCATGGTAATAATAGCCATAAAACTGAAATATTTGTTATGTGTCTGTACAATATCCGTCAACACGAAAACCAAAAATAACGTTTTCTTTCCCATTACCACTTTGCAGAATTTTTATTTTTCTTTGTTTTTCTTCCTACATTAACCATTTTATGGTAATGATTGACTGGTTTTTTGATAAGCAATATCCTTGTTTAGGTATAAGTCCAATTGTATACGGTTTTAAAAAATTCCTTCTAAAACCAAATTACACGCTGAAGCAATTGTAATGGCCTCTAAAAATGGCTCAACCTTACATTCTTCCAAAAATAATTGCCTGAATTGAATACAGGTTGCTGTCAAAAAGTTTACGTCATTCGTACAATATTCTACAAGTTCATTTTGGAGGTTGACTTGTTTTTATTTTCTTCATACCATTCAAGAAATTGTTTTCTTTCCGATGCACTCGTTGAATTATAATAGTAATATTTACGATCGGGTAACTTTCCATTATATTTTAAATTGTTTTTACGATTAACCATATGAGGTAAATAAGCTTTTTCTCAAATTTATGTCTAAATCAAACTCTTTCGGTAAACTAAATAACGGTATTGGAAAATAGTTTAATGAATCAATAAATTTCACGTTATCTAACAGCATTAAAATTAGTTTTGGTTTGATAATGGTTTTCTCTAAGACATAGTTTAATAAAAACTGATTATCAAATGCTTGTCCATTATGTGCAATAACTACAACTTTATCAAATATTTTTCTTTGGTTGAGTATATAAGTTAACCACGTAATATTATTAACGTACTAAAATATTATAAAAATTCCATAAATAAAAATGATCTAGCAAAATTCTACATTTTAAATAACAAATAAATAATTTTCTTTATTCTTTGAAATTGAATTATTATGTCATAGTATTTTGCTTAATTAGCATTTAGGTACTTGAATGAAATTACTATAAGAAATTACTACAAAATATAAAGAACCTCAATTGTAAATAAAAAAGTGTTCAAGCAAAAATTGTAATATGACACTTTAAAGAAAAACAATAAAAAAAAATTATTGTTTTAAAAGGTCCTCATATGATAATGTTTAAGTGTTCTAAAAAGAAAGTAGGTTTTAATTTTTTAATAAGAATTTGTTATTAATAATTTTGAACGTTGTTTTGTCTGATAAGCGAAATTTGTATTACAAATTTAAAGTAAAGTTCTGCTTGATGAAAATTCCGCTTATTAGTCAGAATAACATTTTTTTAGACCACCAAGGAAATAATGTAATTTTCAATTTTAATAAAAAAATCTAGATTATCAGTTCTAGGAAATGTAATGGTAATCTAGATGTAATCTAATGGTAATCAATGTAATAATAATCTAAATTCTTAAGAAATACTAATCTAAATTTATAAGAAACGAGGAAGAATACAGTTGACTTTGTCAACTCTTAGATACCCGTACGAACCGTTAGTATGTTAACAGCCTGTCACTCTGCTCACAATATTATTTTTTTAATATTTTAGTATTTTAAAATAATTTGGGTGAATTTTATAATTTCTAGAACTATGGGTTGTACATATATTCAAACTATATGTTTATATGTACATTCTTCGAAAGCAGATTCTAACCTTTCACATAACGATTATCAATCCAAAACTTTTTCAAATATTCTATAGTACCATTTAATACTAAGCGGTAAATGTATATTAAATTTACTTAGTACAAAATAATAAATATAATTTTAAATATTATATTATATTATATCATATTTAAATATTCCATTGACAGAATAATTTCTTATAAGTAAAATACATATATGTATGTAAATACGGCGCTATATAATATACATATATACTCTTATCATTCATTCACTAGTGACATATACGATATGTAAATAAACATGATATTATATAAGTATGTATGTATATCAATATCATATAAATAAAAATTCTTCAAGCAACCGTTATGTTGTTTATTTAATTACATTTTTATGTACTACGCATTATATCCTCAACAATTTCAAATTATCGAATAAAACAAATGCAAAAAATTTGTTGAAGAAATTTGTTAGAAAACTTGAAAAAATCAAGTAACACTTTCGTCAATTATAAAGTCATCCTATATTATTAAAAAAAGTTGTTAACAGAAATAAGAGAATGATGTTGAAACTTTAATTTTTGTGTATTACTTCAAAAAAATTCTAACAGGTGTTCAAGTTACAGGTGTTTAAAAATAGGAAATTTTCAGTTTTTGACCCCTTACAGCTCCTAAACGGGGGGTGATACAAAAAAAATTTCTGAAATGACTCATACTTATTTTCAGAGATCTAACTTCTGTCAAATTTTCAAGTTTCCAACTTAAACCGTTTAGAAGATAGAAGGGTTAAAGGATTTTGCAAAATTTTAGTTTCGCAAAACGGTAAATTAAGACACCGTATGCCACAAATACATATTAATGGTATATATACTTTTAAAGCTAATAAAAGTAGTAATCGTTTGACGTTTTCAAAATGAAGATATACCTTATACAACTTGTGCTATAACAATTTAAATATAGAGGTTTTTTGAACCTTTGGGGAGCTGTAGCTCCGTAACGGGTGGGGCTACAAAAAAAAGTTATTAAAAATAAAATTAATATTTTTGTGAGATCTATCAGTAGTTAAAATTTCATAGCTCTATTGCAAAAAAAATGTGGGGATCTAAAAGTTAGGTGTTCGAGAGCTACCCTAAGGCTTGGTCCAAACTCAACCAAAAAAAATAGGGAATCTACAAATTACTCCCAAAATATTTTGTGTAAATTTCAAGATTCTAGCTTTCTTAGTTTTTGAGTTATCGTGCTGACGGACGGACGGACGGACATGGCTCAAAAGTCTTAGAATTTTTTTCTGATCCGATCCATACCTTTGAAGGTATATCTAGCTCGCTTATTTCGAGGTGTTACAAACGGAGGAGGAATTTTATTATACCCGATCCTATCGTACGGGTATAAAAACTGTACTTTTAACAAAAATTTTTATTATAAATAGTCTATGAATAATTCAAAAATATTCATTATTAATTTGTTAATAAACCAAGGAGGATTATCTCCTATTAAATTGTAATATTTCGTTGTTTTTATTATCTACCACTTAAAATAGTTTAACTGGCGCCCGAGCAGAGACCGTTCGTTAGCAATTAGAAAATTCGGTCACGGTTACTAATAAATAAATCACTTTTTTAAGATCTATTCTAATTGTTGTATTGTGATCAAGCCTACAAAATACCTAGAGTGAGGCTGCTCTAGGCACAATATAGCAAGTTGACTAGTTTTTTTTTAAAGAAGGAAAATAAGTAAAAGTAAAAATATTTTTTTCGCCCTTACGTAAATATAAATTTATTTAAAATATAACTAGGTGAATAATAATTATTTAAAATTAATAATAAAAAACATTAAAAGCATTAAAAGTTAAATAAAATAAAAAAACTATAAACAATAAACTGAAAAAAATAAAATAAAATAAAAGTGATTACAATATTGGTACAGTGAAAAAAAAGAAGATTCTTTGCTGACAAGTGCATCTGGCCTGGTTAACCCGAAACGGAAAAGAGACAAGGAACGAGGCGCCCTAGTAGTGGATGAACAAACGGGAGCAACAGTGATACAATAACTAAAAATCACCAAAATCACTGTTGCAGCCACTTGTCTCGTTAACCAGGAGGATCACGGTGGTGCCGAAAATGATGAACTCGGTTATGAGGAGTACAATTTTCATGTGAGTTTATAAAATTTTTGTATTAAGAAAAAAAAAAAAGAAAAAAAATTTCAGAAAAACTTATTATAATCTTATTATAAAAAAATAATTCAAAAAAAGAAAAAATATAATAATAAATAAATATTTTCATAAAGAAAAAATAAAAAATTCAAAAAATAATTTTCATAAAGAAAAAAATAAATTAAGACTTTTTAACTTTGTCCAAGAACAAGTATCTTTATAATTAGAGAAAATTGATGCAATTCTCAACGAATTCAACCTCACTTAGCAAAGTTAATTTAAGTTATATTTTTCTTCTCTCTCAAGAAGATTCCTTGTCAAGAACAAGTATCTATTTTTAACAAGGAGAAAATTGAGGCAATTCTCAACGAATTTAACCTCACTTGTCAAGGTTATTGTATTTTTTTTTCCAATGTCCGGTTTAAAGAGTTTGAAGAGTCCGGTCTATAGAGTCGTTAGAAAACTCTGATACTGAGGACTTTTCTGCACATTTCATAAATTTAAGACGATCAGAATGGAAAAAATACAATAAAAAATTTATTGAGAAAAAAGTTAAAATTCAAATAAAGAAATTGAATATTAAAAAAATAAATTAAACAAAGCGCAATTATAAGAAAAACAATTTTGGGCCCAAACAAAATAATTAAGTAGAAATTATTTAAAATAATTATTATAAAAAAAAATATTATATTTTAAACTATTTTATCAAAAATAATTATTATAAAAAAAAATTAAAATATTATATTTTAAACTATTTTATTAAAAATAATTATTATAAAAAAAAAAAAAGTATTATATTTTAAACTATTTTATCAAAAATGATTATTATAAAAAAATAATTAAAACATTATATTTTAAACTATTAAAGAAATTTTTTACAAAAAAATATATTAAAAATTATATTAAATAAAAAATACATCTCAGTGTAATAGTTAAAGGAAAATCTAGTAATCCATCTTTTTATTTTATGATCTAAAAAAATTTTTTAAAAAGTACTATAGTCTTATTATATTTATCTTTATTTTAGTGATTGTTTCTAGTAGTTGATTCTTATAAAATAAATAATTTTTTTTTCTATATAGTTGGAGCAGCATTTATTACTTATATTTTTTTTTTGTAAACTTTTATCGTTTATTTTGGAAACATTTGGGTTTCTATGTATTTTCTTAACAATGACTGATGATAATTCTAGCAATGGGGGTGTTATTAATAGCGAAGTACCCCCAAAAAATCCATCCTGTTCCCGTAGATGCCTCAGACTTAAAGGCTATTGTAGCAAAATTAGTTGAAATAGAGGCGAAGAAAATTCGGGAAAGGGAGCAAGTACAATCTCAAGTTCGAACTGAAATCGAAACCCAGCACGCACAACCACAAGTTCAAGCAATAGAGCAAAATTATTATGAGAGATTTCGTCAGGATTTAAAGATACCTGAAATTGTAAAAGATTTAAAGGAGTTTTCGGGGAAAAAAGGGGAATATGATTATTGGGAACAAGATGTCGAAGACGCATTGAACATGTTTGATGACTTAAAAGGAACACAGCAGTACAACGCAATGTTAAGGACAATTAAGAAAAAATAGTAGGAGAAGCTGAAATTACTTAAACTCGTATATCATCTCCTTAGACTGGGAAGAAATAAAAAAATGTATGAGACGACATTATGCTGATAAGACCACTATTGACACTATTGAAGAAGAAATGTCTTCGTTAATAAGAAGTAATAGTTCAACACAAGAATTTTACTGGGAATTCCAACAACACCTTACACAAATTCTAAGTAAATTATCTGCAATGAATCTTGCCGACAATGTTCTTCAGTCTAATATAGCCACTTACAAAAGAAAAGCTTTAAAAGCTTTTATCGGGGGTATGCAAGGAGATGTACGAAATTTTTTAAAATGGCACACACCTAGGGATTTAACAGAAGCATTTGAAATGTGCTCTAGACTAGAAGACGTTGATGCTAAACCAAACTACAATAAATTGACTTTAAAAGGACTACAAAATCTTTCAAATCAACTAAAGGCACCAATCACCCAAATTAATCTTCCACTTAATTCTCCTCCAAACCTGCCACCAAGAGGCAGCAAACCAAACAGATTTGTACCAGCACATGGTCAGAATAAATATTTTTCTCCACACTATAACAGCCATAATAAATTCTCAAATCCATTCCAAAATAAAAAATCTAATTTTCAAAATAATAATTTTCAATATAGAAATAATTAAAATAATTTCCAAAATCAAAAATCTAATTTTCAAAATAATAATTTTCAATATAGAAATAATCAAAATAATTTCCAAAATAGAAACTTCTATAATAATTTCCAGAATAACGGAAATTTTAATCCTGCACATATTAAAAAAGAGAATAGAACACAATATTGTCATGCTGTGAATTACCAAAATTTCAAAAGACCAAAATCTCAAATGGATGGTTAGATAAATAAAATACAAAGAATACATCATACAGAAACCGAGAAAACAGGTGACGAAATCTTAAAAATTTTCGTTACTAGTGGGAATATTGTCATTACTATTATTTTCTGCCTGAGTATTGCAAGTTTATTGTAATGTTGTTTGTTGTTCTTAATAGACACTGGTTCTAATAAGAATTATATTCAATCTTATTTAGTAAAGAATCCTATACAAAACAACAAAGCATTCTATGCGAATTCAGTTGGTGGAAATATTCTTATTTCACACCACTTCCTTTTTAATCCATTTAACAATGATATTCCTAAGTTAAAATTTTTATTTTACCCAGAATAATGACATTCGATGGAATAATAGGAAATTATAGTCTTAGAGAATTAAATATAGTTATAAATACTAAAGACAATTATATTACAATACATTCAAAATTTGAAATTCCAATTAAACAGTATATTACGATATCAATTAACAATATTAATATAAGAAATTCTCATTTAACGGAAAATCAAAAAAATCAAACTTAATAATCTTATTAAGGATTATCCACATTTATTCGCGGATCCAAATGAAAGGCTTACATATACCACAACTGTTAAAGCTGAAATTAGAACTTCCACATCAGGCCCCATTTATTCTAAATCATATCCATATTCGATGTGTTTAAAAGAGGAAGTAGAAAAACAGATAAAAGAACTTTTCCAAGATGGTATTATGAGACCTTCACAATCACCATATAACTCACCCGTATGGATAGTACAAAAAAAAGAAGATGCTTCGGGAATAAAAAAATATCCAATATCCGAAAATTATCCAATACTCGATATTAACGAAGTATTAGCCAACTTAGGGCAAAATAAACTTTTTTCAGTGATCGATTTAAAAAGTGGTTTTCACCAAATCTTATTAAAAGAAAAAGATATTGAGAAAACGGCATTTTCGGTAAATAACGGAAAATATGAATTTACTCGTCTTTCCTTTGGACTTAAAAATGCTCCTTCAATATTTCAAAGAGCTCTTGACGATATTCTTAGAGAACATATCGGTAAAAGATGCTATATTTATATAAATGATATAATCATATTTGGAAGAAGTGACGAAGAACATTTTGAAAATTTAAATGTTATTTTTCTCACCTTGGAGAAAGCCAATATGAAAATACAGTTAGACAAAAGTGAATTTCTAAAGACTGAGATTGAATTTTTAGGATTTATATTATCCCTAGAAGGTATAAAAGCAAATCCAAAAAAAGTGGAAGCTATTTGTGATTTGTCATGTCCTAAAACTTTGAAAGATTTAAGATCCTTCCTGGGAATGTCAGGCTATTACAGGCGATTTATAAAAGAATATTCTAAAATTGCAAAACCCCTGACAACTCTTTTAAGAAGGGAAGGACGTCGTGTTTCCAAAACTAAATCAAGAAACACACCTGTCACTTTAAATGAAGAAGCTTTGAAAGCATTTGAAACTTTAAAGAAAATAAGAGACCTATAACATTTCTATTAAGAACATTGATAAAAGCCGAGGAATCTTATGCAACAAATGAAAAAGAGATACTTGCTATTATCTGGGCACTAACCTCTTTAAAAAATTTTCTATACGGATCAAAAAGAATTACTATATTTACAGATCACCAACCACTAACGTATGCTCTTAGTAATAAAAATACTAATAGCAAAATGAAAAGATGGAAAAGTATTTTGGAAAAATATAATCACGAACTAATATACAAGCCTGGCCATACAAACATTGTCGCTGACGCATTGTCAAGGCACACAAAATAATGCATTAACCACCACTGATCACAGTGATGATAGTTCTCCACAGAATTTAATACCATTTATAGAAACTCCAATAAATGGTTCTAGAGATCAATTAATAATAAAAATCGGCCAAAATGTTTATGAGTTAGTTAATCCATTCCCAAAATATAATAGACATATCATAACACAAGAAAAATTAACTGAAAATGATTTAATTAAGATTTTAAAAAGCTATCTTAATCCAAATATATTAAATGGAATTATGACAGAAGAAAATATAATGGGAAAAATTCAATGTATCTATCCCTTACATTTTCAAGACTACAAAATTCACAAAGATCTTAGTAAAAGACGTTTCAAACGAATCCCAACAAACAGAAATTATTGCTTTAACACATCGTCGTGCACATAGAAATGCTGAAGAAAATAGATTACAAATAATTGCAAATTATTTTCCAAAAATGTCTAGCAAATTGAGGAATTTTGCAAAAAATTGCTCAATCTGCAAAGAAAATAAATATGACCGACATCCAAATTCTCCGGAAATCCAAAGTACTCCAATACCAAATTATGCAGGACATACACTGCATATTGACATTTTTTCTACCGAATCAAAGTTAGCATTAACCGCGATAGATAAACTCACGAAATTCGCACAACCATCAACCATTAAAAAGAAACCAGTTGAACTTTTTTTTGGTAGAACACCTAATTTAAGTGCAGCTTTTGAGAAAACTAGGTTAAGTAATATAGAAAAAATTAAAATGAAACAAATGAGGGATTTAGAGTATCATAACAAAAAAAGGAAACCCATAAAAACTTATACTCCTGGGGAAATCATCTATGTTAAACATAACAAGAGATTAGACTCTAAACTTACTCATAGATACAAAAAGGAAGTCGTTAAAGAAGATAAAAATACAATCATTATAACTGCAAGTGGACGAAGGGTACACAAATCTAATATAAAAAATTAATTTCAGGATACTTGCATGTACCACATTTGGAAATGTAGAAATATTGGATTACATACTATCACAGATAGTAGCTATAAGTATGGGAAAAGCTAAGATTCAAGAAGGAAACTTTAGAATAATACACGTTACAGAAATAGGAGTCTTGGAGCAAATAATAGATGAAGTCAAATTCACAGTGGAAACACATATTACTAAATCACATCCATTATATCTATATTTAAATCATGACATTTCACAACTACAAGAATATCTAAATGAAATAAAAACTATTCGAAAAAAAAAGGTCACTTAATTTTTTAGGTTCCACCTGGAAATGGATTGCAGGTACTCCTGACAATGACGATTTTGTCATGATAAAGAAAAAGGTAAATAATTTACTAGAGAATAATAATAAACAAGTAATAATAAATAATATTTACAATAAAAAATTAAATAATATAACTAATATTACTGACGCAATATTAGAATCAATTAAACATAACAATATTATTGACAATCAAGCTATATTTAAACTGCAATATAAAATCAAATTATTAAAAGAAGAAATTATTAATATCAAATATAGTATTCATTGGGCTAAACTAGGTATGATCAATTCTTTTTTAGTATCACAAGTAGAAGTAGAAACGATTACTAAATTATTAGATAACGAACAGCTTCCTTATGCTACAGCAGAAGAATCTTTAGATTTTGAAAACATTAAAATTATAACTAATGGTACTAGTTTATTGTATGTATTAGAAATTCCTTTAACTAAATTAGAAACTTATAATAAGTTATTAATAAAACCAATTAAATTTAAAAATGTTATAAATGAAATAGAATTTAAGGAAATACTGTCAGATAATAAAAAATTGTACGGAATAAAAGAAAATTGTAATAAAATAAAAAGAATATTGTTAACATAGAAAATTCCACTTGTATTCAAAATCTATTTAAAAGCAAAAACTCCATATGCAACACCACCAACAACCACCATATACCAACAATAGAGGAGATACAGCAAGGCATAATATTACTAAATCAGTTTGACGGTGAAATCATCATAAGGAATGAAATACGCAACATGACTGGCACATATCTTATAAAGTTTCACAACAACACAATTTCAATAATGGGGAATACATATACTTCAAAAGAAATAGTAACAACAGAAATATTACCTCCCATCCTTCAACCTAATTCAATACAAGGTGATTTTCGTGAGCACTTAACTCCCGAATTTTTGAAGGAAGTTCACATCAACAATACCAAAGAAATAGAGCTCCTACAAGCAGAAAAATCATTCAACGAAGCAATCAGTTATGGATCATCAACGACAGTAGTCAAAGTATTAATCATCATAATCATTAACACAATATTTAAAAAACGACGTAGTTTAACAATCAAAAATATAACCAATAAACAAACCACACAACAGAATACAGCTAGTCAACAAGAGCAAAAACTACCACAGATAATTTTAAAATTAACATCAAATGAGGACATTTGAATTTAAAGGTGGAGGAGCACGTTAATTATATTCAATACTAAAATATTATAAAAATTCCATAAATAAAAATTATCTAGCAAAATTCTACATTTTAAATAACAAATAAATAATTTTCTTTATTCTTTGAACTTGAATTATTATGTCATAGTATTTTGCTTAATTAGCATTTAGGTACTTGAATGAAACTACTATAACAAATTACTATAAGAAATTACTACAAAATATAAAGAACAATTGTAAATAAAAATGTGTTCAAACAAGAAATTGTAATTTGACATTTAAAAAGAAAAACAATAAAAAAAAATTAATATTTTTAAAGGTTCTCATATGATAATGTTTAGGTGTTCTAAAAAGAAAGTAGGTTTTAATTTTTTAATAAGAATTTGTTATTAATAATTTTGTACGTTGTTTTGTCTGATAAGCGAAATTTGTATTACAAATTTAAAGTAAAGTTCTGCTTGATAAAAATTCCGCTTATTAGTCAGAATAACATTTTTTTAGACCACCAAGGAAATAATGTAATTTTCAATTTTAATAAAAAAATTTAGATTATCAGTTCTAGGAAATGTAGTGGTCATCTAGATAAATCAATGTAAAAATAATCTAAATTCTTAAGAAATACTAATCTAAATTTATAAGAAAAAGCTGTACTTTTAACAAAAATTTTTATTATAAATAGTCTAAGAATAATTCAAAAATATTCACTATTCATTTGTTAATAAACCAAGGAGGATTATCTCCTATTAAATTGTAATATTTCGTTGTTTTTATTATCTATCACTTAAAATAGATTAACTTATATTCTAAAAACATTTGTATTGGATTTTGTTTCAACACATGTTGTCGAAGTCCACAAAAATTGCATCTTTCAACATTAGATGATATACAATGTAACGTTGTTCAAAAATACATAAATCAGGCTGATGTTCAATTATATCCCCTATTGCAACACCTTCATGAAGTTTTTCCGTTATGATATCATCTTGAGTTGTTTCGAGATCGTTATATTCTTAAATTCAGCTAATTCTTTACATGGTATAATAAAGCATTAGTGATCTGAAGCAACATTTGTATTACAGTTTTTACACAAATGTCCATAGCCTATGTCCATATGATTTATATCGGTTCTGTATACTTAAAAGCATTTTTTACAGGAATTTATAAGAGTATAAATAAATTTTTTATTTGTAGATGATGTTGCTTTATGATTATCGTTAAAATTTCGATTGCATACGTCACATTTAATATTTGGAAAATTTACGTCACATGCTGTAGATGATTTACAAAAGAAATACAGCTGTTTACATCTGTGAGACAATCTATTGTTATACGGAACATTATATGTTTGGCAAAACTAATCACAACTAAATGCTGCTGTTAATGATGTATTACATTGAAGTGACCTTCATCGTATATCAAATTCAATCTTTTTTCCTTATCTTCTTCACCTTGAAAAATAATCGATTTTCCTTTTCCTGTGAAATCAAAAACTACTATTTGATATTTAAAGAGGTACAGTTGAAATTTTTTCATCTCACTGATACTAGCTCTAGTTGTAACGCTACTTTCAATTGAAGTTGATCTACATCTTTTCGCATTTTACAGTAGTCAACAGATTTTTCTGTGAATGAAATAACAACAACTAATGCACGTGGTAAGCAGAAATTATCTTCGTTTTTAATTGAAATTATGCCTCTTCTTTTATTACATTCTTCTTCAAAATGATTGCATCTCTTTCCTCTACCTCTTCCTGGTGGAAGTCGTACATATGTAACATTTATACAGAACGTATCTGTAGATAATCATTCGGAGTTGCTTTAGAAAATTTTTGAAATAACTTCTCAAATTTCCGAAATGTCAAGGTCTTTTGCTTCTTTAAAATTGATCCAGGCTACGTTCATGAAAACTTTGGAACCCAAAAGTGACACAAATTTTTTCACTAGGGTGAACATTTTCAATTAAATTGCTGAATAATTCTTCAATACCGGTTTTAATCCAATCTATTGGATCTTTGTTGTCTGGTACTGGATTTATTATAAACTCCAATTTTTTTCCAAAAATGTTGAATCGTTTTACATTCACTGATTTTATTGATTTTATCGTGAATTTTTCTGTATTTATTTTTATTTCTTTTTTTTAATTTTCGATTTTTTTATTTTATTAAAACAACCGACCGCGAACGTTTCTAATTTTAGAATTTTCACTCTATCAACAATTTTTAAACTTTTTACACAATATAAACATAATGTCTTGCTTGTTATTTGAAAAAACTATTTCAAACATATAAACAAATGTGTTTAAATTTTTTTCATTTTTATACCCTACACCTAAAGTATAGAGTATATTAACTTTGGTATGGTGTTTGCAACCACCAAAAGAAAGCGAGTTAGATATGGACATGTATATATATTCTGGATCAGGATCACCTCATGAGTCGATTTAACGATGTCCGTCCGTCCGCCCGTTCGGTCGATAACTCAAAAACTAATAAAGCTATCTTGATGAAATTTATATAGTAGGTTACTAATTACGAAAGGAAGCCTAAGTTCGAATCTGAACAAAATCGGTAAATGGGTTCGGATTTTGGAAGCTTCCGAACGAGCACCAGAGCAAATGAGATTATCTCCAAAACCAATAAAGATATAACCTTTAAATTTTGTACAATGATGTTCCTTCCCGTTCGATTTATGTTTCTGAAATTTAAGAGGATTTGGTCTATGGGTTTGGATTTTGGAAGCTTCCGAACGAGGCCCAGAGCAAACGAGATTATCTCCAAAACCAACTAACATATAACCTTTAAATTTGGCAGAGTGGTGTTCTTTCATGTTTTATTTAAGACTCTGAAATTTGAGAGGGTTTGGTTCTTGGGTTCAGATCTCGGAAGCTTCCGAACGAGCCCCAGAGCAAACGAGTATATCTCCACAACCAACAAAGATAGAAACTTTATTTTTAGTACAAGAATGTGCTGTTTGTTTCCTTTTCTATAAAATTGAAAACTAACATTTGAAAGAATTTGAACCATGGATTCGTATATTGGAAGCTTCCGAACGAGCCCCAGAGCAAACAAGATTATCTCCAAAACCAACAAAGATAGAACCTTTAAATTTTGTACAAGGATGTTCCTTCCCGTTCGATTTATGTCTCCGAAATTTAAGAGGATTTGGGCTATGGGTTTGGATTTTGGAAGCTTCCGAACGAGCCCTAGAGCAAACGAGATTATCTCCAAAATCAACAAAGATAGAACCTTTCAATTTTGTACAAGGATGTTCCTTCCCGTTCGGTTTATGTCTCCGAAATTTAAGAGGATTTGGTCCATTGGTTTGGATTTTGGAAGCTTCCGAACGAGGCCCAGAGCAAACGAGATTATCTCCAAAACCAACTAAGATATAACCTTTAAATTAGGCAGAATGGTGTTCCTTCATGTTTGATTTATGTTTCTGAAATTTGTGAGGATTTGGTCCATGGGTTCAAATCTTGCAAGCATTATTTATTTCTCTGAAATTTGAGAGGATTTGGTTCATGGGTTGTTATCTTGGAAGCTTCCGGACGAGCGCCAGAGCAAACGAGTATATCTCCACAACCAACAAAGATAGAAACTTTATTTTTAGTACAAGAATGTGCTGTTTGTTTCCTTTTCTATAAAATTGAAAACTAACATTTGAAAGAATTTGAACCATGGATTCGTATATTGGAAGCTTCCGAACGAGCCCCAGAGCAAACAAGATTACCTCCAAAACCAACAAAGATAGAACCTTTAAATTTTGTACAAGGATGTTCCTTCCCGTTCGATTTATGTCTCCGAAATTTAAGAGGATTTGGGCTATGGGTTTGGATTTTGGAAGCTTCCGAACGAGCCCTAGAGCAAACGAGATTATCTCCAAAATCAACAAAGATAGAACCTTTCAATTTTGTACAAGGATGTTCCTTCCCGTTCTGTTTATGTCTCCGAAATTTAAGAGGATTTGGTCCATTGGTTTGGATTTTGGAAGCTTCCGAACGAGCACCAGAGCAAGAGTAAAAATCAAAAACTACTATTTGATATTTAAAGAGGTACAGTTGAAATTTTTTCATCTCACTGATACTAGCTCTAGTTGTAACGCTACTTTCAATTGAAGTTGATCTACATCTTTTCGCATTTTACAGTAGTCAACAGATTTTTCTGTGAATGAAATAACAACAACTAATGCACGTGGTAAGCATAAATTATCTTCGTTTTTAATTGAAATTATGCCTCTTCTTTTATTACATTCTTCTTCAAAATGATTGCATCTCTTTCCTCTACCTCTTCCTGGTGGAAGTCGTACATATGTAACATTTATACAGAACGTATCTGTAGATAATCATTCGGAGTTGCTTTAGAAAATTTTTGAAATAACTTCTCAAATTTCCGAAATGTCAAGGTCTTTTGCTTCTTTAAAATTGATCCAGGCTACGTTCATGAAAACTTTGGAACCCAAAAGTGACACAAATTTTTTCACTAGGGTGAACATTTTCAATTAAATTGCTGAATAATTCTTCAATACCGGTTTTAATCCAATCTATTGGATCTTTGTTGTCTGGTACTGGATTTATTATAAACTCCAATTTTTTTCCAAAAATGTTGAATCGTTTTACATTCACTGATTTTATTGATTTTATCGTGAATTTTTCTGTATTTATTTTTATTTCTTTTTTTTAATTTTCGATTTTTTTATTTTATTAAAACAACCGACCGCGAACGTTTCTAATTTTAGAATTTTCACTCTATCAACAATTTTAAAAACTTTTTACGCAATATAAACATAATGTCTTGCTTGTTATTTGAAAAAACTATTTCAAACATATAAACAAATGTGTTTAAATTTTTTTCATTTTTATACCCTACACCTAAAGTATAGAGTATATCAACTTTGGTATGGTGTTTGCAACCACCAAAAGAAAGCGAGTTAGATATGGACATGTATATATATTCTGGATCAGGATCACCTCATGAGTCGATTTAACGATGTCCGTCCGTCCGCCCGTTCGGTCGATAACTCAAAAACTAATAAAGCTATCTTGATGAAATTTATATAGTAGGTTACTAATTACGAAAGGAAGCCTAAGTTCGAATCTGAACAAAATCGGTAAATGGGTTCGGATTTTGGAAGCTTCCGAACGAGCACCAGAGCAAATGAGATTATCTCCAAAACCAACAATTACATAACCTTTAAGTTTTGTACAATGATGTTCCTTCCCGTTCGATTTATGTCTCTGAAAGTTAAGAGGATTTTATCCATGGGTTTGGATTTGGAGCTTCCGAACGAGCACCAGAGCAAATGAGATTATCTCCAAAACCAACAAAGATATAACCTTTAAATTTGGCAGAGTGGTGTTCTTTCATGTTTTATTTAAGACTCTGAAATTTGAGAGGGTTTGGTTCATGGGTTCGGATCTCGGAAGCTTCCGAACGAGCCCCACAGCAAACGAGTATGTCTCCACAACCAACAAAGATAGAAACTTTATTTTTAGTACAAGAATGTGCTGTTTGTTTCCTTTTCTATAAAATTGAAAACTAACATTTGAAAGAATTTGAACCATGGATTCGTATATTGGAAGCTTCCGAACGAGCCCCAGAGCAAACAAGATTATCTCCAAAACCAACAAAGATAGAACCTTTAAATTTTGTACAAGGATGTTCCTTCCCGTTCGATTTATGTCTCCGAAATTTAAGAGCATTTGGGCTATGGGTTTGGATTTTGGAAGCTTCCGAACGAGCCCTAGAGCAAATGAGATTATCTCCAAAATCAACAAAGATAGAACCTTTCAATTTTGTACAAGGATGTTCCTTCCCGTTCGGCTTATGTCTCCGAAATTTAAGAGGATTTGGTCCATTGGTTTGGATTTTGGAAGCTTCCGAACGAGCACCAGAGCAAATGAGATTATCTCCAAAAACAACAAAGATATAATCTTTTAATTCGGCAGAATGGTGTTCTTTCATGTTTGATTTAGGTTTCTGAAATTTGACAGGATTTGGTCCTGGGGTTCGGATGTTTGAAGCTTCCGAACGAGCCTCAGAGCATATGATATTATCTCCAAATGCAACAAAGATATAACCTTTAAATTAGGCAGAATGGTGTTCCTTCATGTTTGATTTATGTTTTTGAAATTTGTGAGGATTTGGTCCATGGGTTCAAATCTTGCAAGCATTATTTATTTCTCTGAAATTTGAGAGGATTTGGTTCATGGGTTGTTATCTTGGAAGCTTCCGGACGAGCGCCAGAGCAAACGAGTATATCTCCATAACCAACAAAGATAGAACTTTTATTTTTAGTACAAAGGTGTTCTGTTATGCTTCCTTTTCTGTAAAATTGGAAACTGACTTTTGAAAGAATTTGAACCATGGGTTCATATTTTGGAAACTTCCGGACGAGCACAAGAGCAACGATCATATCTCCAAAACCAACAAAAGTAGAACCTTTAAATTTAATACAATGGTGTTCTGGCATGTTTTCTTTATGTTTCTGAGATGGATTCGATGAATTGGAGTGGCAATTCGGGTACCTGACACACACCTCCCAAGGACTAACAATCTACGAAATTAATAAAGATAGAAATTTAAAATTTTTTACAAAGGTTTCAAGCATATCCCAAGAGGGTGCTTCTTTTACGTTCCTGAAATTCGAGTTGAATAAGACAGAAAAGGGAAGAAGTTCAAGCAGCTGCCAAAAAACTTATGAATTTTTAATTTAAGTCGAATTATTCAGGTGTAGGGTATTAATAAGTCGGTTGCATCGACTTACTGTTAGATTTACTTGTTATACTATGATTTACCACTATAGGTGCCAAAAGCAATTACTCGTAACTAATTTTGAATTGTTTTTATTCCTTTTTTTCAACATTGTTACATAACAATAACATTTTATACGGTTATTCTAACAATTTTTTTAAATACTTCATAGAAAAAAAAACAAGAAGGAATAAATTCATCTCAAAATTGCATCAATTTTGTCAAGGTTGAATCTTTATGTAAGATTTAAATAACCAGTTTGCACGTTTTCTTTTAAATTTTAAAAATAGTTGCAAAATTTTAAAGAAACGTAGTTACACGTATTTTGTTCTGTTTTCATTTTTCTCTTTAAATTTTATAAAGCATTTTTTCTTATTATTTTCATATGCACCTATTACTTAGGTCAAGTATACAATCTTTATAAACATCTAGACTTGTCTGGCGGCCGCCGCCACCTGTCTGACCTACTTTTTTGACATTAACCTACATCCTGTCTGACCTAATTATGGTTTGACTTCCGAGTGACCTTGATATACTGACCTGGCTGACCCAAGTGCTTACCTATCTACTCGTTTTTTTTTTAAATATTCAAAAGTAAATGAAAGAAATTTTACAAACCAATTTCCATTGAACTCTTCAATTATTTTCTATGACACAAGTTTGTGTTAATCAAAAATAATTGGATATAGAAACAAAGAAATATATTGTAGCTACATAAAAGTTCAGTCGACTCAGCAATACAGATAATAAAAAAAATAAAAAAAAATATTTTTTATTTACAATTTGATTTTAGATGAGTCGGCTAATTTATTGAGCCGCAACCCCAAATGAAAATGCATTGTATTTAGATATATGCGTTTTTGATAAAAAAAAATTGAGCTGCAACCGACGATATAAAACTATCGCGGGAATATAAAAAACAAAACATGACCAAGTGAAGAAAAAGAAAAGCTTTCTTTTGGCTGTTATTTCACTAAAATTGGTTAAGTAGGTTTTTACCAATCGGTACCGAAATATTTGTATGGAGAAAAATAATGTGTTTAAATATGTAGATATGCAAAAAAAATAAAAAATTGGAAAAAAAAAAAAATATATGAAGAATATTAATATTGTAAAAATGTAAAATAAAAAAAATTTTAAATTTGAATTTAAGAATGAAATATTTTTAAAAAAATATATTTTTATTTTTACCACATCAGTTAGTATTCGTCATATTCTTCATATAATAAAATAAATTCTTTTCCAGACACCACGTCAGCACTTCATGTTATTGTCAAAATAAATTCTTCGAATTCAAATCTCACAAAAAATAACGGACGCTAACTTGTTATTTTAAAATAATAAAATTTATTTATAATATATAACGATTGTAGTTTTTTCAAAAAAAATAAAAATACAATAAAAATTACAAAAAGACCATATTAAAAAGAATTTATTTTTGATAATCTTGCTAAAAGTTCGTTATTGAAATGACGTAATTAATTTTAATAAATTATGTAAAAAATATAATCTATAAAGGGGCCTCGGTGGCCTAGTGGGTAAGCGCGTATAAAATATGCTGTAAACACCGAGGGAGTGTGGGTTCGGGTCCCACACCCGTCGTAAGAGTTATTCCCCCTTACGACTTTTCAGCCACACCTGAACAGGAAAGGCTGTGTAATTTCCTGTCCGCATTTATGTGGCAGAGAAATGCATTAAAAAAAAAATTTTAAATTAAAAACAGTAAAGTTAATTTTAAATAATCATTAAATTCAAATGTAATGCCAAAGATCATCCTATACATAGATTGTTCAACTAGAACAAAAATTGTAAATAAATTTCTTATATTTTTTTCTGATCTGTACAACCCCGTATAATGTACACAAATTTCTACTACAAAAAAAGAAGAAATTTGTATACTTTTTACTAATTATTATCAAAGACATTAAATATATTTATTGTCTCTCCTGTTATACTCAATATTCTTGCTGTACTATATTTATTTCTGTTCGGAATTTACTTAAGTGTATATAAAACAAGTAAATGTAACACTAAGTCGATCCAACCGACTTATTTATACCCTACACCTAAAAAATTCAAATTAAATTAAAAATCCATAAGTTATTTTAGTTAGGTATTTAATATAAGCTAAAAAATAAATGCTTTTAAAACATTTGTACAAAATTTCAGGTTTATATCTTTATTAAATTCGAAGATATCCTTGTTAGGTCTTGGGAAGTGTGTAAAGGCACGCGGACCACCACCCAAATTAATCTCAAATTTTAGAGACATCATCAGAACAGGGTAGATTACTCTCATATCAAATTGCAAGTTTTTATATTTATTAATTTCGAAGATATGCTTGTTCGATCTTGGGAGTTGTGTGGGAGATACCCCAACAACCACTCCAATTCATCTCAAATTTCAGGCAAATCAGGGATTCAGGAAACAGCACCCTCGTATCAAATTTGAAGTTTCTATCTTTATTAATTTCGAAGATATGCTTGTTTGGTTTTGGGAGTTGTGTGGGAGGTACTCGAACAACTACTGCAATTCATCTCAAATTTTGGACAAATCAGCGATTCAGGAAATAACACCCTAGTACCAAATTTGAAGATATGCGTATTCGGATTTAGGAGTTGTATGGGAGGTACCCGAACCCATGGTCCGACTTCGCCCATTTGCAATCGCTGCTTTAGTCATTGTTAACCTACAGTATAAACTTCATCAAGATAGCATCATTATTTTTTGAGTTATCGTGCGAACGGACTGACGGACGGACGGGGGGATATCGCTAAATCGACTCAGGAGGAGATCCTGATTCAAAATATATATACATTTTCATATTATCTAACTCGCTTAGTAGTAATAGTAGCGCTTTGGCATGGGAAAATAATTATGCAAATTAGGTCAAAGTAATAGTAGCGCTTTGGCATGGGAAAATAATTATGCAAATTAGGTCAATGACCTTGGGCGTTTACTTTGTTGTTGAGAGCTTTTTTAAGGAATGTTGTAGTGTAAAAAAACAGGTAGCAAATTAGATGTCGTGATTGGCGTTTGCATAATTAGTTTCCGGAAAAGTGTTTGTAAATAATATAGAAGGTCAACTAGATAATGTGGAACAAGTAGATAGTGCAATGACCTAAACAGGTGTTGTACTATAATAACATAGACTATATAAATAATATGCAAGAATTTATTTTATTTTTTAATAAAAAGCTTTTACTAAGTGTGTTTGGAAATAATATTGAAAGGTAAACTAAATAATGTAGAACAAGTAAGTGCAATGATCTAAACAGGTGTTATAACATCTAGTATTTGTTACCGGTTGCATAATTAGTTTCCCGAAAAAGCTTTTGTAAATAATATAGAAGGTAAACGAGATAATGTAGGATAAGTAAGTGCAATGATCTTGTTATGATAGTATAGTAACATATAGGTTATTTTAAATAATAAAAATGTATCTTATTTTTTCAATAAAAAGCTTTCACGGTCAACCAGGTATTGTAACATAATATTAGCGCAAAAAATACAGTTGTTATTTATGAGATAAATAAAATGCAGATATTGAACTTGTTATTGTATCTTAGTTTTTATTTTAATCTGAACGATATAAAAAAAAAAAAAAAAAAAAAAACAAAAAATAATTTATAGTATAGGTTGTATGTATAAAATCGAGAGAAAAAATTTGTATTTAGTGATTAATTGTTATGTTTTATAAAAAAAAAATAAGAAAAAATTTAATATAGAACAAGATTTATTATAGATTCTTGTAAATTACTTTCTATTATGCAAATTTGAGATATGTTATTAATAACAACTATGTATTATGCAAATAATTTAATAATGAATTGTAAAACGAAAAACACGTAAATTAATTTTTATATAATATGAATTAATATAATTGAAATATAATTTGAAAAATTTTTATAATATATAACAAGAGTTATTATGTTCTAGGAAATTACTAGTATTATGCAAATTTGAGTTGTAAAATGTAAACAAGCTGTAATGTGGAGTGGCAATGTTAATTTTATTGTCTATTTGATTCATTTCCTAGTTTTTAAAAATATGTATGTATGGTAATTTCCTATCCCTTTTAATATTGGTATAAAAACATGGTTAATTAGTTATTAACAAAATTATTATCATTAACAAAAAAAAAGTCGTATAAACATACCAAATCAATACTGAGAAAAATGGCCAAGAAAAAAATATTAGAGAAATATTTAGATGAGTCTTCCAAATTCATAATTATAGAAGAAAAAAGTCAGTTTTTGAAAAAGTTTGGAGTTATGTCGAGAAAAATTACATTCAAAATAAGAAAAGCTCCAAATGAAGAAGATATATTGGCATATACTAAAGAAGCCATTAATCAAATAGTTATATATTCGGTGGAAAACGTTGAATCGAATGATCTCATTGGTATAGTATTTTTTGCTGATAACTTTCAACAGAGAACTCCAGGTTGGATGAATTTTAAGCTTGCAAGTTCAGTGAAGTTTGAAGATATTTGGGAACTAATAAGTAAAATATTCCAAAGTAATTCGGAGGGCCTGAATACTGATTCTTTTCAACTAACAACTACAACTGTACGGTTGCCTTCTGGAAGTGGACGAGGGAGAAATTATTTTACTTTCAATGAAGAAAGTTTAAAACGAAAAGGCATTGTTGTCATTAAAAATAATGATAATCTTTGCTTACTCCGAGCTATTGTAGTAGGAAAAGCTTTTATAGATGGGGACATGAATTATAAAAAAATTCGCCAAGATACACAGAAGATGCAGAAAAATCTAGCATTAGAGCTGATGGTAAAAACAAAATTAAATATAACGCAAAGTGCAGGAATATCTGAACTTAAAAAAATACAGGATTATTATGGGGATGAATATAACATCGTTGTTTACGATTATGCTAATAACAAAAATATAATTTTTGAAGGTAAAAACGATGGCAAAAGAATTAATTTATTATATTACGAAAATCACTTTAACGTTATTATTTCGCTGACAGCGGTTTTTTGCATTAACCATTACTGTAAAAAATGTAATGTAGGTTACGCAAATTATCATAATTGTGAAGGTATCTGTATTTGTTGTCGACAGTCTCCTGCATGTAATAATATACCTACAACTATTACATGCAACTATTGCAAACGATCATTCCGAGGTGGAAAATGTTTTGAAAATCATAAAACAGTTACTACATGTCAAAAATTTCACAAATGCTTAATTTGTTTTAAAACATATTTTAGAAAGATTGATTCACCACATAAATGTGATACTGTTTTTTGTAAAAATTGTAACAAAAGTGTAGAAAAAAATCATTTTTGTTATATTATTGTAGATAAGAGCAAACCAAAAATTAAGTGCTCACTTGGCATCTTTTCTGTACATAACAATTTTGAGCCATTATCACTGCTACTTGCTGCTCCTCTATAAAGGTCCTTAAATTCAATTTCGTAATTGAATGTTAATGTTCTTTCTAATTGGAAAATATCGCATTTTCCAATTATTTCTTCAAACGGCTCCTGTACTTCCATTATTAATTAAAAATAATTTAAAAACTTAAATCAATTTATACTTTTTATGCAACATACATAATATTTTGCATCATACATAATACTTTCTAAAATATTCAAATTATATTTTTGCATTTTCATTAATAATTAATGACTGTATATTCTCTAAACTATGTCTAAGATTTAAAATACTTTGTAGCTACCAATATAAAAATCACTATGTAGAGGAGTTAAAATATTAGTCAGCAAGATTTTTGTAACTCTTTGCACGTTTTTTTTTTTTTTTCCAGGTTAATCCATTTAAATCAACCCTTGTTTCTGGAGAGTCGATATCCGGTCCCCTGAGGTTCGGTCCCTTTAAAGCGGGGCCTGAATCAGGCGCCCCTTTTCTTGATTCTGGATGGGGTCCCCGGATGTCCGGTATCTGTCTTTGAGGGTCCGGTATCGGTTTATGCTACTGCTAAAGGCTCCCTTCCCCTTTTTTTTTCCACTCTTTTTAAATCGTATTAGTTATAAATTATAGGATTTCAAGCTATTTTAAAATAGTCAGGTACAAAATGAGCAGCAGGAAGGCAGTAGGAGATTTACAATTTACTGTTGGAAATAAAAAGCAATATTTCTTGAAGGAATTTGCTTTGATAGCTGATGGGTCACTGATACCAATGCTATTTATGTTTAAAGCACCTTATTCGTTCGAAGAGTTAAATACTGATGTTAAACAGCAAAATGAATTCAATAAAACACAAATAAATGGTCTTGACTGGGATGATGGTTTTATAGAATATTCAGCAATTAAAAATACCTTAAAGGAACATTTAAACTCAATTCATTAAATGTTAGCGCAAATCCTTTTGAATTTAATTTATGTTGGTTGTTAGTAAAATCTTGATAAAAGGCATACCACGCCAAATAATTCATCTCACAAATGACTTTTTGATGACGTTGGAAAATTATTGTTGCAGCAAAATTTTCAACATTAAATCCAATTTGTATTTTTGTTGTTTGTTTTTTATCCAAATAATAGATATAGCTTAACAAAAGATTTTGCGGAGGTTCACTTTTTTGTTTTTCAATGACTTCCGAATTTGTTGATTGCTCCATTTTTCTTGTTTTAACTGATGAATTCTATTTTAGAATTTTGTATTTATATTTTTTCTCCCTCATTTTTTAAAAATTTTTCGAAATATTCTTTGTATTTTTTTATCGTTTTTAAGTGGGGATGATGTGTCGAATAAATTAAGAAAATATTTTATGCTTTTACAGGAACTTCGCATCCATAGATATACACAACAATAATGTCCGCAAACAGATGTTAAATTACTTTGTAAACGCTTATTGTTGAAAACAAAACATGTTGATTGATTTTGTAGAAATTTTATAATGTCATTGTGAAACGGGGGATTTCCAAATCAATCAAAATATTCTGCACACCCTTGAACTGGAACAAATATTGCTAACCAATGTGTTCCCTTTTCATTAGAATTATCGGTATTTACCACCAAAATACTAGGTTTTGAAACTTGTTTTGGTAATTTATCAAGAGCATAAACGCCTCTAAATATTTTATGTGTTAACTTATTACATTTCAGAACCTTTGAAATCTGAAGTGTATTCATTTTCTTGCAAACGGGAAATATCAATTAGTCGAGTATTTCCTCGTACAAATGTTGTTAAAAATTCTGCTTTAAGTTTTCCATTTGTTAAGACTATATCGAATTTTTCAAGCAAATTTATTAAGTTATTAGTTACTTTTTCGTTATCGATATGTCCAAAAGAGTAATTCTCAATATCTGTTTTTTTCAAATCTCTGACAGGAAATTTATACTTTAATTCTTTTACAATAGTTTTACATTTTTCTTTTATACCAGCCACAGCAATATTTTTTACAAATATTGTATTGTTATCGCCCGTACAGAACGATAAATCTACTAGAGCACATGTCATTGTGAAATGAATAGAGATGGTTCGCTAAACTTCCTTTTATATGTTCACGTAGACGTTACGATTTTTATCAATTTCGATATTAGCATCGAATTCTGCAAATACAATACAAGTTAATGTTGAAGTTAATGGAGAGCTGAGTCTTGCTTCAATCTTTACTACTCCCTGGTTTAATAAACTCTGACATGTATCTGTTCCCGAGCCGTCTGGTGATAAATCAAAAGCCAGTATTGTATAACCTTTTGAAAATAATTCTTTTGAAATTTGATGTCCTCTATCAGAATGATGTATACCTGTTCCGCTAAATAATGTTAAATATGCTCGAGAATTACAAGAATTATTCGGTGTAAAACTTGTTTCAATTGCAGAGTTTGGTGTAGGCACTCCATTCACATATATTGTGTGAGATTTTGATGGTCGAAATGGTAGGGATTTTTTGATCTCTTACCATTGAAGTTTTCATTATTAACCATACAAAATACTAGAGCTTTTGGTATTTGCCCTATAAATATATTATCCAATGATATGTTAGATGTGTTAGCTGGAATTGTAAATGTTTTGATTTCACTTCTGGTATAAAAATATTTCGCGTTAGCCTTTTCCAATACAGTATTATGTGCTATCAATATACTAGGATTAATTGTTAAATGTTTCATGTATAACGTAGCTTCGAGAATTTTTAAATAGCTTTCATCGGCATCGTTAAAGGAAATAAAAAAATCCTGTTTTTCTAGGGCTAAAGCAATTCGAATGTCAACATTATTTAAAAGTAATTTAGGAGTATTGAAGAAATCTACATGTAATTTTCCCATTAATTCTACTACAGTAGAATTGTTGTATGATTTTTGTCTTGATTTAGAACCAGAATTACTAAAATCATTTACATTTGGTTTATCCAATTCCCAACCAGATGCTTCCAAATGTGTTTGACTGGAATCTGTACCATAATTTAGTAAAGTAGTTAAGTATGCTTTATAATGGTATAAGGAGTCTGAAGGAGTGATGTTTTTTCCGTTTAGAGTTACATTACATTGTTTAATTAAAGAGTGTAATAAATTATTTACAACACTGGGCTGCGGAGCTAGTCTTGCTTCAGTTCCGGTTCCTACTTTATCATTTGCACTCCAAACTGATCCATCTTTTTTTAATATTTGAACTTTAAATTTTATATAGGTGGAGGATAAATCTCGATATGTATCTCCATTTCCAAGGGAAACAAATTCAATAGTTGACGGTGATGCCTCTAAAGAAGCTAAAGGATTGTATGCTACCTCTTCTGAACGCAAAATACTTGTTTGTACGGGTAATGACGCAAAAAGATCAAGTTCAGATTTCATACATTCCATTTTTAGTTGAATATGTCGGATGTTTTACTTTGCTTTTTTCGTCGTTTCGACTTCAAATGTGTCTTTTTAGAAACTGTTTGTCTTTTAATAGCTCTTTGTCTTTTTATAGTTCTTTGTCTTCCACCATACATCGAATGCAGTTGGTTAACTACTGATTTCCGTAAATTTTTTATACCGCCTTTACTTTGATCAATTACAGCTTCTTTTATGTTTGCACCAGATGCTATATCATTAAAAATATTTTTACTTGTGTTTACAGCCTCTTTTTTAATTAAGTCCCAACCTGATGTAAAAACTGGCTTTAAGTAACGAATTAAACTTCCGAATATATTTCCAAAACCACGACCTTTTTGTATAGCTGGATAAAATTGTAATAAAGGCCCAATATCGTTGATTCCCCCTCCTACCTGAGAGGAATAATATCTCACGTAAGCTCTTTCCATGTTTGATAGGATATCATATTTGAGTAGTAGTATTTATATTGTTTTTGGGGAATCAATGCTTTTTAAAGTGTAATACAATTTTTGTTGGATAGTAACTGGAAACAAAATTTATTCCATCACCGTATTGATTGCAAATTTTAATTGCTATTGTTTCAAAAATATTTTTTTCTATAGGTATGTAATGGACGTTTTTAAATTCAGTATTTGTAGGTATTCTACAATTTTCTATGTTGATAGCTCTCAACGCCCGAACTTTGCTACTTCCAAAAACAGAAGATTGAACTATATCTGAATAAATCAACACCATTCCATTCAATTCATCTTTATTTTTAGCAACAGCTAATTTGAATAGTTCAGGTAGTTTTGTTTTGAAATTGTTTATATTTTTTTTCTGTTGAAATAATTCAGTTAATAATGTTTTTACATTATAACTCTGATTAACTTTTATATAAAAACTATCTTCATCAAAAGTCTGCGATATTCGAATTAAGTCCCCTCGGTTAGATTCTGACACTTTTTTAAATGTTACATCATCATAATTTTTAGGATTAGAAATATATGTCAAAACTTCATTAAAAAATTCAGTAAAAACTTGGTTTCGAGTAAATCCGGGATTAGGAGTTATATTTTTAATAAGCGTTGGCAAAAAATTAAACTTCCAATCATCTAAATGTAATTCCGAATCGTTATATGAATAATATGTGTAGCCTATAGATTTGGTTACTTTGATTTTTTCAAGAGGTTTTTCAATGTTTCTTACATAAACATTATACTGTCCAATATTAATAAAAGCACAATTCTCTTTGTTAAATTGTTCTGTTTGTAGGAAATCGTTCAGATAAATTTCTGAAAGACCAACTTTCCAATTACCATTTCTTAAATCAAAGTGAATAGGTAATTTATTTTCGAATGAAGCTAAAGTGTTGTCTGGAAACAGTTTTAGATTATCATTACTAAACAATGTTACATAGAAGTCATCTTGACTATCCATCTTTGTTAACTTCTTCTAAAACATAAAATGTTGTACTATTTATATGTTGTCCACTCCGGTGTTGATGAAGTTCTTAGTTTTGGACTTCTTAGTAAAGGTTTTAGTTTTCGTTTTTTTGTTTCAGGAAACTGTGAAAGTATAGTTGAGGAAATTGAACTACCAGCCGATCTTAGTGTCTTCTTTTTTTCAGGAGATGGTACAGCAACGGTAATTACATCACCACTTGGTGTTTCAAACATTCGATAATCAGAGCTTAGAGATGGTCTTTCGACTAATTTTTCATCTTTCAACATTTCAGTTTGAGCTAATTTTTTAAATGAATTTTCATCATCTAAATCGTAATTTGTTAAATCAACATCCATATTTGAATGTTCTTTTTTAGGGTCATATTCAAACACATCATCAGTAACTAATGGTAAAAATTTAGTTTGTGTTGACGTTGATTTGTATTTAGGTAATTCAGTTTCTGTATATGCATTTCGCTTAGAAAAGAATTTTGTTTGAGTACCTGTATTAAATGTAACATTATTTAACTTTTCTGGTAATTTTTTTGTATGCCTTTTGTTAATTCCGTATTTAATGAGATTTTGACGATATAAATACCATTTTTGCAATGGTTTTAATTTTTTATCATATAAAACTTTTTTCATTTTTTTGATCCAATAAATCTAAGTTTTTATCATCTTGAAATAATTTGCTAAATTTTGAAAATATTTCTGGTGACATAACAATCATTCGCTGCATTATGTCTTACTGAGAAGTTTTCCTATTATACCAGATAATATAGTACCAATTAATGTAGGTAAAAATCCTCCATGTTGAATTAACATTTTTCGTTTAGCTTTTATACCTTTTTGTGGACACGCTAAGAGTCTTAATTGTTTTTTATATTTTTTTAGTTTTGTTTTTTGTGATGGTGATATTTTATTGTTCCCGTTTAACACATTAACTGCAATTTCAGCAATAGTTTTTATTATATCATCATCACAATATTTTAGAATATTTTTACGAAAATTCTTGTTGTTGCATTTTTCTAGTACATGTAACATATGTCGGTTTTTCTTCAACCGTTTCATATTTTAAGCAATTGTTTAAATCTTTGGTAGCACAAAAACAAACGCAATATTCCTCTGAGAATATGTTGGTTCTAATTCGAAACAAATCGCTAATGTCTTGTGTTAAATCTAATACAATATAACCATGTGGGTTTGATGTTGATTCATTATATACCCCCAGGAAGCCTTTTATATTTTCCGGATATAGTTGTCTAGCTAGAGGAAAAATCTGTGATTTATCTCGAGGGTTTTTAAAAAGTACCAAATATTTACAATTTAATGAAATATCTCGTGAGAATTTCCCCTGATGAAAAATGTTTTGCGTTAATAATATAATAGACAAATTACGGTGGTGCGAACCTTTAGTAAAAAGTTCACATACTTGTTTGTTTGCTGAATCTAACATTAAATCATCTAAAACAATTAAAGTAGGTTTATTTTCATTTTCACTAAGCTTTTCCGGAATGCCGGCATAAAAATCTATATCAGGGAAATCTATATTTCTTGGAACCGCAGAAATTTCTGGGTTACACCATTTTATTTTTTCAATTTTGGGATGTATCAATCTAGTAATATTTTTGATCAAGTTGCAAACAAATGTTGTTTTCCCACATCCAGATGGTCCCGCCACCATCATTGTAAATGGATGATTAAAATATATCATTATTGGTTCGCGTTTTAAAAGTCATTGAAAGGTAATTAGATTTGCTCTTCAAATATATAAAAGCAAAAACGTGTATAACTTATTCTCAATTTAAAAGATGGAGGTAAAAGAAGTGGAAGAGTTTTTAAAATCATATTCCTCTGTGTTATTAAATGAGCATAAGCAACGTATTTTTCACATGTATAAATACATTAAAGAATTTTCAATAACAGAAAAATTTACGTCAATATACGGAACTCATTTTGCTCTTTGTCCTTGGGCTTACGACAACTCGTCATCTGGACCGGATACATGTAACTGTTGCTCTATAGAAAATTATAAAATAGAATTGGAAAATCTGATTAAATGGTACAAGTATAATGTCACGGGCACAAATAGTATCGGAAATACATAGACCAGCCAGACGAAACTTTCGTCGAAGAAAATTTAATCAGAAAGGTTTAAACGATACATGGCAAATTGATTTAGTAGAAATGATTCCATATGCAAAGTATAACAAAGGAAATAAATATTTATTAATTGTAATAGACATCTTTTCGAAATATGCTTATGCTGAACCAATTAAAACTAAAAATGCTAATAACGTTTTACTTGGTATGCAAAACATTTTCAAACGTGCTGGAACACTCCCAAAAAATATTCAATCTGATCAAGGTAAAGAATTTTTTAACAAAGAATTTAGAAAACTTATGGAAAGAAAAAAAATTAATCATTATCATACATATTCTGAAATGAAAGCATCCATAGTAGAACGTTTTAACCGTACTTTAAAAAATTCAATGTGGAAGCAGTTTAGTTTTCAAGGTAATTATAAATGGATATCTATTTTACCCTCACTTATTGAGAAATACAACTCAACATATCATCGGACAATTAAACTTCAACCTAAAAAAGTTACAAAAGCAAACGAGAAATATATTTTGAAGAACATTTACATGCAACCGAAATTTTATCAGAAAGCAAAATATAAAGTTGGAGATTATGTACGCATAAGTAAATACAAAAGAAACTTTGCAAAAGGTTATCAACCAAACTGGTCAACAGAAATATTTACAATTAAAGAAGTAAAACGCACAGATCCTATTACTTACAACTTACTTGATTATACAAAAACACCGATTTCAGGTTCTTTTTACGAGTATGAACTTACTCGCGTCAAAAATCCTGACACTTTTCTTGTTGAAAAAATATTGAAAAGAAAAGGAAATCAGGTTTTTGTTAAATGGTTAGGTTTTGATAAAGATCACAATTCTTGGGTAAATAAAAACGATATTATATGAAACTAATTTGCTTTTTTATTTTTAATTTTTTTTTTTTTTTTGCACATTTATAGCTAGCCATAACACACTTCAAATTTGCAATGTAAAAATACTAATAGTTGACGTTTATTTATTCGCAAAATACAAAGTAGTTAATATAATAATTCAATTAACATTAACATAAATTCATATCAAACACCTGCATTTTTTCTTTAAAAATTTTTTCTGCAACACAATAAATCTATTTGATTTTATAATGCTTTAATTTGTATCTACAATAACAGAAAATTTAATTTACTTATACAAAGTAGCAAAAAATTTAAGAATAACTGACTTTTTTATTTGCAAAATACAAAGTAGTTAATATAATAAATCAATTAACATTAACATAAATTTTTCTCAAACACCTGGATTTTTTCTTTAAAAATTTTTTCTGCAATAAACACAACAATTAATCAATAAATACATTTTTTTTAAATTACTTTAAAAATAAGATACAATATCAAGGTCAATATCTGCATTTTATTTATCTCATAAATAACAACTGCATTCTTGTGTTAAAATAACTGATTGACCGTGAAAGCTTTTTATTAAAAAATAAAATAAATTCTTATTATTTACAATAATCTATGTTACTATATACTATCACAACAAGATCATTGCACTTACTTGTATTATTTACAAAAGCTTTTTCCGGAAACTAATCATGCAACCGGTAGAAATACTACACACCTGTTTAGGTCATTGCACTATCTACTTGTTCCACATTATCTAGTTGACCTTCTATATTATTTACAAACACTTTTCCGGAAACTAATTATGCAAACGCCAATCACGACATCTAATTTGCTACCTGTTTTTTTACACTACAACATTCCTTAAAAAAGCTCTCAACAACAAAGTAAACGCCCAAGGTCATTGACCTAATTTGCATAATTATTTTCCCATGCCAAAGCGCTACTATTACTTTGACCTAATTTGCATAATTATTTTCCCATGCCAAAGCGCTACTATTACTACTTCGCTTCCTTTTGGTGGTTACAAACACCATACCAAAGTTTATATACCCTATACTTTAAGTGTAGGGTATAAAAATAATACATTTATAACATCCATTTAAAGCTATATTATATGCTTGCATAGGAAAGTAACAAACTATTTTTTTTCATTCTTTTTTTTTATACATACATACATACATGCCTATTACTTATGAAGAAATATATTGATTCTCATTCTTGAGTATAAAAATAAAAATAAGTATGAAATTGGAATAGTCACTAACCTATTATGATTTATTTTGTTAAATATGTGTGCAACAGATAAGTTTTATAATAAAAACTTGATTCTTTTGTAAAATTAAAAGTAATCTTATAATATGCAATATTAAATATGCAATCAGCAATACATACTAATTATTTTATGTTTCAATTGTTTGTATGTGCTTAATGTACATAATTGTTCTAATTATTTTATGTGATTATAAATTAGTATGTGATTATAATTATGGTTTAGAATAGAATATTATTAAAACCTTGAAGCAGCGTATTCTTATAGTTTTAATTTCAATAAAACCAACTTTCCCGGAGTAATAAATTTCTTAAATACCTATGACTTCACGTCTTTATTTAATAATATAGACCTAAATCAACGGACAATTAGGTTTTATGAAATTATGTTCGAAGGTTTTACTCAATTCGTTCCTATTTCAAAAAAAAGATCTTCCCAATCTGGCCCACCACGGTTCACAAAGGAGCTTAGATCTCTCAAAAAAAAGAAAAACAAAGCCTGGCGTAAATATCTCAAATCAAAAGATATTAATGACTATAACAATTTGCAAGTAAACTAAAATAAATGGCAAGTAAACTAAAATCTGATCCGAAAAAATTTTGGAAATTCAAAAATTCTAAACGTAATTGTGATGATTACCCTACATTTATGAATTTCAATTCTCTTTCAAGTAATGATCCTTTATTTTCGTGAGTTTTTCAGCACTTCATATAGTGATTCTTCCTTTTCGCCAAATGAAAATTATTTCTCCTTTATGGACAGTTGTCAAAAAACGTCTCTTAATGACGTAAATATAAATGAAGAAATAGTTTCCAAATATCTAAATAAACTCGCTGATAATACTTTTCCCGGCCCTGATGGTATACTGGAAATAATTCTGAGCAAGTGTTCTAACATTCTCACTACGCCTTTAATATTACTCTTCAAAAACTCATTAAATTCCGGACTTTTTCCTCCTTTTTGGAAAATGTCTTATATCAGACCAATTCACAAAAAGAATGCTAAAAATGAAATTACTAACTATCGTCCCATAGCCAAATTATCTTCTATTCCAAAATTACTTGAACTAATTATAATGGATTCAATTTATAATCACTGTTCTAATCTTTTAATTGATAACCAACATGGTTTTGTAAAACAAAAATCTACTGTGACAAACCTAGTTGAAACAATGTCCCTCCTCCTCAATAACATTGAAGAAGGTTTTCAAACAGATGTTGTTTATACTGATTTTAGTAAAGCATTTGATCTATTGCCACATAGTATTATATTACTAAAACTAAAAAAATATGGCTTATTTGTGTGATTGCTCTTATAGTGTTATATTCAAAAATGTGATTTCAGAACCATTCGTGGCAAATTCCAGTGTTCCACAAGGTAGCCACCTTGGTCCTTTACTTTTTATTTTATCTGTAAATGTTGTTACTTCTATCATTTCTAATTGTGAGCTTCAAGTTTACGCTGATGATATGAAAATCTTTAAAAAGATTACATCTAATAAGAACGCCGTCCTTATGCAGAATGACCTTCAAAATTTTAAGAATTGGTGCGTTAATAATTGTCTACTACTTAATGTAAATAAATGCGCATTGTTATCTTATACAAGTCGTTCTAGTCCTATTTATTTCAACTATAACTTAGATGGTATTAGTTTACCTAAAGTTACTTCAATAAAAGACTTAGGTGTGTATTTTGATTACCAACTTAGCTTTAAAATTCATTATAATAATATTATAAATAAAGCTAATTCATTATTGGGGTTTTTTAAACGTTCCTCTAAGGAATTTTCAGATCCCTATGTTCTTAAATCGTTGAACACTTGTCTTGTAAGACCGAACCTGTAATATGCTAGTCAGGTTAGGTCTCCATTTTACATGGTACACATTGATAGGATCGAGGCAGTACAGAAAAACTTTCTTAGATTTGCCTTACGCCACTTGCCATGGTCAAATCCTATTATTTTGCCACCAAATGAACAAAGGCTAAAGTTAATTGATTTGTGTACTTTAAGTTTTAGACGTGAGGTTTCTGATGTTATTTTCATTACAGAGATTGTCAAAGGTTATGTTAAAACTACTTTAATTTCTAGTAAAATTAATATTAGAAATCTTCAACGCCTTCGCTCTTGCAATTTGTTTAAAACCTATAATCATAGGACTAATTTTATTTATTTATTTATTTAATTCTTTTACCAGGGCTTTTAACACTTTCAAGGTTTTACAAGCCCTTATTAATACATTTTTTCTAAATTAACTTTACATAATTTTACAATTTTTATAATTTTACTTAATTTTACATAATATTAAAATAATAACAAAATACAAAATAATAACAAAAATAATAACAACAAAATAATAACAAAATACATAATCTAATGAACTAAATAAAATTCTCTATATTATTAACAAAACTTAAATTGATTCGACGAAAATTAAATCTATTTATTTAAATAATAAATTATAATATTATATACTTTAGATTAAGTTAAAAAGATTCACGCTTTTTATAAAAGCGATTACATTTTCCATGGAACATAGGTTATCTTCTTTTAAATTTGAAATTCCATTTATTTTAAAAGTAATTCTTTTATCTCTGTACTGCGAGCATGATTCAAAAATATGTTTAACAGATAATATAGAAGTATTGTCACATGAAAAAATGGGACTTATCTGGGCATTTTCAAATAAATATTTGTGCGTAAAATTTGTATGTCCGATTCGTAGCCTAGTAATAATAATAGAATTTTTCCTACTTAGAGAATTTATTGAATTCCATTTGAATATTGAGCTTTTAATTTGTTTTAGCTTATCATTGGAAGCGATACTAATCCATTCTTGGTTGAATGATTCTAATATTTTGCTTTTAAGAACTGGGAACAAATCTCTATAGAACATTTTAAAATCATTAATAACAGGGCCTGTTATAGCTTCCTTTGCTAATTGATCAACTTTTTCATTGCCCCTTATATTAACATGACCTGGAATCCAGATAAAACACCATTGATTATTTGATCGATTAACTAATTCCTTAATTCTCATTGCAATAGGGTGCTTTGGAGAGTACGAGTAATAGTAATTGCAGTGCACTCAGTGAATCACTACAAATTAAAAATTTTGAATTATAGAATTTGTCATTTCCAAACTCAATGGCTTTTTGGATTGCAAAAAGTTCAGAAGAGAAAACTGAAGTATATTTAGGTAAATGGAATTTTTCTTCGTGATCCCTGCACTTAAATGCACTTCCAGTTTCACCGTTCAGCAATGATCCATCAGTATAGGTTATAGTGTAATTTTGGTATTGCTTTTCCAAAATTTCGAAGAAAAGGCGCCTAAATTGGGTGTCATTTGTACTACTTTTCTTCAATTCATTCAGAGCCAAGTTTATGTTAAGGGTTTTCGCCATCCAAGGATGTGTTATGGGAAATCTTTGAGTATCAAAACTGCTATTCATGGAAATTTCTAGTTTTTCTAGATAATTTCTGAATCTAATATGGAATGGTTGGCAATTTGGTGACAGATTTTTCTGTCTAATGAATAATGATTCATTTCTAACATTTTCATATAATGGGTGCAATTTATTTCCAAAAATTTTCAATCCAAAATTAATGGACTGATATTTTCGTCTATATTTAAGTGGAATTTGACTAGTGTCACATATGACACTCACGCTTGGACTAGTTTTGAATGCCCCCGTGGCAATTCTGGTACCTATATTCAATTTTGGGCCCAAAATTTTCAATCGAGTTTTTGAGGCTGAATTGTAGATACAGCTCCCGTATTCAATACAGGGAAGTACTATAAGGTTAAGTATCCTTAACAACATTTTTCTATCAGATCCATAATAACTATTACTTAGTATTTTTAATATATTAAATTTTTTCGTCGCTTTCACTTTAATGTGCTTGATATGTTTATCCCAATTTAATTTAGTATCAAAAATTAATCCAAGAAATTTATGAGATTCGACATATTTAATTGGTGCATTTGACAAAAAAAAATTTGGTTTGATTATATTAGATCTTTTCCTAGTAAACAACATTGGAACGGTTTTCCTTGCAGAAAATTTAAAACCTGTTACTTCGCTCCATTTTGTAAGATGATCAAGAGAGTTTTGCAGACGGTTCTTCATTCTTCCTATGTTTTTGCCTGACGTAAAAATGACGAAATCGTCAGCAAAAAGAGCATACTTAATTGGATGCTTGATTGTATTCACAATGTTATTTATTGCGACAACAAAAAGCAGAACGCTCAAAACTGAACCCTGGGGGATTCCGTTCTGGAGTGACCTGTCTGTGGAAGATGTTTTACCTAAATATACTTTTATTATCCTGTCAGATAGAAAATTTTTAATATAGTGGATCAAGTTACCTTTAAAGCCATTTTTAAAAATTCTTTTATAAGCCGATTTTTCCACACAGTATCATATGCTGATTCTAGATCGAAAAAGATTGATACAGTGCTTTGGTTTTTTGCAAATCCATTCATTATTTCAGACTTGAAATAAGAAAGATTATCAATAGTTGAGCGGTTTTTTCGAAAACCGGACTGAAATTTAGAAATTAAATTTCTGGATTCTAATTCCCAATTGAGTCTATTGTATATCATTCTTTCTAGAACTTTGCAAGTGCAACTCATAAGAGATATTGGGCGGTAGCTTGAAACACATGTAGGATCCTTATCTTTCTTAAGAATTGGAATTAATACAGCTTTTTTCCAATTTTTCGGAAACGTTCCACTAATCCAAATTCGGTTATAGAAATCTAAGAGTGTGATTTTTCCTTGATCATTTGATTCTTTCAGCATTTCGTACCGGATAAAGTCAGGACCTGGAGAGCAGCCATTGCATGCTCTTAAAGCATTTTCGAGTTCATTTTTTGAGAATAATCTGTTGTATTTTTCGTATTTTCCAGAAGGAATATTAATTTGGGATTTTTCTTTATTTTTCTTGTACTTCAAGAATTTTTTGGAATAGTTTTCGTCACTAGATATTTTTGCGAATGAATTAGCTAATTCATTTTCTATTTTTGTTTTTTAAGATACAATTCGGTTTTCAGTCATTATTGTAGATATGTCTTGAGATCTTTCCCGGTCATGTATAGCCCTAATTTTATGGAATACAACACTGGATGGAGTATTACTTGAAATGGAAGACACGAAGTCCATCCATGATTTCTTTTTATAGTACCGTACCAACTTTCGTGTTTTATATTTTTCCCGTATAAAACTTTTGTAATCGTCTAGATTACTGGTTCGAAGAAATTTTCTAAAAAATTTTTTGCGGGCTTTTATGCCCTCCCGTATTTCCGGATTCCACTAAGGTACCTTTTTCTTTAAATGTCCGAAGTTTTTCGTGGGAAGTGGTTACTGCCGTGTAGATCGTCCTCTACTGTCCATTCAAATAGGTTTTGAAGAACAGCGCTGCCTAAAGTCACATCAATAGAACTGAATGATTTATATGAGTTGGTTTACCATTATTAAAAAGATTCAAAGAATTAGCGTCAATCAGATTTTCAATGGATTTCCCTCTTTTATCTGTTTTAGTAGAGCCCCAGATAATATTGTGACAATTCAAATCTACGAGGAGAAGAAATGGGCAATCGAATTTATTAATTATATTTTGTAGATCGTTAGTATTAATTGAAGTGTTACAGGGAAGATATATATTACATATAACAAATTTTATGGGAAAAAGAACTTTTACTGCTACTGCCTGTAAATTAGAATTTAGATCAATTTGCTCACATGAGATATTCGATTTAACCAAGATGGCGCCACCGCCATGTGCTACTGTATTTGAGTCTACATTAACATTATATGTTTCAAAATTTTTAAAATTAGGATTTTCATTACTTTTAAATTTTGTCTCTTGTATACAGACAATATATGGATCATATTTATTAACAATAAGTTGAAATTCTTCATAATGGCTAAAGAGACCGTCGATGTTCCATTGAATAATACTAGTCATTTATAAACTATCTTTAAAAGGTTCAATATCACTAATTGAGCCAATGCTATCGTCTACCTCAATAGAATCTATATGATTTTGATCTTCAAAATGCATAAATGATTTAGTCTTTTTTGATTTTTTCTTCTCAATTTTTTTAAGTTCACGCTTTTTCTTTGGATTAATATTCCTAGAAACTAAAATTTTATTCTTACCAATTAATTTTGTTTTGATATTTTCATTAGAAGGTTTAATGTCTGACAAAACACTATGAGAAACTTCATTTTCAATATTATGATTAATAGCGGCTGTGCTTGTTGAAGGACCAAAATTTTCACGATCACAAATACTTTTGACTTTTTGATTATTGCTCGTAACTGATGTAATGTTTGCAAAAGACTCCTTCAACGGAAATCTAAGTTTATAGCGCCTAACAGCTTCTCTGATGTCTACATTTTCTTTTATTTTAATCGATTTAATTTCCTTTTCTTTTATAAATTGTGGACATTGTTTAAAAAAAGCATTATGTGGGCCTGCACAACTTGAACATTTTTGTGTTCGTTCACATTTTTCATTTTCTCCTAGGTGATATTCGTCACTACAATTAGAGCAGGTTTTCTTATTTTTGCAGATATCAGTCCGGTGGTTAAATCTTAGACAATTATAACATCGTAGAGGTGGTGGGATATAGGCTCGAACATCATATTTTTGATATCCTACTTTGATTTCTTTTGGAAGATTTGTTGATTTGAATGTTAACACATATAGACCGGTTTCTTCTTCCACTTGATTATTATTTTTCTTTTTAAAACGCTTAATGGCGATCACTTGTTGTTTCTCCATTTCTGCTAAAATTTCACTATCACCTATATATTTAAACTCTGGGCAGTATACTACTCGAGTTTGATTTAATGTGGCATGTTCTTCAACTGACACTTTAATATCTTTAAATTGAACCAGAATAATTAGTTTTTGAGCTTGAAAAGTATTCTTTGTTTTAATCAATACAGTGCCATCTCGAAACTTAACACAGCTATTAACTTCACTTGATTTCACTTATTTCATTTATTCGCATTACGAGAAATTTTTCCCCTGGTGTTACATTTTTTAGTGTTTTGGATTGATCGAATTTCAAATTACTGTTCGTAAAAACTGTAGAGCCAGAATTATCTGGCGGGGGGTTATTCTCCCCCATTCTTAATTTTAACTTTTCTATTACTATTTGTTTTGCTATTATTGCTTATAAATTTATTAATATTATGAATTTGATTTGTTGTTTTTTTTTTTTTTTTTTTTTCAAATAAATTTACTTGTTTTTAATTTTATTTTTATTTTCTAGTTTTGATATTACTAAGCAGATGTTTAATAAAAACCGGTTTTATATATATTTTTTTTTGTTAAATTATTTTTATTTTTTTTAATTTTTTTATTTTATTTTATTTTTTTTGTTTTTAAATTAATTATTTATTTGCCTTCACTAAAAATAGAGAAAAAAGAAGTTTTCGGTTTGACATCTTTATGAAGACTCATAAGACTAATTATGGCAAATTTGAACCTATTCAGAGGATGCTTATTATAGGTAACAAACATAAACTTAACATTGACTTTACACTTTCAAAACATTCCCAAAAACAAAAATTATACAATCGCTATTAATATTAGGATTTTTTTTTTTTGTTTTTGTTTCTTGTTCCTCTGTAAAGTATATACCACGGATGGCGCTGATTCTGTAGTAAAATAATAACAATAATAATAACAATAATAATAATAATAATAATAATAATAATAATAATAATAATAATAATAATAATAATAATAATAATAATAATAATAATAATAATAATAATAATAATAATAATAATAATAATAATAATAATAATAATAATAATAATAATAATAATAATAATAATAATAATAATAATAATAATAATAATAATAATAATAATAATAATAATAATAATAATAGTAATAGTAATAATAATAATAGTAATAGTAATAATAACAATAATTATAATAATAATAATAATAATAGTAATAATAATAATAGCTGCTACAGTGGAGCCATCTTTGGTTGTCATGCAAGTAAGGTGTTATACACTGCTGCACGTTGTAATCCACTGATGGCGCTGACTCTGTAGTAAAATAATAATAATATTAATAAGAATACTAATAACAATAATAGTAACCGCTACAGTGACAATGGGGGTTGCCTTCAATAAATTACCTCATGTAGTTACTATATACTACTAACACATGTTGTAACTGTTGTGACGGCTTTAGTCACTGTTAGCAAAATAGTAATAATAATAGGCGGATTCATTGTTTCCTTACAGTCCCACTCCCAATTCAATGTTTCCGTATCCATTTTCTATCCTTTCCTATCCGTACTCCCTAGCCAATATGCTGCGCTCGCAGGTAAGGGTTTCATCCCATTATATTGGCTAAAGGGGGAGGTGGCTTTAGTTAGTAAGAATCTGACACTACCAAGGGGGACATTCTTGGTGTCTTTGGAAGATTCCCACCTCCCTTAGGAAAAAAAAAATGAAGAGCAATTAGGTATAACTAATTATTTAACTTCAATCCGACGTAAAAAACCCATTTGTTTTAAATAAAAATATTACAAATGAATTTAAATATAACAATACCAAATAGGAATAAAATTTTTAAAACAAAAATAAAATAAATTAAACAATTAAAGGAATAAAACAATTAAAATCAAAATAAAATTCAACAAAAAAAAATTTGTAGTTCAGACTTCAGTAATCCAGAATGCTCAGAGAGTGTTGATCACATGGAAAAATATAATAACATTAATATATAATAATAATATGTAGTATTTATGTAAACAAAATGTATTAAAAAACAAATTAAAAAAGAATTTATGTATTAAAAAACACTTAAAATTAAAAAAATAGGAAAAAATTAAGATATTAAAAAAGATAAAATATGTATATTGTTTAATTACATTACAAAGAAATTAAATAAAATATTATTACATATAGTCCGTGCCAAATTTATTTACTCAAATTATTTATTTGTATTTAATTATATTTTTATTTACATATTTACACTTATTTACTTTATGATAGAAACTTCAGAAAATTTAATAAATTTTTATATACAGAAACTACTAGTATTTAATTTTTTATTTACATTATTAGTTAAAATATTTACAGATAGTTTTAGTATTATAATTTAAGTATTTAACAAAGATAGTATTTAACTTTTAATAATATTTATTTTTTTTTTACTAGGATTATTTTTATTATCATAAGATGTTTTATTTCCAAATGAAATATTGTTTTTGTATTTCCTTTTTTTTGCATTTTCTTTTTCTTGTATTTCCTTTTTTTGTTTTTCAGTGTTAAGTAGTTTCTCGCATAACCATTTTGTTTCTTTTTTTAATAAAAGCGTTATTAATTGTTCTAAAAATTTTATGATTATAGCATTGATCATTTTCACTAAACCATGTATTAAAATTTATAGAGTTTCTTGTGGTTTCCAAGCATATCGTCAGGATATGTTTATGTAAATTTTTGTGATGACAGTTTTGAGCAAAATAATTGTCAAATATTCTTATGTGAAATGGAGTTATTTCAAATATTATTTCTATAGGAGCTTTCACGTAAAATATTTCCGAATCATTCTTATAATTTTTCTTAAAAATAAATTGTTCTGAATCAAGCGATAAAATATCATCAGATGTTTTCAAAAATAAAATATTACATGTATTGCAGGAAATCTTTTTCATTAATTTAAAAATAATATAGCCACATATACATCTTTCGGTATTACATGAAATAATATTTGTTCTTTCTGCGGTATAATTAGCATTCACTTCATTATAGTCTTTAATGAAATTCGTTATTTGGTTATCAGTTTCATCAAATGTATCATCAATATTGGATTCGGAATTGCATATATCATTAAAGTATTGTATCATTTCTTTTAAATATTTTCCAATGACATTATTTTTTTTGCAAAGTCGAACGATTTGGATTTTTATCGTATAGTTTTTTGCTGTTAAGGCAATCAAATAATTTGTTAATTTTGAATATAAATTCAGCAGTGGATGAAGCACAATTTTTTCTAGAAACAAATTTGTTTATGGATATTAGAGTTTTTATGGCAGCAGCAACTGAATTGCTAAAAATTTGGCTTGCCAACTTAACATTCATCCTTTCAAAAGAATTAGGAAATATGTGCTCTTTTGTTAATTTCGGACACATATTGTAGTATTATTGTTTTCGTGCAAATACAATGAATAAATAATTTTAAATGACACTTCACCATCTTTGGTATTAAGGTCATATTTTAATAGTGTGTTCCGAAGAGACTTAATTAGATGTATTGGATCAAACAGTGCAAACATTTTTTTTCTTTTTCTTCAAAATTATATAAAAAGAAGAGCTATCTCTTGTATTTCCTAATTTTGTAAAGCAATTTCTATTTGTAGTACCTTGGTCAAACGCAATACAGCACGCACATTAAGATTTAACTTAAACGCTGAGTGTAAATTAGCAAGTAATAAAGTTTGAAGATCTGTACCATTAATTGGTTTATCTGTTGTGAAATAACTAAGCACATATTTCCAATTGGCTTATAAAGCCTCTTACCAAAAAAACACATGTATATTTTGCGACATCTTGTGTTCTTTTAAACCCATAATCTAAGAATTCAGTAATTTCATCTAGTGCGCTATTGTAACTTAAATTTTTTCTTATGGGAATTTCATCAAAAAATGGCTTCTTTTGATAGCTCATTCATTTCAGAGAAAATTTTGTTCATTTCATTAAAAATTTTTTCATGCACACCTATTTTTAAATACTTATATTTAAATACTTGATGGGAATCCAACTATTTATTGTGCTAAAATGTGGCAAATTAAGCTTTATTGAATTTCTCAAAAATTTATACCCCTAAGAAGAATTCAAATGCATATTCAGAGCAATATTTTTTTCATTATCTGTCCAAGTTATGGTAGTTTTACAATTTATTTTTAGAAAAGTTTTTGCACTAATTGGTAAATTAAATTTGCCATCAATTAAATTTAATAAATAATAATTTTTTTTTTGTATAATTTTTTCTTAATATTTTGTTTTAATATTTTAAATATGTAATTTTTTTTTTTAAATTTATTTATTGTTCAGCTGGAAATAAAATTTTTCTTCTGGTAATAAGCCTCATTTTGTTGAAATTTAATACAGTTCTTACAAAAACTGTCATTAGATTCTGTAAATGCTTGTGCCCGGCTTTTTTCAATAGTTGGGGATAAATAAGTTGGATTATCATTTCTTTCGTAAGTTTTCAAAGCTTCATAATTTTTTGTTTTTTTATTTAAAAAAGGTTGCAAACTACTACTATCTTCCAAAAATTCAAAAACTTTTAAGTCTTGCGTTTGACGCATTTCTTCGATAGTTTTTTCAGTATCTGGTAAGAATAAAGTAGGAATTTCACCTTTCTTAAGCCTTCTTCTTAAAAATTTTTTTTCAAAATGGTTGTCACAAATCAGCAAAAACTTACCTTCCTTAACAATACTTACCTTGCGTTTTGATAGCCAAACATCAAATAGACATTTATCTTTAGGAAAGTTGTAAAATCTTCCTTTAAAAGATCTTCGACTATTTGCGCAAGCAATGCACTTTATTGCTGATTTTCGTTGACCAGAATTTATATCCTTAAACATTCTATATGATTAATAGATTTACATAGATTCATGCATAGAAGTTGAAGAGAAAAAAATAATATGAAAATGAAATGTTATAAAAGAATAATAGAAAAGTACATAAAAAAGAAAATAAAATGAATAATATATGTATGTAATGTACATAGATACTTATGAAAAAATTTAATTAATAATTATTGCTAATTTAATTAATTAATAATTTTTTATTCAATTAATATTAAGAAATACTGATTCAATTAATATTAAGAATACCCTTATAATAGAGATAGTTTTACATCTAATGGTGAATACCTTTATTATAGTGATTCATGATTAGATGTAAAACTAGATGTAGTGTATTCAGTGTATTATTACATTTTGAATATACGTAAGAATACAATGAATCTAGTTCACATCTAGTAGTACATCTAGTTTTATATCTAATCGTGAATTCCCATTTTATTTTAAAATGTATTAGACTTAATTATTTACAACAAATTAAAAATTAAAAATAAAATTAATTTAAAGAAAAACTTTTTAAAATTAAGTTTGAACTAACGAAAACTAACTTACTTATAAATTGATATTACAATAAAAAAAAAAATTATTTTTTGACTCACATTTTAAATGTAACCGTTTTCCGTTAATTTTTTTATAAGATTTTTATTTATTTTTGTTTTAATATTAAATAAAAAATCGTACAATTTACTTCATCAAGTTCTTCTTAATTTTATTTATTTAAGAAATGAAAAAGCGCGGGGTCTTAAAAACTAAAAAAAAAAAATATGTTTCAGCAAAACAATAACAAAAAAGGAGCCCGCATAAGCAATCATCATCAATATTATAATATTCATTGATCATTTCTTATTCTACATTTAGAAATTAAATAATAAAACATGTATAATAACAAAATATGATAATTTATAAATCGTTTCTATTTTTTAAAGTATGCAAGTAAAGTATATGTATGAATATCGCATACTTACATAAAAAAAGAATGAAAACAAATACCTAGTTTTTTTTACTTTCGTATGAAAGCATATAGATTTAAATTGACAAATGGACAATGGAAATGGACAAATAGACAAAATTCGAACAGAAATATATATAGTATAGGAAGAATATTGAGTAACAGCAGAGACAATAAATATATTTAATGTCTTTGATAATAATTAGTAAAAAGTATACAAATTTCTTCTTTTTTTGTAGTAAAAATTTGTGTACTATTATACGAGGTCGTACAGATCAGAAAAAAATATAAGAAATTTATTTACAGTTTTTGTTCTAGGTGAACAATCTATGTATAGAATGATCTTTGGTAATGCTGAAATTTGTATGATTAAAGCCGCGAAAACAGAAACTGTGTCCTGTAAAGGCTTTTGTCAAGGCTTTCGTCATTTAAAATTGTTTCGAGAAATTGGTACAGCTCATTTTGTGCTAAACATTTTGTTTGCAAGATAAACAAAATAATACAGCAGTAGTTAGGATTGTGAGTTTCTGGCGCACTAGCAAATGAGGAAGTAAATTTTCAATTAAAACGGTAAAATATGAGTAAACTGTTCGTGTCTTAGTTAAAAGTTATTGAACATCGAAAATTAGGATAAATATTTAAAAAGTTTTAAAGTTTGGTTTAAAATTAGAATTTTTATTATTTTTAAAAATTTTATCATTTTAAAATAAGTAAAATATTATGAACTTTGATTAGTTTTACAATCAATTTAAAAGTGCTAAATATATAATAAATTTAACCGGTTCAATATGAAAAAATTTTAAAGTTTGGTTTAAATACTTTAATAAAAAGGTCGTATAAAAATATAAAGCTTGCTGTAAATGTAGAATGTAGTAGAAATTATTAAAAAAGACTGTGTTGATTAGTATTTTCTTTCGTATACAAAAACCTTGTTGCTTTAAGAAGTAATGTTTAAGAAAATGTAGAGTTTAAAAACTAAGATGAAAATAAAACAAGTAAAAGTAACAGTAAGTCGATGCAACCGACTTATTTATACCCTACACCTAAAAAATTCAAATTAAATTAAAAATCCATAAGTTATTTTAGTTAGGTATTTAATATAACTAAGCTAAAAAACTAAATGCTTTTACAACCTTTGTACAAAATTTCAGATTTCTATCTTTATTAAGTTCGAAAATATGCTTGTTAGGTCTTGGGAAGTGTGTGGAGACACGCGGACCACCACCAATTCATCTCAAATTTTAGCGACATCAACAGGGTAGAACATTCTTATATCAAATTTCAAGTTTGTATATTTATTAATTTCGAAGATATGCTTGTGTGGTCTTAGGAGTTGTGTGGCAGATACCCGAACAACCATTCTAATTCATCTTAAATTTTGGACAAATCAGGGATTCAGGAAACAACACACTATTACCAAACTTGAAGTTTCTATCTTTATTAATTTCGAAGATATGCTTGTTCGGTTTTGGGAGTTGTATGGGAGGCACCCGAACGACCATTCCACTTCGTCTCAAATTTTAGGCAAATCAGGGATTTAGGAAACAGCACTCTCGTATCAAATTTGAAGTTCCTATCTTTATTAATTTCGAAGATATGCTTGTTTGGTTTGGGAGTTGTATGGGAGGTACCCGAACAGCTCCTCCAATTCATCTTAAATTTTGGACAAATCAGGGATTCAGGAAACAACACCCTAGTACCAAATTTGAAGTTTCTATCTTTATTAATTTCGATATATGCTTGTTCGGTTTTGAGATTTGTATGGGAGGTACCCGTACAACCACTCCAATTCATCTCAAATTTTAGGGATATCAGGGATTCAGAAATACACACTCCCGTACAAAATTTTGAGTTTCTATCTTTATTAATTTCGAAGATATGCGTATTCGGTTTTGGGAATTGTATGGGAGGTACTCGAACTCATGGTCCGATTTCGCCCATTTACAATCCCCGTCTTACCTTAGTCATTGTTAACCTACAGTATAAATTTCATCAAGATAGCATCATTATTTTTTGAGTTATCGTGCGTACGGACGGACGGACATCGCTAAATCGACTCAGGCGGTGATCCTGATTCAGAATATATACACATGTCTATACCTAACTCACTTTCTTTTGGTGGTTACAAACACCATACCAAAGTTAATATACCCTATACTTAATGTGTAGGGTATAAAAAAGCTTTTGAATATTAGCCTGAGAAAAACCATAAAGTACGAAGATAATGTTTGTCTTTGATATTTGATTAAATTGGTGAGATGATATTTCATTTAAAATGCTGAATATTCGAAATTAGGATGAAAATATGCAAAAATTTTAAAGTTTAATTATTATAATGTTTATCTGAAAAATTAAAAAAAGTTTTTAAAGCTTTATTTGAATACATATTCACATGCATAAAAAATAATTTTTAAACGAAATATAAATTTAATTTTTGTAAATATGTTTTTACTTTAATAAAAGCTTTGATTCAAACCGTTGAAATTAAATTGTTAATAATATAGGCTGCGATTTGAAGTAATTTGAAATAAAAACAAGGTAGAATGTAAACCAACGGTTTTTAAAAGCGCACATTTCCAAAAGACAATACTAACTGTTTAGAATTGCGACTTGCACAAAAACTTTAAAATTTCATGTAATGAGAAAAAACGTGAAAATAGGACTTTTCTGGAATTTTGAGGGGCTGTAAGTACGGAACCCTATATAATTAAGGAAAATCGTTAACACACGTAAAAATATATTATTGAACCTTTAATTTTCATGTCTTGCCGAAGAAAATTTTTTACAGATACCTAAGTTATAGCTGTCTAAAAATAGCAAATTTTCAATTTTTGAGACGTAGTAACTCTTAAAAGGGGATACTATCAAAAAATTTTGTGAGGAAACTTATACTAATTCTAAAAGTTCTTTCTTGTTTCAAAATATCAGGTTCCTATCTTAAAGAGTGCCGCAGTTATGAAAAAAGAAATATCATGCAAAATTTCGTTTTAACATAACGGTAAATTTAAATAGTAAATTACAAAATATTGCATAATTTTGATATTGTTTTATAGAGGTAAGAAAATGTTCGGTCTTCTAGTGTTTTTAAATTGTAAAATTACTACGCAGAGCCTGAGATATACATCTGAAAATTGGGCTTTTTTGTAATTTTTGGGGGCTGTTATTGGAACCTTATACAATTAAAAGAAATCATTAACATACATACAAACATATTACTGGAGCTTTTATTTTTTTGTCTTTCCGAAGAAAAATGTATACAGGTGCCTAAGTTAATGGTGTTTAAAAATAGCAAATTTTCAATTTTTGAGCCCTAATACCTCATAAACAGGGGGTGGCGAAAAAAAATGTTCTGAGCAAACTTATACTAATTCTAAAAGTTCTTTTTTGTCTCAAAATTTCAAGTCTCTACTTGGAAGCGTACCGGAGTTATGAAGGTAGAAAAATTTAAAAACTATTTATAATTTTGACATTGATTTATATAAAGGTAAAAAAAATTGCTGTCGAATGGCTTATTCAGATTGGAAAAATGTTAAGCGGAACATGAAATATACGCGTTTAAAAATAGGACAAAGTTTGAGGATCTGTAGTCCCCTGATGGATGGGGCTACATGAAAAAGTTGTTTCACAAAATTAATTTTTTTATGAGACCTACCCATGGTTAAAATTATTTTCTCTATCTTTAACGTAGTAGAAGTTTTGTAAACAGACATACAGAGAGAAACTAATAGGCACATTTTTTTTTAATTTTTTTTGGAAATGCGGTAAAAAGACTTGCTAAAATAGTCCTGAAAATATGCATGCTTAAAACGAGAACAGTAAAGGATTTTAAATTTGAAAAAATAGATAATTAAAAATATAATAGTTTAGAAAATTCTCTCTATATTTTAATTTCACAGTTCTTATATCACATGTTATTTGAGATAAATTTTTTTAAAGAAATTTCCATTGTAACAATATAATTTAGAAAATTACAGAAAAATTTGCAATTAAAAATTTATTTTCTACTTTTTAGTTCAGAAAAAGCAGTTATTTAAAAATTTTTTTTTATTATTATTTTATTATTATTATTAATTAGTTTTTTATTTTTAACGGGCCTTCTAACACTCGTTGGGTTTTACCAGGCCCTATTTTTCAAATTTATTAATATACACATTTTTTTTTTTTTTGGTTCCTTAAATTAAATCTACAATTCATACTTTCTTAATCTAAACACAAAACCATTTCTTCTTCTAACTTAAAATAATTAACATACTTAAATTAACATAAAGTTATTATCAAGTTTAAAAAAAATTACTTCTTTTAACATATCTATTACACAATACTTTTGTTTATTTTTTTTTTTTTGTTTTCTTCTTTTTTAATAACATCAATAATTTACATATAATAACTATCTAAGTACTTATAATTATGTTTTACTTGGTATTTTATTTCTAAATTTCATTTTCAAATTTATTTAAAATTTACAATGAAAGAATTATATTTAAAGGAATTCTTATAAATCAAAATATTATAGAATTAATACTATAAATTAAAGTTTAAAATATATAGCCAAGTTCACAGTTTAAATTTTATCATAAAAATTAATGTCCTTCAAAAATTTTAATATATTTCTCAGATCTTTTATATCATCTGATTTTAATGTTTCGAAATTAACTTTATTACTTATTCTTACTGAATAAAATTTGTTACAATCAGTAAAGAGATGTTTAATGGTGAAATAAGTTTGATTACAAGGGCAAATAGGTTGTTCAGTTTTATCTATTAAATATCTATGCGTAATACGAGTATGGCCAATGCGAATTCTGATAATAATAATGGAGATTTAAGTCATCAATTACTCTAGAATATTTACTATCGTTCTTATTAGATTTTAATTTATTTGTAATTGGGATATTAATCCTTTTTTCATTCCATTTTTCCATTATGATTTTATTAATTAAAAATTTTAAATCATGATAGTAAAATTGAACTTCGTTATCAATTCCTTTTAATATGGACTCTTTTGCTAATTTGTCTACCTGTTTATTAAAACCAATATTCATATGACTAGAAATCCAAAGAAATCGAATATCATTCATTGTTTTATATATAATTTCTTTAATTTTTATTGCGAAAGGGTGAATTGGATACATTTGATCCAATATTAATAGAGAACTTAATGAGTCTGTACAAATAACAACATTTTTGTATCGTCTTTTACAAGCATATTTTACAGCTTTAAAGATTACATAAAGCTCAGCTGCACAAATGTTCATATTATTTGGAAGGTGATAAGATTTTTCCATATTTTCACACTTAAACGCACAGCCAGAATTTTCATTTGAGACAGAACCATCAGTGTAAATTTTTTCGAAATCAAGATAATTATTATTAATAAGTTCGCTAAAATGTGAACGAAACAACTTAGCGTTGTTTTCATTTTTCTTAAAATTAGTCAGAGTGAAATCAATTTTGATTTTGGGTGATATCCAAGGTGGGTTATTTTGAAATTTTTTATCAATGAAATCAATATTATCAAAAATATTCCACTCATCAAGTTTATTTCGAATTCTAGAGTAATATGGCTGGTAAGCTATGGATTTTCGTTTAAACCTATTACAAATCTCTTGATTAATGATCTTTTCAAATACAGGATTGTCTTTAGAACCTAAGCCTTTTACACCATACATTAGAGAGTGTTTAATTTTTTTATGGTAAAGGTTTAATTGACCTGCATCAATTAAAATACTATAGACTGGACTAGTTCTAAACGCACCTGTGCTTATTCTAATACCTGAATTGAGAACACTATTAAGCTTTTTCAGTAGTGTTTTATTAGCGTTTGAATATAAGAAGCCACCGTAGTCTAATATTGGAAGAACAACTAAGTTCAGCAGTCTTAATAAAAGTTTTCTATCACTTCCATAATTAGAATGCGATAAAATTTTTAATAAGTTAAGGCTTTTGGTAGCTTTAGCTTTTATTTCATCAATATGTTTTGTCCAAGTAAGTTTCGTGTCGAAAGTTATTCCTAAAAATTTTTGTTTTTGTAATTTCAAGGTTGGAATCTGCACATTTTTTGTTTTTCTTGCGAAAAGCATAGCGTTCGTTTTTTCTAAGGAAAATGAAAGTCCAACTTCGAATGACCAATTTATAAGCTTATTTAAAGCGTTTTGCAGTTTGTTTTGTAAACGACATATTTTTTTTAACTTGAAAACACAACAAAATCATCACAGTAAAGAGCAAAATTGATAGATGAAGGTAAAAATTCTGTTACAGTATTTATCAGTATGAGGAAAAGTGATACTCTCAAAACGGATCCTTGTGGAATACCGTTTTCCATATGCTTCTCGCTGAAAAATGTATTACCTAAACAAACTTGAAACCTTCGATTAAATAAAAAAATTTCTATAAACCTTACTATATTTCCTTCTAGTCCCATACGAACTACTTCTTAAATAATCTTGTATTTCCATGTCGTATCATACGCCTTTTTTATATAAAAAAAGACAGAAACGAGAAATTCATTTTTATTAAAACTTTCTGTAATTTCAGATTCTTAATAACGTTTTTCTTCTTTTACCGATCTTATAAATACCGATTCTTTTACCGTTTAGGTTCCTTAACTTTTAAATATTTTGGTTGGCTCAGTTCTACTGTTAATGGTAGAAATATATTCTGCCCATGGCCTCTTTTTACTTTTCCGTATTAGATTTCTTGAGTCAAGTCTAGCTTTAACAAATTTTTTATAATCTTCTAAACTACCAGTTCCTTTATATTTACGTAAATATTTTTTTCTATTTCGGAATAGATTTTTTATTTCATCGCTCCACCATGGAACAATCTTATGTTTTATGTTTGTATGTGAAATTGGAATAGATTTTTTTGCGGCATCTATGATCCGTGAAATGATAAAATTTTCATATTCGTTAATGTCTGTAAATTCCTTTTCAAAATCAAAATTTAAACTGCTTTGGAATAAACTCCAATCTGCCTTTTTTACTAAAAATTTTTGTCTCAAAGTATATGTATTATTTGAATTAATTAATGGTATAATTATTGGATGATGATCACTATTGTGTAAATCGCTATCAACAAACCAATCAAAATAGTTTTGGAGAGTTGGTGATACTATTATTAAGATCTATACTGCTTATTGATTTATAAGCTAAACTAAAGTGAGTACCATCACCGTTGTTTAGGATATTTAAATTGTTTTTATTTATTACTGATTCTACTATATTTCCTCTATTATCCATTTTATTTGATCCCCATAAAAGGTTGTGACAATTAAAATCACCAACAAGCATAAATGGAGCGTCAAATTGCTTAATTAAATTTTCTAAATCTTTTTCTGTAATATTGCGCGAACCTGGTAAATATATGTTGCATATAATAAATATAATAGGAAAAAATACTTTAACAGCTACAGCCTGAAGGCTGGTATTATATAAAATTCTTCACTAGTGAATTTACTATTAATCAAAGTGGCTACACCAGCTTGAGCTATTGTTCCTATCAAATAATTTTTATGATAAACGTCAAAATTTTTAAAATTGGGTTCATGAAATTGGCTAAATTTTGTTTCTTGTAAACAAATTATAAAAGAGTTATATTTTTGTAATAAAATTAATAAAAGCTATTACAATTCCATTGAATTATATTTATATTATTTCTATTAGTCATTTTTGTGTTACTCATTTGGATAGGTTTATTATTTTCATTATTAATTATATTTTCATGTTTATTATTGTTATCATTATCGGTTTGTAGGAATTTTATATTTACGTGATCGTTTGGGAGTTTATCCAAATTGGTTTCTTTATTGATTAACTGATGGGATGAACTCGAAAATATTTCTTTAGACTTAATGTTATTAATTTTGTTGAAATTGGTAACTTTTGCATACGATTCATTGTATGTAAACGGATTTCTTTGTTCAAATATGCGTCTTGCTTCTGAAATTTTAACCTTTTCAATAGTTTTAATTTTTATTATTTCCCGTTCTGTTATAAATTTTACACATTTGTTAGAAAAAGCATTATGTGTATCAGAGCAATTGCTGCTCTTTCGCATGAATCATTTTCATTTACGTGAAAATCTTGTCCACAATTAAAACATTTTTTTTTGCAATTTACAATTGTCTGTTATATGCCCAAAATGTAAGCAATTATAACATCTTAGTGGTGGTGGTATATATTCCCTTACTGAAATAAGTTCATACATAACTTCAATTTTTGCTGGTAAAATTGTTGTTTCGAAGGTTAACACATATAGATGACTGTTTTCTCTTTCGTTTGTAATTTTGTTTTCATCCTTCGTACATCAATGACATTTTGATCTTTTAAACTATCAATGATATCTTGTTGTTGTAAGCAATCAAAACCTGTATAGTAGATAACACCTCTACGTTTATTTAAAAATTGATGTTCTGTTACCGTAACTTTTATATCGACACTAAGTTGGCATAAGTTTACTAATTTTTGAGCTTGTTGTAAATTTTTAGTTTCCACAAGAACTGTGCCATTTCTTAATTTACTGCAAGATTTAATATCAACCGCTAGACTTTGTATTATTTTTTTAATTAAAAATGGTGACTAGTATTCGCCCGCCCCTCGAAATTCGAGGTGTTTTAATTAGCAATTACAATACAGTATATACAGTACAGTTTCTTTATGATTTTATTTAAAATGTAAAAATACAATTTTCAATAATTAAAGCCTTTATGAATTTAAAATTTCTTTGCAAATGATATTTTTTGTAAAAAAACGGCTATTATTATCGTTTAGAAGTTGCCCTTGATTTATTGAGTATTGGAAACTCAATATATACCTATTATATATCTATTATAAGAAGCCTAAGATGGTAAATCATTGAGTAAAAGGGTTTTAAATGTCTATCAATACAAATTAAATATTATGATGATATTATGATATGTAAGAATTTATTTCGTTTAAAATATAAAAACAAAAAACCAAAAAAAAAAAAGAACTAAATCGAACTTGCAAGATTAAAACGCAACTATTAATAACCGCACACTTTACCGCTGTACTAAAACCTAAACTCAAATCTGAATGTTTATATTCAGTTATATTGTGAAATTCCTACTCCTACCATACAACCAATATTTTAAAATTTTTAATCGGAAAAAATAAAACAAAAATTTAACGAAATCAAAGAGCGTTTTTTTTGAATATGTATATTATAGGTATAGATTATACATACTATATGATACATATGTATATACTTTACATGGATTTTTTATAAAAATGGAAAATGATTAATGAAAATCAGAAAATTTTGGAAAAATATTAATCTTGTAAGATGGCTGTTCTGAATATTTATCATTTAAAAAGAAAAAAATGAAAGTTGGTTGGTATGTTATTGAGTAAAAGGGTTTTAAATGTCTGTCATTTACAGATTAAATATTATGATACTTTTTCTAGAGATTGATTGCTATCAACTCTGGTAATTACTAAAAATCGAGGACCTGGATTTTTATTAAAAATTATTTTAAAGTTGTTAATATCACTATTTCTGGGGTTGTGATCCCCCATTTTTAAAAATAAACTGATCAATTTATTAAAATAAAATAAATAATAATAAAAATAAAAAAATTAGAAAACAATAAAATAAAAATTGTTTTGTTAAGAGCAGATGTTTTTGTGATTGATTTAAAATTGATTAAATTATTTAAAAATTAGAAAAAAAAATAACTGTATTTTTTTTATTTGTTATTGTTAGTTATTATTATGAAAAAAAAAAATTTTTTTTTTTTTTTTAAATTAATATTTATTATTATTATAGAAATAAGATGTTCTCTCTAGGAGACTTAAGACAACACTGTATTATTATTTTATTTTATGCTTTTTTAGTCATGAAGAATAAAAAGTTTTGTAAACAGACAGACAGAGTGAAACTAATAGGCACATTTTTTTTAAATAGTTTTACCGCATTTCCAAATATTTTTTTGGAAATGCGGTAAAACGACTTGCTAAAATAGGCCTGAAAATATGAAAAAATTTTGAAATTTTAATTATAAAAATAATTTTTTTTTGAGCATGGTTTAGCACGTGGCTTATTGACCGAGGGAGTCCCGGTTCAAATCGATAGCAAGTTTTATTAATTGAAAACAAATTCCCTTTGCTACAAAATATAGTGTAAATATACCTATTATATAATATAAACAAAATAAATAATATATTAAAAACAATTACGACACAAATATTTGAAAGTAATCGAGATTCTTATAATATTGTAATCGTAGAAAATAAAGAAAGTGATCAAAATCTCAGTAATGTCGAGGAAGAACATTCAAATAATACAATTCATATAAATAATGTAACAGAAGAACAATCAACGAAAATAATTTACAAACATGTAATTTACGTAAATGAAACACTTACTCCATATTTTAAATATCTGCATAAACAAGCAAGAGATTTAAAAAAGGATAATATTATCAAATATACATGGGTACGAGATGGCAACTATTTGTTAGAAAAACAGCAACAAGCTAAATTATTCCTATACTAGAAATACTAATTTTGATGTTATTGAATAACATAAATTTTAATTTGCCAGTTAATACCCATATTAAAACAAACATGTTTGATATTAAAGATATCCAGTCTAAAACTACAGACTCACTTAAAATACTATATTTGAATTCAAGAAGTATTAAACATAAATGAGATGAAATAGCAAACATTTTTAATATCATCAATCAAACTATTCATCTAATAATAATCACTGAAACCTAGATTTTGGATAATGAAAGTGAGCTTTTCGATATAAACCAGTATACCAAAATACTGTGGTACAGGAAATTAAGACGAGGAGGAGCGGGTATATATGTATTATATTTTATTTTAAAATGAAACAGATGACTTTGAATGTTCGATGTCTTTATTCAACTGGTTATTATTTTATGAATTTGCATTATACCTAACATTATATAACTGCATTAATTATTATGGAACATATGAAATGGAAACATTACATGGGAGTTACAATATACTTCTACATCTCCCCTTTTTAGTTAAAATTAAGTATTTTAATAATAATTAATAATAAGTTAATAATATAATATAAGCTATACAATTCTAAAAAATTATTAGTTTTTTTTTTTTTTTTTTTTAAATTTATAGTGATATTTCAGTTAATAAATCCATTTACTTATATACTATAACTTAATGATAATAATTCATTTTATAAATTCATTTACGATATTTATTATATATTTTGGTAAGATTAAGGTTAAATAAATTATCAATAAAATATTTTATTTCATTCATAAACTTAAAAATTTTAATTTTTTTTTTTTTTTTTTTTTAATTCAAACAGTTAAGGATTAAAACATCTAGCCGAATAGTCGAATCTTAATTCCACCGTATGATTTAGCACTTACAGTAAAATTCTGATGCAAATTATTATATTATGTATTTAGTTTTTTATTGACTTATTTTTAGTTTCCACAAGAACTGTGCCATTTCTTAATTTACTGCAAGATTTAATATCAACCGCTAGACTTTGTATTATTTTTTTAATTAAAAATGGTGACTAGTATTCGCCCGCCCCTCGAAATTCGAGGTGTTTTAATTAGCAATTACAATACAGTATATACAGTACAGTTTCTTTATGATTTTATTTAAAATGTAAAAATACAATTTTCAATAATTAAAGCCTTTATGAATTTAAAATTTCTTTGCAAATGATATTTTTTGTAAAAAAACGGCTATTATTATCGTTTAGAAGTTGCCCTTGATTTATTGAGTATTGGAAACTCAATATATACCTATTATATATCTATTATAAGAAGCCTAAGATGGTAAATCATTGAGTAAAAGGGTTTTAAATGTCTATCAATACAAATTAAATATTATGATGATATTATGATATGTAAGAATTTATTTCGTTTAAAATATAAAAACAAAAAACCAAAAAAAAAAAAGAACTAAATCGAACTTGCAAGATTAAAACGCAACTATTAATAACCGCACACTTTACCGCTGTACTAAAACCTAAACTCAAATCTGAATGTTTATATTCAGTTATATTGTGAAATTCCTACTCCTACCATACAACCAATATTTTAAAATTTTTAATCGGAAAAAATAAAACAAAAATTTAACGAAATCAAAGAGCGTTTTTTTTGAATATGTATATTATAGGTATAGATTATACATACTATATGATACATATGTATATACTTTACATGGATTTTTTATAAAAATGGAAAATGATTAATGAAAATCAGAAAATTTTGGAAAAATATTAATCTTGTAAGATGGCTGTTCTGAATATTTATCATTTAAAAAGAAAAAAATGAAAGTTGGTTGGTATGTTATTGAGTAAAAGGGTTTTAAATGTCTGTCATTTACAGATTAAATATTATGATACTTTTTCTAGAGATTGATTGCTATCAACTCTGGTAATTACTAAAAATCGAGGACCTGGATTTTTATTAAAAATTATTTTAAAGTTGTTAATATCACTATTTCTGGGGTTGTGATCCCCCATTTTTAAAAATAAACTGATCAATTTATTAAAATAAAATAAATAATAATAAAAATAAAAAAATTAGAAAACAATAAAATAAAAATTGTTTTGTTAAGAGCAGATGTTTTTGTGATTGATTTAAAATTGATTAAATTATTTAAAAATTAGAAAAAAAAATAACTGTATTTTTTTTATTTGTTATTGTTAGTTATTATTATGAAAAAAAAAAATTTTTTTTTTTTTTTTAAATTAATATTTATTATTATTATAGAAATAAGATGTTCTCTCTAGGAGACTTAAGACAACACTGTATTATTATTTTATTTTATGCTTTTTTAGTCATGAAGAATAAAAAGTTTTGTAAACAGACAGACAGAGTGAAACTAATAGGCACATTTTTTTTAAATAGTTTTACCGCATTTCCAAATATTTTTTTGGAAATGCGGTAAAACGACTTGCTAAAATAGGCCTGAAAATATGAAAAAATTTTGAAATTTTAATTATAAAAATAATTTTTTTTTGAGCATGGTTTAGCACGTGGCTTATTGACCGAGGGAGTCCCGGTTCAAATCGATAGCAAGTTTTATTAATTGAAAACAAATTCCCTTTGCTACAAAATATAGTGTAAATATACCTATTATATAATATAAACAAAATAAATAATATATTAAAAACAATTACGACACAAATATTTGAAAGTAATCGAGATTCTTATAATATTGTAATCGTAGAAAATAAAGAAAGTGATCAAAATCTCAGTAATGTCGAGGAAGAACATTCAAATAATACAATTCATATAAATAATGTAACAGAAGAACAATCAACGAAAATAATTTACAAACATGTAATTTACGTAAATGAAACACTTACTCCATATTTTAAATATCTGCATAAACAAGCAAGAGATTTAAAAAAGGATAATATTATCAAATATACATGGGTACGAGATGGCAACTATTTGTTAGAAAAACAGCAACAAGCTAAATTATTCCTATACTAGAAATACTAATTTTGATGTTATTGAATAACATAAATTTTAATTTGCCAGTTAATACCCATATTAAAACAAACATGTTTGATATTAAAGATATCCAGTCTAAAACTACAGACTCACTTAAAATACTATATTTGAATTCAAGAAGTATTAAACATAAATGAGATGAAATAGCAAACATTTTTAATATCATCAATCAAACTATTCATCTAATAATAATCACTGAAACCTAGATTTTGGATAATGAAAGTGAGCTTTTCGATATAAACCAGTATACCAAAATACTGTGGTACAGGAAATTAAGACGAGGAGGAGCGGGTATATATGTATTATATTTTATTTTAAAATGAAACAGATGACTTTGAATGTTCGATGTCTTTATTCAACTGGTTATTATTTTATGAATTTGCATTATACCTAACATTATATAACTGCATTAATTATTATGGAACATATGAAATGGAAACATTACATGGGAGTTACAATATACTTCTACATCTCCCCTTTTTAGTTAAAATTAAGTATTTTAATAATAATTAATAATAAGTTAATAATATAATATAAGCTATACAATTCTAAAAAATTATTAGTTTTTTTTTTTTTTTTTTTTTAATTTATAGTGATATTTCAGTTAATAAATCCATTTACTTATATACTATAACTTAATGATAATAATTCATTTTATAAATTCATTTACGATATTTATTATATATTTTGGTAAGATTAAGGTTAAATAAATTATCAATAAAATATTTTATTTCATTCATAAACTTAAAAATTTTAATTTTTTTTTTTTTTTTTTTTTAATTCAAACAGTTAAGGATTAAAACATCTAGCCGAATAGTCGAATCTTAATTCCACCGTATGATTTAGCACTTACAGTAAAATTCTGATGCAAATTATTATATTATGTATTTAGTTTTTTATTGACTTATTTTCGTTTTCGAAGAAAGTAAGAATTCCTTCTCAAATTTTTATTGTTTTCTGAGTTTATAATATAAGAACGAGGAGTATTATGTTTATTTTCTATATGCCCCGGTTTCCAATACTTTCCTTCTCTTACCCATACTTTTTCCCCATTAAAAAAATTTACCTCTTTTTTTGAATTTCTATCATAATATCGTTTATTATTATTATTTTTTTCTAAAATTGGCATTATATTATTACTATAATTTGATTGTTTGTAAAACTTGTTTTTTCCTGGTACCATTGTACGAGTTTGTCTACCCATTAATAATTGTACTGGAAAAATTTCTGAATTTTTAATCGGAGAATTCCTATACTCTAACAATGCTTGCCAAAAATTTGTTCCTGTTTCTCTACATTTTAAAATTAACTTTTTCGCGATTTGAACCATTCGTTCTGCGAAACCATTGGATTTAGGATATTGAGGACTACTTGTTGTAACTTTTATGCCTAAATCCGACGTCCATTTTTTAAATTCGAAAGAATCAAATGGAACATTATCTGCGATAATTTCTATGGGATTTCCATGAATTGAAAACAATATATTAAGTTTTTCTATTACAGTTTTGGATGTTTTTTTTTTTAGTGGGTATAATGTCTAAGTATTTTGAAAAATAATCACCTACTATTAGGTAATTTTTCCCATGGATCTCCATAAAATCCATTCCTAACTTTGAGTATGGTGAGTCTGGAATCTGGTGATTTATTAAGGGTTCTTTTATATTTGACGACCTATATTTTTGGCATACTTTGCATTTAATAATCATTGTTTCTATATCTTGGTTCATATGGGGCCAGTATAATAACAACCTAGCTCTTCTTTTGGTTTTTTCAATACCAAGATGAGATTTGTGTAGATTTTCTAAAATTGAAACGCGCATAGTCTCTGGTACGAAAATTTTATCCTCAAAAAATATTAAGTCATTTTCTAAAAATAATTTTTCTCTAAATTTCCAAAAAAATGGTAGCCTATCCCCTACTTTACTTTTTTCATTTGGCCACCCTTTTAGTATGTTTTCTTTAATCTCCACTAAAATCTTATCATTATTTGTTTCTCGTTTAAACTCTTGTATTTTGTCTTCACTAACATTAATTGTATGTACCATTTCCTCTAATTCTTTTATTTCATCCTCTGGCTCTATTTTTTCACAATAACTTCTTGAGAGCCAATCAGCTAAATGCATAAATTTACCAGGTAGGTAAGTAATATTCAATTTATATTTTTCTAATTTTAACTTCATACGTTGCAATCTACTTGATGGTATTTTATTATATTCTTTTGTCATTATTCCTAATAATGGTTTGTGGTCTGTGACTATTTCTACATTTCTTCCATATATATATGAATGAAATTTTTTGCATGCAAAAACTACTGCCAACATTTCTTTTTCTATTTGTGCATAATTCATTTCCGTATCTGTTAAGCTGCGTGAAGCAAAACACACAGGTCTTCCTGTTTGCAGCAACGCACAACCCAAACCACTTTTTGACGCGTCTGTTTGTATGGTAATACCTTCATTACCGTCAAAAGGCTTTAGTACAGGTGCTTCAGAAATTTATTTTTTTATTTTTTCCTAGCACTTATCATGAATGGGTAACCATTCAAAAACTATGTTATTTTTTAATAATTCTCTTATAGGCGCACTTATTTCTGATAAATTAGGTATATATTCTCTAACATAATTAACAAATCCCATTAATTTTTGTACCTCTTTTTTGCACTTGGGTGCACCTAAATTTTCAATTCCTTTTAACCTACTTTTATCACATTCAATTCCATTTTTTGAAATATGATGTCCTAAAAATGTAACTCTATTTTGTTTAAATTGAACTTTACTACTATTGAATTTTATATTTTTTTCTATTGCCCTTTGCATTACTAAGTTTAAAGTCTTATCATGTTCTATCTCATTTTCTGCAGCTATAATAATATCATCTATATACACAGTAACGTTTCTAATACCATAAAAATTTTCTTGATTTAATTTTTGAAACGCTTCTGGTGCTATTTTTATTCCAAATGGGAGTCTTTTAAATCTATAACAACCAAATGGTGTGCTAAATGTGCAAAGATTTTTAGAACTTTTGTCGAGTTCTATTTGCCTAAACCCTTCTTTTATATCAAGTACTGTAAATATATTTTTCCCTACAAAATTTGTTTTTAGTTGTTCGAATGTTGGTATTTCATAATAATTATCTTTTATTGCTTTATTAAGTTCCTTTGGGTTTAGACAGATTCTTAATTTTTTGTTTGGTTTTTCAACAATAATAATATTAGACACCCAGTCGCATGGCTCACTTACTGGTTCTATAATTCCCCTACTACATAAATTTCCAAGCTCACTTTTAAGTGGTTCTCTAAGAGCTATTGGTATTCGATTTGATGATTTCGCGTAAGGAGTTACATTATCTTTTAATTCTATGTGAAAATTTTTTTTGAAACACCCTAATCCATTAAATACTTCGCTATATTTGTTTAAAAATTTATCAACACTATTAAGTTCTATATTATTTATTCTTTTTATTAAATTCAAATTTATACATGTTTCAAGCCCTACAATCGGAGTTTTATTAATTTTATCCTCAACAATAAAAAAAATTTGGTTTGAAATTGTGTTATTAGCTGTACAGTTTAAAATACAACTCCCGATATTTTTTATTTCAGTACCATTATAGGCTATTAATTTTTCACATTCTTTATTTATTTTAATATTTTTTAACTGTTTAAAAATATTGTAGGGTAGCACATTAACTGCTGCCCCCGTATCTAATTTAAATTCAATTAATTTATTTTGAATTCTAATATTTTCATACCAAACTTTTCTATTGTTATAAAATTTTATTGTATCTATATAATAATTTGCCTCCGAATCACTACTATAAGAATTAATTTTAATTTCACTTACTGTTTTTTTTTTACAAACTACAGCTAGGTGATTCTTTCCTTTACAGTTGTTGCATTTTTTTCCATAAGCTGGACAGTTACCGTATGCATGTATTTTACCGCAAAATTTACAGGTCGAATGTTCTAGATTTTCTTTTCTAAAATTAAAATTTTTTGAGTTAGATTTTTGATAATTATTTTGTTTATATGTTTTGTTAGTATTTTTAGAATAGTTAGTTTTATAATTATTATTATAAGTATTAGTTTTTTGTTTCGTATCTGTATTTTGTCCAATTAAATCCACTGATGACCTAGGTTTTTGCATACTGGCTGCTTGTTTTTGTGAGACTTCGGCTGTCCTGGCATAATCGATTGCTGTCTCCATTGTAAGCGTTGGGGTATCCAGTAATTTTTTCTGTAATGTTAGGTCACACGTACCCAAAACTATTCTGTCTCTAATCATTTCATTTTCTTTGGTGAAATCACATTTCCTTGCTTGAATTTTTAGATCCATAAGAAAATTATCAAATGGTTCTTTATCTATTTGATTTCGATTATAAAACAGAAATCTCTCATAAATGATGTTGCACTTTGGTTTACAGAAGTTTTCAAATGCTTCTGTAACCGTTTTGTAGCTCTTTTGTTCATCTGTTGTTAGGTTGAATGAGTTTAATATTTCAAGGGCTTCAGGTCCAACAGCATTCAGAAATACCGCAACCTGTATTTCTTCTGCTTTTTTGGCTAATTCTATAGCTGTGGCAAAAATTTTAAAATTTTGCCAAAAACACCTCCAATTTTCTGCTATATTTCCTTGTAAATTTAATTCATTTATCTTCTTCACGTAATCCATACTGGTGTTAACATATAAATACCTTGTATTTTTAAGTGGTCTTCCACGTGGTTTCTTTATACTGTTTCTTTTAACTGCACCCATACAATTATGTTGACTAGATGATTTTTTTTTTTTTAACTTCTTTTTTTTTTTTTTTTTTTTTTGTACTTTTTCTTTCAAAATTATTTTATTTTAATTTATATCATATATATTATATTTTATGTTCTATATTTTATTTTAAGTATTATATTTTATTTTAAATTATTCTCCACGAGGTTCTTTTACACCGACTGCGCCATGTATTATATTTTATTTTAAAATGAAACAGATGACTTTGAATGTTCGATGTCTTTATTCAACTGGTTATTATTTTATGAATTTGCATTATACCTAACATTATATAACTGCATTAATTATTATGGAACATATGAAATGGAAACATTACATGGGAGTTACAATATACTTCTACAATATATATATACACAAAAAATATTTCACACATAATGTTTTTTCTAATGAATTTAATAGTTTAATTAGTGTAAAAATGCAAAATAAAAAACAAGAGCAGTTCGCAGTTTACAACATTACAGCTTTTTACCTAAAACCTAAAAACAAAAAATAGTTTAATTATTGGTGATTTTAACTTTGATATTAAAAATATAACCAAAAGGAATGCAGAGCCGTACAAATAATAATTATAGAAAAATGAACTACCCAAATGTCAAACAACAATTGAAAAATTATGTAATCAAGTCAAATGACATAAATGAAGCTGCGAGCGAATTGAGAACTAAATATAAATTTGTAATTGAAGGTGTTACCGTTGTGAAGAAATTATGTAGCAGTGCAAAAAAAAAACTCAGAGCCTTCGATAGAGATGGAAAGTGTTGAGCTAATACAAAGAAAAAACTATTGATATAAAAAGCCCGAGAATCCGAATATATTAAATTAAAATATAAATAAAAAAGAAGAATATGATAAAAAACATTTTAAAAAAGTAGGAGATGAGCTATGAAAAACTAGTGTTATAGGTATAAAAAATTATGAACGCCATTATTATTATGAACGCCACGAATAAAAAAAATAATCATAAGCAGAAAAATCTGATAAACTCAATATGTTTAACAAATCCAATGGGAATACAGAAGAAAATAAAATGAATAATTACAAAAATATCTACATGGTTAAAACGAGAACAGTAAAGGATTTTAAATTTGAAAAAAAATAGATAATTATAAATATAATAGTTTAGAAAATTCTCTCTATATTTTAATTTCACAGTCCTTATATCACATGCTATTTGAGATAAATTTTTTTAAAGAAATTTTCATTGTAACAATATAATTTAGAAAATTACAGAAAAATTCGCAATTAAAAATTTATTTTCTACTTTTTAGCTCAGAAAAAGCAGTTATTTAAAACATTTTTTTTATTATTATTTTATTTTATCCGTTTTTAGTCATGATAAGTACCTATTAAATTTAATTTAATTTTTTTTTTAGATTTTAAATAATGTGTGTAGGTATGTGTATGTTATGTAGGTTACATACTATAGTGTACTATACTTAATACTAATGTAAAAAATAACCAACAGTAAAATACATTAGATGAGTTAAATGAGTTAGTTTTCATTTTTTTGCTCATTTTTTGCTGGAAATAATTGAAATTAATTCTGTAATTATAATAAGATAGACTGGTCGTTTAAGGTCCGGTTCCGGTTTTTTAAATGATTAGAAGTTAAATGTAAGAACCTGAACTTACATTTGTTAAATTTTCTAATGTTTACCTTGTAGAAAAAATAATAAGATAAAAAGGAAACAAAGTTTTGGTTAGCTGGCTTGGTTTTGATAAAAACATGATTCATAGATAAATAAACAAGATATTATTTAATGAATAATATTTTTAAGCTTTTAGTAAAAAAAATCAATGCTGTTATTTAATATTAAAAACAATTTTTCAAACCCAAGTTTTTGATTTTTTTTTGTTTATTTTTAACTTGAACTTGATCACATTTTCAATTTGTATTTCATGATCACGGTTTATATTATTAACAATATAACTTCAAAACTTTTTAGTTTAGTTTACTTTTTACTTTAGTTAAGTTAATAATCAAATAAAAAATCTCTATGGCTTTTTTACTTTAAAATTGCAGTTGGCAGCTTAATTTTCAAATATAACGAACGAGCTTTATGAGCTTTGAATTCAAAACCAACTTTAAAAAGTTTTTTATTTTTTAAATAAATATTAAATTAAGTTCAAACTTTAATAATTTTGTATTTAAACCAAACTTTAAAAAGTTTTAGGCTGAATATCAGATCATTTCACAAATTTAAAATATAAATATTATAGTAATTCAACTACTGTATAAAGAGCTTCTAAATTTAAAGCATATCAACATTGAAGTTCTTGACAGTTTTAAAGAACTTCAAAATAGTACAAAAAGTTGGAAGGTAAAGTTAATTATTTAGAAAACAAATTAAACTATATAAACCAAAAGGATAAAAAAAATATAATTGAAATTTCTGGTGCTACAAATTTATGTGATGGTGATGTTCTAAACACAGCAAAAACTATAATTCATAAGGCAACAAATATGGAACTCAGTGAAAAAGAAATTATTAAATGTTATATAAAAACAACAAAAAGAAAATATAAGTAATATAAACCAAAGCAGTATAAAAAAGATTATTTGTGTAAAGCTTTCTGATTTTGGCATAAAACAAAAAATTATGGAAATCAAAAAAAACATTAAAAAGCAAACTATTATCATCAATATTTGGAGATTAAAATAATAACACTATATTTATCAACGACGTTTAACAAGGTACAACCAGGCCCTATTGATGACTCCAAAAAAGAAGAAAATTGAACTAGAATATAAGTATGTATGGTTTGTAATTTCAAGTGTTTTAATGAAAAAAAATTAAGGAGGTAAAACAATTGTTATAAGATCATTTGATGATTTTAATAAACTCATATTTTAATTTTTTGGAAATAATTTATTGATTAATATGTTCATTTCGGATCAAAATTTATCCTATAACAATTGTTTTTCCAATAACTTCACACTAAATGAATGTGACACAATTCTTAGTCTTGATTTAAATAATGATCATGTATTTTTAGTCTATCAAAACATCAGAAGTCTAAGGAAAAACTTTGATTTGCTGATATCGCATTTAAGCCAGATTTTATATTTTTAACTGAAATGTGGATCTATAGTTGTGAAACAGAAGATTTTAGTATCCCAGGTTATAATTTTTATGCATGCACTAACTATACTTATTCCGCAGGAGGTGTAGGTGCTTACGTAAAGAATAATTATGATTGTGATATTACTAATTTCAATCTTAACTGTGCAGACATAATAAAAATTAAATGTAAAATAAACAATGATTTATACGTATTCGTTTGTGTATATAGACTGCATTCAATATCTATACATGCATTTATCGAGGAATTATCGAACTTTATAAAATATGGAAATGCAAATAATTTTATTTTGCTCGGGGATTTTAACATTGACATATCGAAAAAAGAAATAAATATAGATTCATATTTAAATATTATAGCTGAAAATGGCCTTGAATCGCTTATCACAACGCCTACACAGACTATCTCGGGTAGTTGTTTAGACCATATATTTCCTCGTTTTAGATCAAATGAACTTTGTATTTCCTCTTGCCTGGATCTGCAAATAACATACCATTGTATGAAAAGTATAATAATAAAAAGTTCTAATATTAGTAGTTATAAAAGTAAAAAGCTATCTAAATATTTCAAAAAAATTAATTATGATAAACTAAATCATGATCTTAGGTTTGAATTATGGAATGATGTATTTTCTGAAACCAATATATCTACTTCTTATAGCAATTTTATGAATGTTTTAAATAAACATATTTTTAGCTGTACCAATACAATTCGTGTAACTATAACTAATCAAAAACTTAAGTCTTGGATGACGAATCTTTTGTTAAATAAAATAAAGAAAAAAAACTTATTAGGTATAAAATTAACTAAAAATTCTAGTAATATTACATTAAAAAAACGCTATAACCTGCGTAAGAAATCTCAAGCTGTAAAGAGCAATATTATAGAAATAAATTTAATACATGTAGAGGAAACGCAAAAAAGGAATGGCACTTAATTAATAATATAACAAACAAAGTAAAAGGAAAAAAGTTAATTTCTCTAAATACTGATAGCAACATTATCTCAGAGCCAAATTCTCTTGAAAATAAATTTAATGAGTTCTTTACTAATATTGCTGAGCAACCTATACCACCTAGATATTCATTTCATTGTTGTTATAATAGTAAATTTAGTTTAGTAGAAGATAAGTACGAGAGAAACAGTTTTTTCTTTGAAAATTTTACGGCGCTGGAAATTATGAAAACTATTATGCAACTTAAAAATTCTAACTCATGTGGTATTGATTCCATTTCTAATATGTTATTAAAAAAAATTTCATTTAATGTCATTGATGTTTTAGCATATATATTTAATGGCAGTGTTTTAAATGGAGTTTTTCCAGATGAGTTAAAAATTGGAAAAATATTACCACTACACCAGAAAGGTGATATGAAAAATACAAGCAATTATAGGCCCATTTCCTTACTGTCATTTATATCAAATTACTAGTAAGCAATAAAACTAAATTTATGTATTTTAGCATTAATGCACCCACAATAGATCCCCAAATAGAGCTATGTTATCATGCAGTTGATTGTGAACGATTTAAAGTATTTGGTCATATTTGCAAATCTTCGTCCAACGATAATTTGGTTACTTTTAACTATAAAAAGGATTGTAGCAACAAGTGTTTCGAAATTGAAATCGTAGAGCATTTTAAATATCTTGGACTCGTGATTGATCAGAACATTAACTGGTCTGAGCACACAATGCAATTATCTAATTACTTACGCAATATATTACGTTTCTTTTACCATTTAAAAAAATATTGTACGTAAAATCTATTGAAAGTAATATATTATGGTAATTTCTAAACTACACTATGGCATTTGCTGTTGGGGAGGAAGCTACCAAAACAAAATTCTTCCATTATTAATAATTCAAAAAAGTATGATTAGAATAATATGTAACAAACGACATATTCATCATACGATAGAGCTTTTTAGAATTTTAAAAATATTACCAATAAGACAACTGTTTTATTATAAGGTGCTTAAGATATTTTTCAACAGAAGTGGTCACTTAAACTATAGAACATCGGGAACACATGGTCTAAGATTAAACAACAGTCTCGATATAGAGATCCCAATTTTTCGGACTACATTTTATCAAAACTTCTACAACGTAATATCATGCAAACTCTATAATAAAATTCCTTATAATATTAAGCGCATCAAGAGTAGAAATATACTGATTAAAAGTATAAAATCTTGGCTTCTTAGCTATGACCACAATAATATTGAGTATCTGTTACAGGCATTAGTGTGCTATTTTTCTTCTTATTGTTTTTTATTATGATTTTATTGTTTAAATATTTTTTTTTTTGCTCCTACATGTTGTTCCCAAATAACTTAATAAATTTTTAGTGTATACTTTTTCACTTTTCTTAGACTTTATATATAAGTATATGGTCACCCCACCATTTAATTTAATTACAAATGAATATAAATTTACTATAAGTGGTATTTTAACACTGTTGTCGTTTACAACAAAAAATATCAAATTTCTCTTAAACATTTGTTTATTCTTTTTTCAATTTAATTATAAATTTTATATGTAACTTGTAGACTTAAGATATTTTAAGAGATTTGAAATAAATAAATAAAAAAAATAATAAATAAACCAAACTTTAAAAACTTTTAGCCTGAATATCAGAACGTTTCACAAATTTAAAATATCAAAGACACAAATCTTTTTATTTGTACTTTAAAAGCTATACTGTTTGCTTAAAACTTGTTTTTTACTTTTAATTTAACTTCTCATAATTAATTCTCCATAAAAATATTAAATCAAGTTTTTTTCTTTTTTAATACTTAGGTACATAGTTTTAAACCAAGTTTTTAAAACTTTTAACATGAAATATTTACTTCATTTCTTTTAAAAATTTTATACTTAGTTCACGGTTTTGAAATTTAAAATGGCAGTTGATTTTAATTTTCAAACATAATGAACGAGCTTTATTAACTTGGGATTCAAACCCAACTTTAAAATTTTTTTTTTAAATTTTTCAGAATAATATTAAATTAAGTTTAAACTTTAATAATTTTATATTTAAACCAAGCTTTTAAAACTTTTAATATAAAAACTTACATCATTTAGAAAATTTTTAAGTATAAACTCATATTTTCACAGAAACAGAAAACTTAGTTTATACTAGTTCAAGCTTGTTGTTATAAGTTTAAAAACTTTTTTAGTCAAATAAAATAACATTCACACAAATAAAAAGTCTCCATGACTTTCAACTTTAAAATGGCAGTTGAACTTAATTTTCAAACAAAACGGATGAGCTTTATAAACTTTGAATTCAAACCCAACTTTAAAATTGTTTTTTAAATTTTTCAGAAAAATATTAAATTAAGTTTAAACTTTAATAATTTTTATTTAAATCAAGCTTATAAAACTTTTAATATTTCATTTCTTTTAAAAAATGTGTATTAAATTAATTTTAAACTTTAATAAAAACTTTTTTAGTCAAGTTCACAATCAAATAAAAAGTCTCCATGACTTTCAACTTTAAAATTACAGTTGAACTTAATTTTCAAATATAACGAACGAGCTTTAGAGCTTTTCATCCAGAACCACCATATCTATACTACTAGCATAGCAATAAATTACATAATATTTTCTTATTATTTTCAAGATATGGTACATACATAATATGTATGTAAAATAAAATAAAAACAAATTTTTTAGTAACATTTTCAGAAGCGGGTAATAAAGTTCTTTTTTTTAAATAAAGAAGATACATTTTGTGTTTATGGGAACATATCTTCTAACGGTAAACATCATAAATTAACAAAGTATAAACTTTGTTGTAAAATATTTTTATTAATCTAATAAAATATTAACGATATAAATCGGACCAATGATTTTCAGGTTATAGCTCTTTTAATCAAATAATCCGTATAACAATATACGTTTTATTTTCTAAACTAATTTCTGTAAATTAATTCTGTAGCTCTAAATACGATAGCAATATTTACAATTTAGCATTTGTTAATATAATATAATATTCTTTTTTTTAGGCGAGTTCTCATTTCGAAAATTTATATTTCGAATATAATTTATATTTCGAATATTTTATATAATATTTATATAAATTTATATAAATTTATTTCTCACTCCGTAATCATAATATACATAATATACATAATCATAATATTCTTTTTTTAAAAATGTCTGTAATTAATTCTGTAGTGTAGCAAACTATTGGACTTTTTTCTTTTTTTTTCAGTATTCATCCGCTTATATTCCATGCAGCCTGCTCACGACTAGGTTAGCATACGTTTCATACCCTCTTATACCAACAAATTAATTTTTGTGGACGGGGTTTTCGGTGGTGAAAAAGTCCATGTTTATACCCGTACGATAAGTATCGGGTATAATAAAATTACTCCTCCGTTTGTAACACCTCGAAATAAGCGAGCTAGATATACCTTCAAAGGTATGGATCGGATCAGAATCAAATTCTGAGTCGATTAAGCCATGTCCGCCGTCCGTCAGCACGCTAACTCAAAAACTAAGAAAGCTAGAATTTTGAAATTTACACAAAATATTCTGGGAGCAATTTGTAGGTTCCCTATTTTTTTTGGTTGAGTTCCGACCAAAACTTCGGGTAGCTCCCGAACAACTAACTTTTAGATCTCCACAATTTTTTTGAAATAGAGCCATGAAATTTTATCTGCTGATAGATATCATAAAAATATTAATTTTTCTGTAGCCCCACCCGTTAAGCAGTTACAGCCTTCCAAAGTTCGAAAAATCTCTATATTTAAATTGTTATAACACAAGCTCTATACGGTATATTTTCTATCTGAAAATTCCAAACGATAGGTGATATTATAAGCTTTACAAACATGTATATAATAAATATATACTTGTGCTATACGGTGTCTTAATTTACCGTTATGCGAAACTGAATTATTGCAAAATCCTTTAACCCTTCTATCTTGTAAATGGTTTAAGTTGGAAACTTGAAAGCGCCGTATTTACATACATATTATGTATTTTATTGTACTTATAAGAAATTATTCTATGAATGGAAATATTTTTAAAGAAATATTGCAATGTATGGCGATATACTTATAACAATATAAATATACTATGTGCGCATTAATATAATATAATATTTAAAATTATATTTATTACTATTTGTAATTTAATATACATTTACCGCTCAGTACTAAATGGTACTATAGCATATTTGATAAAGTTATATGGATAATCATTATGTGGAAGGTTAGAATCTGATTTGGAAGAATGTGTAAACATATAGTTTGAATATATGTACCACATATAGTTCTAGAAATTATAAAATTCACCCAAATTATTTTAAAATACTAAAATATTAAAAAAACAAGTAAACGTAAGTCGATGCAACCGGCTTATTAATACCCTACACCTGAATAATTCGAATTAAATTAAAAATCCATGTGTTTTTGGCAGCTGCTTGAACTTCTTCCCTTTTCTGTCTTACTCAGCTCGAATTTCAAGAACGTAAAAGAGGCATCCGCTTGTGATATGCTTGACACCCTTGCATAAAATTTTAAGTTTCTGTCTTAATTATTTTCGAAGATTAGTAGTCCTTGGGAGGTTTGTGTCAGGTACCCGAATTGCCAATCCAATTCATCGAATCCATCTCAGGAACATAAAGAAAACTTGCCAGAACAGCATTCGATTAAATTTAAAGGTTCTACTTTTGTTGGTATTGGAGATATGCTCTTGTGCTCGTCCGGAAGTTTCCAAAATACGAACCCATGGTTCAAATTCTTTCAAATGTCAGTTTCCAATTTTACAGAACAGGAAACATAACAGAACACCTTTGTACTAAAAATAAAAGTTCTATCTTTGTTGGTTGTGGAGATATACTCGTTTGCTCTGGGGCTCGTCCGGAAACTTCCAAGATTTGAACCCATGGACCAAATCCTCACAAATTTCAGAAACATAAATCAAACATGAAGGAACACCATTCTGCCAAAAGTAAAGGCTATATCTTATTTGGTTTTGGAGATAATCTCATTTGCTCTGGTGCTCGTTCGGAAGCTTCCAAATCAAAACCCATGGACCAAATCCTCTTAAATTTCAGAGACATAAATCGAACGGGAAGGAACATCATTGTACAAAATTTAAAGGTTATATATTTGTTGGTTTTGGAGATAATCTCATTTGCTCTGGTGCTCGTTCGGAAGCTTCCAAATCCAAACCCATGGACCAAAACCTCTTAAATTTCAGAGACATAAATCGAACGGGAAAGAACATCATTGTACAAAATTTAAAGGTTATATATTTGTTGGTTTTGGAGATAATCTCATTTGCTCTGGTACTCGTTCGGAAGCTTCCAAATCCAAATTCATGGACCAAATCCTCTCAAATTTCAGAGACTTAAATAAAACATGAAAGAACACCACTCTGCCAAATTTAAAGGTTATATCTTTGTTTGGTTTTGGAGATAATCTCATTTGCTCTGGTGCTCGTTCGGAAGCTTCCAAATCCAAACCCATGAACCAAATCCTCTTAAATTTCAGAGACATAAATCGAACGGGAAGGAACATCATTGTAAAAAATTTAAAGGTTATGTATTTGTTGGTTTTGGAGATAATCTCATTTGCTCTGGTGCTTGTTCGGAAGCTTCCAAATCCAAACCCATGGACCAAATCCTCTTAAATTTCAGATACATAAATTGAACGGGAAGGAACATCATTGTACAAAATTTAAAGGTTCTATCTTTGTTGGTTTTGGAGATAATCTCATTTGCTCTGATGCTCGTTCGGAAGCTTCCAAAACCCAAACCCATGGACCAAATCCTCTTAAATTTCAGAGACATAAATCGAACGGGAAGGAACATCATTGTACAAAATTTAAAGGTTCTATCTTTCTTGATTTTGGAGATAATCTCGTTTGCTCCGGAATCATTCGGAAGCTTCCAGAATCCGAACCCATGGACGGATTTTGTCCAGATTCAAACTTAGCCTTTCTTTCGTAATTAGTAACCTACGTAATTAGTAACCTACATTAGTTTTTGAGTTATCGTGTAAACGGACGGACGGACGGACGGACATCGTTAAATCGACTCAGGAGGTGATCCTGATTCAGAATATATATACATGTCTATATCTAACTCGCTTCCTTTTGGTGGTTACAAACACCATACCAAAGTTAATATACCCTATACTTTAGGTGTAGGGTATAATAATATTGTAAGCAGAGTGACAGGCTGTGAACATACTAACGGTTCGTACGGGTATCTAAGAGTTGGCAAAGGCAACTGTATTCTTTCTCGTTTTAACTAAAAAATAGTGATTGAATGTTTCTCTTTTACTAATAGGTACATAGAAAATAAACAAATAAAAAATTTTAGTAGGGTCAGAAAAAATTTATGTAAATACACATGACATTCTTTTATTCGAACAAAAATAATCGAAGAAGAAAGAAAAGCGGAAAAAAATAGGTACTCATATAAATACTAGTAATTATTTGTTTTTGAAAACCAAATTTACATATTTTTTCATTCAAAAAATATATATTAAAATGTTTATTTTAGATTTTTAAAATTATTTTATGACATCAATAATATGTATATATTTTGTTTTTTCGCGTTTTTTTTAGTATACATACCTCACGATCTCGATTAGTCACTTCAATTTAAGAATTAAGTAACCAAAATACATACATATTGTATATGTATATCTACCTACCTAATTTAAAATAAAACAAGTAATGCAAAAAATCAAGGGTTTCAAAAAATCACATTTCCAAAATTAAAAAACATTCCATAATAAGCAGTAAGAGTAAATAAGTAAAAAGTAGATATATTGAAAAACGGAGGAGTAATTTTATAATATGTGATACTTATAGTATGGCTATAATAAATTTGTTTGAGTTTTTTTGGTACGAAAAAATTGAGCAAAATCAAATCACACTTTCGTCAATTATAAGCTAACCCTATATTATTAAGAAAGTTATTAACAGAAACAAAAATATAATGTTCGTGCTTTAATTTTTCTATATTACTTCAAAAAAATGTGGACTTGGGCACTGGTTACAGGTGTTTAAAAATGGAGAATTTTCAATTTTTGATCCCTTACAGGTCTTAAACGGGGGTGACACAAAAAAAATTTTCTGAAATAACTCACACTGATTTCCAAATATGTAACTCCTATCAAAATTTTAAACTTCTAAGTTAAACCGTTTGAAAGATAGAAGAGGTCCAAATTTTGGAAAAAATTCTTTTTCACATAAGGGTATATTAAAATACCGCATGGCAAAGCCACAGATTTATTTTAAATTTTATAAAAGCAGCTATCGTTTGGCGTTTTCAGATTGAAAATATAAAATAATAATTTTTAAAGATAGGGCTTTTTCGAACTTTGTCGGGCTGTAGCTCCGGAACGGGTAGGGCTAACGAAAAAAGTTGTTCCACAAAATTAGTTTTTTGGCGATGCCTATCCGTAGTTAAAATTTCATTGCTTTATTTGAAACGGTGTAGAAGTTTTGTAAACATCCAGACGGGCGGACGGACGGACGGACGAAGAGACGGACAGAGTGAAACTAATAAGCACATTTTTTCAAATTTTTTTGAAAATGTCCTAAAAACCCAAAAAAAACAATTTAAATTAATTTATAATCATAACTGATTTTAAAAAGGGGCCTCGGTGTCCTAGTGGGTAAGAGTGAATAAAATACGTTGTAAACACAGAGGGAGTGTGGATTTGAATCCCACACACGCCGCGAGAGTTATTCCCCCTTACGACATTTACAGCCACGCCTGTACAGGAAAGGCTCTGTAATTTTGTGGCAGAGAAGTGCACTAAAAAAAAAAAAAAAAAACTGATTTTAAAATTTTTGAAACTTTAAAAATAAGATTGATTTTTATAATGTTTACTTAATCATAATAATATATATTTAAAATCATATATGTATGTATATATTGTATTACATTATGTATATATTTTAAAAATCATAGCAAGGATTTTTATTTTTTTTCCTTATTTGTATTTTATATACAATTAATTTCATTATTATATAATTTTTCAATTTAATTTTATGATAATTTTAAAAACTAGAATATAACTTTCTATTAATTTTATTACGGCCGTAGCATAATCTGTGAGGCGTTGTAATTTTTAAAATTTTGTTTGACATGTTTTTAGCACATTTCCAAACAAATTTTGAAAAAATGCTCTTATTAGTTTCATTCTGTCTGTCCGTCCGTCCGTCTGTTTACAAAACTGCTACACCGTTAAAGATAGAGAAAAAACATTCTAACGATGGGTAGGTTCATGAAAAAAATAATTTTGTGGAACGACTTTTTCATGTAGCCCCATCCATTACGGAGCTACAGCCCCTCAAACTTTGAAAGAGCCCTATTTTTAAAAGCATATATCTTATGTTATTCTTAAGATTTTTTCAATCGGAAAACGTCATTCGACAGGTATTTTTTTAACTTTGTAAATTAATATTGAAATTATACAATTTTCTTAAATTTAGTATTTAAATTTACCGTTATGTGAAAACCAAATTTTGCATGATTTTTCTACTTTCATAACTCCGGCACGCTTTTAGATAGAGGCTTGAAATTTTGAGGCAAGAAAGAACTTTTAGAATTAGTACAAGTTTTAGTATAAGTTTGCTCAGAAAATATTTTTGGGCCACCCCCTGTTTTTGAGCTATTAGGGCTCAAAAATTGAAAATTTGCTATTTTTAAACATCTATAACTTAGGTACCTGTAAACATTTTACTTCGGAAAGATATAAAAATTAAAGCTACAGTAATATATTTTAACGTGTATTAAAAGTTTATTTTAGTTATATAGGGTTCCAGAGTTACAGCTCTTCAAAATTGCGAAAAAGTCCCATTTTGAGATGTATATATCTCAGGCTCTGCGGAATAGTTTTGCAATCTAAAACCACCAGTTATGTGAAAACCATATTTTGCATGAAATTTCCCTTTTCATAATTCCGGCACGCCTTTAGATAGGAACCTAAAATTTTGAGACAAAAAAGAACTTTTAGAATTAGTGTAGGTTTCCTTAGAAATTATTTTTGCACCGCCCCCTGTTTAAGAGGTATTAGGGCTGTAAAATTGAAAATTTGCTATTTTTAGGCACCTGTAACTTAAGTACCTGTACAAATTTTTCCTCGGCAAAACATAAAAATTAAAGCTCTAGTAATATATTTCTACGTGTGCTAACGGTTTTTCTTATATATATAGTTTTTCTTACATATAATATATTTTTATTACATATATTCTAGACTTACAGCCCCTCGAAATTCGAAAAGAGTCCTAGTTTCACATATTTTCTTATTACAAATAATTTCTTAAATTTTATTTTTTAAATTTTGAAATTTTTGTGCAAGTCACAATTCTAAACAGTTTATATTGTGTTTTGGAAATGTGCGCTTTTAAAAACCGTTGGTTTACATTCTACCTTGTTTCTTATTTCCTTATATATTACCATTTTTATTTTTTTTAGTTAATATTAATTTCTTTAATTCTTCAATTTAATCATAGAATAAAAAATTCTGAATACACATAAACAATACATTTTTATGAATCAAAGAATTCATAAAAGAAAGAACATTTTTATGAAAAATATGTATTTGATAAATACATAAAATGTACATGCAAAATTATAAAAAAAAAAACAAAATCAGTTATGAATTCAATTTCTTTTCTTCCGTTATATTCTTATACGCACCTGTCGTATCAAATTTTTATTTTAAAATTAATTTTTTTCACTCACCCATAGATAAGTAAGGCGATTGAATGCAAAGATTATTACAATAAGATGGGCCAATTTTTCAAATAAGAATGAATGTTTTTCCTTTCATTTATATTTTGCGTAAAACTTTTAAGGTGTTATAAAAATAATTTTTTGGGAGATTCAAAAAATTACATACTTAACTTATAAAAGTGGCTTTTATGGTTTTCAAAAAACAATTATAAAAAAATTATTAATAATTTTATTTCAATATTTCATATTTTATTTTTTTTATAATTAAAAATTTTTTATATTACATGGTCACCAAACTAATTTGAAAAATTTGTTTTTTCTTTTCTTAATTTTTATTCTATTTTTACATTTCGCAATTGATTTTATTAAAATTTTATATAAAGCACTGCGGTGTATAAAAATTTAGTTGGAGGTATCTAGGTAGTCCAACACTACAAGTTACCTACTGAGGAGTCCAGTTGTTTTTGTACGAAACACTCCAAAATTAACTTCATTTTGAGGTTAAAAAAAAAAAAAGATTGTTAATGATGGCATGTATATCATGTTGAAACGGGTCCGTATCGAAATTCCGTTTTTCCAACTCCCGACATATCAAAATCCTGCCAATTAAAATTTCGCTATATCAAAATCCCGCCATATCAAAATCCCTACAATTAAAATCCCGACACTGAGAAATCCCGATAATTCAAATTCATCTTTAATTGAAATTCTAAAATTCCATTTTTTACAATATTTTATGTCTTAAATATTTTACCATTTCCCAGATGTTTTTTCTTTTAATTACTGAAAATTGTAAGTTGCCTAATAAAATAATTTTATTTTTTTTTATTAGACTTTTATTTTGTTGTTTGCTTACATACTTATAATAACTTAACCTACAAAAATAGTTAACAAAAAAGGTTTTTCGTGCTTTAAAAATTAACATGTTTTTTTTTTATGTTAAATTGTTTGTCTTAATAATTATTATGAATGTTTACTGACTATCTTAATTATAGCTTTGAGTATGTATTAATTCCTTAATTTTAATTAATTGCAAATGCATAATCTATATCTGGTATCCACATGTCATATTTCATATTATATGGGTTGATGTTACCTGGATCATATTCAATTTTTTTACATGTAGCCCGTCTACTATAATAAAATAACATAGGGAAATGATTTTGGTTTTGTATATAACCATACTTGTCTAAGAAGATGAAATGCTCAGGGACTTCATAGCCTTAAGTCTTCTTGATCTACTCATTGTGGTAAAATATATGTGATATTAAACCATTTTCTGGAGTATTAAATGCTCTATCATAGTGGTTGCGAGTTAATTTTATAATAAAATTATCAATTCTTATGATTTTTGATTCCTTTTACAAATATTTATTGGAGTAAAAATGTTTGTACTCGTATTCAGGTTATTGATGCAAACTCTTATGCACTTTCTTTCAAACATGTGGATTTTTTCCATTAGGCTTGCACTGACGTTGTACCATGTACAAGCGTAGGCCTTTTTAATGTTTGATGGCATATAATTTTGACTCTGTTACTGATATTTTTGTTGTTAAAAAGGTTTTTGCTTCCATAAAGGATTTATTACCTTTCTCTTTTGTATATTTTATATGATCAATAAAGTTCAAATTTCTATGAAGGTGAACCCCAAGATATTTAACGACTTTTTTTTTTGCGAGAGGTGAAAAAGGCGATTTAATGGTAAAATTTTTCCAATTTTTCCTAATGTCTGAACTTGTTTTGTCTACCGTGTTATGGAAATAACTGAATGCTATTTACAGTGTCATTCGCAGAGTATATTATTATGTCGTCTGCGAAAGCTAGGGTATAATTATTACCCTTAACTCGATCTAACCAGAGCAGAAGATCTGCTATGTAGATCGAGAAAGCAATTGATGCGTTAACAATACCTTGTTGGAGACCATTTTCAATTACAAATGTTTTGTTAGACATATTATTTTAGCTATGTACTAAAAATTTGTTATTGTATAAAATATTTTTAATAAGTGCTATTAAGCGTAATGTGAATTTATATTTTAATAACTTGTATATTAAACCGTCCAACCAAACCGAGTTGAATGCCTTCTCTAAATCAATGAGACAGGCACCAACGCCGTAGTTTTTATTTATGAACCAGCAAATATCGGAAGTTAATTTAGTTATAGTGTTAATTGTACCGTGTTTGTGTCTGAACCCAAACTGGTTATCAGATATGAGGTTTTTTGAGTGTGCAATGCTCGAAATTTTATTAAGGTTTCAAATATTTTACTTATGTTTGGCATTAAGCTTATTGGTCTATAGTTGCTGGAGTTGGTTGGATCTTTGCCAGGTTTCTTTAGCAATATGGTTTTTGCTGTTTTCCAATTTTTAGGAAAATACGAAATGTTTACTGCATAGGATCTAGGATGTATGTCTTAGGCTATGTTTTTTATTTAGAAGTATTTCTAATTTTGCAGAGTAGAATTTCGACTTTTACGTTTACTAGAACTATGACTTTTATGTTTGGGGATGACGCTATTCATAATTCTAAATGATTTCATTTAGTTGTGAGAGATGGAAATCTATATTTTGGTTGAAAATATTGCAATTGTCCAGAATTTTATTACTATTGTTTAAATAATGGAAAGCATAATTTTAATTTAATTTAGTCTGAAATTTAGCCCAATTTACTTTTGTGACTAAAAATGTATTGTTATGATATGGCACTCCTATGATAAAAGCTCTCCATTTGTTATTGATATTGCTATACATATAGCATTATGGTCGCTGTCATATGAGAGAGTGGAGAGTTTATTATAATTTCCGGAGAAACAAATATTTATTCTGGCATTGGAGAAAACTAAATCAAAAAAAGAATTTGCACGCGGAATTGTTGGTGCGTCAGTTAAAAGTAAATTACATTTATATATAATTTTGTTGTCTTGCAACCATTTGTTAAGTTGAACTCCTCTGGTATTGTTAACAGTGTTAAGCTATGTTGCATATTTGGCATTGAAGCTACCAGTTAATATGTAATTATTATCAAGATTCGATAAATTTAAAATTTCGAATATTTTTTCTATATCTGTTAAAAAATTATGCGAATTTCTATTTGATACATAAATATAAATTATGAAAAATTTTTTTCTTTTCTTTAATTGTATCGGTATAATACATGTTTCGATACATAAAAAGTGATCGAAAATGCTATTATTTATAATTTCAAATTGGAAACAATTTTTAAACAAAATCTATTTAAAATAAGAAACAAGAACTCCCAAGAAATAAAGAGGAAAAAGTAAAAATTACGGAAACAAAAGGTACTCAAACTCGTGCAAAATGAAAGTATATAGATGCCGAAACTCAGACGCATTTTCCTGAATATAAAAATGTTGGAATACAAGTTGTACCTGCAGAAGAAGAAGTATGTGAAAAAGAAGCTCATGACGAAGTGTTTGATGATGAAATTCAAGAAAATATTTTAACAAAAGCATTTTCAGTTGCTTTAGTCGGAGAACGTCTTAGAAAAAGAAAATCAATTATAAATCAAAATGTACAAATTCTTGAAACTGATACAGAAACAGAACTTAATTTTCCAATTCGTAAGAATAAATCCGCAAGCTCATGGACAACATACAAGTAAATGATGAATTTTATGTCACTTTACTCAGTGATTCATCTATGAAGTATTATCCAGAAAATTCATTATCATCTTTTACAAATAAAATGAATAAATATATGTGCGATTCAAGGTGTAAAGTCGGTATTTCAGAAATGTATTTTAATGATTTCGTTCCAAATGTGTATCGTGAAGAATGGTAAAAAAGTACTCAAATATTTATTAAAGGTATGCAGAAAGATATGATAGGAGTTGGACATCATATTATATTTCATACATAGAAAAACAAATGATATGTGACTAGATCTACTACCAACACTAATTCAAAATATACACGCACTTAATAGGTTTACAAGAAAAGAATTGAACGGCAGTTGATTTGGGCAATTTTTAATTTTATAAACGATGATATTAATTATATACAGTCAACAAAACCTGAGGAGATGCCTAAAAAAATAAGTTACACTACAATATGTGTTACTAGACCTAAAATAGATATAAAAATAAAAGCAAATTACGCTTATACCCTGGAAGGACTTTTGACAACATGTTTCAATCAAGTATCTTCGAAAGTTACAGATCTTAAAAAATATAAATCACGTGTAATAGAAGCTTTCAAAACTTTTATAGATAGTGTACAATTGATTCCAATTATTAAACCAGATATGCTTTTTGTTTACACAGATATAATTGAACCGCAAAAAATAGGTGATAAAGATGTAAGATGTTTAAGATCTGTTAACACACAAAATGCTTTGACTGATACTGTAAAAGAATTCCGTAATATTCAATATTGCAATATGGAGAAATCATTTAATAACATTTCATTACTTTTATGTGATAAATATGGATACAAAATAAACTTTTCCAATAGTTCAATTCCAACAAAAATTGTATTACATTTTAAAAAAGTATAAATAAAAGCAATGTTACAAAACTATATATTATTTTTTTTTATTCATAATGGAGAGTATACTATAAGTAATATTTAATTCAATCTGGTAAAGGACGTGATGATATCGCTCCTTTAATACAATCAACCGTGTCTTTTCAAATAGGTCGTGGATTGGGTAGCTGTTTTGGAGGACTTTTTAGATATTGGAAACCATAATTTACTTCAAGCGCTGATATTTTGAAAGAGGAGGTTATTAACTCTAGTATCAATGCTTTATCCGATATTGCATCTGGTGCAAATGTAAAAGAAGTTATGGAAGATCGTAGTAAAGAGATTGTTAAAAATGTACGACGTGGTACCGTACGAAAACTGAATGAAATGTATAGTTCTGGCATAAGAAAACGAAAAGCTATAAAAAGACGATTCATTAAAAATTTAAATTATTTTACGTCAAAACGACGCAAAGATAATAACAAAAAGAAACAAAGAGATATTTTTGATTAATTATGATTGAGTAATTGAAATCTGAGTTGGATACAAACAATATGGATAAAACAATTTAAAACACTTATTGCACTTATTGGATTAACACAACAATTTAAAACACTTTTTGGATAAACACAATAATTGGATAAAACAATTTAAAACACTTTCGATTATTATTTTTTTATTTAATTTCAAAAAATTTCAATTAACAATTTACAATACTTTAGATTACTATTTTTTGCCACTATGTACACTATGTATAAAATTAAAAAAAGTTGCGCCTTTAAAAATACATTGTAATTTAATTTCAAATATTCCTAAATTATAACATTTCTTATTCCTGTATTATAACAATACTGAACACATAGACATTCGTTCATTTTCTCTCTTACAGTAATTTCAACAACAGAATCGTTTTGAAATTAAGTAACATATATTTTACCTACTTTTACTAATGGTTTTTTTTGTTTAGGTAGTTGTTAAAAATGCATTAAGATGTGTAAAAAAAGAGTGGCCCTTCTTGTAATAGATAATTTTTGATTGAATAAGTGCACGTGAAAACGTTTTTAGTCGTTCTTTGAGACTACGTGGAATATAGGCCTCGTCCGTCAATACTCATTTTTTTTGTGTTATTTACTTGAGTTGAATGTTAAAGAAACGAGAAAGAATACAGTTGCCTTTGTCAACTCTTAGATGACAAGAGTTACGTACGAACCGTTAGTATGTTCACAGCCTGTCACTCTGCTTACAATATTATTTTTTTAATATTTTAGTACTTTAAAATAATTTGGGTAAATTTTATAATTTCTAGAACTATGGGTTGTACATATATTCAAACTAACATATGTTTATATATTCTTTAAAAGCAGATTCTAACCTTCCACATAACGATTATCAATCCAAAACTTTTTCAAATATTCTATAGTACTAAGCGGTAAATGTATATTAAAGTACAAAATAGTAAATACAATTTTAAATATTATACTATATTAATGCGCACATAGTATATTTATATTGTTATAAGTATATCGCCATACATTGCAATATTTCTTTAAAAATATTTCCATTCATAGAATAATTTCTATAAGTACAATAAAATACATATACGTATGTAAATACGGTGCTATATAATATACACCTATAACTCTTATCATTAGTTCATCAGTGACATATACAATATGTAAATAAACATGATATTATATAAGTATGTATGTATATCAATATCATATAAATAAAAATTCTTCAAGCAACTGTTATGTTGTTTATTTATTCACATTTTTTTGTACTACGCATTATATACTCAACAATTTCAAATTATCGAGTAAAACAAAATGCAAAAAATTCATTAAAGAAATTTGTTAGAAAATTTGAAAAAATCAAGTAACACTTTCGTCAATTAAAAAGTAACTCTATATTATTAAAAAAAGTTGTTAACAAAAATAAGAGTATAATGTTGAAGTTTTAATTTTTATGTATTACTTCAAAAAACGAGAAAGAATACAGTTGCCTTTGACAACTCTTAGATACCCGTACGAACCGTTAGTATGTTCACAGCCTGTCACTCTGCTTACAATATTATTTTTTTAATATTTTAGTATTTTAAAATAATTTGGGTGAATTTTATAATTTCTAGAACTGTGGGTTTTACATATATTCAAACTATATGTTTATACATTCTTCAAAAGCAGATTTTAACCTTCCACATAACGGTTATCAATCCAAAACTTTTTCAAATATTCTATAGTACCATTTAATACTAAGCGGTAAATGTATATTAAATTTAGTATAAAAGTACAAAATAGTATATATAATTTTAAATATTATATTATATTAATGCGTACATAGTATATTTATATTGTTATAAGTATATCGCCATACATTGCAATATTTCTTTAAAAATATTTCCATTCATAGAATAATTTCTATAAGTACAATAAAATACATACATATTATGTGTATATGTAAATACGGCGCTATATAATATACATCGATACTCTTCTCATTCATTCATCAGTGACATATACGATATGTAAATAAACATGTTATTATATAAGTATGTATGTATATAAATATCATATAAATAAAAATTCTTCAAGCAACCGTTATGTTGTTTATTTATTTACATTTTTTTGTACTACGCATTATATCCTCAACAATTTCAAATTATCGATTAAAACAAAATGCAAAAAATTCGTTAAAGAAATTTGTTAGAAAATTCGAAAAAATCAAGTAACACTTTCGCCAACTATAAAGTAACCTTCTATTGCTAAAAAAAGTTGTTAACAGAAATAAGAGTATAATGTTGAAGCTTTAATTTTTGTGTATTACTTCAAAAAAATTTTAACAGGTGTTATATATAGGTAAATTATATATTTGTTATATACATGTTTGTAAAGCTCATAATAGCACCTATCGTTTGTAATTTTCAGATAGAAGATATACCTTATAGAGCTTGTGTTATAACAATTTAAATATAGAGATTTCTCGAACTTTGGGGGGCTGTAGCTCCTTAACGGGTGGGGCTACAGAAAAATTAATTTTGTCATAAAATTAATATTTTTATGATATCTATCAGCAGTTAAAATTTCATGGCTCTATTTCAAAAAAATTGTGGAGATCTAAAAGTTAGTTGTTCGGGAGCTACTCGAAATTTTGGTCGGAACTCAGCCAATAAAAATAGGGAACCTACAAATTGCTGCCAGAATATTTTTTGTATATTTCAAGATTCTAGCTTTCTTAGTTTTTGAGTTAGCGTGCTGACGGACGGGCGGACATGGCTTAATCGACTCAGAATTTGATTCTGATCCGATCCATACCTTTGAAGGTATATCTAGCTCGCTTATTTCGAGGTGTTACAAACGGAGGAGTAATTTTATTATACCCGATACTTATCGTACTGGTATAAAAAGTGAATTTGTAAGTTTTATAAAAATGTATATGGATGTGTGAATATTTATTTTTTTCTGTGAATTATAGAATTTGTTAAAAATATGCTTAGAAAAAATTGGTACACAAATGCAGTTATTTAAAATCAAAAAATTAGAGATAATCTCATTTGCTCTGGTGCTCGTTCGGAAGCTTCCAAATCAAAACCCATGGACCAAATCCTCTTAAATTTCAGAGACATAAATCGAACGGGAAGGAATATCATTGTACAAAATTTAAAGGTTATATATTTGTTGGTTTTGGAGATAATCTCATTTGCTCTGGTGCTCGTTCGGAAGCTTCCAAATCCAAACCCATGGACCAAATCCTCTTAAATTTCAGAGACATAAATCGAACGGGAAGGAACATCATTGTACAAAATTTAAAGGTTATATATTTGTTGGTTTTGGAGATAATCTCATTTGCTCTGGTGCTTGTTCGGAAGCTTCCAAATCCAAACCCATGGACCAAATCCTCTCAAATTTCAGAGACTTAAATAAAACATGAAAGAACACCACTCTGCCAAATTTAAAGGTTATATCTTTGTTGGTTTTGGAGATAATCTCATTTGCTCTGGTGCTCGTTCGGAAGCTTTCAAATCCAAACCCATGAACCAAATCCTCTTAAATTTCAGAGACATAAATCGAACGGGAAGGAACATCATTGTACAAAATTTAAAGGTTATATATTTGTTGGTTTTGGAGATAATCTCATTTGCTCTGGTGCTCGTTCGGAAGCTTCCAAATCCAAACCCATGGACGAAATCCTCTCAAATTTCAGAGACTTAAATAAAACATGAAAGAACACCACTCTGCCAAATTTAAAGGTTATATCTTTGTTGGTTTTGGAGATAATCTCATTTGCTCTGGTGCTCGTTCGGAAGCTCCAAATCCAAACCCATGGATAAAATCCTCTTAACTTTCAGAGACATAAATCGAACGGGAAGGAACATCATTGTACAAAACTTAAAGGTTATGTAATTGTTGGTTTTGGAGATAATCTCATTTGCTCTGGTGCTCGTTCGGAAGCTTCCAAATCCAAACCCATGGACCGAATCCTCTTAAATTTCAGAGACATAAATCGAACGGGAAGGAACATCATTGTACAAAATTTAAAGGTTATATCTTAGTTGGTTTTGGAGATAATCCCATTTGCTCTGGTGCTTGTTCGGAAGCTTCCAAATCCAAACCCATTGACCAAATCCTCTTAAATTTCAGAGACATAAATTGAACGGGAAGAAACATCATTGTACAAAATTTAAAGGTTCTATCTTTGTTGGTTTTGGAGATAATCACATTTGCTCTGATGCTCGTTCGGAAGCTTCCAAAACCCAAACCCATGGACCAAATCCTCTTAAATTTCAGAGACGTAAATCGAACGGGAAGGAACATCATTGTACAAAATTTAAAGGTTCAATCTTTCTTGATTTTGGAGATAATCTCGTTTGCTCCGGAATCATTCGGAAGCTTCCAGAATCCGAACCCATGGACGGATTTTGTCCAGATTCAAACTTAGCCTTTCTTTCGTAATTAGTAACCTACTGTATAAATATCATCAAGATAGCTTCATTAGTTTTTGAGTTATCGTGTAAACGGACGGACGGACGGACGGACATCGTTAAATCGACTCAAGAGGTGATCCTGATTCAGAATATATATACATGTCTATATCTAACTCGCTTCCTTTTGGTGGTTACAAACACCATACCAAAGTTAATATACCCTATACTTTAGGTGTAGGGTATAATAATATTGTAAGCAGAGTGACAGGCTGTGAACATACTAACGGTTCGTACGGGTATCTAAGAGTTGACAAAGGCAACTGTATTCTTTCTCGTTTTAACTAAAAACGAGGAAGAATACAGTTGCCTTTGTCAACTCTTAGATGACAAGAGTTACGTACGAACCGTTAGTATGTTCACAGCCTGTCACTCTGCTCACAATATTATTTTTTTAATATTTTAGTAATTTAAAATAATTTGGGTGAATTTTATAATTTCTAGAACTATGGGTTGTACATATATTCAAACTATATGTTTATATGTACATTCTTCAAAAGCAGATTCTAACCTTTCACATTACGATTATCAATCCAAAACTTTTTCAAATATTCTATAGTACCATTTAATACTAAGCGGTAAATGTATATTAAATTTACTTAGTACAAAATAGTAAATATAATTTTAAATATTATATTATATTATATTATATTTAAATATTCCATATAATATAACATATATACTCTTATCATACATATATACTCTTATCATTCATTCACTAGTGACATATACGATATGCAAAGAAACATGATATTATATAAGTATGTATATATATTAATATCATATAAATAAAAATTCTTCAAGCAACCGTTATGTTGTTTATTTATTTACATTTTTATGTGCTACGCATTCCTCAACAATTTCAAATTATCGAGTAAAACAAAATGGAAAAAATTCGTTAAAGAAATTTGTTAGAAAATTTGAAAAAATCAAGTAACTCTTTCGTCAATTATAAAGTAACCCTATATTATTAAAAAAAGTTGTTAACAGAAATAAGAGTATAATATTGAAGCTTTAATTTTTGTGTATTACTTCAAAAAAATTTTAACAGGTGTTCAAGTTACAGGTGTTTAAAAATAGGAAATTTTCAGTTTTTGACCCCTTACAGCTCCTAAACGGGGGACACAAAAAAATTTTCTGAAATAACTCACACTGATTTCCAAATATGTAACTCCTATCAAAATTTTAAACTTTTAAGTTAAACCGTTTGAAAGATAGAAGGGGTCCAAATTTTGGAAAAAATTCTTTTTCACATAAGGGTATATTAAAATACCGCATGGCAAAGCCACAGATTTATTTTAAATTTTATAAAAGCAGCTATCGTTTGGCGTTTTCAGATTGAAAATATAAAATAATAATTTTTAAAGATAGGGCTTTTTCGAACTTTGTCGGGCTGTAGCTCCGGAACGGGTAGGGCTAACGAAAAAAGTTGTTCCACAAAATTAGTTTTTTGGCGATGCCTATCCGTAGTTAAAATTTCATTGCTTTATTTGAAACGGTGTAGAAGTTTTGTAAACATCCAGACGGGCGGACGGACGGACGGACGAAGAGACGGACGGACGGACGAAGAGACGGACGGACGGACGAAGAGACGGACGGACGGACGAAGAGACGGACGGACGGACGAAGAGACGGACAGAGTGAAACTAATAAGCACATTTTTTCAAATTTTTTTGAAAATGTCCTAAAAACCCAAAAAAACAATTTAAATTAATTTATAATCATAACTGATTTTAAAAAGGGGCCTCGGTGTCCTAGTGGGTAAGAGTGAATAAAATACGTTGTAAACACAGAGGGAGTGTGGATTTGAATCCCACACACGCCGTAAGAGTTATTCCCCCTTACGACATTTACAGCCACGCCTGTACAGGAAAGGCTCTGTAATTTTGTGGCAGAGAAGTGCACTAAAAAAAAAAAAAAAAAACTCATATATGTATGTATATATTGTATTACATTATGTATATATTTTAAAAATCATAGCAAGGATTTTTATTTTTTTTTCCTTATTTGTATTTTATATACATTAAATTTCATTATTGTATTATTTTTCACTTTAATTTTATGATAATTTTAAAAACTAGAATATAACTTTCTATTAATTTTATTACGGCCGTAGCATAATCTGTGAGGCGTTGTAATTTTTAAAATTTTGTTTGACATGTTTTTAGCACATTCCCAAACAAATTTTGAAAAAATGCTCTTATTAGTTTCATTCTGTCTGTCCGTCCGTCCGTCTGTTTACAAAACTGCTACACCGTTAAAGATAATTTTCTTATATTTTTAGTATTTAAATTTACCGTTTGTGAAAACCAAATTTTGCATGATTTTTCTACTTTCATAAATCCGGCACGATTTTAGATAGAGGCTTGAAATTTTGAGGCAAGAAAGAACTTTTAGAATTAGTATAAGTTTGCTCAGAAAATTTTTTTGGGCCACACCCTGTTTTTGAGCTATTAGGGCTCAAAAATTGAAAATTTGCTATTTTTAAACATCTATAACTTAGGTACCTGTAAACATTTTACTTCGGAAAGATATAAAAATTAAAGCTACAGTAATATATTTTAACGTGTATTAAAAGTTTATTTTAGTTATATAGGGTTCCAGAGTTACAGCTCTTCAAAATTGCGAAAAAGTCCCATTTTGAGATGTATATATCTCAGGCTCTGCGGAATAGTTTTGCAATCTAAAACCACCAGTTATGTGAAAACCATATTTTGCATGAAATTTCCCTTTTCATAATTCCGGCACGCCTTTAGATAGGAACCTAAAATTTTGAGACAAAAAAGAACTTTTAGAATTAGTGTAGGTTTCCTTAGAAATTATTTTTGCACCGCCCCCTGTTTAAGAGGTATTAGGGCTGCAAAATTGAAAATTTGCTATTTTTAGGCACCTGTAACTTAAGTACCTGTACAAATTTTTCCTCGGCAAAACATAAAAATTAAAGCTCTAGTAATATATTTCTACGTGTGCTAACGGTTTTTCTTATATATATAGTTTTTCTTACATATAATATATTTTTATTACATATATTCTAGACTTACAGCCCCTCGAAATTCGAAAAGAGTCCTAGTTTCACATATTTTCTTATTACAAATAATTTCTTAAATTTTATTTTTTAAATTTTGAAATTTTTGTGCAAGTCACAATTCTAAACAGTTTATATTGTGTTTTGGAAATGTGCGCTTTTAAAAACCGTTGGTTTACATTCTACCTTGTTTCTTATTTCCTTATATATTACCATTTTTATTTTTTTTAGTTAATATTAATTTCTTTAATTCTTCAATTTAATCATAGAATAAAAAATTCTGAATACACATAAACAATACATTTTTATGAATCAAAGAATTCATAAAAGAAAGAACATTTTTATGAAAAATATGTATTTGATAAATACATAAAATGTACATGCAAAATTATAAAAAAAAAAACAAAATCAGTTATGAATTCAATTTCTTTTCTTCCGTTATATTCTTATACGCACCTGTCGTATCAAATTTTTATTTTAAAATTAATTTTTTTCACTCACCCATAGATAAGTAAGGCGATTGAATGCAAAGATTATTACAATAAGATGGGCCAATTTTTCAAATAAGAATGAATGTTTTTTCTTTCATTTATATTTTGCTTAAAACTTTTAAGGTGTTATAAAAATAATTTTTTGGGAGATTCAAAAAATTACATACTTAACTTATAAAAGTGGCTTTTATGGTTTTCAAAAAACAATTATAAAAAAATTATTAATAATTTTATTTCAATATTTCATATTTTATTTTTTTTATAATTAAAAATTTTTTATATTATGGTCACCAAAATAATTTGAAAAATTTGTTTTTTCTTTTCTTAATTTTTATTCTATTTTTACATTTCGCAATTGATTTTATTAAAATTTTATATAAAGCACTGCGGTGGATAAAAATTTAGTTGGAGGTATCTAGGTAGTGCAACACTACAAGTTACCTACTGAGGAGTCCAGTTGTTTTTGTACGAAACACTCCAAAATTAACTTCATTTTGAAGTTAAAAAAAAAAAAAGATTGTTAATGATGGCATGTATATCATGTTGAAACGGGTCCGTATCGAAATTCCGTTTTTCCAAATACCGACATATCAAAATCCTGCCAATTAAAATTTCGCTATATCAAAATCCCGTCATATCAAAATCCCTACAATTAAAATCCCGACACTGAGAAATCCCGATAATTCAAATTCATCTTTAATTGAAATTCTAAAATTCCATTTTTTACAATATTTTATGTCTTAAATATTTTACCATTTCCCAGATGTTTTTTCTTTTAATTACTGAAAATTGTAAGTTGCCTAATAAAATAATTTTATTTTTTTTTATTAGACTTTTATTTTGTTGTTTGCTTACATACTTATAATAACTTAACCTACAAAAATAGTTAACAAAAAAGGTTTTTCGTGCTTTAAAAATTAACATGTTTTTTTTTTATGTTAAATTGTTTGTCTTAATAATTATTATGAATGTTTACTGACTATCTTAATTATAGCTTTGAGTATGTATTAATTCCTTAATTTTAATTAATTGCAAATGCATAATCTATATCTGGTATCCACATGTCATATTTCATATTATATGGGTTGATGTTACCTGGATCATATTCAATTTTTTTACATGTAGCCCGTCTACTATAATAAAATAACATAGGGAAATGATTTTGGTTTTGTATATAACCATACTTGTCTAAGAAGATGAAATGCTCAGGGACTTCATAGCCTTAAGTCTTCTTGATCTACTCATTGTGGTAAAATATATGTGATATTAAACCATTTTCTGGAGTATTAAATGCTCTATCATAGTGGTTGCGAGTTAATTTTATAATAAAATTATCAATTCTTATGATTTTTGATTCCTTTTACAAATATTTATTGGAGTAAAAATGTTTGTACTCGTATTCAGGTTATTGATGCAAACTCTTATGCACTTTCTTTCAAACATGTGGATTTTTTCCATTAGGCTTGCACTGACGTTGTACCATGTACAAGCGTAGGCCTTTTTAATGTTTGATGGCATATAATTTTGACTCTGTTACTGATATTTTTGTTGTTAAAAAGGTTTTTGCTTCCATAAAGGATTTATTACCTTTCTCTTTTGTATATTTTATATGATCAATAAAGTTCAAATTTCTATGAAGGTGAACCCCAAGATATTTAACGACTTTTTTTTTTGCGAGAGGTGAAAAAGGCGATTTAATGGTAAAATTTTTCCAATTTTTCCTAATGTCTGAACTTGTTTTGTCTACCGTGTTATGGAAATAACTGAATGCTATTTACAGTGTCATTCGCAGAGTATATTATTATGTCGTCTGCGAAAGCTAGGGCATAATTATTACCCTTAACTCGGTCTAACCAGAGCAGAAGATCTGCTATGTAGATCGAGAAAGCAATTGATGCGTTAACAATACCTTGTTGGAGACTATTTTCAATTACAAATGTTTTGTTAGACATATTATTTTAGCTATGTACTAAAAATTTGTTATTGTATAACATATTTTTAATAAGTGCTATTAAGCGTAATGTGAATTTATATTTTAATAACTTGTGTATTAAACCGTCCAACCAAACCGAGTTGAATGCCTTCTCTAAATCAATGAGACAGGCACCAACGCCGTAGTTTTTATTTATGAACCAGCAAATATCGGAAGTTAATTTAGTTATAGTGTTAATTGTACCGTGTTTGTGTCTGAACCCAAACTGGTTATCAGATATGAGGTTTTTTGAGTGTGCAATGCTCGAAATTTTATTAAAGTTTCAAATATTTTACTTATGTTTGGCATTAAGCTTATTAGTCTATAGTTGCTGGGGTTGGTTGGATCTTTGCCAGGTTTGTTTAGCAATATGGCTTTTGCTGTTTTCCAATTTTTAGGATAATACGAATTGTTTATTGCATAGGACAACGTATTTAGATATTATAAAGCTGCTGTTGATACCAGAAGAAATTTTGTTTTTGAGAGCTTTGAACTTTGCAGAAACCTCTACTTGATTCGTAAATTCACCACTCTGTTCAGATGATTTATTTGAGTTAGAGAAATTGGAAAGAGAAATATTTTCATCTCTCACCTGTTTGATATAATTATTGAATCGTTCTACTCTGTTTATTATTTTATTATGTATTCTTCTCTCTGATGTTAATTGTATTTTGTGAGTATTTTCTAAGTAAGAGCCCATTACATTATATATTTGTGATTGATCTTGTATTACAGATTGATTTGTTGTTGTTTTATTTAAAGAATTGACATTTATATTATTTTGGGAAAGTAAGTGTATATCATTTTGTTCTACATGTAGTTTTGAAATTTGGTTATAGGATTTGTTACGGAATATTTTAATAATCTCTTTAATAATTAATAAAAATTAATAAAATATTTATTAATATTTTATTAATTATTTTTATTAATTTGAACTATTTCTTGGTGAAATTTTTTGAAGACGGAATTGCCAATATTTATTAATTTCTATTTTTATTTGCTGTTTGATTAAGTTGTTTACGTTATTTAGAAGATATTTTAGAAGTTGTTTGGTTTGATTTGAAATATTTAATATTTGTTTATTAATTTTATGTATGTTTTTCACTATAGGCTATGTTTTTTATTTAGAAGTATTTCTAATTTTGCAGAGTAGAATTTCGTTAAATTACTATAACTTTTAGGGAGTTTGGGGATTAGTTTGAGGATGGCGCTATCCATAATTCTAAATGATTTCATTTAATGATTTTAATACAATCAACCGTATCTTTTCAAAGAGGTCGTGGATTGGGAAGCTTTTTTGGAGGACTTTTTAGATATTTGAAACCATTATTTACTTCAGGTGCTGATATTTTGAAAGAGGAGGTTATTAACTCTAGTATCAATGCTTTATCGGATATTGCATCTGGTGCAAATGTAAAAGAAGTTATGGAAGATCGTAGTAAAGAGATTGTTAAAAATGTACGACGTGGTGCCGTACGAAAACTGAATGAAATGTATAGTTCTGGCATAAGAAAACGAAAAGCTATAAAAAGACGATTCATTAAAAATTTAAATTATTTTACGTCAAAACGACGCAAAGATAATAACAAAAAGAAACAAAGAGATATTTTTGGTTAATTATGATTGAGTAATTACAATTGAAGTTGAATGCCTTCTCTAAATCAATGAGACAGGCACCAACGCCGTAGTTTTTATTTATGAACCAGCAAATATCGGAAGTTAATTTAGTTATAGTGTTAATTGTACAGTGTTTGTATCTGAACCCAAACTGGTTATCAGATATGAGGTTTTTTGAGTGTGCAATGCTCGAAATTTTATCATTTATTAAAATTTCAAATATTTTACTTATGTTTGGCATTAAGTTTATTGGTCTATAGTTGCTGGAGTTGGTTGGATCTTTGCCAGGTTTCTTTAGCAATATGGTTTTTGCTGTTTTCCAATTTTTAGGAAAATACGAAATGTTTACTGCATAGGATCTAGGATGTATGTCTTAGGCTATGTTTTTATTTAGAAGTATTTCTAATTTTGCAGAGTAGAATTTCGACTTTTACGTTTACTAGAACTATGACTTTTATGTTTGGCGATGACGCTCTCCATAATTCTAAATGATTTCATTTAGTTGTAAGAGATGGAAATCTATATTTTGGTTGAAAATATTGCAATTGTCCAGAATTTTATTACTATTGTTTAAATAATGGAAAGCATAATTTTAATTTAATTTAGTCTGAAATTTAGCCCAATTTACTTTTGTGACTAAAAATGTATTGTTATAATATGGCACTCCTATGGTAAAAGCTCTCCATTTGTTATTGATATTGGTATACATATAGCATTATGGTCGCTGTCATATGAGAGAGTGGAGAGTTTATTATAATTTCCGGAGAAACAAATATTTATTCTGGCATTGGAGAAAACTAAATCAAAAAAAGAATTTGCACGCGGAATTGTTGGTGCGTCAGTTAAAAGTAAATTACATTTATATATAATTTTGTTGTCTTGCAACCATTTGTTAAGTTGAACTCCTCTGGTATTGTTAACAGTGTTAAGCCATGTTGCATATTTGACATTGAAGCTACCAGTTAATATGTAATTATTATCAAGATTCGATAAATTTAAAATTTCGAATATTTTTTCTATATCTGTTAAAAAATTATGAAAAATTTTTTTCTTTTCTTTAATTGTATCGGTATAATACATGTTTCGACACATAAAAAGTGATCGAAAATGCTATTATTTATAATTTCAAATTGGAAACAATTTTTAAACAAAATCTATTTAAAATAAGAAACAAGAACTCCCAAGAAATAAAGAGGAAAAAGTAAAAATTACGGAAACAAAAGGTACTCAAACTCGTGCAAAACCAAAGTATATAGATGCCGAAACTCAGACGCATTTTCCTGAATATAAAAATGTTGGAATACAAGTTGTACCTGCAGAAGAAGAAGTATGTGAAAAAGAAGCTCATGACGAAGTGTTTGATGATGAAATTCAAGAAAATATTTTAACAAAAGCATTTTCAGTTGCTTTAGTCGGAGAACGTCTTAGAAAAAGAAAATCAATTATAAATCAAAATGTACAAATTCTTGAAACTGATACAGGAGACATTATAACTGAAACAGAACTTAATTTTCCAATTCGTAAGAATAAATCCGCAAGCTCATGGACAACATACAAGTAAATGATGAATTTTATGTCACTTTACTCAGTGATTCATCTATGAAGTATTATCCAAAAAATTCATTATCATTTTTTACAAATAAAATGAATAAATATATGTGCGATTCAAGGTGTAAAGTCGGTATTTCAGAAATGTATTTTAATGATTTCGTTCCAAATGTGTATCGTGAAGAATGGTAAAAAAGTACTCAAATATTTATTAAAGGTATGCAGAAAGATATGATAGGAGTTGGACATAGAAATATGATATTTCATACATAGAAAAACAAATGATATGTGACTAGATCTACTACCAACACTAATTCAAAATATACACGCACTTAATAGGTTTACAAGAAAAGAAGTTGAACGGCAGTTGATTTGGGCAATTTTTAATTTTATAAACGATGATATTAATTATATACAGTCAACAAAACCTGAGGAGATGCCTAAAAAAATAAGTTACACTACAATATGTGTTACTAGACCTAAAATAGATATAAAAATAAAAGCAAATTACGCTTATACCCTGGAAGGACTTTTGACAACATGTTTCAATCAAGTATCTTCGAAAGTTACAGATTTTAAAAAATATAAATCACGTGTAATAGAAGCTTTCAAAACTTTTATAGATAGTGTACAATTGATTCCAATTATTAAACCAGATATGCTTTTTTTTTACACAGATATAATTGAACCGCAAAAAATAGGTGATAAAGATGTAAGATGTTTAAGATCTGTTAACACACAAAATGCTTTGACTGATACTGTAAAAGAATTCCGTAATATTCAATATTGCAATATGGAGAAATCATTTAATAACATTTCATTACTTTTATGTGATAAATATGGATACAAAATAAACTTTTCCAATAGTTCAATTCCAACAAAAATTGTATTACATTTTAAAAAAGTATAAATAAAAGCGATGTTACAAAACTATACATTATTTTTTTTTATTCATAATGGAGAGTATACTATAAGTAATATTTAATTCAATCTGGTAGAGGACTTGATGATATCGCTCCTTTAATACAATCAACCGTGTCTTTTCAAATAGGTCGTGGATTGTGTAGCTGTTTTGGAGGACGTTTTAGATATTTGAAACCATTATTTACTTCAGGCGCTGATATTTTGAAAGAGGAGGTTATTAACTCTAGTATCAATGCTTTATCCGATATTGCATCTGGTGCAAATGTAAAAGAAGTTATGGAAGATCGTAGTAAAGAGATTGTTAAAAATGTACGACGTGGTACCGTACGAAAACTGAATGAAATGTATAGTTCTGGCATAAGAAAACGAAAAGCTATAAAAAGACGATTCATTAAAAATTTAAATTATTTTACGTCAAAACGACGCAAAGATAATAACAAAAAGAAACAAAGAGATATTTTTGATTAATTATGATTGAGTAATTGAAATCTGAGTTGGATACAAACAATATGGATAACACAATTTAAAACACTTATTGCACTTATTGGATTAACACAACAATTTAAAACACTTTTTGGATAAACACAATAATTGGATAAAACAATTTAAAACACTTTCGATTATTATTTTTTTATTTAATTTCAAAAAATTTCAATTAACAATTTACAATACTTTAGATTATTATTTTTTGCCACTATGTACACTATGTATAAAATTAAAAAAAGTTGCGCCTTTAAAAATACATTGTAATTTAATTTCAAATATTCCTAAATTATAACATTTCTTATTCCTGTATTATAACAATACTGAATACATAGACATTCGTTCATTTTCTCTCTTACAGTAACTTCAATAACAGAATCGTTTTGAAATTAAGTATCATATATTTTACCTACTTTTACTAATGGTTTTTTTGTTTAGGTAGTTGTTAAAAATGCATTAAGATGTGTAAAAAAAGAGTGGCCCTTCTTGTAATAGATAATTTTTGATTGAATAAGTGCACGTGAAAACGTTTTTAGTCGTTCTTTGAGACTACGTGGAATATAGGCCTCGTCCGTCAATACTCATTTTTTTTGTGTTATTTACTTGAGTTGAATGTTAAAGAAACGAGAAAGAATACAGTTGCCTTTGTCAACTCTTAGATGACAAGAGTTACGTACGAACCGTTAGTATGTTCACAGCCTGTCACTCTGCTTACAATATTATTTTTTTAATATTTTAGTACTTTAAAATAATTTGGGTAAATTTTATAATTTCTAGACCTATGGGTTGTACATATATTCAAACTAACATATGTTTATATATTCTTTAAAAGCAGATTCTAACCTTCCACATAACGATTATCAATCCAAAACTTTTTCAAATATACTATAGTACTAAGCGGTAAATGTATATTAAAGTACAAAATAGTAAATACAATTTTAAATATTATACTATATTAATGCGCACATAGTATATTTATATTGTTATAAGTATATCGCCATACATTGCAATATTTCTTTAAAAATATTTCCATTCATAGAATAATTTCTATAAGTACAATAAAATACATATACGTATGTAAATACGGTGCTATATAATATACACCTATAACTCTTATCATTAGGTCATCAGTGACCTATACGATATGTAAATAAACATGATATTATATAAGTATGTATGTATATCAATATCATATAAATAAAAATTCTTCAAGCAACTGTTATGTTGTTTATTTATTCACATTTTTTTGTACTACGCATTATATACTCAACAATTTCAAATTATCGAGTAAAACAAAATGCAAAAAATTCATTAAAGAAATTTGTTAGAAAATTTGAAAAAATCAAGTAACACTTTCGTCAATTAAAAAGTAACTCTATATTATTAAAAAAAGTTGTTAACAGAAATAAGAGTATAATGTTGAAGTTTTAATTTTTATGTATTACTTCAAAAAACGAGAAAGAATACAGTTGCCTTTGACAACTCTTAGATACCCGTACGAACCGTTAGTATGTTCACAGCCTGTCACTCTGCTTACAATATTATTTTTTTAATATTTTAGTATTTTAAAATAATTTGGGTGAATTTTATAATTTCTAGAACTGTGGGTTTTACATATATTCAAACTATATGTTTATACATTCTTCAAAAGCAGATTTTAACCTTCCACATAACGGTTATCAATCCAAAACTTTTTCAAATATTCTATAGTACCATTTAATACTAAGCGGTAAATGTATATTAAATTTAGTATAAAAGTACAAAATAGTATATATAATTTTAAATATTATATTATATTAATGCGTACATAGTATATTTATATTGTTATAAGTATATCGCCATACATTGCAATATTTCTTTAAAAATATTTCCATTCATAGAATAATTTCTATAAGTACAATAAAATACATACATATTATGTGTATATGTAAATACGGCGCTATATAATATACATCGATACTCTTCTCATTCATTCATCAGTGACATATACGATATGTAAATAAACATGTTATTATATAAGTATGTATGTATATAAATATCATATAAATAAAAATTCTTCAAGCAACCGTTATGTTGTTTATTTATTTACATTTTTTTGTACTACGCATTATATCCTCAACAATTTCAAATTATCGATTAAAACAAAATGCAAAAAATTCGTTAAAGAAATTTGTTAGAAAATTCGAAAAAATCAAGTAACACTTTCGCCAACTATAAAGTAACCTTCTATTGCTAAAAAAAGTTGTTAACAGAAATAAGAGTATAATGTTGAAGCTTTAATTTTTGTGTATTACTTCAAAAAAATTTTAACAGGTGTTATATATAGGTAAATTACATGAAATATTCTGGGAGCAATTTGTAGGTTCCCTATTTTTATTGGTTGAGTTCCGACCAAAACTTCGGGTGTTTGGAATGGGAAACTGAATTATTGCAAAATCCTTTAACCCTCCTATCTTCTAAACAGTTTAAGTTTAAAACTTGAAATTTTGACAGATGTTAGATCTTTGAAAATAAGTATGAGTCATTTCAGAAATTTTTTTTGTATCACCCCCTGTTTGGGAGCTGTAAGGGGTCAAAAACTGAAAATTTCCTATTTTTAAACACCTGTAACTTGAACACCTGTTGAAATTTTTTTGAAGTAATACATAAAAATTAAAGCTTCAACATTATACTCTTATTTGTATTAACAACTTTTTTTAATTATTAATAATATAGGGTTACTTTATAATTGACGAAAGTGTTACTTGTTTTTTTCAAATTTCCTAACAAATTTCTTTAATGAATTTTTTGCATTTTGTTTTACTCGATAATTTGAAATTGTTGAGGATATAATGCGTAGTACAAAAAAATGTAAATAAATAAACAACATAACGGTTACTTGAAGAATTTTTATTTATATGATATTGATATACATACATACTTATATAATATCATGTTTATTTACATATCGTTTACATATGTCACTGATGAATGAATGATAAGAGTATAGATGTATATAATATAGCACCGTATTTACATACATATATGTATTTTATTGTACTTATAGAAATTATTCTATGAATGGAAATATTTTTAAAGAAATATTGCAATATATGGCGATATACTTATAACAATATAAATATACTATGTGCGCATTAATATAATATAATATTTAAAATTATATTTACTATTTTGTAATTTAATATACATTTACCGCTTAGTATTAAATAGTTCTATAGAATATTTGAAAAAGTTTTGGATTGATAATCGTTATGTGGAAGCTTAGAATCTGCTTTTGAAGAATATATAAACATATGTTAGTTTGAATATATGTACAACCCATAGTTCTAGAAATTATAAAATTCACCAAAATTATTTTAAAATACTAAAATATTAAAAATATAATATTGTAAGCAGAGTGACAGGCTATGAACATACTAACGGTTCGTACGGGTATCTAATAGTTAACAAAGACAATTGTATTCTTTCTCGTTTTTTATAGGTTTTTTATTTTATTTGCCACAACGCTCAACCATTTTTACATATTTTGTTTATTTTAACAAATCCTCTTAAAGAAAATGGTCTATTCAAAATATCTTCTATCATACAGTTGCAAGAAGCCATCTTGAATATTTTCGGATTGGTATGCATAAAATTAATATAAATTAAACTTGTTTATTTTGAACTTTACCAATATTAAAGTTAGAACAAGACTGGTATGTACCTAAATATTGCAATATTTTAAGTAACTTGAACGAGTAATGCAAATTTATTTAATAGTTCTCAAATGTACTGAATAATATTGCACCGTATTAAAAGAGTAAAAATTTGTATGCGTTATTAATATAAATTTAAAATAATAATTAATATCGGATAATCTAATCAATAGTCATGTAAAATAGCAAGAAATAAAAAAACATGTACGTAATCGAAATTTTCTAAAAAAAATAAAACAAAGGCCAAAAAATAAAGAATGATTAAATTTAACTCATTATTTGTTCGCTGTGTTTTCCTTTTTTTTACCTACAAAAATCAAAATCAAAATGAAGTATCAGAACTATCAATATCAACAGCTAGTCTAATACTAGACTTCTAATTATAGTAATATATTCCATTTATATAATATTATTCTTATTTCTTTGCTATCAATTATCATCATTCATCAACTATCACCGTAACCAATCATCAATCAATCAGCAGTCGGAGAGAAAAATGAATACATACATATAGATTATAATAATAACTATCAAGAACAACAATAACAAATACCAAAAAGAATAAAAAAGAAAAAAAAAGAAAAAATGCTTAAAAATTTAAAACTATGAGACTTTGTTATCATTTTCCCTTTGTGTAATACGAAAATCAAAATGAATTTTAATCAATATTCAATATAAATCCACTAAGAATATGATGTTCAATCTCATTATTTGCCTCATATAAAAGCAATTCAACTATTGGTAAAGAAATTGGAAGTCATCGAAAATTTCATACAAAAAATAATGAGCTTGAATGGCTCATTTTTCTTTCGATAATGAAGTTCGAAGAGCATTTTTTTGTGGATGTAAATAATGTATGACAAACTCAAGAGAATGCTTGAGAGATTATGCTTGACAAAAATAGTTTTATTTATAAATTTTTTTATAGACACAAAATCAACATAAATTGTAATGAACAGGGTGGGCAAAAAGTCACCATGGGGTTTAAAAATTTAATAACTTTCTCGTAAATATATTTTTTTAAATTTTTATACCCTACACCTAAAGTATAGGGTATATTAACTTTGGTATGGTGTTTGTAACCACCAAAAGAAAGCGAGTTAGATATGGACATGTATATATATTCTGAATCAGGATCACCTCCTGAGTCGATTTAACGATGTCCATCCGTCCGTCCGTTTGCACGATAACTCAAAACCTAATGAAGCTATCTTGATGAAATTTATATTGTAGGTTACTAATCATGAAAGGAAGGCTAAGTTCGAATTTGGACAAAATCGGTCCATGGGTTCGGATTCTGGAAGCTTCCGAATGATTCCGGAGCAAACGAGATTATCTCCAAAACCAACAAAGATAGAACCTTTAAATTTTTTATAATGATGTTCCTTCCCGTTTGATTTGGGTCTGTGAAATTTGAGAGGATTTGGTCCATGGGTTTGGATTTTGGAAGCTTCCGAACGAGCCCCAGAGCAAACGAGATTATCTCCAAAATCAACAAAGATAGAACCTTCAAATTTTGTACAATGATGTTCCTTCCCGTTTGATTTAGATATCTGAAATTTGAGAGGATTTGGTCCATGGGTTTGATTTTGGAAGCTTCCGAACGAGCCCCAGAGCAAACGAGATTATCTCCAAAATCAACAACGATAGAACCTTCAAATTTTGTACAATGATGTTCCTTCCCGTTCGATTTATGTCTCTGAAATTTAAGAGGATTTGGTTTGGATTTTGGAAGCTTCCAAACGAGCACCAGAGCAAATGAGATTATCTCCAAAACCAACTAAGATATAACCTTTAAATTTGGCAGAATTGTGTTCTTTCATGTTTGATTTAGGTCTCTGAAATTTGAGAGGATTTGGTCTTTGGGTTCGGATTTTGGAAGGTTCCGAACGAGCCTCAGAGCAAATTATATTATCTCCAAAACCAACTAAGATATAACCTTTAAATTAGGCAGAATGGTGTTCCCTCATGTTTGATTTATGTTTCTGAAATTTGTGAGGATTTGGTCCATGGGTTCAAATCTTGGAAGCTTCCGGACGAGCCCCAGAGCAAACAAGTATATCTCCAAAACCAACAAAGATAGAACCTTTATTTTTAGTACAAAGGTGTTCTTTTATGTTTCCTTTTCTGTAAAATTGGAAACTGACATTTGAAAGAATTTGAACCATGGGTTCGTATTTTGGATACTTCCGATACTAAGAGCAACGAGCATATCTCCAAAACCAACAAAAGTAGAACCTTTAAATTTAGTACAATGGTGTTCTGGCATGTTTATTTTATGTTCCTGAGAAGGATTCGATGAATTGGAGTGGCAATTCGGGTACCTGACACACACCTCCCAAGGACTAACAATCTTCGAAATTAATATAGATAGAAACTTACAATTTTTTACAAAGGTGTCAAGCATATCCCAAGAGGATATGCCTCTTTTACGTTCCTGCAATTCTATGATGCCGTACGAACCGTTAGTATGTTCACAGCCTGTCACTCTGCTTACAATATTATTTTTTTAATATTTTAGTATTTTAAAATAATTTGGGTGAATTTTATAATTTCTAGAACTGTGGGTTGTACATATATTCAAACTATATGTTTATACATTCTTCAAAAGCAGATTTTAACCTTCCACATAACGGTTATCAATCCAAAACTTTTTCAAATATTCTATAGTACCATTTAATACTAAGCGGTAAATGTATATTAAATTTAGTACAAAAGTACAAAATAGTATATATAATTTTAAATATTATATTATATTAATGCGTACATAGTATATTTATATTGTTATAAGTATATCGCCATACATTGCAATATTTCTTTAAAAATATTTCCATTCATAGAATAATTTCTTATAAGTACAATAAAATACATACATATTATGTGTATATGTAAATACGGCGCTATATAATATACATCGATACTCTTATCATTCATTCATCAGTGACATATACGATATGTAAATAAACATGTTATTATATAAGTATGTATGTATATAAATATCATATAAATAAAACTTCTTCAAGCAACCGTTATGTTGTTTATTTATTTACATTTTTTTGTACTACGCATTATATCCTCAACAATTTCAAATTATCGATTAAAACAAAATGCAAAAAATTCGTTAAAGAAATTTGTTAGAAAATCAAGTAACACTTTCGTCAATTATAAAGTAACCTTCTATTGCTAAAAAAAGTTGTTAACAGAAATAAGAGTATAATGTTGAAGCTTTAATTTTTGTGTATTACTTCAAAAAAAATTTAACAGGTGTTATATATAGGTAAATTATATATTTGTTATATAGATGTTTGTAAAGCTCATAATAGCACCTATCGTTTGTAATTTTCAGATAGAAGATATACCTTATAGAGCTTGTGTTATAACAATTTAAATATAGAGATTTCTCAAACTTTGAGGGGCTGTAGCTCCTTAACGGGTGGGGCTACAGAAAAATTAATGTTATCATAAAATTAATATTTTTATGATATCTATCAGCAATTAAAATTTCATGGCTCTATTTCAAAAAAATTGTGGAGATCTAAAAGTTAGTTGTTCGGGAGTTACTCGAAGTTTTGGTCGGAACTCAGCCAATAAAAATAGGGAACCTACAAATTGCTGCCAGAATATTTTTTGTAAATTTCAAGATTCTAGCTTTCTTAGTTTTTGAGTTAGCGTGCTGACGGACGGGCGGACATGGCTTAATCGACTCAGAATTTGATTCTGATCCGATCCATACCTTTGAAGGTATATCTAGCTCGCTTATTTCGAGGTGTTACAAACGGAGGAGTAATTTTATTATACCCGATACTTATCGTACTGGTATAAAAAGTGAATTTGTAATTTTTATAAAAATATATATGGATGTGTGAATATTTATTTTTTTCTGTGAATTATAGAATTTGTTAAAAATATGCTTAGAAAAAATTGGTACACAAATGCAGTTATTTAAAATCGGTCGTTTTTGCTTGTTTTAAAAAAAGTATGTTATAAAAGTTATCATGAACATAATGTATACTATAAGCCAATAGAAAATCAGAAATATTCTCTATTTTCGTAATATATAATAAAAAAGGTTTTTCTTGTAAAATTTTTCAGAAAAAGCGTAGGTATAAAATTCTTTTTAAAAAAAAAAACAAGGTAGAATGTAAACCAATGGTTTTTAAAAGCGCACATTTCCAAAAGACAATCTTGTTCAGAATTGTGACTTGCACAAAAATTTTGAAATTTCATGTAATAAGAAAAATGTGAAAATAGGACTTTTCTGGAATTTTGAGGCTCTGTAAGTGCGGAACCCTATATAACTAAGAAAAACCGTTAACACACATACAAATATATTACTGGAGCTTTAATTCTTATGTCTTGCCGAAGAAAATTTGTACAGGTGCCTAAGTTACAGGTGTCTAAAAAAAGCAAAATTTCAGCTTTTGAGCCCTAATAGCTCTTAAACAGGGGGGGCCACAAAAACCTCAAAATTTCAAGTCCCTATCAAAAAGCATTCCAGAGTTATGAGACTAGAAAAATTATGCAAAATTTGATTTTCACATAACGGTAAAATACTAAATATTTAAAAATTGTATAATTTTGACAATAACTTACAAAGGTAAAATAACTGTGGAATGACGTTTCCAGATTGAAAAAATGTTAAGCAAAACATAAGATATGCGCATTTAAAAATAGGGCTTTTTCAAAGTATGATGGGCGGTAGCTCCGTAATGGATGGGACTACATGAAAAAGTTGTTCCACAAAATTAATTTTTTCATGAGACTTACACATGGTTAAAATTTTTTTTCTCTATCTTTAACGGTGTAGAAGTTTTGTAAACAGCCGGATGGACGAACGGACGGTGAGAGTGAAACTAAGAAGCACATTTTTTAAAATGTTTTTTGGAAATGTGCTAAAAAACGATAGTTTTATGTTTCTAAGTGAAGTACATATTTTCTGTACATATGTATGTAGGTAATATGTATTGTATGTTAATTGTATGTTAATTGATGTTTTATTCTTGACAAAAACTGATTCCGAAAATTTCAATATTAATAATATGCTATGCACACTTACCTACTGATGGATATGTATGGACATATATGTACACACATATATATGTATGTACGTATTATTTAAAAAACTTTTACATTATTTTATTTCATACTTTTTAGTTTTAAATGAAAAGCATAATTTCAATTTAAATAGGTATACATATGGTTTTACTTTATTTATTTTAGATATATTAAAATAAAACACGTTTGTTTAATAATAATTATTAATAAAATTGTAAATACAAGATATTTTATTATTAGGAATTTAAATTATTTTAAACTAACACAAATTCAAATATGGTCTTAAATATGTTTTTAATTGATTCTTTTTTTAATAATAATTATTTATAAAATTGTAAATACAAAATATTTTATTAATATGAAATTTAAAAAAAACTAACACAAATTCAAATATGTTCTTAAATATGTTTTTAATCAATTCTTTTTTTTAATAATTTCTTATTACAATATTAATCGCATTTACTTTATGTACTGCTCGTTGTATTACGTTTTAACCACGTCCACGTTGTAATGACAAGTGCCTCTAAAAAATAATTGCAAGAAAAAAAGGAAGTTTTACCGCTTTCTTAAACTTGCTTGGAGAGTTTAACACATGGGAGATAGAGTGACCACTTCACTAGAATAATTGAGTTTAAAATTTTAATCCCACACGGCCATTTCTGGCCTCTGAAGACACCTAAAGTAAATGATAAAATTTTAGAATTTATTATTCTTGCTTGAGATTTAGAGGTTTGGTTCATCATGCTTATGATCATTTCATCTTCAGTATCAGTTACATAAAAAGGTTTCATTTTTTCTGCGTTAGTATCAGTGAAATTTCGACCTTCGTGTTCACCTTCTTTTATAACCGTTTTTTTTTTTTTTTTTTCTTTATTTCAATTAATTATTAATACTTAAAAACTAAAAACATTCCTTTTATATTTCATACATAAACTTATAAATTGTTAAAATTTTTGGTTAATATGTTTTTGTTTTATAATTCTAAATTCATCTTAAAATCTAAGTTTTTTATGACCCTAGCCTAAGCCGTTTGGTCTTATAAATTTTGAGGATTAACGTGTTCGTTGAAATAAGTAATTATTACCAATTATAATAAGTAATTTTATTCTTTTTTTTTTCTTCTTGTTTTAATTCAATTTATTATCTACAACTAAGTTTGAATATAAGATTTTTGATAATATTTTAAGCAGTTTAAATTTAAAAAAAAAAATTTTTAAATTAAAATTAAAATACAGTTTATTTTTAAAAAATTTGCTTAATATTTTAAGCAGTTTAAACGTTTACAAATTTTGTATATAATCTTTTATTATCTTTTTAAAATGGATTATGTTGTTTATGTTTTTAATTTCATTAGGCAAATCATTGTATACTTTAAGACAGTTGTATAGACAATTGTTCTCGCGATTACCTGTCCTAAACAGAGTTAAATAAAAGTTCAATCTGTTTCTTGTATTACGGTTATGAATATCTTTCGATCTATTTAAGATAAAATTGTGCTTAATTTCGTTATTTATAATTTTGAATGCTGTTATATATAACTCATATTTGCATATATGTGAAAAGCTGGTATATTGGGCTGTATACAGCATACTTGTGGGATGCATAATGGGATATCTATGAATTATTTTGATTGCCTTTTTGTTTAATATATCTAGTTTATGTAAATGAATTTGTGGCGCTCTGCTCCAAATGGGATTTAAATATGTAAGATTTGATAGAATAAATGAAGTATAAATAATGTACAAAACATTTAACGTGAAATATTTTTGAAGTCTTCTAAGTATAAAAATGTATGGAGTTATTTTCTTCGAAACAAGATGTATATGTTCTTCCCACTTCATTTTATTATCTATTACTAATCCTAAGTAGTTGAAATTTTTTACAATTTCAATACTTTGGTTATTATAAATAATATTAGTATTTTGGAAATTTTTGTTTTTGAAAAATATAACTTTAGTTTTTTTAATATTTAAAAAAAGGCGATGTTTTTTCAACCATTCATCAATCATTTTAACATCTATTTCAATATCATGTTTTACTTCTTCTTCGTGTTTCCTATCGTATTTTAGTACAGCATCATCTGCATAAAGCTGTATTGTACCCTTTAAATTGAATCGCGATATGTCATCTATGTAGATTTTAAAAAGATCTGGCCCCAAGATAGAACCTTGTGGAACATCTTTTTTATTCTCTTTTGGTTTGCTTTCTATACTGTTAAGCCGAACTTTTTGCAAACGATTGCACAAATAAGATTTAAAAAAAGATATTTGACTAATTTAAATAGGAGAATTTCATGATCTACACAATCAAATGCTTTTTGTAAATCAAGAAAAACGCAGGCAACATATTTCTTATCATCTATACTTTTAGAAATAAAATTTGTAATATTTAAGCAGGCAGCGGTTGTGTTAGATTTTTTTTCAAAACCATATTGATTCTCATTAAGTCTCCGATTATTAATAATAAATGAACTTATTCGGTTTTTTATGATTGATTCGAAAATCTTCGAAAAAGCACTTAGGACAGAAATTGGTCGGTAGTTTGACTGATTAGATACGTCTCCGTTCTTAAAAATCGGACTTACAACTGCTGTTTTAAGTGATTGCGGGAAAGTATTTGTAAAGAAAGATAGATTTATAAATTTAACTAAAATTGGAGTAAGATGATGTGCGATTTTTTTAATAAATTTAGCTGAGATGTTATCATACCCAGTAGCTGCTGTTAATTTCAAGTTATTAATCACAGTGCTCACTTCTTCAGCATTAGTTGGACTCAAATTAAAACTCTGATGGATATTACGAGAAAATTTATTCATATAATTATAGTCCAATTCCTCCGTAGACACATTAATTTCTTTCGTTATATTAATGAAAAAATCGTTTATTGATTCAGCAATGTCACGCAGATTATCAATTATTTTGTTGCTAACCTTTAAAGTCTTGATATTATTTTTAGTGCTCATACATTCAGTATTATACATAACAATTTTATATAAATCCCAGAGTCTTCTGCCATTACATGGATCGCGCGCGATTTCAGTAGAACAATAATTGACTTTTGCCTGATCTATTAGATTCTTGACTTTTTTTTTATGTATATAAAACAGATTTTAGCATGGGCATTATCTGGGTACTTTTTACAGAATTTAACGAAAGAATCCCGTATTTTAATAGCTTTTTCTATTTCGTCATTCATCCACACATTTTTTTGTTTGTTTTTTACCGGTATAGTCACAGTATTGCTTGCTATAATCATAGTTAGGTTTTTCACCAAGTCATCAAAATTTTGTATAGAATCTAGGTTTCTCCAAATTCTATCATTGGTTATTTTTTCATAATTTAGGACAGTTTTAACTTTTCTTGTTTTTTCTTTTTCTATTTTTGCATTTATGCTTATAAAAAATAATTGATGGTCGGAAATATGAGTATCTAATATATAGAAGAAATATTGATACTCTAAAATATCTGTTATGAAATGATCGATTATGGTCCGTGAGTTATTACCAATTCTTGTGGCATACACAATTATTTTTTATTACAAATTACGTACCCATTACTAAGCAGAGTATTTGAATAATTTTTAATATAGTTAATATTTTCAGCTAGCAGATCTAAATTAAAATCACCTAGAATTATTGAGTGTTTGTATTTATTTGTTATTTCTTCTATTTTAGAAATAAAATTATTTATGGAAGTTTTATGAGATTTATAAATAGAAAAGATATTAATATTTTGTTTAATCAACTTAATTGCTAAAATGTTTGAGAGTTCAAAATTTTCTTCAAAAATTAAATTACTATTTATTCTACTGCAATCTACGTAAATTGCAGTACCGCCATAAGAATCTTCACGATTTGAAAAATATGCATAAATAAAAATTTATTTTCCGATTCATTTAACCATATTTCCGTAAGCACAACTATGTGTATTTTGCAATTATAAGAATTAATTAATGTTTTAAGATCATATAATTTTTTTCGTACACTTTGTGTATTTAAATAGATAATATTAAGATTTTGTTTGTATTCTATATTCATAAAATTGTTGTCAACCTCTGCAAAATATTTAATTCTCAAAAGATCATTGATATTAATTGTATCAGCTGATTCCATTTTTGACAGATAAGAAAAAATTATATATGTATATTATGTATAAGCATTAATAAGACGTATGTCATATTTAAAACTTTTATAATTTATCGATAGAATAAGTAAATTTGTTTTTTCATTTTTAAAATATAAAATCATAAATTAATAAATAAAAAAAAAAGATAAAAAGATAAAAAATGTTTGTTAATTTTTGATAAGTTACTAATTAGTGTTAGTCTAAATAAAATTCGTGAATAAATTGAAGAAAAAACAAAAAGCAAAAAAATTATAAAAATATGTAACTACTATTGTAATATTGTAGATTTTAAGGTAGAAGTTATTTGTGAAATTAATTAAGTCAATAAAATTATTATAATATGAATAAAAAAAATTATATGAAAAATTACCAGTAGTATTAAATTTAGTTATATTAGTTTGTAATATTAAAAAACAAATTAACAAATTAACATTACAAACAGAATTAAATTAGTTTGCAATGTGTACAAATTTAATATCATTAAATGTGTTAAAATCATTTAATTTTTTAGTGTTAGGTTAAGTAGAACCATTTAATAAATTTGAAAAAAAAACAACAAAAAAAAAATTAAAATATTAAAATATGCCGATATTAGTATAATATTATTGAAATTGAGTCTGAAAGCTATTTGTAAAGCTACTGAAAATTATAAATTGGTTATTTGAAAAGAAGAAATTTAGTGTTAGTTTGAGTAAAGTTAACAAATGTATTGGAAAAATTAACAAATATAATTAGAATATGGAGTTATGAAGTTACTTGGAATTATAGAATCATTATTTAAAAAGAAAAAAAAAATTAGTGTAAAATTTAATATATTAATGTCTAATGTTAAAACTTTTTCTAACAAATTTAATGTCATTAAAAGAAGAAATTTTGAATACTTTACTATTGTTTTGTTTTCGTAAATATATTTCGCTGTCCTTGACTCAAAGAAATTGAAGATTCTGTGAGATTTTAATTTGTTTTGCCTCATGGTAGAGTTTTGATTGTAAGGCTGTAAGGTGGTGACGAAAAAAAACGATCTTATAACGATCAAAATCTTTAACGGCAACAAATCGGTATGGACCCAAGAACTTTGGCTTTATCTTGAGTCCGTTACCAAATTATACTCTTTCGATGGCCACTAAATCTCCAACTTTATATTTGATGGACTGTTTTCGTTTTTTGTTAAATGTACTTTAGTTTTCTTCTTGAATCTCAGCTATTCCTTTTCTTGCATTACTGCGTAATTCTTCTCGTTTAACATCAAATTGCTTAGTTACTTCTTGTTCAATTATTTCTATAATTTTCAAATCCTTCGGGGTTCTCATACTGCAGCCAGTGAGTACTTGGAATGGAGTAGTTTTAATAGCTCTGTGATATGTTGAATTTATCACCTGTTGTACTGACTTGACATGGGTGTACCACTTCTCCGGATCTTCAAGGCATAGTTTTGTTAAAGCTCCAATGACAACTGAGTGTAAGCGCTCAATTTGGCCGTTCCCTCGCGGTATGCCCGTAGTGACAAAATGTAGTTTAATTTCACGTGTTTTGCAAAAGTCTTGGAAATTATTAGAAATAAATGCACCATCTTTATCTGCTATTATTCTTTCTGGATATCCGAATGTTTCTGCTATGAGTTCTAGTTTTTGAATCACCTCCTCACAATTTAAAGTTTTTACTGGAAAGAGCCATACAAATTTGGAAAATCCATCTACAATAGAAAAAATATTTTTATAATTCTTTTTTGTATTATGCATAGGTACAATATAATCGATATGAAAAGTTTCTAGAGGATTCTCCCCTTTTGGGATAGGATTAAGTAGACTTTCGGCTTTCCCGGCTTTTCTTTCTGCTAAAATGCATCTAATAAAATTGGAGATATGCTTTGTAATTCGTTTTGATAAATCATCGATGTAAAATTCTTTTTCAATCATGTCTATCATTTTTCTATGGTGAAAATGCCCCTTCTCATGAATTTCTTTAATTATTTGACTTTTCATCCCACCTGGAACAACAAATAAAAGGTTTTCATTAATATTTTTGTATAAGATATTGTCTTTGATTTCATAATTTTAATATCGTCTCTGCTGCAAAATTTCTATTATTGTAGATAAATGTTTATCTGTTAACTGCCCTTCCATTAACTTTTTCAAAAAGCCGTTTTCTTGATAAATGCACATTACTGTTGGATTCCTACTCAGTGCATCCACGTGTCTCATTTTTGATCCGGCTCTGTGTTCGATTTCGTATTCGAATTCTTCCAACAGTAGCGCCCATCTGGCAACCCTAGTCGTCAAATCTCTTTTCATCATTGTACATTGAAAGGCTTTACAGTCCGTAATTAATTTGAATTTTTGACCTAATAAATAAAAACGTAATTTTTTTACAGATTCAATAATAGCAAGTACTTCCAGCTCATAAGAACAATAATTTCTTTCTGCTGCATTTGTTTTCCTGCTAAAATAATAAACTGCATGCAATTCGCCATCTTCATCGTTTTTCTGCAAAAGGATTGCACTATACCGGTCCTGTGATGCATCTGTATGCAATTCAGTATACGTTCCGTACCGGAATATCATCACAACAGGTTTCTTTGACAGAGCATTTTTAAAATAGTTAAGTGCCATCAGTTCCCTTTCTCCTATTCTAAAATGATGGGATTTTTTCAATAATTCGGTCAACTCATATGTAGATTATTATAATAACTTGAACTATTAAATCCTTAAATACAGAGTTTATGTATTTCTGAAATACATTAGGGGAGTTGCAGAGGCCAAATAGGGGAGTTCCAGAGGCCAAGGGGAGTTGCAGAGGTACCCTACAAAACTCAAATTGTCCACAATGAGCCACAAAAGAAGTAAATCTTTGACTTTTTTCATCAATTGAAAAATGAAAGAACCCGTTTTCTAAATCAAGTGCTGTAAAGTAGTTAGCTGCTTGTAATTTATCAATCTGTTCCTCAATATTAGGCAAAGGGTACCTATCTTTCAATATATTTTTACTTACTCCACGATAATCAACACAAAGCCTGTTTGAACCGCCTTTTTTTTTTACTAACACCACTTGACTACAATAATCGGACGAACTTTCCCTTATTATACCTTCACGAAGCCATTGTTTCACCTACTGCTCTATAAATTTTTATTCATTAGGGGCAAACCTTCTTGGGGGCCTATAACCTGGTACGTCATCAATCGTAACTATTTTCATAGTTATTGGTGAGATCTTGGGTGTACTTGGATCGTAATTTTCAATCAAAGAGGTTATTTCATATTTTTCATCATTTTTCAAGTGATCAAAATTTAAAAGTTCTTCAATGGTTTTTTGATTATCTATTTGCATCATTGCAAGAAAACATTTGGGTTCATTGTGATCTTTATTATCAGTTCTATCCATATTTATTTCACAAAAATTACTTTTAGAAATTTTCAGCTTACCTTGTGTTATGTTGATATTTGCTTGGTTTAAAAGACTCATTCCAATTATCATATCTGGTTTTAGACAGTTATTGATTACAGCATGTATTTCAACATTTTCATAGACGTCATTATTGATTGTTACATTTACTCTGCACAGACCTTTTGATTCAATGCTGGAACCTAAACCTTCAATGATGTTAAAAGGTTTCCTAAAATTAGAACAATTACAATTGATTAATTTAAAATAATTTTCTTTTATAACGAAAATGTCACTTCCTGTGTCAACTAAACAATTGAGAGTAATACCATCTATATTTGCTTGTACAAACATACTATTTTTTTGCACTACATTTATTATATTTGTAGATAAACTTGTGGCTATATTTTTGCTCGGAGAAGTGGTAGATTCTTTACAATCTGGCTTTTTGTGACCGAATTTGTTGCCCTTAAAGCATTTGGGACCCCTTTCCTTCTGAAGACAGTTATGGAATTCGTGTCCATGTGTTCCACAGTTGAAACAGTACCTTTGATCTCCATATAATCTGGTATTGTTGATTGGATTATTCTTTACACCTTTTACTTCACTTGTTAATTTCTGGATTTCACTTTTCTTCATTTTCTCATATATTGACAGTTTTTCCTTTAAATCACTTATATCCTTGGCTCCAAATAATATCATTTTGTTTGCGACTGTATCTTTGATTCCGTCGATGATATAACTTATAACAGAATTTTCTTCTACGTTTGCTTGTGATGCAATGTCTTGCATAATGTACAAATATTCTCGAAAAGTTTCGTCATTCCTTTTCTTTCGTTGTTGAAGTTGGTTATGAATTTCAGCACTAGTTACTTTCGAGCAAAATTCATTTAATAAAGCTTCTTTTAACTGGATATAATTTAAAGGTTTCACCTCACAATCAATAAATAAACGTGCAGAGCCAGAAAGTAATCTTTTGCTAAAAATAAATTTTTGAAGTTCGTTCAAAGAAAAAACGCGAGAATAATTTTCAAATTCCTGTATCCAATTTAAAACTTTCATATTTTCGGCACCGATAAACTTCTTCATAATGTTTTCGATATCATTAAATTCAATTCTTACTTTTGTCCTGTTTTCTAATGTTTCAAAACCGCGTGTACTTCCGACATGATCGTTACTGTAATCTATAACTGAATCGCCTCTTTGTAATGTTCTACGACGCCTTCCACTCATATTTAATTAATAAAATGCAGTTACAATTACCGAATATAAATTAAATTTTATTACAGCTAAATTTGAAGTCCCGTATGTTATAAAACGTATATATCTTTAATCTTTAAATAAACTACAAATCTTTTAATTATTGTTACTAATCCACTTAATTGTTACTACAATTAAGTTTTGATATTTTAACTTACTATTTTAAATATGTATCAATTTTTCATAAATTCTTAAAACTTCTCCTATATGTACTTCTTCTTCCAATAAATTTTATTGATTATTGGATATTTGTTCCACAAACTAATTATACCATATTGTTTGAAATAGTCTTTAAATTACAAAAGGTTTTAATTTTAAAATGTCTTTTATTTCGCGTCACAAAGTTCAAACGGTTTTATTGATTATATGTACTATAATTTACCGGTTTCATCCCACTTCTGACACCATGTGGTTTTATTTTATTTATTTTAGATATATTAAAATAAAACACGTTTGTTTAATAATAATTATTAATAAAATTATAAATACAAGATATTTTATTAATTGGAATTTAAATTATTTTAAACTAACACAAATTCACATATGTTCTTAAATATGTTTTAAATTGATTCTTTTTTTAATAATAATTATTTATAAAATTGTAAATACAAAATATTTTATTAATATGAAATTTAAAAAAAACTAACACAAATTCAAATATGTTCTTAAATATGTTTTTAATCAATTCTTTTTTTTAATAATTTCTTATTACAATATTAATCGCATTTACTTTATGTACTGCTCGTTGTATTACGTTTTAACCACGTCCACGTTGTAATGACAAGTGCCTCTAAAAAATAATTGCAAGAAAAAAAGGAAGTTTTACCGCTTTCTTAAACTTGCTTGGAGAGTTTAACATCTGGGAAATAGAGTGACCACTTCACTAGAATAATTGAGTTTAAAATTTTAACCCCCAATTTAAATAGGTATACATACATACATACTATACATACGCACGATAAGTATCCATTTGTAACACCTCGAAATAAGCGAGCTAGACATTTCTTCAAAGGTATGGATCGGATCAGAATCAAATTCTGAGTCGATTAACCCATGCCCGTCCGTCCGCCCGTCAGCACGCTACCTCAAAAACTAAGAAAGCTAGAATCTTGAAATTTACATGAAATATTCTGGGAGCAATTTGTAGGTTCCCTATTTTTATTGGTTGAGTTCCGACCAAAACTTCGGGTGTTTGGAATGGGAAACTGAATTATTGCAAAATCCTTTAACCCTCCTATCTTCTAAACAGTTTAAGTTTAAAACTTGAAATTTTGACAGATGTTAGATCTTTGAAAATAAGTATGAGTCATTTCAGAAATTTTTTTTGTATCACCCCCTGTTTGGGAGCTGTAAGGGGTCAAAAACTGAAAATTTCCTATTTTTAAACACCTGTAACTTGAACACCTGTTGAAATTTTTTTGAAGTAATACATAAAAATTAAAGCTTCAACATTATACTCTTATTTGTATTAACAACTTTTTTTAATTATTAATAATATAGGGTTACTTTATAATTGACGAAAGTGTTACTTGTTTTTTTCAAATTTCCTAACAAATTTCTTTAATGAATTTTTTGCATTTTGTTTTACTCGATAATTTGAAATTGTTGAGGATATAATGCGTAGTACAAAAAAATGTAAATAAATAAACAACATAACGGTTACTTGAAGAATTTTTATTTATATGATATTGATATACATACATACTTATATAATATCATGTTTATTTACATATCGTTTACATATGTCACTGATGAATGAATGATAAGAGTATAGATGTATATAATATAGCACCGTATTTACATACATATATGTATTTTATTGTACTTATAGAAATTATTCTATGAATGGAAATATTTTTAAAGAAATATTGCAATATATGGCGATATACTTATAACAATATAAATATACTATGTGCGCATTAATATAATATAATATTTAAAATTATATTTACTATTTTGTAATTTAATATACATTTACCGCTTAGTATTAAATAGTTCTATAGAATATTTGAAAAAGTTTTGGATTGATAATCGTTATGTGGAAGCTTAGAATCTGCTTTTGAAGAATATATAAACATATGTTAGTTTGAATATATGTACAACCCATAGTTCTAGAAATTATAAAATTCACCAAAATTATTTTAAAATACTAAAATATTAAAAATATAATATTGTAAGCAGAGTGACAGGCTATGAACATACTAACGGTTCGTACGGGTATCTAATAGTTAACAAAGACAATTGTATTCTTTCTCGTTTTTTATAGGTTTTTTATTTTATTTGCCACAACGCTCAACCATTTTTACATATTTTGTTTATTTTAACATATCCTCTTAAAGAAAATGGTCTATTCAAAATATCTTCTATCATACAGTTGCAAGAAGCCATCTTGAATATTTTCGGATTGGTATGCATAAAATTAATATAAATTAAACTTGTTTATTTTGAACTTTACCAATATTAAAGTTAGAACAAGACTGGTATGTACCTAAATATTGCAATATTTTAAGTAACTTGAACGAGTAATGCAAATTTATTTAATAGTTCTCAAATGTACTGAATAATATTGCACCGTATTAAAAGAGTAAAAATTTGTATGCGTTATTAATATAAATTTAAAATAATAATTAATATCGGATAATCTAATCAATAGTCATGTAAAATAGCAAGAAATAAAAAAACATGTACGTAATCGAAATTTTCTAAAAAAAATAAAACAAAGGCCAAAAAATAAAGAATGATTAAATTTAACTCATTATTTGTTCGCTGTGTTTTCCTTTTTTTTACCTACAAAAATCAAAATCAAAATGAAGTATCAGAACTATCAATATCAACAGCTAGTCTAATACTAGACTTCTAATTATAGTAATATATTCCATTTATATAATATTATTCTTATTTCTTTGCTATCAATTATCATCATTCATCAACTATCACCGTAACCAATCATCAATCAATCAGCAGTCGGAGAGAAAAATGAATACATACATATAGATTATAATAATAACTATCAAGAACAACAATAACAAATACCAAAAAGAATAAAAAAGAAAAAAAAAGAAAAAATGCTTAAAAATTTAAAACTATGAGACTTTGTTATCATTTTCCCTTTGTGTAATACGAAAATCAAAATGAATTTTAATCAATATTCAATATAAATCCACTAAGAATATGATGTTCAATCTCATTATTTGCCTCATATAAAAGCAATTCAACTATTGGTAAAGAAATTGGAAGTCATCGAAAATTTCATACAAAAAATAATGAGCTTGAATGGCTCATTTTTCTTTCGATAATGAAGTTCGAAGAGCATTTTTTTGTGGATGTAAATAATGTATGACAAACTCAAGAGAATGCTTGAGAGATTATGCTTGACAAAAATAGTTTTATTTATAAATTTTTTTATAGACACAAAATCAACATAAATTGTAATGAACAGGGTGGGCAAAAAGTCACCATGGGGTTTAAAAATTTAATAACTTTCTCGTAAATATATTTTTTTAAATTTTTATACCCTACACCTAAAGTATAGGGTATATTAACTTTGGTATGGTGTTTGTAACCACCAAAAGAAAGCGAGTTAGATATGGACATGTATATATATTCTGAATCAGGATCACCTCCTGAGTCGATTTAACGATGTCCATCCGTCCGTCCGTTCGCACGATAACTCAAAACCTAATGAAGCTATCTTGATGAAATTTATATTGTAGGTTACTAATCATGAAAGGAAGGCTAAGTTCGAATTTGGACAAAATCGGTCCATGGGTTCGGATTCTGGAAGCTTCCGAATGATTCCGGAGCAAACGAGATTATCTCCAAAACCAACAAAGATAGAACCTTTAAATTTTTTATAATGATGTTCCTTCCCGTTTGATTTGGGTCTGTGAAATTTGAGAGGATTTGGTCCATGGGTTTGGATTTTGGAAGCTTCCGAACGAGCCCCAGAGCAAACGAGATTATCTCCAAAATCAACAAAGATAGAACCTTCAAATTTTGTACAATGATGTTCCTTCCCGTTTGATTTAGATATCTGAAATTTGAGAGGATTTGGTCCATGGGTTTGATTTTGGAAGCTTCCGAACGAGCCCCAGAGCAAACGAGATTATCTCCAAAATCAACAACGATAGAACCTTCAAATTTTGTACAATGATGTTCCTTCCCGTTCGATTTATGTCTCTGAAATTTAAGAGGATTTGGTTTGGATTTTGGAAGCTTCCAAACGAGCACCAGAGCAAATGAGATTATCTCCAAAACCAACTAAGATATAACCTTTAAATTTGGCAGAATTGTGTTCTTTCATGTTTGATTTAGGTCTCTGAAATTTGAGAGGATTTGGTCTTTGGGTTCGGATTTTGGAAGGTTCCGAACGAGCCTCAGAGCAAATTATATTATCTCCAAAACCAACTAAGATATAACCTTTAAATTAGGCAGAATGGTGTTCCCTCATGTTTGATTTATGTTTCTGAAATTTGTGAGGATTTGGTCCATGGGTTCAAATCTTGGAAGCTTCCGGACGAGCCCCAGAGCAAACAAGTATATCTCCAAAACCAACAAAGATAGAACCTTTATTTTTAGTACAAAGGTGTTCTTTTATGTTTCCTTTTCTGTAAAATTGGAAACTGACATTTGAAAGAATTTGAACCATGGGTTCGTATTTTGGATACTTCCGATACTAAGAGCAACGAGCATATCTCCAAAACCAACAAAAGTAGAACCTTTAAATTTAGTACAATGGTGTTCTGGCATGTTTATTTTATGTTCCTGAGAAGGATTCGATGAATTGGAGTGGCAATTCGGGTACCTGACACACACCTCCCAAGGACTAACAATCTTCGAAATTAATATAGATAGAAACTTACAATTTTTTACAAAGGTGTCAAGCATATCCCAAGAGGATATGCCTCTTTTACGTTCCTGCAATTCTATGATGCCGTACGAACCGTTAGTATGTTCACAGCCTGTCACTCTGCTTACAATATTATTTTTTTAATATTTTAGTATTTTAAAATAATTTGGGTGAATTTTATAATTTCTAGAACTGTGGGTTGTACATATATTCAAACTATATGTTTATACATTCTTCAAAAGCAGATTTTAACCTTCCACATAACGGTTATCAATCCAAAACTTTTTCAAATATTCTATAGTACCATTTAATACTAAGCGGTAAATGTATATTAAATTTAGTACAAAAGTACAAAATAGTATATATAATTTTAAATATTATATTATATTAATGCGTACATAGTATATTTATATTGTTATAAGTATATCGCCATACATTGCAATATTTCTTTAAAAATATTTCCATTCATAGAATAATTTCTTATAAGTACAATAAAATACATACATATTATGTGTATATGTAAATACGGCGCTATATAATATACATCGATACTCTTATCATTCATTCATCAGTGACATATACGATATGTAAATAAACATGTTATTATATAAGTATGTATGTATATAAATATCATATAAATAAAACTTCTTCAAGCAACCGTTATGTTGTTTATTTATTTACATTTTTTTGTACTACGCATTATATCCTCAACAATTTCAAATTATCGATTAAAACAAAATGCAAAAAATTCGTTAAAGAAATTTGTTAGAAAATCAAGTAACACTTTCGTCAATTATAAAGTAACCTTCTATTGCTAAAAAAAGTTGTTAACAGAAATAAGAGTATAATGTTGAAGCTTTAATTTTTGTGTATTACTTCAAAAAAAATTTAACAGGTGTTATATATAGGTAAATTATATATTTGTTATATAGATGTTTGTAAAGCTCATAATAGCACCTATCGTTTGTAATTTTCAGATAGAAGATATACCTTATAGAGCTTGTGTTATAACAATTTAAATATAGAGATTTCTCAAACTTTGAGGGGCTGTAGCTCCTTAACGGGTGGGGCTACAGAAAAATTAATGTTATCATAAAATTAATATTTTTATGATATCTATCAGCAATTAAAATTTCATGGCTCTATTTCAAAAAAATTGTGGAGATCTAAAAGTTAGTTGTTCGGGAGTTACTCGAAGTTTTGGTCGGAACTCAACCAATAAAAATAGGGAACCTACAAATTGCTGCCAGAATATTTTTTGTAAATTTCAAGATTCTAGCTTTCTTAGTTTTTGAGTTAGCGTGCTGACGGACGGGCGGACATGGCTTAATAGACTCAGAATTTGATTCTGATCCGATCCATACCTTTGAAGGTATATCTAGCTCGCTTATTTCGAGGTGTTACAAACGGAGGAGTAATTTTATTATACCCGATACTTATCGTACTGGTATAAAAAGTGAATTTGTAATTTTTATAAAAATATATATGGATGTGTGAATATTTATTTTTTTCTGTGAATTATAGAATTTGTTAAAAATATGCTTAGAAAAAATTGGTACACAAATGCAGTTATTTAAAATCGGTCGTTTTTGCTTGTTTTAAAAAAAGTATGTTATAAAAGTTATCATGAACATAATGTATACTATAAGCCAATAGAAAATCAGAAATATTCTCTATTTTCGTAATATATAATAAAAAAGGTTTTTCTTGTAAAATTTTTCAGAAAAAGCGTAGGTATAAAATTCTTTTTAAAAAAAAAAACAAGGTAGAATGTAAACCAATGGTTTTTAAAAGCGCACATTTCCAAAAGACAATCTTGTTCAGAATTGTGACTTGCACAAAAATTTTGAAATTTCATGTAATAAGAAAAATGTGAAAATAGGACTTTTCTGGAATTTTGAGGCTCTGTAAGTCCGGAACCCTATATAACTAAGAAAAACCGTTAACACACATACAAATATATTACTGGAGCTTTAATTCTTATGTCTTGCCGAAGAAAATTTGTACAGGTGCCTAAGTTACAGGTGTCTAAAAAAAGCAAAATTTCAGCTTTTGAGCCCTAATAGCTCTTAAACAGGGGGGCCACAAAAACCTCAAAATTTCAAGTCCCTATCAAAAAGCATTCCAGAGTTATGAGACTAGAAAAATTATGCAAAATTTGATTTTCACATAACGGTAAAATACTAAATATTTAAAAATTGTATAATTTTGACAATAACTTACAAAGGTAAAATAACTGTGGAATGACGTTTCCAGATTGAAAAAATGTTAAGCAAAACATAAGATATGCGCATTTAAAAATAGGGCTTTTTCAAAGTATGATGGGCGGTAGCTCCGTAATGGATGGGACTACATGAAAAAGTTGTTCCACAAAATTAATTTTTTCATGAGACTTACACATGGTTAAAATTTTTTTTCTCTATCTTTAACGGTGTAGAAGTTTTGTAAACAGCCGGATGGACGAACGGACGGTGAGAGTGAAACTAAGAAGCACATTTTTTAAAATGTTTTTTGGAAATGTGCTAAAAAACGATAGTTTTATGTTTCTAAGTGAAGTACATATTTTCTGTACATATGTATGTAGGTAATATGTATTGTATGTTAATTGTATGTTAATTGATGTTTTATTCTTGACAAAAACTGATTCCGAAAATTTCAATATTAATAATATGCTATGCACACTTACCTACTGATGGATATGTATGGACATATATGTACACACATATATATGTATGTACGTATTATTTAAAAAACTTTTACATTATTTTATTTCATACTTTTTAGTTTTAAATGAAAAGCATAATTTCAATTTAAATAGGTATACATATGGTTTTACTTTATTTATTTTAGATATATTAAAATAAAACACGTTTGTTTAATAATAATTATTAATAAAATTGTAAATACAAGATATTTTATTATTAGGAATTTAAATTATTTTAAACTAACACAAATTCAAATATGGTCTTAAATATGTTTTTAATTGATTCTTTTTTTAATAATAATTATTTATAAAATTGTAAATACAAAATATTTTATTAATATGAAATTTAAAAAAAACTAACACAAATTCAAATATGTTCTTAAATATGTTTTTAATCAATTCTTTTTTTTAATAATTTCTTATTACAATATTAATCGCATTTACTTTATGTACTGCTCGTTGTATTACGTTTTAACCACGTCCACGTTGTAATGACAAGTGCCTCTAAAAAATAATTGCAAGAAAAAAAGGAAGTTTTACCGCTTTCTTAAACTTGCTTGGAGAGTTTAACACATGGGAGATAGAGTGACCACTTCACTAGAATAATTGAGTTTAAAATTTTAATCCCACACGGCCATTTCTGGCCTCTGAAGACACCTAAAGTAAATGATAAAATTTTAGAATTTATTATTCTTGCTTGAGATTTAGAGGTTTGGTTCATCATGCTTATGATCATTTCATCTTCAGTATCAGTTACATAAAAAGGTTTCATTTTTTCTGCGTTAGTATCAGTGAAATTTCGACCTTCGTGTTCACCTTCTTTTATAACCGTTTTTTTTTTTTTTTTTCTTTATTTCAATTAATTATTAATACTTAAAAACTAAAAACATTCCTTTTATATTTCATACATAAACTTATAAATTGTTAAAATTTTTGGTTAATATGTTTTTGTTTTATAATTCTAAATTCATCTTAAAATCTAAGTTTTTTATGACCCTAGCCTAAGCCGTTTGGTCTTATAAATTTTGAGGATTAACGTGTTCGTTGAAATAAGTAATTATTACCAATTATAATAAGTAATTTTATTCTTTTTTTTTTCTTCTTGTTTTAATTCAATTTATTATCTACAACTAAGTTTGAATATAAGATTTTTGATAATATTTTAAGCAGTTTAAATTTAAAAAAAAAAATTTTTAAATTAAAATTAAAATACAGTTTATTTTTAAAAAATTTGCTTAATATTTTAAGCAGTTTAAACGTTTACAAATTTTGTATATAATCTTTTATTATCTTTTTAAAATGGATTATGTTGTTTATGTTTTTAATTTCATTAGGCAAATCATTGTATACTTTAAGACAGTTGTATAGACAATTGTTCTCGCGATTACCTGTCCTAAACAGAGTTAAATAAAAGTTCAATCTGTTTCTTGTATTACGGTTATGAATATCTTTCGATCTATTTAAGATAAAATTGTGCTTAATTTCGTTATTTATAATTTTGAATGCTGTTATATATAACTCATATTTGCATATATGTGAAAAGCTGGTATATTGGGCTGTATACAGCATACTTGTGGGATGCATAATGGGATATCTATGAATTATTTTGATTGCCTTTTTGTTTAATATATCTAGTTTATGTAAATGAATTTGTGGCGCTCTGCTCCAAATGGGATTTAAATATGTAAGATTTGATAGAATAAATGAAGTATAAATAATGTACAAAACATTTAACGTGAAATATTTTTGAAGTCTTCTAAGTATAAAAATGTATGGAGTTATTTTCTTCGAAACAAGATGTATATGTTCTTCCCACTTCATTTTATTATCTATTACTAATCCTAAGTAGTTGAAATTTTTTACAATTTCAATACTTTGGTTATTATAAATAATATTAGTATTTTGGAAATTTTTGTTTTTGAAAAATATAACTTTAGTTTTTTTAATATTTAAAAAAAGGCGATGTTTTTTCAACCATTCATCAATCATTTTAACATCTATTTCAATATCATGTTTTACTTCTTCTTCGTGTTTCCTATCGTATTTTAGTACAGCATCATCTGCATAAAGCTGTATTGTACCCTTTAAATTGAATCGCGATATGTCATCTATGTAGATTTTAAAAAGATCTGGCCCCAAGATAGAACCTTGTGGAACATCTTTTTTATTCTCTTTTGGTTTGCTTTCTATACTGTTAAGCCGAACTTTTTGCAAACGATTGCACAAATAAGATTTAAAAAAAGATATTTGACTAATTTAAATAGGAGAATTTCATGATCTACACAATCAAATGCTTTTTGTAAATCAAGAAAAACGCAGGCAACATATTTCTTATCATCTATACTTTTAGAAATAAAATTTGTAATATTTAAGCAGGCAGCGGTTGTGTTAGATTTTTTTTCAAAACCATATTGATTCTCATTAAGTCTCCGATTATTAATAATAAATGAACTTATTCGGTTTTTTATGATTGATTCGAAAATCTTCGAAAAAGCACTTAGGACAGAAATTGGTCGGTAGTTTGACTGATTAGATACGTCTCCGTTCTTAAAAATCGGACTTACAACTGCTGTTTTAAGTGATTGCGGGAAAGTATTTGTAAAGAAAGATAGATTTATAAATTTAACTAAAATTGGAGTAAGATGATGTGCGATTTTTTTAATAAATTTAGCTGAGATGTTATCATACCCAGTAGCTGCTGTTAATTTCAAGTTATTAATCACAGTGCTCACTTCTTCAGCATTAGTTGGACTCAAATTAAAACTCTGATGGATATTACGAGAAAATTTATTCATATAATTATAGTCCAATTCCTCCGTAGACACATTAATTTCGTTCGTTATATTAATGAAAAAATCGTTTATTGATTCAGCAATGTCACGCGGATTATCAATTATTTTGTTGCTAACCTTTAAAGTCTTGATATTATTTTTAGTGCTCATACATTCAGTATTATACATAACAATTTTATATAAATCCCAGAGTCTTCTGCCATTACATGGATCGCGCGCGATTTCAGTAGAACAATAATTGACTTTTGCCTGATCTATTAGATTCTTGACTTTTTTTTTATGTATATAAAACAGATTTTAGCATGGGCATTATCTGGGTACTTTTTACAGAATTTAACGAAAGAATCCCGTATTTTAATAGCTTTTTCTATTTCGTCATTCATCCACACATTTTTTTGTTTGTTTTTTACCGGTATAGTCACAGTATTGCTTGCTATAATCATAGTTAGGTTTTTCACCAAGTCATCAAAATTTTGTATAGAATCTAGGTTTCTCCAAATTCTATCATTGGTTATTTTTTCATAATTTTAGGACAGTTTTAACTTTTCTTGTTTTTTCTTTTTCTATTTTTGCATTTATGCTTATAAAAAATAATTGATGGTCGGAAATATGAGTATCTAATATATAGAAGAAATATTGATACTCTAAAATATCTGTTATGAAATGATCGATTATGGTCCGTGAGTTATTACCAATTCTTGTGGCATACACAATTATTTTTTATTACAAATTACGTACCCATTACTAAGCAGAGTATTTGAATAATTTTTAATATAGTTAATATTTTCAGCTAGCAGATCTAAATTAAAATCACCTAGAATTATTGAGTGTTTGTATTTATTTGTTATTTCTTCTATTTTAGAAATAAAATTATTTATGGAAGTTTTATGAGATTTATAAATAGAAAAGATATTAATATTTTGTTTAATCAACTTAATTGCTAAAATGTTTGAGAGTTCAAAATTTTCTTCAAAAATTAAATTACTATTTATTCTACTGCAATCTACGTAAATTGCAGTACCGCCATAAGAATCTTCACGATTTGAAAAATATGCATAAATAAAAATTTATTTTCCGATTCATTTAACCATATTTCCGTAAGCACAACTATGTGTATTTTGCAATTATAAGAATTAATTAATGTTTTAAGATCATATAATTTTTTTCGTACACTTTGTGTATTTAAATAGATAATATTAAGATTTTGTTTGTATTTTATATTCATAAAATTGTTGTCAACCTCTGCAAAATATTTAATTCTCAAAAGATCATTGATATTAATTGTATCAGCTGATTCCATTTTTGACAGATAAGAAAAAATTATATATGTATATTATGTATAAGCATTAATAAGACGTATGTCATATTTAAAACTTTTATAATTTATCGATAGAATAAGTAAATTTGTTTTTTCATTTTTAAAATATAAAATCATAAATTAATAAATAAAAAAAAAAGATAAAAAGATAAAAAATGTTTGTTAATTTTTGATAAGTTACTAATTAGTGTTAGTCTAAATAAAATTCGTGAATAAATTGAAGAAAAAACAAAAAGCAAAAAAATTATAAAAATATGTAACTACTATTGTAATATTGTAGATTTTAAGGTAGAAGTTATTTGTGAAATTAATTAAGTCAATAAAATTATTATAATATGAATAAAAAAAATTATATGAAAAATTACCAGTAGTATTAAATTTAGTTATATTAGTTTGTAATATTAAAAAACAAATTAACAAATTAACATTACAAACAGAATTAAATTAGTTTGCAATGTGTACAAATTTAATATCATTAAATGTGTTAAAATCATTTAATTTTTTAGTGTTAGGTTAAGTAGAACCATTTAATAAATTTGAAAAAAAAACAACAAAAAAAAAAATTAAAATATTAAAATATGCCGATATTAGTATAATATTATTGAAATTGAGTCTGAAAGCTATTTGTAAAGCTACTGAAAATTATAAATTGGTTATTTGAAAAGAAGAAATTTAGTGTTAGTTTGAGTAAAGTTAACAAATGTATTGGAAAAATTAACAAATATAATTAGAATATGGAGTTATGAAGTTACTTGGAATTATAGAATCATTATTTAAAAAGAAAAAAAAAATTAGTGTAAAATTTAATATATTAATGTCTAATGTTAAAACTTTTTCTAACAAATTTAATGTCATTAAAAGAAGAAATTTTGAATACTTTACTATTGTTTTGTTTTCGTAAATATATTTCGCTGTCCTTGACCCAAAGAAATTGAAGATTCTGTGAGATTTTAATTTGTTTTGCCTCATGGTAGAGTTTTGATTGTAAGGCTGTAAGGTGGTGACGAAAAAAAACGTTTTTTTTAAATGTACTTTAGTTTTCTTCTTGAATCTCAGCTATTCCTTTTCTTGCATTACTGCGTAATTCTTCTCGTTTAACATCAAATTGCTTAGTTACTTCTTGTTCAATTATTTCTATAATTTTCAAATCCTTCGGGGTTCTCATACTGCAGCCAGTGAGTACTTGGAATGGAGTAGTTTTAATAGCTCTGTGATATGTTGAATTTATCACCTGTTGTACTGACTTGACATGGGTGTACCACTTCTCCGGATCTTCAAGGCATAGTTTTGTTAAAGCTCCAATGACAACTGAGTGTAAGCGCTCAATTTGGCCGTTCCCTCGCGGTATGCCCGTAGTGACAAAATGTAGTTTAATTTCACGTGTTTTGCAAAAGTCTTGGAAATTATTAGAAATAAATGCACCATCTTTATCTGCTATTATTCTTTCTGGATATCCGAATGTTTCTGCTATGAGTTCTAGTTTTTGAATCACCTCCTCACAATTTAAAGTTTTTACTGGAAAGAGCCATACAAATTTGGAAAATCCATCTACAATAGAAAAAATATTTTTATAATTCTTTTTTGTATTATGCATAGGTACAATATAATCGATATGAAAAGTTTCTAGAGGATTCTCCCCTTTTGGGATAGGATTAAGTAGACTTTCGGCTTTCCCGGCTTTTCTTTCTGCTAAAATGCATCTAATAAAATTGGAGATATGCTTTGTAATTCGTTTTGATAAATCATCGATGTAAAATTCTTTTTCAATCATGTCTATCATTTTTCTATGGTGAAAATGCCCCTTCTCATGAATTTCTTTAATTATTTGACTTTTCATCCCACCTGGAACAACAAATAAAAGGTTTTCATTAATATTTTTGTATAAGATATTGTCTTTGATTTCATAATTTTAATATCGTCTCTGCTGCAAAATTTCTATTATTGTAGATAAATGTTTATCTGTTAACTGCCCTTCCATTAACTTTTTCAAAAAGCCGTTTTCTTGATAAATGCACATTACTGTTGGATTCCTACTCAGTGCATCCACGTGTCTCATTTTTGATCCGGCTCTGTGTTCGATTTCGTATTCGAATTCTTCCAACAGTAGCGCCCATCTGGCAACCCTAGTCGTCAAATCTCTTTTCATCATTGTACATTGAAAGGCTTTACAGTCCGTAATTAATTTGAATTTTTGACCTAATAAATAAAAACGTAATTTTTTTACAGATTCAATAATAGCAAGTACTTCCAGCTCATAAGAACAATAATTTCTTTCTGCTGCATTTGTTTTCCTGCTAAAATAATAAACTGCATGCAATTCGCCATCTTCATCGTTTTTCTGCAAAAGGATTGCACTATACCGGTCCTGTGATGCATCTGTATGCAATTCAGTATACGTTCCGTACCGGAATATCATCACAACAGGTTTCTTTGACAGAGCATTTTTAAAATAGTTAAGTGCCATCAGTTCCCTTTCTCCTATTCTAAAATGATGGGATTTTTTCAATAATTCGGTCAACTCATATGTAGATTATTATAATAACTTGAACTATTAAATCCTTAAATACAGAGTTTATGTATTTCTGAAATACATTAGGGGAGTTGCAGAGGCCAAATAGGGGAGTTCCAGAGGCCAAGGGGAGTTGCAGAGGTACCCTACAAAACTCAAATTGTCCACAATGAGCCACAAAAGAAGTAAATCTTTGACTTTTTTCATCAATTGAAAAATGAAAGAACCCGTTTTCTAAATCAAGTGCTGTAAAGTAGTTAGCTGCTTGTAATTTATCAATCTGTTCCTCAATATTAGGCAAAGGGTACCTATCTTTCAATATATTTTTACTTACTCCACGATAATCAACACAAAGCCTGTTTGAACCGCCTTTTTTTTTTACTAACACCACTTGACTACAATAATCGGACGAACTTTCCCTTATTATACCTTCACGAAGCCATTGTTTCACCTACTGCTCTATAAATTTTTATTCATTAGGGGCAAACCTTCTTGGGGGCCTATAACCTGGTACGTCATCAATCGTAACTATTTTCATAGTTATTGGTGAGATCTTGGGTGTACTTGGATCGTAATTTTCAATCAAAGAGGTTATTTCATATTTTTCATCATTTTTCAAGTGATCAAAATTTAAAAGTTCTTCAATGGTTTTTTGATTATCTATTTGCATCATTGCAAGAAAACATTTGGGTTCATTGTGATCTTTATTATCAGTTCTATCCATATTTATTTCACAAAAATTACTTTTAGAAATTTTCAGCTTACCTTGTGTTATGTTGATATTTGCTTGGTTTAAAAGACTCATTCCAATTATCATATCTGGTTTTAGACAGTTATTGATTACAGCATGTATTTCAACATTTTCATAGACGTCATTATTGATTGTTACATTTACTCTGCACAGACCTTTTGATTCAATGCTGGAACCTAAACCTTCAATGATGTTAAAAGGTTTCCTAAAATTAGAACAATTACAATTGATTAATTTAAAATAATTTTCTTTTATAACGAAAATGTCACTTCCTGTGTCAACTAAACAATTGAGAGTAATACCATCTATATTTGCTTGTACAAACATACTATTTTTTTGCACTACATTTATTATATTTGTAGATAAACTTGTGGCTATATTTTTGCTCGGAGAAGTGGTAGATTCTTTACAATCTGGCTTTTTGTGACCGAATTTGTTGCCCTTAAAGCATTTGGGACCCCTTTCCTTCTGAAGACAGTTATGGAATTCGTGTCCATGTGTTCCACAGTTGAAACAGTACCTTTGATCTCCATATAATCTGGTATTGTTGATTGGATTATTCTTTACACCTTTTACTTCACTTGTTAATTTCTGGATTTCACTTTTCTTCATTTTCTCATATATTGACAGTTTTTCCTTTAAATCACTTATATCCTTGGCTCCAAATAATATCATTTTGTTTGCGACTGTATCTTTGATTCCGTCGATGATATAACTTATAACAGAATTTTCTTCTACGTTTGCTTGTGATGCAATGTCTTGCATAATGTACAAATATTCTCGAAAAGTTTCGTCATTCCTTTTCTTTCGTTGTTGAAGTTGGTTATGAATTTCAGCACTAGTTACTTTCGAGCAAAATTCATTTAATAAAGCTTCTTTTAACTGGATATAATTTAAAGGTTTCACCTCACAATCAATAAATAAACGTGCAGAGCCAGAAAGTAATCTTTTGCTAAAAATAAATTTTTGAAGTTCGTTCAAAGAAAAAACGCGAGAATAATTTTCAAATTCCTGTATCCAATTTAAAACTTTCATATTTTCGGCACCGATAAACTTCTTCATAATGTTTTCGATATCATTAAATTCAATTCTTACTTTTGTCCTGTTTTCTAATGTTTCAAAACCGCGTGTACTTCCGACATGATCGTTACTGTAATCTATAACTGAATCGCCTCTTTGTAATGTTCTACGACGCCTTCCACTCATATTTAATTAATAAAATGCAGTTACAATTACCGAATATAAATTAAATTTTATTACAGCTAAATTTGAAGTCCCGTATGTTATAAAACGTATATATCTTTAATCTTTAAATAAACTACAAATCTTTTAATTATTGTTACTAATCCACTTAATTGTTACTACAATTAAGTTTTGATATTTTAACTTACTATTTTAAATATGTATCAATTTTTCATAAATTCTTAAAACTTCTCCTATATGTACTTCTTCTTCCAATAAATTTTATTGATTATTGGATATTTGTTCCACAAACTAATTATACCATATTGTTTGAAATAGTCTTTAAATTACAAAAGGTTTTAATTTTAAAATGTCTTTTATTTCGCGTCACAAAGTTCAAACGGTTTTATTGATTATATGTACTATAATTTACCGGTTTCATCCCACTTCTGACACCATGTGGTTTTATTTTATTTATTTTAGATATATTAAAATAAAACACGTTTGTTTAATAATAATTATTAATAAAATTATAAATACAAGATATTTTATTAATTGGAATTTAAATTATTTTAAACTAACACAAATTCACATATGTTCTTAAATATGTTTTAAATTGATTCTTTTTTTAATAATAATTATTTATAAAATTGTAAATACAAAATATTTTATTAATATGAAATTTAAAAAAAACTAACACAAATTCAAATATGTTCTTAAATATGTTTTTAATCAATTCTTTTTTTTAATAATTTCTTATTACAATATTAATCGCATTTACTTTATGTACTGCTCGTTGTATTACGTTTTAACCACGTCCACGTTGTAATGACAAGTGCCTCTAAAAAATAATTGCAAGAAAAAAAGGAAGTTTTACCGCTTTCTTAAACTTGCTTGGAGAGTTTAACATCTGGGAAATAGAGTGACCACTTCACTAGAATAATTGAGTTTAAAATTTTAACCCCCAATTTAAATAGGTATACATACATACATACTATACATACGCACGATAAGTATCCATTTGTAACACCTCGAAATAAGCGAGCTAGACATTTCTTCAAAGGTATGGATCGGATCAGAATCAAATTCTGAGTCGATTAACCCATGCCCGTCCGTCCGCCCGTCAGCACGCTACCTCAAAAACTAAGAAAGCTAGAATCTTGAAATTTACATGAAATATTCTGGGAGCAATTTGTAGGTTCCCTATTTTTATTGGTTGAGTTCCGACCAAAACTTCGGGTGTTTGGAATGGGAAACTGAATTATTGCAAAATCCTTTAACCCTCCTATCTTCTAAACAGTTTAAGTTTAAAACTTGAAATTTTGACAGATGTTAGATCTTTGAAAATAAGTATGAGTCATTTCAGAAATTTTTTTTGTATCACCCCCTGTTTGGGAGCTGTAAGGGGTCAAAAACTGAAAATTTCCTATTTTTAAACACCTGTAACTTGAACACCTGTTGAAATTTTTTTGAAGTAATACATAAAAATTAAAGCTTCAACATTATACTCTTATTTGTATTAACAACTTTTTTTAATTATTAATAATATAGGGTTACTTTATAATTGACGAAAGTGTTACTTGTTTTTTTCAAATTTCCTAACAAATTTCTTTAATGAATTTTTTGCATTTTGTTTTACTCGATAATTTGAAATTGTTGAGGATGTAATGCGTAGTACAAAAAAATGTAAATAAATAAACAACATAACGGTTACTTGAAGAATTTTTATTTATATGATATTGATATACATACATACTTATATAATATCATGTTTATTTACATATCGTTTACATATGTCACTGATGAATGAATGATAAGAGTATAGATGTATATAATATAGCACCGTATTTACATACATATATGTATTTTATTGTACTTATAGAAATTATTCTATGAATGGAAATATTTTTAAAGAAATATTGCAATATATGGCGATATACTTATAACAATATAAATATACTATGTGCGCATTAATATAATATAATATTTAAAATTATATTTACTATTTTGTAATTTAATATACATTTACCGCTTAGTATTAAATAGTTCTATAGAATATTTGAAAAAGTTTTGGATTGATAATCGTTATGTGGAAGCTTAGAATCTGCTTTTGAAGAATATATAAACATATGTTAGTTTGAATATATGTACAACCCATAGTTCTAGAAATTATAAAATTCACCAAAATTATTTTAAAATACTAAAATATTAAAAATATAATATTGTAAGCAGAGTGACAGGCTATGAACATACTAACGGTTCGTACGGGTATCTAATAGTTAACAAAGACAATTGTATTCTTTCTCGTTTTTTATAGGTTTTTTATTTTATTTGCCACAACGCTCAACCATTTTTACATATTTTGTTTATTTTAACATATCCTCTTAAAGAAAATGGTCTATTCAAAATATCTTCTATCATACAGTTGCAAGAAGCCATCTTGAATATTTTCGGATTGGTATGCATAAAATTAATATAAATTAAACTTGTTTATTTTGAACTTTACCAATATTAAAGTTAGAACAAGACTGGTATGTACCTAAATATTGCAATATTTTAAGTAACTTGAACGAGTAATGCAAATTTATTTAATAGTTCTCAAATGTACTGAATAACATTGCACCGTATTAAAAGAGTAAAAATTTGTATGCGTTATTAATATAAATTTAAAATAATAATTAATATCGGATAATCTAATCAATAGTCATGTAAAATAGCAAGAAACAAAAAAACATGTACGTAATCGAAATTTTCTAAAAAAAATAAAACAAAGGCCAAAAAATAAAGAATGATTAAATTTAACTCATTATTTGTTCGCTGTGTTTTCCTTTTTTTTACCTACAAAAATCAAAATCAAAATGAAGTATCAGAACTATCAATATCAACAGCTAGTCTAATACTAGACTTCTAATTATAGTAATATATTCCATTTATATAATATTATTCTTATTTCTTTGCTATCAATTATCATCATTCATCAACTATCACCGTAACCAATCATCAATCAATCAGCAGTCGGAGAGAAAAATGAATACATACATATAGATTATAATAATAACTATCAAGAACAACAATAACAAATACCAAAAAGAATAAAAAAGAAAAAAAAAGAAAAAATGCTTAAAAATTTAAAACTATGAGACTTTGTTATCATTTTCCCTTTGTGTAATACGAAAATCAAAATGAATTTTAATCAATATTCAATATAAATCCACTAAGAATATGATGTTCAATCTCATTATTTGCCTCATATAAAAGCAATTCAACTATTGGTAAAGAAATTGGAAGTCATCGAAAATTTCATACAAAAAATAATGAGCTTGAATGGCTCATTTTTCTTTCGATAATGAAGTTCGAAGAGCATTTTTTTGTGGATGTAAATAATGTATGACAAACTCAAGAGAATGCTTGAGAGATTATGCTTGACAAAAATAGTTTTATTTATAAATTTTTTTATAGACACAAAATCAACATAAATTGTAATGAACAGGGTGGGCAAAAAGTCACCATGGGGTTTAAAAATTTAATAACTTTCTCGTAAATATATTTTTTTAAATTTTTATACCCTACACCTAAAGTATAGGGTATATTAACTTTGGTATGGTGTTTGTAACCACCAAAAGAAAGCGAGTTAGATATGGACATGTATATATATTCTGAATCAGGATCACCTCCTGAGTCGATTTAACGATGTCCGTCCGTCCGTCCGTTCGCACGATAACTCAAAACCTAATGAAGCTATCTTGATGAAATTTATATTGTAGGTTACTAATCATGAAAGGAAGGCTAAGTTCGAATTTGGACAAAATCGGTCCATGGGTTCGGATTCTGGAAGCTTCCGAATGATTCCGGAGCAAACGAGATTATCTCCAAAACCAACAAAGATAGAACCTTCCTCTTTTACGTTCCTGAAATTCGAGTTGAATAAGACCGAAAAGGGAAGAAGTTCAAGTAGCTGCCAAAAAAACTTATGGATTTTTAATTTAATTCGAATTATTCAGGTGTAGGGTATTAATAAGTCGGTTGCATGGACTTACTGTTACATTTACTTGTTTTTTTCTAATAAATGGAATATAATGGAAAAATAATAAATAATGGAAATAAACACAACTGAACAAGGAACCAGAATAATATAATTTTATTATTTAAATCAGCAATCAATTATTTTAAAGCAAAGAGCTTTTCGTCGCCATTTTAACATCAGAAATTCGGCCTCTGAAGCAATGATTCGTTGCTTAGTTGATCGTCAATAAAAACATCGCACCGTAAAAGACTTGCCCCGAACCGGTAGACCACTGCGGCACAGCGGCAATTAAACGGCACTGCGGAAAATATTGAACGTGTAGAGTAAAGTGTTGACGAAACACCAGAATCATCTAACAGAAAGTTCTGCTCAGCTAGGAATGCCTCGTACGCCACTACGGCGCATTTTAAAAAAAGATTTACTGTTATTCCCATATAAGGTGCAATTGGTGCAAGAATTAAAACCCGGAGATCATCGGCAACGTCTAAATTTTGCTGTCAAATTTCAACAGTTGGCCAGAAATGAAATCAACTTTATTGAAAATCTAATTATGAGTGATGGAGCTCATCTTCATTCGAATGGCTTTGTTAATAAGCAGAACCGTTGCAGAACATTCATCAACACCAATTGCACCCCATTAGGTGCACAGTATGGTATAGCATTACATCTGAAATTATCATTGGGCTTTAATTCTTCGAAAATGAAGATGGAAGTGCTGTAACCATAAATGGAGAGCGGTATCGGTTTATGATAGAACATTTTTTATGTCCTGCTCTTGAAAGCAGACCTAAGATGTGGTTTCAGCAGGATAGAGCCACTGTACACCCTTCCTGAGAGACAATGACACTTTTAAGGCAAATTTTTGGAGAGCGAATAATCTCCAGAAATTCGGAAATTAATTGGCCACCTCGTTCGTCAAATTTGTCAGCACCAGGCTATTTTCTTTGGGGTTATTTGAAGGAGGAAGTATATGTGAACAAGCCCGAGACATACTTTGAACTCAAGGCCAACAGAAAAAGAAGTACGAACGCTACCTCCGCATATTTTGAAAGATGGTAGGGAAAATGCTCTAAAACGATGGGTTCATTGCGAAGCTGAAAACGGGGGTCATTTAAGTGACATTATTTTCCATTCTTAGTGTAAAAAAAATTTCCATTTTGTATATTTTATAATCTGAAAAAAAAAAAAAAATAAAAAAAATATATATCTAAACTAAAAAGTTGGCCCACCCTGTACTGTAATTATTATGTCAATTATTGTTCGTTTTGTACGTAATACGTTATTGTATGTGTTCAGAATCTAACTTAAAACATAAACAACACAAAAAAAATTTACGATGAATATTGAAAAAAGAAAACAGAAACAAAAGTTCGGTAGTCTATTTGCTACATTACAGAATTAATTGCAGACATTTTAAAGTAAAAGAATAAAATTATGTACGGAATGAGAATATGCCTAAAAAAAGAATATTAACAAAATACTATTGCTAAATGCTAATTGCAATTGTATTATAACATAAAATTATACTTACATCGTATGTAAACAAAAAATCTATTACACTTATTAACGTAAATATCTACATACATACATACATACATATAATGCGACAAACAAAAATTTAAATTCAAACCGTTTCTTTGTTTGTGTGTTTAATGAGAAAGAAAAATGTATAAACTAAATGTATAAAAATTATATAGGTATTACACATATACATTTAATTTTGTCAATAGCTAATTAAAAGACAACAACCAAACAAACACATGTCAAGGCAAATTTCATATTTTTATTTTACTCTGTAATAATTTAAAAAATCTGTAATATCTTTGTATGGAAATTTTATTTTGCTAATTTAGTTAACTTCACTACTGTTTTTTGGTATTACTATTTTACAATAATGTATTGTCACCGGAATCTAAACTGTGTCCAATTTTAAGCCCCTAGCTCCACGAGGAGTGTGTCTAATTTGCTAGCTCCACGAGGAGTGTGTCTAGTGGAAGCTTGCAAGATTCCACTATTCCTCTAATCACGAGTAAGTTTAATAAAAGCTGTTAAAAATACAAATTATGAAATGTACAAAAATAGCATTAGCCGTCTAAAGTTACTTTTATATTGTTGTTATGTGAATTACCATTTGTAGCACCCCCATAGAGCAAGACTCAAACTCTGACGAAGCATTTACTACTTTTCTCTATATTTAATACATAACTATAAAATCCCCTATGCAATTGCACCATTTCTATAGATGTAAAAACATTTACCTTACCATACTGTCTCCCTAAAACTTTGATTTTCCCCATTTTGTGTATATATGCATATGATTTCTTAGTAGTTATAAATTGTATAGTAAAAAATGTTAAAATTAAAAAATTTACAAAAATATTTATAGTTAAATTATTGATTCTTTATTTTTTAATTCTATTATTTCTTTTCTAGTATTATTAATATTTTCCATATGGATTTCCTCAAATATAATTATTTTATTAATTGTTTTTTTGTGTAACAAAATGTGGAAATAGATATTATATTTTAATGAATTGCGCTAATTTTAAAAAAATTCTTCATTCATTTCTATATTTCTACAATTTTCATATCTTATCAAACTAATTTTTGATACATTAATATTTAATTCATTACAGTTTTGATAAAAATTTGGATTTAAGAAATTTTTTGTTATAATAATTCCTGTTGGAATTTCTTTAATTTCGGTAATTTTAAATTTTCTCATAATGCAATTCGGTTATAATGTAATATATTTTTAATACAATTATTCTTAATTTTAATTAAATTTCTTTTTAGATTTTCTTTATGTTTGAACTTATGTTGTTTTGATCGTCTACTAAAATATTTTATTCATATAAAACTATAGCCTTATTTGGGTTGTATGGAATGGGTTCGATTAAAATTTTTTTTAGTGGTTTTTCTAAATATTCTGGAATAAGTAAAATAATAATAATTTGTTCAGAATGAAACGCAGCTACCATTTTAGTTTCTGTAAGACTTTCTAAATTTGAGGTCATTTCTATTTCTTTTTCATTCCTATTTTTTTTTTTTAGTAAGAATTATTTGCTCTATATCGTCTAAATGTTTTTTCAGTAGGTCAACGTCATAGTTTATATAATAGATTTGTTGAATATATTCTATTTCATCCTCTATTTTAAGAATATTGTTTTCGTATTCTGAGTTAAATGTGTTTAAATATTGTGAAATGATAGTCTGTTGAGTTTTTATTTGGTTCGTAACATTTTTTATTTGAATATCAATTTGATAATTTATTGTTATTTGCTTGTTGTTTTCTTGAATAAGGTCTCTGTTATTGTCTTATAGTGCGTGTAGTTTGTTCAGAACTAAGTTTTAGTTTTTGTGATCCATGACTACTATTATCTATTTTACTCCAGTTCCTAGTGCAGCCACTAACCCTCTGGTTTGTCTTGTATCTGGTTTTATGTTATGTATTTTTCTTTCTAGTAGGTCAAAGTTGTAAGTACTCGTATTATACAGTGGTGTAACGTACTTTTCTTTTATTTTAATTGTTTGAATATTTTGGTAAATTATTATTTACAAATTTTGTTTCTGACTACACATCCTGAGAAATGCAAGATCTCAGTTACTGCTACCCTTAGTTGTTCCGACCACAGCTTGATTAATATTAACTTCGAGCTTAGCACTCAGACCAGTCAAAGACCTGTCTTAAAGCTCTTAAAAATTTGGATACAAAAAAGTCAGGCGGTCCGCATGGCATTACCGCCACAGTTTAAAAAAAATACTTTTTTTTACTATTGCGAAACCATTGCGTAATTTCTTCTATTTATCCCTATCTTCTGGTAGATATCCTACACAGTGGAAGACAACGCACATACATCCCGCCCCAAAAAGGGAGAAAAAAGCGATCCTTCAAACTACCTCCCTATTGCTATCACTTCGGTCCTTTCCAAAATAATTGAAAATTTAATAAATAGAAAGCTTCTGAAATAACTACATAATAAAGGATTAATTCATGATCTTCAATATGGGTTCCGAACCCATCTATCAACAGGTGATCTCATGACATGCCTCTGTGTAAGGCTCGACATCAGCTTCCACCATTCAGGGGAGTGGATGTTGTCGATTTGGATATTTTTAAAGCTTTTGATCGAGTTTGGCATGATGGTTTAATTGCTAAATGCAAAGCAATGGGCTTCGGTGGTGTATTTGTAAAATGAATTGGAGATTTTCATTCAATTCGTGTCCTGGTCGATGGTTATTCTTCAGACCAATTCAAAATTAATGCTGGTGTCCCGCGAGGATATGTTCTCTCCCCAATTTTTCTAATATTTATAAATTATCCTTTAAGTATAACCTCCAATCCAATTCATAGTTTGGCAGAAGACAGCACGCTCATTGCGTCTTCCGAAGACAGTGCCAGTAAATATTCTTCTTCGCTTGAGCAAAATCTTGACTTGGACAAACTTTCTAACTGGGGCAAAATCAACAGAGTCGATTTTAACTCTGAGAAAACTCAGTACTATTTGGTCTCTCGGAAAAGAAACACTTCAATCCCAAATTTAACATTTCAACTTGCGGGTGAGCACAACATCTTGGGCATGGAGCTAAATCAAAAATTAAGTTGGTCCAATCATATTTTTGGTATAGCTAAAGATGCAGGTAGGTGTATGGGTTTCCTGTATCGTTGTAAAGCTTTCTTTTCATCTTCTGATCCCCTAAATATCTATAAAACATATATAAGACCAAAGATGGAGTACAATGAACATATTTGGGCAGCAGCTTCCAAAATGACATTGAGATTTCTTGATAAAGTGTAAAATAGAGCAATTCGTCTAATAAACTATCCCAATGTCACCTCTACGATTTAGAATGCATACATTTAAGCAGATGTCTCAAAACATGCACATATTTGGGCAGAAGCCTATAAAATCTACCCTATGTGTTCCCCAGAATTGGTGATGATTACATTTACAACGTGCAAAGATTCAAGGTGAATATTAACAACTTTGTTCACAATATGCCTGCCAATTTGAAATCTATTTTCATTCCCTAACTCAACTTCCTCTGACAGTACATTAGTACTAAAGGCTGTATAACCTATTTTTTGGTCAAAAAAGGGAGGTGGTGTTTAGTGGGTTAAAGTCCCACACACTCATAAAGGGCTCGTGCTCGTTTTCACTCCTTTATAGTGTCTTTCGATGATTCCCACATACTCTTGCAAAAAAAAATAAAAAGTACATAAATTAATAAAAAAATTGCAATGTAACAAAAAACTGTAACTGAACTTAAAAGAATGTCATAAAATATAACTGTAACTTTTTAAAGAATTTTAAAGACTATGAACCATATATTATTACAGAATTTATATAATAATTATTAAAAGAAAAATGCTGATTTTTAAATTAGGTAATTTACCAAAAATTATTGTAATTTTTGAATCAATACATGTAAAAAGTATAATTTTGTAATACACTTATTTTTACTAAAATTTTGTATAAATACCATGAATATTTGAAAATAAAAATATAAATTAATTACAATCTTCTTCTGATGTAACTGGAAGAAAGATTAAAAGCAAAAATTACTTTTATATTTAAAATTTTACTAAGACTGAGCTCCATAATAAGCTGTAGCTAAACGGAGAATTTCTGTAGACACAGAAGAAAGACATAGAATATAAACCTATACAATATAACATTAACTATAAATATATCGCAATATATTATATGAAAATATTACATGGCGATGCTGGTCAACCAGATGAACTAAAGGAAGATTCCGCCCAACTAGACTACACAAACTGAAGGAAGATTCTGCCAAATGAATACCTGTATAAATCCAGCATTAAGGAAGATTTGTGGTCATCTTAAAATTAGAACCTATAGAAGAAGTTATAAAAAACCACAAACCTGGGGCCCAAAACAAATTACTTTAGAAGAATACAAAAACAGGCAGAAAAAACAAATTGGCATAAAACAAAAAAATTCAAAATCAAAAAACTAGAGGTAGAAAAATACTAAAGATCTCTAAACAAATGAAAGACTTATATAGACTACTGCTGATTACAACAGACAGCAACTCACAGATAGATTTTTAAAGATCAAATCAGGGTTCTTAAGAAGAAGAAGAGGCCAACAATCAAAGAGAAAGGACAACACGAAAAAGAAAGGAAAGGGAAGCAATAAATAACATAAATCTTTCAAAAACTTATTTATTGTATTCCAAATTACTAAATTGGAAATCATCAAGCGAAACAAGAGGACGTTGTATTTAACAATGCACCTCCACCAAAAAAATTTAAGCCATATAAAAATTATAATAGTAGTAATATTAATTATATTAATAATAAAAACAATGCTCGTCCTTTTAGGCCTCAGTGGGCAGTAGGTTAAAGAGTATAAAATGAGTGTGGGTGCGAATCTTACCCACGTTGTAAGAGTTATTCTTCCTTACGACATTTACAACCACGCCTGAAAAGGAGAGGCTGTGTAATTTCCTGTTCACATTTATATGGCAGAGAAATGCACTAAAAAAAAAAAATACTATTCTCTTTTAAAAAATTAATAATAAAAATAATAAAACACGAATTAAATAAAAAGCAAATTATATAAAGAGAATAATAATCTTAAAGATAATATAATATATAATCTAAAAACAAAAAAAATATTAAAAAATTATGTAGAAAATAAAACTCTAAATCAAATAAGAAAAAAACATAACTTTAATAAGAATTTTTGAATAAATCTAGAAGAAAGTGTAATATCTAAATTTATAGATAAATTAATAAGTACTACTTTAAAGAACAAACAATAAATAACAAAAAAAATTTTTTTTTTTTTAATTTTTTTTAAATAAACAATAGTACAAAAATTTTTTTTTTTTTTTAATAAATGTCTAAAGCAGATGAAATCTTAATACTACATAACTACATAGGAAAAATAAAAATCTTATGTCAAATTTTAAAAACTAATTGAAAATTTAATGAGAGTTACTGCATAGAAAAAAGAAATCTAGCAGATACTCGTATTTTAAAAACAAAATTGCTAGAAAAAAGTGAACAAATAGCAAATAAAAATTTTATAACAGAAAAATTTTTATACTACTATAACATTGTAAAAAATAAATTAAAAATAGAAAAAACACTAAAAATTATTCCGCTACTCGATGGTGAGAAGGACAAATTACCAAACTTGCTCAGCCTAACTAAATATCTACACGACTCCATAAAAACTGACCAACAAGAAAAACTAATTGACTTTATTTATCACACCCGACTTTCAAACAAACCGAAAAATAAACTACTAAGTACTCAAAAACCAAAAACTCTTGTAGAAATTAATAAAACATTAAAAGAAACTTTCCTGTTTACCTGTTCTCAAGTACGATCCAAGCGGAACTAACATCCACAATCCACGCACAAAGAGACGCCGACAGAATAGAACGACTAGTAGCCGAACTAAACTCTATTCAAATAAACTAACAGGGAAAAGATCATAGAACTATAATAACCTCTTTGAATTACCAATATGCAGTAGGTATATTCAAAAATTGTCTAAACGAAAGTCTTGAACCCGTAGTGCATGCCGCACAACCAACAACTTTGGTCACAGCAATAAGCATTGCTGCAGCAGTAAATCTTACGAAAACAAAAACTAACAAAATAATGTTCTTCAACCGCAACATTCAAAGAAATAGAAATCAAAGTAATCAAAATTACAAAAAAAATCGAAACTTCACACTCCAAAACAACAACTTCAGAAACAACAATAATAGAAATAATTACCACCAAAATAGAAACGACAGCAACAATAAAAACAACAACTTTAGGAATAATTATTTTAATAACAACCTAACTATAATAACAATAAGTATAATAATAATAATAGATATAGAAATAATAGGAACATTAATCATATAACTACCAATCAGCGAAACGAAGTGAAGCTCGAAATCCAACAACTTGCCAAAGTGATAAACAACATTTGGATGAACTAAAAATGTTTTACAGTGACAACAGAAAAATAAATTTTATTTCTAAAACAACTAGTTTAACACTTGAACCACTAACATTTTTATTAGATGCAAGAGCAGAAATATCAATAATAAAAGAAAATTTACTTGACGAACCAGATTTTATAAATCCAGACAATATATCTATCAAAATTACTGATACTTACTGGGAAGAGAAAAATATTTTTCAACGCTTGATCTGAGCAACTCTGTCCAACAAATAAAGTTAGATGATGAATCGAAACCTCTCACAGATTTTTCCTCCAATAACGGACACTATCAATTCGCAAGACTTCCCTTTGAACTTACAATATCATCAAATAGTTTTCAAAGAATGCTCACCATAGCACTATCCAGTTTAAACTCAGAAGCTTCCATTTATGTTGACGACATTATAATTTTTAGTTGTAGCATAAAACTCTATAACGACAACCTATTAAAAGTCTTTTCTAGATAAAGGAAATCAAACCTAAAATTAAACACGTCTAAGTGCAACTTTTTACAAACAGAAGTAACCTACTTAGGATAACCTACATTTAATCAAACCAAATGGGATACAATTCTAAAAAATCCTACACCAAATAATGCTGACGAAAGCAGGAGATTCCTTGCCTATGCAAATCATTATAGAAAATTTATAGAAAACTTCTCGCAAATTCCTAAACCATTAAATAACCTTTCAAAAAATAATATGACTTTCGAAGGAACAGCAGACTGTAACAACGGGTTTACCACACTAAAAGGAAAACTGATAAATCCACCAATACTGAAATTCCCAAACTTCAATGAAGAGTTGTTTTTACGAGGGTTGGTGGAAACTCGAAAGTCACTAACAGGAACTGCACGTGCTTCCTTAGGGAAGTGTAGGACATTAACCAACTAAAACCACCCCCTTTTAAAATCAAACTTTAGGGTGGAACCTTTACTACAAATGTAGAGTTTTGTTTTGGTGATAGGGATGTGAGAAGGATAATTGGGAAAATTGGAATTAGGAAATTTGAATTATGGGGGAAAAGTAGGAAAATTTGGAGGGATATTTGGATATTATGTTCTACTTAAACTTAAGTAAATCGTTCACATATGAATTACCAACTTTAGGGAGCACATGTGATGGTATATATACAACGGGACGTGCGCATGATAAACGAATTTCCATAAGCTGTATTTCGCCATCTTAATAACTCTACATAGTAGGGATGAGCGTCTGTTGCCCTCCTTGTTTCTTGTTGAAAAACTTTGAGTGGAAGCATTAACTGTTTTATTTCATTGGAACAGGTGTTAATCCCTACAATATATAAACAAGGTCAGTGACCCAAATGTGCGACGATGCCTCAGTGTCGTGAGCATTGATGTTACTCTGGGGTCGTTGATAAGACGAATAGCTCTGTTTTGCATATTATCTACATAACCCAGCGCTTTGTGAGGGCCTGCAGCCCAAATGTGTGCATTATACTACATTTACGGCCTAATGTACGTTTTATAGATATTGAGATGATCAGATACGGCAAAGTAAGTTTTGCAACGATTCAAAAAAACCAAACATTTAGCCGCATCCTTAGCTATACCAAAAATGTGATTCGATAATTTTTAGTTTAACTCGATACCCAGCATGTTTAAATCTGTTGAATGCTGCAAAACTTCTCCCAGAAATAGTAGGTTGGGAATAGTAGTGATAATTTTTCCGGAGATCAGATCAGGCAACATTATGTTCTTTTGGTGTAAAAATCAACTCTGTTGACTTCACCCCATTTTTGAATTTTTACTAAATCGTTTTTTATCTCACTAATAGTGAAATTTTTTGTTGTTGTATTAATCTGGTGATTAATGTTATTCATAGGAAGGTACAAGGGTGTTGTCGTCTACGAAACTACGGATCGGATTGAAGGTTAATAAAAGTAAGTCATTGATAAATATTAAGAAGAGAGTGGGAAATAAAACTGATCTTTGAAGGACACCAGCATTTATTTTGAATTTGTCAGATGCATATCCATAGACCAGTACACAAATCGTACGGTGAAGGGAAATTTATTTATTTATTTATTTATTTATACTGCTTAGCACTAACAGTTTACATAAAATTTATAATATATATAATAACTAGTAAACAATAATATATTGTTAAATACAATAAAAATTATAATAAAAATTACATAATTGTTAAGTATAAATAAACTTAGAACTAAGATTAAAATTAAAAATCATATACATAGGTATATACTTTACAGAGCAACAAGAAACAAAAACAAAAAAAAAAAATCCTAATATTAATAGCGATTGTATATTTTGTTTTTGGGAATGTTTTGAAAGTGTAAAGTCAATGCTAAGTTTATGTTTGTTACCTATAATAAGCATCCTATTAATAGGTTCAAATTTCCCATAATTAGTCCCATGATTATAGGTTTTAAACAAATTGCAAGAGCGAAGGCGTTGAAGATTTCTAATATTAATTTTACTAGAAATTAAAGTAGATTTAAAATAACCTTTGACAATCTCTGTAATGAAAATAACATCAGAAACCTCAAGTCTAAAACTTAAAGTACACAAATCAATTAACTTTAGCCTTTGTTCATATGGTGGTAAAATAATAGGATTTGACCATGGCAAGTGGCGTAGGCAAATTTAAGAAAGTTTTTCTGTACTGCCTCGATCATATCAATGTGTACCATGTAAAATGGAAACCAAACCTGACTAGCATATTCCAGCTTCGGTCTTACAAGACAAATGTACAACGATTTAAGAACATAGAGATCTGAAAATTCCTTAGAAGAACGTTTAACAAACCCCTATATTGAATTAGCTTTATTTATAATATTATTATAATGAATTTTAAAACTAAGTTGGCAATCAAAATACACACCTAAGTCTTTTATTGAAGTAACTTTAGGTAAACTAATACCATCTAAGTTATAGTTGAAATAAATAGGACTAGAACGACGTGAATAAGATAACAATGCGCATTTATTTACATTAAGTAGTAGACAATTATTAACGCACCAATTGTTAAAATTTTGAAGGTCATTCTGCATAAGGACGGTGTCCTTATTAGATGTATTTTTTTTAAAAATTTTCATATCATCAGCGTAAAATTGAAGCTCACAATTAGAAATGATAGAAGTAACATCATTTACAAATAAAATAAAAAGTAAAGGACCTTGTGGAACACCGGAATTTGCCACGAGTGGTTCTGAAATCACATTTTTGAAGATAACACTATAAGAACCATCACACAAATAAGAATATATCCACTTTAGGAAAAACTCTGGGAAGCCATATTTTTTTAGTTTTAGTAATATAATACTATGTGGCAATAGATCAAATGTTTTACTAAAATCAGTATAAACAACATCTGTTTGAAAACATTCTTCCATGTTATTGAGCAGGAGGGACGTTGTTTCAACTAGGTTTGTCACATTAGAGTTTTGTTTTACAAAACCATGTTGGTTATCAATTAAAAGATTAGAACAGTGATTATAAATTGAATCCATTATAATTAGTTCAAATAATTTTGGAATAGAAGATAATTTGGCTATGGGACGATAGTTAGTAATTTCATTTTTAGCATTCTTTTTGTGAATTGGTCTGATATACGACATTTTCCAAAAAGGAGGATAAAGTCTGGAATTTAATGAGCTTTTGAAGAGTAATGTTAAAGGCGTAGTGAGAATGTTAGAACACTTGCTCAGAATTATTTCCGGTATACCATCAGGGCCGGGAAAAGTATTATCACCGAGTTTATTTAGATATTTGGAAACTATTTCTTCATTTATATTTATGTCATTAAGAGACGTTTTTTGACAACTGTCCCTAAAGGAGAAATAATTTTCATTTGGCGAAAAGGAAGGATCACTATATGAAGTGCTGAAAAACTCACGAAAATACTTCGAAATAACTAAAGCATCATTACTTGAAAGAGAATTGAAATTCATAAATGTAGGGAAATCATCACAATTACCTTTAGAATTTATGAATTTCCAAAACTTTTTCGGATCAGATTTTAGTTTACTTGCCATTTGAATAATATAATTATTGTAAAGAATAGCGGATGACGTTTTAAAATTATGAAAAAATATGACAAAATTGTTATAGTCATTAATACCTTTTGATTTGAGATATTTACGCCAGGCTTTGATTTTCTTTTTTTTGAGAGATCTAAGCTCCTTTGTGAACCGTGGTGGGCCAGATTGGGAAGATCTCTTTTTTGAAATAGGAACGAATTGAGTAAAACCTTCGAACATAATTTCATAAAACCTAATTGCCATTTGATTTAGGTTTATATTATTAAATAAAAACGTGAAGTCATAGGTATTTAAGAAATTTATTAGTCCGGGAAAGCTGGTTTTATTGAAATTAAAACTATAAGAATATGCTGCTTCAAGATTTACGGAATTAGTTAAACAATAGGTAAAACTAATTGAAGAGTGATAAGGGTCTAACGCAACAAGCGATAACACCGAGTCACAGAAAGTGTTATTATACCAATCAGAGGTAAATATTAAATCCAATTGCTTATCTTTAACATTACGATGGTGGGAAACCTGTTGTTATTTAACAAGAGGTTTACGATGGTGGGAAAATTGTTGATATTTAATCCAGCAATAAATATCGAATCAGTTTCACTCACCGAAAAATCCGGAATCAAAAAAGATTCTTCGTCATGATTATTGCATGTAATATGAGGGAGATTAAAATCTCCACATAAAATTAACTCATCATTAGGATCTGAATTACAGCAAATCGAATCTCTTACATTTAAAAGAATAATATAAATATTTAAATTCGAAGAAGGTGGAATGTATATGTTAACAATATTTACATTTTTGTTTGAAAATTTTATATTCACACCTATTATTTCAAGACCGTCTGCGTTCGAAATAGGAATTTCATTTGCATTAAAAGAGTTTTTGACGGCAATCAATACACCTCCTCCTTTAGGAATGTAACTATTAGATACATTAGGTTCAGCATATCTATCTTTTCTAAAAACAGAATATGAGCTATCGAAAAGCTCAAGGTTGTTAATAGAAGAATTTAGCGAAGTTTCAGTTAATGCAAATACGTCAAAATTTAAACTTATTGAATTAAGTAAGACTTGACTTGTTTTTGTTCTAAGACCTCTGACATTTTGATAATATATTGATAAATTTATCAAAATTGAAGAATCTATCAAAGATGTAGAGATCTTATTTAAATTATTTATTGGCACGAAAAAATTTATTATAATTATCATTCGAAATTTGTAAGTGATTGTAATAATTACTATTACAATGACTGCGATATGCCTTTAAGTCGTCTGAGACATCTTTGGAAGATGTACCTTTAGTTTCGTGAAATTTTATATATAATTTATATAATTCTTTGTATTCGGTTGGTAAACCTTCGTTATCAATTAAAACTTTTATACTTCTTCTGGTCTTACCTTCCAACACAGTATTATATTTATCATCAAACAAGTATGACAAATATAATCTGACCATGTTATAGACTTTATCTTCTCTTAGCCTAGAAAGAGCGACTGTATAGTCGTTGGTGGCAAGATATTGTTGTGTCATTCTTGTTATCGGTGGCAAAAGCATTGAAGGTTGAAGAGTTTCACCTTGAACAAAGTTTATGAATTTAGAAGTAGAAGGAACATTTGGGGAAGTTGAGGATGAAGAAAGAGGTTCAATTATTGAAACAAAATTAGAATTGGTAATTTCAGGATATTTAGTTAGTGATGCAGTATTAAAAGCGTTTATATTGTTATTACTGTTCTGAATAGTATTGTGGTTATAATATTTGTTATTCTGATTTATATTTGAAGTAGTGTAAGTGTCTGAGTTAGTGTTTACTATGATTAAGAAATTATTTGTGTCTGTTGTGCTAGAGTTTAATGACTTGTCAACGGTTGAACTATTATTAGGATGAACAGTTAAATTATAAAGGTTAATGCTAGAATTAGAATTACTATTATCAGAAACAATTTTATTATTTTTAGATATTATTTTTATATTATTGCGAGAAATATTTTTATTTTTATTATTATTATTCCTATTACTTCTATTTTTATTTTTATTAATTTTATTACTTATAATATTATTTTTTTTATTACTTTTATCATTAATATTTAACTTATTATCTAATTTGCTTTTCGCATCTTTACCTCTAATATTCCGGAATTTTGTAATTGTGGTCCCCTTATTCCAAAATTTAAGATTTTTCACCTTCATGATTATGTTTTCAGGAACGTGCACCTTAAACAACAAGTATTTCGGATTTCGGATGTTTTTGGGAGTTACCTTTTTACATATTGCAATATCACATTTAAATTTTTGTTTAATATAGCACTCAAGGCTTTTTTCTGTAGTTTTGCAATTTAACCTTGAAATGCAAAGAGAAAAAGAAGGCTTTTTTCTAGCCACTGGGATTATTGTAGCCTTAACTCCAGGTTTTGCTTTATTTTTTTTGCTCTTTGCCTTTGTGCTAGGTGTGATATTGTCAGTTTGGATAAATACGTCTTTATAAACTATGGATGGTTTATTTAATTTATCAAACTGTTGTTTAATTAACTCACTCACATCGCATTGAGTTTGCTTCTGGCTATGATTAGGTAATTGTTTCTCCGAACCCATAGCGTGAAGGGATAAGTTCATCCGATTTAAATTGTCCTTCATAAGGTCAACTGCTTCTCGAATGCCAACCAGTTCTTTTGATATTATCGAACGGCAATCAATACACCTCCTCCTTTAGGAATATAACTATAAGTTACATTAGGTTCAGCATATCTATCTTTTCTAAAAACAGAATATGAGCTATCGAAAAGCTCAAGGTTGTTAATAGAAGAATTTAGCCAAGTTTCAGTTAATGCAAATACGTCAAAATTTAAACTTATTGAATTAAGTAAGACTTGACTTGTTTTTGTTCTAAGACCTCTGACATTTTGATAATATATTGATAAATTTATCAAAATTGAAGAATCTATCAAAGATGTAGAGATCTTATTTAAATTATTTATTGGCACGAAAAAATTTATTATAATTATCATTCGAAATTTGTAAGTGATTGTAATAATTACTATTACAATGACTGCGATATGCCTTTAAGTCGTCTGAGACATCTTTGGAAGATGTACCTTTAGTTTCGTGAAATTTTATATATAATTTACATAATTCTTTGTATTCGGTTGGTAAACCTTCGTTATCAATTAAAACTTTTATACTTCTTCTGGTCTTACCTTCCAACACAGTATTATATTTATCATCAAACAAGTATGACAAATATAAGCTGACCATGTTATAGACTTTATCTTCTCTTAGCCTAGAAAAAGCGACTGTATAGTCGTTGTTGGCAAGAGATTGTTGTGTCATTCTTGTTATCGGTGGTAAAAGCGGGTTAATAATTGAAGGTTGAAGAGTTTCACCTTGAATAAAGTTTATGAATTTAGAAGTAGAAGGAACATTTGGTGAAGTTGAAGGAGAAGGAGGAGGTTCAGTTATCGAAACACAATTAGAATTGGTAATTTCAGGATATTTAGTTAGTGGTGCAGTATTAAAAGCATTTATATTGTTATTACTGTTCTGAATAGTATTGTGGTTATAATATTTGTTATTCTGATTTATATTTGAAGTAGTGTAAGTGTCTGAGTTAGTGTTTACTATGATTAAGGAATTATTTGTGTCTGTTGTGCTAGAGTTTAATGACTTGTCAACGGTTGAGCTATTATTAGGATGAACAGTTAAATTATAAAGGTTAATGCTAGAATTAGAATTACTATTATCAGAAACAATTTTATTATTTTTAGATATTATTTTTATATTATTGCGAGAAATATTTTTATTTTTATTATTATTATTCCTATTTTTATCATTATTATTATTATTACTTCTATTTTTATTTTTATTAATTTTATTACTTATAATATTATTTTCTTTATTACTTTTATCATTAATATTTAACTTATTATCTAATTTGCTTTTCGCATCTTTACCTCTAATATCCCGGAATTTTGTAATTGTGGTCCCCTTATTCCAAAATTTAAGATTTTTCACCTTCATGATTATGTTTTCAGGAACGTGCACCTTAAACAACAAGTATTTCGGATTTCGGATGTTTTTGGGAGTTACCTTTTTACATATTGCAATATCACATTTAAATTTTTGTTTAATATAGCACTCAAGGCTTTTTTCTGTAGTTTTGCAATTTAACCTTGAAATGCAAAGAGAAAAAGAAGGCTTTTTTCTAGCCACTGGGAGTATTGTAGCCTTAACTCCAGGTTTTGCTTTATTTATTTTGCTCTTTGCCTTTGTGCTAGGTGTGATATTGTCAGTTTGGATAAATACGTCTTTATAAACTATGGATGGTTTATTTAATTTATCAAACTGTTGTTTAATTAACTCACTCACATCGCATTGAGTTTGCTTCTGGCTATGATTAGGTAATTGTTTCTCCGAACCTATAGCGTGAAGGGATAAATTCATGCGATTTAAATCGTCCTTCATAAGGTCAACTACTTCTCGAATGCCAACCAGCTCTTTTGATGTTATCGAAAGAAGTTCATTTTTCATATCATTAACCAGATCTGTTAATGTATTCTTTAAATATTTTTTTTCGGTCAGAAAGAAAACTGCATAATGCCTGGTTAAATCTAGCGTAGCTTTTGGCCATATCGTTAAAGCATACCGAATTACTTTTTAGAGCATCCACTGTTTTGGCCGTGCAACCTTGGCAGTCGCTTTTTATATCATTTAAGTAAACCATCAACTCGTCTTTAAGAATATGAATAGGCTGGTTTAAATCTAAGCAACTTTCGCAAACAAAATGATGCGAAATAAACGTGTTACATGTTTGCCAGCCCCTGGGGGCATTAATGCAAACTCCATGAAACTTTCTGTTACAGATGCCATTGCATGCGATGACATCTGTTTTAGAATCTGTAATAGTACAGAGTACGGCACTGCATTTATTTTGATTCAATTTAATTAGTAACAGTAATATATAAAAATTTAACAGCAAAACAAAATTAATTTTAATAATATAAGTCAGTTTTTTAAGAATTCAAGGTAAAATTATAACAAAAGTAAACAAACTTAAGTGACCTAATTTAAGTAATTATTAAAAATGTTTAAATAAAAAAAATTTTTTTTAATTTTATAAGTCAGCACTTTTATATTATGGTAAAAATGTGTAAAGTTAAAATCTTTTGTTTTTGATTATATTATTGTTCATAAAGTAAAAATATTAAACGAATTTAAAAAATTAAAATAAAAATGCGCGTTTTACAATGACACGTTACTTAACTTGTTAATGGTTTGAAAAGAACTGATCTCCAATCCATTTTAGAAAGACCCTACCTAGATCTAATGCTTTGCATATTGGCAATAGAGCATCGTGCTAAACTCAATCGAAAGCCTTGGAAATATTAAGAGCCACGAAGAGCCACGATTATGATGAAGGTTGATGCTTAATTTCTCATAAGGGTAAGTCATAACATCACCGGTTGAACGAAGGGCTCTGAACTCGTATTCGCGATCATGAAGCAACCCTTTGTGGTCCACGTAATACAAAAGCTTCTGGTTCACAATTTACTCCATAATTTTCAAGAGGACCGAACTTATAGCAATACGGTGGTAGTTTGAGGGATCGCTTTTATGACATTTTTTGGGAATTGGGAAAAAATGTGCAACCTTCCATTGGGTAGGATGAATACCCGAAGTACAGGAGAAATAGAAAAGGTTGCACATAGGTTTTGAAATACTCGAGTATATATTTTTAAGCACCATGGTGGTTATACCATCTGGATCGGCTAACTTATTTGTATCTAGATTTTACAAGATTTTTAGAGACACAATCATAGCAGATCCCTAAACAAGAACGAGCTAAACAAACCGATAATTGAGAAGGAATTATTAGGAATACATTGGAATATAACATAGCAATAACAATAGCAATGTACCTCGATATCTGGAATTAAAAATTTAAGAAATTAAAATTTGAAATTATAAAAAAGAATGATAATAAAATACCGAAAATTTATACAAAAAATAAAGGGGATATTATGGTACCAAAAAAAATAAGGGATAATCCATATTAGCACTTCGGTCGAAATTGGAAAAACTTATGCTATAATAAAAATAATACAAATTATGCAAATATGTCGATATCAGTGACATTAAGCGATAATTCATATCACGACTTAGATTTGATATTGAAGAAGCTTATCTTATATACAAAAAATATGAATATTAATGAACTAAAGCTAAGAGATAATGATACTATATTTGATAAAAAAAAAATTAATGAATTAAAAATATTCTACAATAAAATCATAAATGAAAATAAATGACATAATTCAAAAATATTAATATATGCCCCCTTCCCCCAATAAACGTTACAAAAAACGAAATGAAAGACAAAATAATCAAAGAATTTCATGAGACTCCACAGGGAGGTCATACTGATATAAAGACAACCATAAAATAAAACAACGCTATATTTGAAAAAAATATGAATAAAATGGTTAACAAGTATATAAATAAATGCGAAAAATGTACACAGAATAAAATAACAAAATACAATAAAGAAAAATTTACAATAACAAACACACTAACCGCAGCTTTCGATCAAATTAGTACAGACACGGTAGTACCCCAACAAATTTTCAATAACGATAGATAATTCAATAAGATAGATTCTGACAATTCAATGTGATCTAAACTAAATACGTAGAAGCAATTCCAATAGAAAGCAATTAAGCAATAACAATCGCTATGGCACTTGTAGGCAAGATCATTCTGAGATACGGTCATTCCAAAAGTATAAAGACAGACCTTGGTACGGAATTCGTCAACCAAATTTTTAATAATATTTGTCAACCTATCAAACTAAAAAGAGATTGAAAACAACACAAGAGAATTATATACCAAAGAAAAAAATAAATATACTTATCTAAAGTCATCCTGGGTCCACACCATCTAAGATCCAACGTTCAACATCTAAGGAATCAACACCTAAAAATAAATCAATTATTATCTATTTGATATGTTAAAACTTACCAATAATAATCCAAGTTGAATTATTCTTGCCCTCAATGAATAATTTTGTTTGTTTTTTAAAATTAGAAAATTTTTCTTCATTTTGATAATTTTTAATATTAATTAGTATTATAACATTGTTACTATACTGTATTTAGTGTTTAATTTATTAATCAACAATTACCGAAATCTTCTTTCTCTTTTTTACTAAAAGAAATTATTATTATTATTTCATAATTGTAATACATAGTATAATAGTTCATTTACTTTATAATTAGTTTTATTCATCACCAGCTGTCATCTTCATAGGATAATATATTAATTTAATTAATTTTTAATCATCGCTTTTGGATAGATTTCTTATGTACCATGATCATATGTCCCTTATGTAATATCGATGATCATTATTTTAATATATAATGAAATGTAATTTGTTACTGCTAAGGTCAATGAACTATATATACATAAGAAACTATATGATTATAATGTTAATAGCATTTTTTCAGTTAGAATAAAATTATGATGATAGTTTTTAATTTTTTTATTTTTTAATCATTACCGAATCACCTTCGAGACAACTCAGAATTTTATTTTATTGTAACTTTGTGAATTTTAAATTTTTTAGTTAAAATTGGAGAATTAACTTTAGAAATTGAAAAAAAAATACTATTCAAAAAATTAATCTATAAAATTATCTCATCTATCAGAATCAATCAATTATCAGTATCTCAGAAACGGTAGTACTGATAAAGATGAAACAAAATATTTATTAACGACAATAGTAGGCACCACAATGTTGTAAAAATTTGGTAGACGAAAATATAAGACGAAAATATCGTAGAAAGATATCGTAGACGAAAATATAACGCTTTAAGTAAAATACTACAAACTGTTAGGAAAATTTCAAAATAATCAATTCGACCTTTGAATGACCTTTGCGCAAAAAGTTATGTCCTATGAAATATAGGTGACATCACTAGCTACCGTTATGTAAAATTTCAAGCCAATCGAACAATGTACCTAAAGTAAAGTATACCCAAATATTGTAAAGTATCGGTAAAGTCGCGAATTAGGTAGGCGTAAAGCTCCAGAATAGCAGAATTATAGTCAGGTGAGTAAATGGTTTTATAACATTTTTTATTCTACAACTAACCTGTATGCTTGGTACTAAAAAATTGAAAAAACAAGTAAATGTAACAGTAAGTCGATGCAATCGACTTATTAATTCCCCACACCTGAATAATTAGAATTAAATTAAAAATCCATAAATTTTTTGGCAGCTGTTTGAATTCGAACTTCAGCCTCTTCTCTTTTCTGTCTTATTCAACTCGAATTTCAGGAACGTAAAAGAGGCATCTTCTTGGGATATGCTTGACACCCTTGTAGAAAATTTCAAGTTTCTATCTTTATTAATTTCGAAGATATGCTCGTTTGCTCTTGTGGTCTTTCGGAAGTTTAAAAAAAAAGGAATCCATGGACTAAATCCTTCCTAATTTCAGAAACATAAAGAAAACATGAAAGAACACCATTGTACCAAATTCAAAGGTTCTATCTTTGTTGGTTTTGGAGATAATCCCGTTTGCTCTGGAGCTCTTTTGGAAGCTTCTAAAGTTCGAATCCATGGACCAAATCTTCCCAAATTTCAGAAATTTAAATCGAATATAATGGAGATCATTGTACCCAATTTAAAGGTTTTACTTTTGTTGGTTTTGGAGATAATCTCGTTTGCTCCGGAATCACTCAGAAACTTCCAGAATCTGAACCCAAAACCCGATTTTGTCCAGATTCGAGCTTAGCTTTCCTTTCGTAATTAGTAACCTACTATATAAATTTCATCAAGATATCTTCACTAGTTTTGAAAATATCGTGCGAACGGTGGGCGGACAGACATATTAAATAGACCCAGGAAGTGATCCTGATTCAGAATAGATATACATGTCCATATCTAACGCGCTTCCTTTTGGTGTTTACAAGTTAATATACGCTATACTTTAGGTGTAGGGTATAAAAATCATAGTAATTTATATAACATACGTGAGAAACAGTTTGAGCGATTTAACCAAGGAGTAACCAGTAGTAGCACAAACAAAAAGTGGTGGCATTTTTTGGAAATCAACATATTTTGTTTTTTGAAAAGGCTTGCTGTAAAAGATAAGAACTACAACTAAAATTACAACTATAAGATTACAACTGTGCTAGCCGAACAACTCATGGTATATTGAGTTGTGCCCCACAATTTTAAGATATATATTAATATCGTTTTTTTTTTATTAACTTTGCAGTAAATTATTCGTACTAAAATATTGTATTATTACTAATAGAATTGTAGTAGTTGAAGTGTATAATTTAAAAGATACGAAAAACAAATTAGATAATAAATTAAATATTAATGATAATAGTAATAAAAAAAAATATTAAAAGTATTAAAATTAATAAAAATAAAAACAGAAGTAATAGTAATAAAAATAGGAGTAATAGTAATAAAAATTCAAATATTTCTCGTAATAATAAGCTTGTTTCTGATAATAGTAATTCTATTTCTAGCATTAACGTTAATAATTTAACTGTTCATCCTAATAATAGTTCAACCGTTGACAAGTTATTAAACTCTAGCACAACAGTCAGAAATAATTCCTTACTCATAGTAAACACTAACTCAGACACTTACACTACTTCAAACATAGCTCAGAACAACAAATCTCATAACCACAATACTCTTCAGAACAGTAATAACAATATAAACGCTTTTAATACGGCATCACTAACTAAAGATCCTGAAATTACCAATTCTAATTGTGTTTCAATAATTGAACCTCTTTCTTCATCCTCAACTTCCCCAAATGTTCCTTCTACTTCTAAATTCATAAACTTTGTTCAAGGTGAAACTCTTCAACCTTCAATGCTTTTGCCACCGATATGAAGAATGACACAACAATATCTTGCCAACAGCTACTATACAGTCGCGCTTTCTAGGCTAAGAGAAGATATAGTCTATAACGTGGTCAGATTATATTTGTCATACTTGCTTGATGATAAATATAATACTGTGTTTGGAAGGTAAGACCAGAACAAGTATAGAAGTTTTAATTGATAACGAAGGTTTACCAACTGAATACAAAAAATTATATAAATTATATATATAATTTCATGAAACTAAAGGTATATCTTCCAAAGATGTCTCAGACAACTTAAAGGCCCAAAATGTCAAAGGTCTTAGAACAAAACCAAGTCAAGTCTTGCTTAATTTAATAAGTTTAAATTTTGACGTATTTGCATTAACTGAAACTTGGCTAAATTCTTTAATTAACAATCTTGAGCTTTTCGAGAGCTCATATTCTGTTTTTAGAAAAGATAGATATGCTGAACCTAATGTATCTAATAGTTACATTCCTAAAGGGGAAGGTGTATTGATTGCCGTCAAAAACTCTTCTAATGCAAAGGAATTCGTATTTCTAACGCATACTTGAAATCTTATCTTGAAATAATAGGTGTGAATATAAAATTTTTAAACAAAAATGTAAATATTGTTAACATATACATTCCAACTTCTTCGAATTTTAATATTTATATTACTCTTTTAAATGTAATAAATTCGATTTGCTGTAATTCAGGTCCTAATGATGAGTTAATTTTATGTGGAGATTTTAATCTCCCTAATATAACATGGATTAATAATGACGAAGAATCTTTTTAATTCCTGTTTCTTCGGTGAGTGAAACTGACTCGCAACTTATTGATGGTTTAAATACCAACAATTTACAACAGGTTTCCCACCATCGTAATTTTAAAGATAAGGAATTGGATTTAATATTTACCTCTGATTGGTATATATCACTTTCTGTGACTCGGTGTTATCGCTTGTTCAGTTAGACCCTTATCACCCTTCAATAAGTTTTACCTATTGTTTAACTAGTTCCGTAAATCTTGAAGCAGCAGATTCTTATAGTTTTAATTTCTATAAAACCAACTTTCCCGGACTAATAAATTTCTTAAATACCTATGACTTCACGTCTATATTTAATAATATAGACCTATATAAAATGACAATTAGGTTTTATGAAATTATGTTCGAAGGTTTTACTCAATTCGTTCCTATTTCAAAAAAAAGTTCTTCCCAATCTGGCCCACCATGGTTCACAAAGGAGCTTAGATCTCTCAGAAATAAGAAAAACAAAGCCTGGCGTAAATATCTCAAATCAAAAGATATTTATGACTATAACAATTTTGTCATATTTTTTGATAATTTTAAAACGTCATCCGATATTCTTTACAATAATTACATTAACCAAATGGCAAGTAAACTAAAATCTGATCCGAAAAAATTTTGGAAATTCATAAATTCTAAACGTAATTGTGATGATTACCCTACATTTATGAATTTCAATTCTCTTTCAAGTAATGATCCTTTAGTTATTTCAAAATATTTTCGTGAGTTTTTCAGCACTTCATATAGTAATTCTTCCTTTTCGCCAAATGAAAATTATTTCTCCTTTATGAACAGTTGGTATACCGGAAATAATTCTGAGCAAGTGTTCTAACATTCTAACTACGCCTTTAACATTACTTTTCAAAAACTCACTAAATTCCGGACTTTTTCCTTCTTTTTGGAAAATGTCTTATATCAGACCAATTCACAAAAAGAATACTAAAAATGAAATTACCAGCTATCGTCCGATAGCCAAATTATCTTCTATTCCAAAATTATAGGAACTATTTATAATGGATTCAATTTATAATCACTGTTCTAAATCTTTTAATTGATAACCAACATGGTTTTGTAAAATAAAACTCTACTGTGACAAACCTAGTTGAAACAACGTCGCTCCTCCTCAATAACATAGAAGAAGATGTTGTTTATACTGATTTTAGTAAAGCATTAGATCTATTGCCACATAGTATTGTATTACTAAAACTAAAAAAATATGGCTTCCCAGAGTTTTTCCTAAAGTGGATATATTCTTATTTGTGTGATCGCTCTTATAGTGTTATATTCAAAAATGTGGTTTCAGAACCATTCGTGGCAAATTCCGGCGTTCCACAACGTAGCCACCTTGGTCCTTTACTTTTTATTTTATCTGTAAATGATGTTACTTCTATCATTTCTAATTGTGAGCTTCAAGTTTACGCTGATAATATGAAAATCTTTAAAAAGATTACATCTAATAAGGACACCGTCCTTATGCAGAATGACCTTCAAAACTTTAACAATTGGTGCGTTAGTAATTGTCTACTACTTAATGTAAATAAATGCGCATTGTTATCTTATACAAGTCGTTCTAGTCCTATTTATTTCAACTATAACTTAGATGGTATTAGTTTATCTAAATTTACTTCAATAAAAGACTTAGGTGTGTATTTTGATTGCCAACTTAGCTTTAAAATTCATTATAATAATATTATAAATAAAGCTAATTCATTATTGGGGTTTTTTAAACCTTCCTCTAAGGGATTTTCAGATCCCTACGTTCTTAAACCGTTGTACACTTGTCTTGTAAGACCGAACCTGTAATATGCTAGTCACGTTTGGTCTCCATTTTACATGGTACACATTGATAGGATCGAGGCAGTACAAAAAAACTTTCTTAGATTTGCCTTACGCCACTTGCCATGGTCAAATCCTATTATTTTGCCACCAAATGAACAAAGGATAAAGTTAATTGATTTGTGTACTTTTAATTTTAGACGTGAGGTTTCTGATCTTATTTTCATTACAGAGATTGTCAAGGGTTATGTTATTTATATGTTATTATATGGAACCCAAAAGAGTTATAATTACTTTAAAGACGATATATATGCTGAAGTGGAAGATTATTTCACCACTAATTATGAATTAATTGAAGGCCGATTTGAAACAGACTTCGCGGAAAACGCATCAAAGGAGGCTGAGACCAGCATAATACAATTTAACCAGTCGAGAATCACTTTGGAGTGCGGCTTGAAATTCCAAAGATCTCACTTGATAAATTCGATTGTGATTACAAAAATTGGCAAACCTTCTATGATCTTTTTAGAACAATGCTTCACCAAAATTATTATCTTAGACCAGTCAAAAAATTGCAATATCTAAAGGTACATCTCGTAGGGGAACCAGAACAGCTTTTGCCCAAGGGGTCAGAGGCTTATTAGACACAACATCTGAATGTTTACGCTCTTGATAATGTGGATATTTCTACAAAGGAATGGGACCCGATTTTGTTTTTTGAATTGTTAACAAGCTTCCAACAAAAACCCATGAATTGTTGGGGCAAGAAACTTGCGAAATGAAAGAGTTGCCATCTTGGAAAACACTCAAAAAATTTCTAGAATCTAGATGCCGCACCTTAAATGCCATAAATAGCAGAAAACCAATACAGAAATAGCCAACAACCTTTTTTAACATCTATCGAAACAAAACTAAAACACAATCGTATCACATTGCAGCTCCAACTTCATTAAGAGCTAAAATAAAATCTAAAGAAGAAGTATAGATAGTACTATAGCAAGTTTTGGCAAAATTGTGCAAAATGCTGCATGGAATAATACAAAAAAAATTAAATATAAGCAGGTTATAATTATCCTAGATATATCTTAAATATGTTAAAAATAAAGAGAAAAACTAGACGTAGATAACAAAAAAAAAAGTGATCCAGCTGCTTTTTCAGTTGTTTAATAGAAATTTTGGAAATAAAGAGTAATAATTATAAAAATTAAGTGGAAAATTTATCAGCTAAAAAAGAAAAAAATTATTCTTTGTGGAAAGCAACAGAGAGTCTAAAAAAAGCTATCTTGCAAATTTCACCAATGAAGGACAACGATAGTAAATGGGCAAAGAACAATCAGGAAAAGGCTGAAACATTCGCAGATCATCTGGAAGAAATCTTTTGGCCGAATAAAATAGTCTCAGATCTCTACATTGAAAATGACATTAGATAGAAAGAGAATGCCATCGCACCAATCTCCCAAATGGAATTCGTTGGTTAAATTAAAAGCCTCAACTCAAAAAAACAACTTTCGAAAAAAGGTCTAACAATGAAAACATACATAATGAATGCTATATTAAGACTAAATTATGTACCTAATGTTTGGAAGGTGGTAGAAGAAGTGGTATTAGATGTAGCTCTAGCATTCGATAAAGTTTGGCATGAAGTCTTAATTTATAAACTAAGAAAAATACTACCTAAACAATATGTAGATATACTCTCATCATACTTGACTGCTAGTTCATATAAACAGGAGTTTTCTGCACTTAAAAAATTCAAAACAGGTGTGCCTCAAGATAGTATATTGGGTCCTTTATTATATTTGCTTCATACCAGCGATTTACCAAAATTAGACAATTTAACTAGCAGTAGTGTCCAATATTGATGAGGCTATAGGTAAATTACAAATTTATTATATTTAATTTTAATATTAAAATAATAATAATTTAATATTAAATAAAATTTAATATTAATTTAATATTAAATTTTACAAATAAAATTGTACAAAATTCCCCAGTCGTAAAATTGAATGGAGTAGATATACCCAAGAAAACAAGGAATGACATTAGACGTCAAGCTGAGATGGAAAGAGCACGTCAAGAAGTTGAATTAGAATCGAAATACAGACAAATGTATTGACCCTAGGTCGAAATTCTAGATTGCCAATAGAATATAAAATTTTGTTATATTACCAAATAATTAAGGCTTCAATCATGAAAGTCTTTTAAGTTAAGATTTTTTTCTTCTCGGAAAATTCTTTCAAAATGCACGCAATCAATAAAGTCTTATGAATTGAAAAGAAAAGACTTTCCTTTGTATGGAAAATGCTTGGTTTCAAAAACATAAACTGCATTATCTTATTGAAAATAAAGACATTTTTTGTATGAAATTTTGTGGATTGAAAATAATAAAAAATAAAATTGGGAAAACTAGTTTTATTTGAGTTTCATTTTGGTAAAGAGATTCAAGAAATGGAAAGGGAAGTAAATACCAGGATGTACCGTGAAAGGCAAACTGGTACCGCCTAAGAGACTTTTCGAATTTTTGGATACACAGATAAAAACAAATTGGACTTTGAAAAAAAGTTATAGTATAAATATAATATAGGCATTTTCATATCTATTACTATGTAATAGCATTGGTTGTTAGAAACCGCCGTATTTTGGGAATCAGAAGTCGGACCGACATGATTTGAAAAAGGCAGTCACCGATTTTGTAGTAGAATTTAAATTAGTAAACAGAAATTACAAAAAATCGGCTTTTAAGCCCACCGCAAAAAACGGACCTCAAAAACTAAGGTGTTTTTTTAATTTTCTTTTTCATTTTTAGTTTCTATTATAGTATCGGGGACTAGGTTTTTTGAATCAGTTCGGTCCCACTTCTGGTTCCTAAGATATTTATGTTTAGTGTTCAAAGACCACAGATAAAATGCGTGTGACTTTAATAGTCTGAAATTATGAAAAAAGTCATACAAATAAAGATTCATTATAACGAAAATAATGACTTTTTCCTTAAAAGAAAAAAATTTTCCAATGAGACTTTCATGATTGACAATTGATGACTTTTTCAAAAAAAGAAAAAAAGTCTTGACTCACAAGACTTTCATGATAGACCCTTGAGCCAATTTGTAAATATTACGTAACATGGTAAGTGCTCCTTGGTACGTACGAAATTTTAATGTATACAGGGATCTAGAAATACCTACTGTAAGCGATGAATAAAGAAAAAATGCCATTAAAAGGCTTAATAGATTTAGCGATAAACACGGATCACCTTCACGGTTTCCAGTAGATCTATAAGAGTTAACGCAAAATTAATGGTTAGTTTTTCAGACTAGTTTTAATACATTAAGCCGGGCTGGTGTGTTTAGTGAGTTAAAGTCTCACATAACTGTGTTGATTCTCACCATCCTTACCCAAAGAAAAAAAAATATTTTGATTAAGAAATATTTACTAATAATATTTATATCAAATTCTGGAGTAAATATTATTTATTTAATAATATTATAAATTTGATACAAAAAACCTTATTTTTAAACAAAAGAAAGGTGTATTTAAAAAAATATTATATTTTAGATTTTGGAAGTAAAATTTAATTAAATAAAATTTTAATTTTAATTTTAATATAAAATAACTTTCAACAATATTTTAAATGGTGGAGAAATAGGGTTTATTTCAATTTAGAAGTTACATAATTTTGAAAGAAAAATTTTGTTAAATATACTTGTATATATGTAGATTTGTTTTTTGTTCGGATATGTTTGCCTATATACAGTGGATGTGGAACTAAGAAAAATAGATTGTATGCACGTACTTTTGAAAATAAAGCTTTTTGTCGTAGAAAAATGCTTTAGTGTTAGTAAAAAAGAGTGCAACGCAAATCTGTAGTTTAATAATGTGAATATAATTGGAAATATTAACAATTATTTAACTGCATTTTAATATACATACATAGATATTATAAAATTAAAAAAAACATATAAGTTTGACAATTTTGTGTACAATGAATTGTTTAATCGTGAAATGAGAAATTCATATTGTATATTTAAGAGAAAAACAGACAAACAATGTTCAAACGTACGCAATACGCACTTTTTAATCTTTCAATCAAAGATTATCTATTATAAGAAGATGAGCCACTCCCAACATGTGACCGAATTTTCTTTGCTACTCGAAAAAAACAAAACTTAACCCGTCGCTTAAGTTGAAAAAAAATCACAAATAATATCTTTCGGGTAATTAAATGACCCACTTATATTTACATGAAAATTAAATAATTTTTTTTTTAATATTTTAATTTTTTATATAAAGTTTTTAATCAAAAACTAACGGACGTGATTCTCACAATATGTTGTTGTTGTGGTAATAGTGCGACGATGTTGTGGACAGACTGGTTTAGTGCAAATGCTGCAAGAATCAAAAGCCTTTTTCTCGGCTCCTGAAGGACAAAATTTGCAACGTTTTTCTTTTCTTAGTTCACTTGCCTTTCTTTTTTTTAAGGGTGGTGGAGAGGAAGATGATGGTGTTGCTTCAGCACGTATTTTTAGTACTCTAGAAGGAGATGCCTGAGTCCTTGGTAGGCGATGTCGGTGAGCTATTAGTGGCCTAACAAGTTCGTCGCCTAACCGTTGCAAGAAGAAACGCCGTTTATATAGTTGGGTATTATTCCAGTTAGGATTAATTTGGGTCCATAATACATATGCATTAACTCCAGATAAATCGATAAAGTAGCTGAACAAAGCTACTGGCCAACTATTAGTTTGGCGTTTACAACTATATGTTATAACTAATTGATCACGGGTATCTACACCACCTTTTGTTGAGTTGTAGAAATTAATGAATTCTGGCAGCTTCTTGAGATGTTCGTGCAAAATTTTGGTGTTGTGATATAAGGTAATCAGAAGAATGACTAATTTTTACTTCTTTGGTACATATCGAACTATTGTGATCTTTTCATCAAAAAAAAACTTGCTGGAGTGAACAGAAAGCTTACGAAGCTGTTTCTCTGTTCCATGAAGAGGCAAAAATTCTTACAGTTCCAGCAATAGTTATTCTTCTTTTTCAAAGTTATAACGCTACGAGAAGTAAAAAAATTGTCTGTATTGATATTACGCCCAGGAAATTTAGATACCATATCTAAAACTACTCTTTCACCCTGGTTTTTTTTCAACAGGTGCATCTTTCGAATCTTTCCCAAGATAAACTTGGTAATTCAAACAAAAAGCATTTTCAGAATCAGCTGCCACCCAGGCTTTTATCCCATATTTTCCAGGTTTACTCGGCATGTAAACTTTAAATGGACATCTACCTCTAAAAGTTATTAGTTGTTCATAAACTGTAATATCTTCCTTCGGCACATATAGATATTGCAAATTGGCTATCCATTTTTCACAATTTGGGGCCAATTTGTCTCCTCGTAGGTCATGAATTCTTCGGAAGTTTCTGTCATCGAATGCAAGAATGCGTGAAATTTGAATAAACCGAGTAAGGGACATTATAGGCCTAAAAATTGGGCGACCATGATCTTCATTCCAAAGATTTAGAATGCTTTCACCACATGAACGATAAACACCTGCAGCCAAAATAATACAATAACTGTCAGTATTTTGTTTACAATCAATATATTTTATGAAAAAAACTTACCAATAAGAATCAAAATAACCGTCAAACTCGATATCATCAATTTCTGTAAAATTATTTTTGTATATTCTTTTTCCTTCAATATTAGAAAAGCGAATAACATCTTTTTTCATTGGCTTAGTAATGCATAAATTAAAAGAGTCTCTTAGCTCTGAAATGCTCTGAGTAGCGTAGGTTGTTACACCGACTCTGCCTTGAATAACATTTTCACGAGAAGCGGAATTGTGTACCATGTAACTTTTTCATCTGTCCTTAGATAATGTTGGTTATCTTGAGCAATTTCTAAGCCATCCTCGAGATTTTCTAAATCAGTATCATTTTCAAATTCGTCATAATCGTCTTCTAGAACTTCTGGGTCAAAATTTATATCGTTTTGATTACTAGGTTCGTTATCAAAATCATCATTTAAAGCTTCTACTATATCGTTCTCACACATACCTTTTGTTTGGTGAATATTCTGTGTTGTATCATATGGTTATATTTTAATTTTATTTTGCTATGAAAGTAAAAATAGGTAAACGTCCCTTGCTATTACTAGAAGTAGCAGACATTTTTATTATTTTTCAAATCACTAGTACATTTATTTCACTTATAAATTGTAATCAGTTTTCCAAATTTTACTCAAAATAACACTAAATCGCTAATCTAAAGAACACAATAAAAAGAATAACATTTACGTAATATATAACAAAGTAATATAAAACTTAAAGCCTACTTAAATCTTTAATTTCAAATAATATTAATAGCCGCCAATATAAAAATTTCTATATGGGTCATCCGATGGGCGATGACCCAAAAATATTATGTGTTTACAAAACGTGAATCCATCTACAGGGAAAAGTTGTAAACAACTTAAGAGTATTTTTATTAAATTTTCTAAAATTTATACACTGAACAGAAAGTATTTTAAAGTTCAAGCATTTTTAGTACAATTTTTTCATCTTTCAGATCATTTTTGGTCATGAAATGACCCTAAAATAATAGAAGTGTTAAATTTTATTATTTAAAAATGATTGGGTCCGGATTATAAATACCGTACAGTATTTAAAAAAAACTTTTTTTATCCACCGTGCGAACATCATGTGATTTGGTTTTTCCGTAGCTAAAAAGACAATCTCCTGCTGCTGCTGCTATTCGTGTGCCCTGTTTTTTAAATTTTTGAAAACAAAGAATTACAATATTTCTTACTAAATAAGAAACTATAACAAGAAAAGATGTAAAAACATATGAAAAGAAATGGTTTGATTCTTAAACGATACTCTTTAGATTTTACTTCTACTACAGACTAGACTACCCACATATTATGTACCAGTACTATTACCTACTACCAATACAACTATAATATTATAATGTACAAATTACAATACAATGTACATTTACATACGATATTATGTTATTAGAAAATAGCAGCACAATATTAATCAAATAATAGGCATAATACAGTTTTGTTAAAATTTTTTATTATATAATAAATTCTTACTCTAATACATATATAACTTAATAAAATAAGTTAAGTCCGATTTATCACAGCACTTATAACTAAAATCTTTTTTTTAATTTTCATGTAGTTTAAAATTATTTTAAAATATATTTTCCCACCCATTATCAGATAAAATTACAAAAAATAATATTTGTTCTAAAAATTCTATATAAAATCTTTAAATTTGCACGAACTTTTTTTCTCACTGTTCATACTAAATAATATATACAGTCATTCCTCGTATAACGACACCCCATATAATGATAAAAAATATTTTATGACTTTTTTTTTAGCTTAGCGACAGTTTCCTCCTATAGCGACATATAAAAAAAGCATTTTTGAAAAAAAAAACAAATACATAAATAAACGAGGAAGAGTGCAGTAGAGTAGACTGTGTCAACTCTCCGATACCCATATGAACGTAATATATCCTGTTTCTATAAAACTTGACCATCTTTTAAAAACTTTCAGACGTTTTAGTACCGACGTTAACTACAGAGATATATTTATGTAAATTGTGGATTTGTATCACAGCTACCAGAATGTATTGCACAAGCACAACTAGATTTTACAGAAGTTGTTGCCATAAAACTTGATCATCGTTTGTAAGATTTCAGACCCCTAGCTTCATTAAGTTCCAAGAGGTGCAAACAGCCTGAACCGGCTGCTCTAGACCGACCAAATTTTACAAAAGTTGTTGACATGTAACTCGACACCTCTTTACTAAATTTCAGATTCCTAGCTTCAGTAGACACCGAATAATTTTCATTTAAAAAGAGAAGTTGTATGACAGCTGCCGGAACCTGTCGTACCATCACAACCAAATTTTACAGAAGTTGTTGCCATAAAATTTGATTTTTATTTGTAAGATTTCAGACCCCTAGCTTCATTAAATATCAAGAGATGCAAGAAGCTTCAGGCTCTATGCTCCAGACCAGGGTCCGGATGATCTAGACCAATCAAATTTTACAAAAGTGTTTCGCATGTAACTCGACATCTCTTCACTAAATTTCAGATACCCAATTTTTTTTTTTTTCTTTATTATCGTATTTTATAATTTAGATTACATTAATTATTATTTTATATAAAGTGTTTATTAATACAAGTTTATTTATTTGACCGTAGCCTGAGCTGTCTGGTCTGATAAAATTCATTAAAAATAATATTCATTAAAAATAATAAAGTTAAATATAAACATAATAAAAAAAATAAAAATAATAATACCTATTATCTATTTATATATGTATATGAAAAGTTTTTACATTTTTTTATTTTTTACTTTTTCTTTTTTTTTTCTTTTTTTGAAATAAACTAAGACTATAAATTTAAATTTAATCCACATATGACTACATGTTTAAATAGAATACAAGAACTAATACAGCAGATAACATTCCCTCGACCTTCCCTTTATTTTCTCACTTTTTAGCACATTTCCAAAAAAAATTTTGAAAAAATGTGCTTATTAGTTTCACTCTGTCCGTCTGTCCGTTCGCCCGTCTGTTTACAAAACTTGTTCACCGTTAAAGATAGAGAAAAAGAATTTTAACCATGGGTAGGTCTTACGAAAAAAATAATTTTGTGGAACACCTTTTTCATATAGCCAAATCCATTACTGAGCTACAGCCCCTCAAACTTTGAAAAAACCCTATTTTTAAATGCATATGTCTTATGTTATGCTTAAGATTTTTTCAATCCCAAAACGTCATTAGACAGGTATTTTTTTTAACTTTGTAAATTAATATCAAAATTACACATTTTTTTAAAATTTAGTATTTAAATTTTCCGGTATGTGAAAACCAAATTTTGCATGATTTTTCTACTTTCATGACACCGGCACGCTTTTAGATATAGGCTTGAAATTTTGAGGCAAGAAAGAACTTTTAGAATTAGTATAAGTTTGGTCAGAAAAATTTTTTTGGGCCACCCCTGTTTATGAGCTATTAGGGCTCAATAATTTAAAATTAGCTTTTTTTAAACATCTATAACTTAGGTACGTGTACACATTTTACTTCGGAAAGATATAAAAATTAAAGCCACAGTAATATATTTTAACGTGTGTTAAAGGTTTATTTTAGTTATATAGGGTATCAGAGTTACAGCTCTTCAAAATTGCGAAAAAGCCCTATTTTCAGATGTATATATCTCAGGCTCTGCGTAATAGTTTTGCAATCTAAAACCGCCAGAAGACTGCAAATTTAATTTATCTGGAACCAGAGATTTTCATTTATCTGGTCGGAGAGATATCGTTCAAAATTTAATTTTTCTGGTTCGAGAGATTTTCAATTTCCATAGCAGTTTCTTGTTCATTTGAGTTGGGCGATCTATATAGGAAACAGAAATGTATGACATGTTTTTCAACGAGGAGTTTGACGCGAATATAGTGGATGGTTGGGCTGGAACATTTATATTTTGAAAGTGTGTTGAAAGCGATGTCATTTTTGTAGAGAGCGATACCTCTTTTGGGTACGAAGTTTGGGTAGCCGGTAACATTAAAGTTATCATTGTGGCTACTGACTTGTGTTTCACATAGGGCTAAAATTGCTGGCTTAATTGAACTAAGATGGCAATCGAGTGCATGAAAATTCATTTGTAACCCGCGTATGATACAGAAATTAAAATTGGTAATATTGTTGGAAAACAATTAATATAAAACAAAGAAAATCAAAATAATATTACAATTAAAATCAAGTTTAAAATTAAAATCAAAATTGAAATCAACATCAAAAGTGAAAGTGTACGATTTAAATAACAAGAGCTTGACAACACTTTAAAATAAATTATTATCAATAACAATACTTTAATATCGACATTAATATTTTAATTTAGTTTATAATTATAACTGATGCCTCGAATTTTGCTTTAGGCGCTGTGCAAGGGAAGATAGTTAATGACCTACTGATCGGTTGCTCTAGCAGATCCCTAAACAAGCACGAGCTAAACAAACCGATAATTGAGAAGGAATTATTAGGAATACATTGGACAATAACATATTTCAGACCCTACGTGTATGGTAGGAAGTTTACAACAGTAGCGGACCACAGACCACTAGTAAGGCTATTTTCACACAACCACCAATTTTCAAAGATGACGAGAATAAGGTTAGGGTTAAGATTATCTAGCAGACTATAACTTTAACATTATATACAAGCAAAGCAAGATTATATTTATACGATTTATACGAGATTATTATTATACGAACGCTGATGCCCTGTCAAGAATATAGATAAATTCTAACATTTTAAAAGAACTAATACCAGTAAATAAAGTAAATATAGTAACCAGAAGCAAAAAAATAACAACCGCAAAAAAAAATAATGATGACAGACCATTGACACAGAAGAACCCAGAACTTCATATGTGGCAATGTACCTCGATATCTGGAATTAAAAAATTTAAGAAATTAAAATTTGAAATTATAAAAAAGGATGATAATAAAATGCCGAAAATGTATACAAATAATAAAGGGCATATTATGGTACCAAAACAAATAAGGAATAATCCATATTAGCACTTCGGTTGGAATTGGAAAAACTTATCCTGTAATACTAATAATACAAATTATGCACATATGTCGATATCAGTGAGATTAAGGGATAATCCATATCACGACTTAGATTTGATATTGAAGAAGCTTATCTTATATACAAAAAATATGAATATTAATGAACTAAAGCTAGGAGATAATGATACTATATTTGATAAAACAAAAATTAATGAATTGAAATAATGTTAGATAATGATACTATATTTGATAAAACAAAAATTAATGAATTAAAAATATTCTACAATAAAATCATAAATGAAAATAAATGACATAGTTTAAAAATATTAATATATGCCCCCTTCCCCCAATAAACGTTACAAAAAACGAAATGAAAGACAAAATAATCAAAGAATTTCATGAGACTCCACAAGGAGGTCATACTGGTATAAAGAAAACCATAAAATAGAACAACGCTATATTTGAAAAAATATGAATAAAATGGTTAACAAGTATATAAATAAATGCGAAAAATGTACACAGAATAAAATAACAAAATACAATAAAGAAAAATTTACAATAACAAACACACTAACCGCAGCTTTCGATCAAATTAGTATAGACACGGTAGTACCCCAACAAATTTTCAATAACGATAGATATATTCTGACAATTCAATGTGATCTAACTAAATACGTAGAAGCAATTCCAATAGAAAGCAATTAAACAATAATAATCGCTATGGCACTTGTAGGTAACATCACTCTGAGATGCGGTCATTCCAAAAGTATAAAGACAGACTTTGGTACAGAATTCGTCAACCAAATTTTTAATAATATTTGTCAACCTATCAAACTAAAAAGAGATTGAAAACAACACCAGAGAATTATATACTATAGAAAAAAATAAATATACTTATCTAAAGTCATCCTGGGTCCACACCATCCAAGACCCAACGTTCAACATCTAAGGAATCAACACCTAAAAATAAATCAATTATTATCTATTTGAAATGTTAAAACTTACCAATAATAATCCAAGTTGAATTATTCTTACCCTCAATGAATAATTTTGTTTGTTTTTTAAAATTAGAAAATTTTTCTTCATTTTGATAATTTTTAATATTAATTAGTATTATAACATTGTTACTATACTGTATTTAGTGTTTAATTTATTAATCAACAATTACCGAAATCTTCTTTCTCTTTTTTACTAAAAGAAATTATTATTATTATTTCATAATTGTAATACATAGTATAATAGTTCATTTACTTTATAATTAGTTTTATTCATCACCAGATGTCATCGTCATAGGATAATATATTAATTTAATTAATTTTTAATCATCGCTTTTGGATAGATTTCTTATGTACTATGATCATTTGTCCCTTATGTAATATCGATGATCATTATTTTAATATATAATGAAATGTAATTTGTTACTGCTAAGGTCAATGAACTATATATACATAAGGAACTATATGATTATAATGTTAATAGCATTTTTTCAGTTAGAATAAAATTATGATGATAGTTTTTAATTTAAACAAAATATTTATTAACGACAATAGTAGGCACCACAATGTTGTAAAAATATGATTCGTGAATACCATCGTAGACGAAAATATAACGGTTTAAGTAAAATACTACAAAATGTTAAGGAAATTTCAAAATAATCAATTCGAAATATAGGTGACATCACTAGGTACCGTTTTGTAAAATTTCAAGGCAATCGAACAATGTACTTAAAGTAAAGTAAGTAAAGTACAATGTACTACAAGTAAAGTACCCAAATATTGTACAATATCGGTAAAGTCGCGAATCGCGTAGGCGTAAAGTTCCAGAATAACATAATTATAGTCAGGCGAGTAAATGGTTTTATAGCATTTTTTATTCTACAACTAACCTGTATGCTTGGTACTAAAACATCAAAAAAACAAATAAATGTAACAGTAAGTCGATGCAACCGACTTATAAATACCCTACACCTAAAAATTCGAATTAAATTAAAAATCTATAAATTTTTTGGCAGCTGCTTGAAGTTCTTCCCTTTTCTGTATTATTCAACTTGAATTTCAGGAACGTAAAAGTGGCATCCTCTTGGCATATGCTTGACACCTTTATAAAAAAATTTAAGTTTCTATCTTTATTAATTTCGAAGATTGTTAGTCCTTGGGAGGTGTGTGTCAGGTAACCGAATTGCCACTCCAATTCATCGAATCTATCTCAAGAACATAAAGAAAAGGAACATAAAGAAAACAAGCCAGAACACCATTGTACTAAATTTAAAGGATCTACTTTTGTTGGTTTTGAAGATATGCTCGTTGCTCTTTTGCTCGTCGGGAAGTTTCCAATATACGAACCCACGGTTCAAATTCTCTCAAATGTCAGTTTCCAATTTTACAGAAAAGGACACATGACAGAATGCCTATGTACTAAAAATAAAAGTTCTATCTTTGTTGATTGTAGAGATAAACTCGTTTGCTCTGGGGCTCGTCCGGAAGCTTCCAAGATTTGAACCCATGGACGAAATCCTCATAAATTTCAGAAACATAAATCAAACATGAAGGAACACCATTCTGCCTAATTTAAAGGTTATATCTTTGTTGCTTTTGGAGATAATATCATGTGGTCTGAGACTCGTTCGGAAGCTTCCAAAATCCGAATCCAAGGACCACATCCTCTCAAATTTTATAGACCTAAATCAAACATGAAAGAACACCATTCTGCCGAATTTAAAGGTTATATCTTTGTTGTTTTTGGAAATAATCTCATTTGCTCTAGGCTCGTTCGGAAGCTTCCAAATCCAAAAAATCCAAACCCATTGACCATATCCTCCTAAATTTCAGAAACATAAATCAAACGGGAAGGAACATCGTTGTAAAAAATTTAAAGTTTCTATCTTTGTTGGTTTTGGAGATAATCTCGTTTGCTCTGGGGCTCGTTCGGAAGCTTCCAAAATACGAATCCATGGTTCAAATTCTTTTAAATGGCAGTTTCCAATTTTATATAAAAGGAAACATATCAACACACTCTTGTACTAAAAATAAAGGTTCTCTCTTTGTTGGTTGTGGAGATATACTCGTTTGCTCTGGAGCTCGTTCGGAAGCTTCCAAGATAAGAACCAATATACCAAAATCTCTCAAATTTCAGAGACTGAAATAAAACATGAAAGAACACCACTCTGCCAAATTTAAAGGTTCTCTCTTTGTTGGTTGTGGAGATATACCCGTTTGCTCTGGGGGTCGTTCCGAAGCTTCCAAGATAAGAACCCATGTACCAAAATCTCTTAAATTTCAGAAACTTAAATAAAACATGAATGACCACCATTCTGCCAAATTTAAAGGTTATATCTTTGTTGTTTTTGGAGATAATCTCATTTGCTCTGGTGCTCATTCGGAAGCTTCCAAAATCCAAACCCAAGGACCGAATCCTCTTAACTTTCAGAGACATAAGTCAAACGGAAAGGAACATCATTGTAAAAAATTTAAAGGTTCTATCTTTGTTGGTTTTGGAGATAACCTCGTTTGCTCTGTAGCTCTTTCGGAAGCTTTCAATATACAAATCCATGGTTCAAATTCTTTCAAATGTCAGTTTCCAATTTTAAAGAAAAGGAAACATAACAGCACACTCTTGTACAAAAAATAAAGGTTCCATCTTTGTTGGTTGTGGAGATATACTCGTTTGCTCTGGGGCTCGTTCGGAAGCTTCCAAGTTCCGAACCTATGAACCAAATCCTCTCAAATTTCAGAGACTTAAATAGAACATGAAAGAACATCACTCTGGGACATTTAAAGGTTATATCTTTGTTGGTTTTGGAGATAATCTCATTTGCCCCGGAATCATTCTGAAGCTTCCAGAATCTGAACCCATGGACCGATTTTATCCAGATTTTAACTTAGCCTTCCTTTCGTAATTAGTAATCTACTATATAAATTTCATCAAGATAGCTTTATTAGTTTTTGAGTTATCGTGCGAATGGACGGACGGACATCGTTAAATCGACTCAGGAGGTGATCCTGATTCAGAATATATATACATGTCCTTATCTAACTCGCTTCCTTTTGGTGGTTACAAACACCATACCAAAGTTAATATACCCTATACTTTAGGTGTAGGGTATAACAAGTAAATGTAACAGTAAGTCGATGCAATCGACTTATTAATTCCCCACACCTGAATTATTTGAATTAAATTAAAAATCCATAAATATTTTGGCAGCTGTTTGAACTTCGAACTTCGGGCTCTTCTCTTTTCTGTCTTATTCAACTCGAATTTCAGGAACGTAAAAGATGCATCCTCTTGGGACATGCTTGACAACCTTCTGGAAAATTTCAAGTTTCTATCTTTATTAATTTCGAACATTTGCTTGTTAGCTCTTGGGAGGCGCTTGTCAGGTACCCGAATTGCCGCTCCAATTCAAAAAATCTATCTCGGAGATAAAGAAAATATGCCAGAGCACCATTGTACTAAATTTAAATTTTCTATTTTTGCTGGTTTTGGAGATATGCTCGTTTGCTCTTGTGGTCTTTCGGAAATTTGCAAAATACGAACCCTTGGGAAATCCTTCCTAATTGCAGAATAATAGTATAGGGTATATTAACTTTGGTATGGTGTTTGTAATTACCAGAAGGAAGCGAGCTAGATATGGACATGTATATATATTCTGAGTCAGGATCACCTCCTGAGTAGAATTAAAGATGTCCGTCCTGCCGCCCGTCCTTTCGCACGATAACTCAAAAACTACTTAAGCTCTCTTGATGAAATTTATATAGTAGGTTACTAATTACGAAAGGAAAGTTAAGTTCGACTCTGGACAAAATCGGACAATGGGTTCGGATTCTGAGAGCTTCCGAATGATTCCGGAGCAAACGAGATTATATCCAAAATCAACAAAGATAGAACCTTTAAATTTTGTACAATGATGTTCCTTACCGTTCAATTTAGGTCTCTGAAATTTAAGAGGATTTGGTTCATGGCCTTAAATTTTGGAAGCTTCCGAACGAGCACCAGAGCAAATGAGATTATCTCCAAAACCAATAAGGATATAATCTTCAAATTTGACAGAGTGGTGTTCTTTCATGTTTTATTTATGTCTCTAAAATTTGTTGAGAGGATTTGGTTAATGGGTTCGGATTTTGGAAGCTTCCGAACGAGCCCCAGAGCAAACAAGATTATCTGCAAAATCAACAAAGTTATAACCTTTAAATTTGGCAGAACGGTGTTCTTTCATGTTTGATTTAGGTCTCTGAAATTTAAGAGGATTTGTTCCGTGGGTTCGGGTTTTGGGAAGCTTCCGAACGAGCCTCAGAGCAAATGATATTATCTCCAAAAACAACAAAGATATAACCTTTAAATTAGGCAGAATGGTGTTCCTTCATGTTTGATTTATGTTTCTGAAATTTGTGAGGATTTGGTACATGGGTTCAAATCTTGGAAGCTTCCGATGAGTTAAACGAGGTTATATCTTTATTGGTTTTGGAGATAATCTCATTTGGTATAGTGCTCGTTCGGAAGCTTCCAAAATCCGAACCCACGAATTAAATCCTCTCAAATTTTAGAGACCTAAATCAAACATGAGAGAACACCATTCTGCCAAATTTAAAGGTTATATCTTTGTTGGTTTTGAAGATAATCTCATTTGCTCTGGGACTCGTTAGGTAGCTTCCAAAATCTAAACCCATGGACCATATCCTCTTATATTTCAGAAACATAAATCAAACGGGAAGGAGCATCATTGTAAAAAAGTTAAAAGTTCTATCTTTGTTGGTTTTGGAGATAATCTCATATGCTCTGGTGCTCGTTCGGAAGTTTCCAAAATCCAAACCCATGGACCAAATCGTCTCAAATTTTAGAGACTTAAATTAAACATGAAAGGACACCACTCTGACAAATTTGAAGGTTATATCTTTATTGGTTTTGGAGATAATCTTATTTGCTCTGGTGCTCGTTCGGAAGTTTCCAAAACCTGAACCCATAGACGAAATCCTCTCAAATTTTAGACAGTTAATTTAAACATGAAAGACCACCACTCGGTCAAATTTGAAGGTTATATCTTTATCGGTTTTGGAGATAATCTCATTTGCTCTTTTGCTCGTTCGGAAGTTTCCAAAACCTGAACCCATAGACGAAATCCTCTCAAATTTTAGACAGTTAATTTAAACATGAAAGACCACCACTCGGTCAAATTTGAAGGTTATATCTTTATTGGTTTTGGAGATAATCTCATTTGGTATAGTGCTCGTTCGGAAGCTTCCAAAATCCGAACCCATGAATTAAATCCTCTCAAATTTTAGAGACCTAAATCAAACATGAGAGAACACCATTCTGCCAAATTTAAAGGTTATATCTTTGTTGGTTTTGGAGATAATCTCATTTGCTCTGGGACTCGTTAGGTAGCTTCCAAAATCTAAACCCATGGACCATATCCTCTTAAATTTCAGAGACATAAATCGAATGGGAAGGAACATCATTGTACAAAATTTAAAGATTCCATCTTTTTTGGTTTTGGAGAAAATCTCGTTTACTCCGAAATCATTCGGAAGCTTCCAGAATCCGAACCCATAGACCAATTTTGGCCAGATTCGAACTCAGCCTTCCTTTCGCAATTAGGAACCTACTATATAAATTTCATCAAGATAACTTTATTAGTTTTTGAGTTATCGTGCGAACGGACGGACGGACGGACATCGTTAAATCGACTCAGGAGGTGACCCTGATTCAGAATATATATATATGTCCATATCTAACTCGCTTCATTTTGGTGGTTACAAACACCATACCAAAGTTAATATACCCTATACTTTAGGTGTTGGGTATAATAACATCTAAAAATAATAAGATAGTTTCTGATAATAGTAATTCTATTTCTAGCATTAACGTTTATAATTTAACTGTTCATACTAATAATAGTTCAACCGTTGACAAGTTATTAAACTCTAGGACAACATTCATAAATAATTCCTTGCTCATAATAAACACTAATTCAGACACTTACACTACTTCAAACATAACTCAGAACAACAAATCTCATAACCACAATACTTTTCAGAACAGTAATAACAACATAAACGTTTTTAATACTGCATCACTAACTAAATATCCTGAAATTACCAATTCTAATTGCGTTTCATTAATTGACCTTCTCCTTCTTCCTCAACTTCACCAAATGTTCCTTCTACTTCTAAATTCATAAACTTTGTTCAAGGTGAAACTCTTCACCTTCAATTATTAACCCGCTTTTACCACCGATAACAAGAATGACACAACAATCTCTTGCCAACAACTACTATACAGTTGCGCTTTCTAGGCTAAGAGAAGATATAGTCTATAACGTGGTCAGATTATATTTGTCATACTTGTTTGATGATAAATATAATACTGTGTTTGGAAGGTAAAACCAGAAGAAGTATAAAAGTTTTAATTGATAACGAAGGTTTACCAACCGAATACAAAAAATTATATAAATTATATATATAATTTCACGAAACTAAAGGTATATCTTCCAAAGATGTCTCAGACGACTTAAAGGCATACCGCAGTCATTGTAATAGTAATTATTACAATTACTTACAAGTTTCGAATGATAATTATAATAATTTTTTCGTGCCAATAAATAATTTAAATAAGATCTCTACATCTTTGATAGATACTTCAATTTTGATAAATTTATCAATATATTATCAAAATGTCAGAGGTCTTAGAACAAAATCAAGTCAAGTCTTGCTTAATTTAATAAGTTTAAATTTTGACGTATTTGCATTAACTGAAACTTGGCTAAATTCTTCAATTAACAATCTTGAGCTTTTCGATAGCTCATATTCTGTTTTTAGAAAAGATAGATATGTTGAACCTAATGTATCTAATAGTTACATTCCTAAGGGGGAAGGTGTACTGATTGCCGCCAAAAACTCTTCTAATGCAAACGAATTCCTATTTCTAACGCAGACTTGAAATCTGATCTTGAAATAATAGGTGTGAATATAAAATTTTCAAACAAAAATGTAAATATTGTTAACATGTAAATTCCAACTTCTTCGAATTTAAATATTTATATTACTCTTTTAAATGTAATAGATTCGATTTGCTGTAATTCAGTTCCTAATGATGAGTTAATTTTATGTGGAGATTTTAATCTCCCTAATATAACATGGATTATTCATGACGAAGAATCTTTTTAATTCCTGTTTCTTCGATGAGTGAAACTGATTCGCAATTTATTGATGACTTAAATACCAACAACTTACAAGAGGTTTCCCACCATCGTAATTTTAAAGATAAGCAATTGGATTTAATATTTACCTCTGATTGGTATATATCACTTTCTGTGACTCGGTGTTATCGCTTGTTCAGTTAGACCCTTATCACCCTTCAATAAGTTTTACCTATTGTTTAACTAGTTCCGTAAATCTTGGAGCAGCAGATTCTTATAGTTTTAATTTCAATAAAACCAACTTTCCCGGACTAATAAATTTCTTAAATACCTATGACTTCACGTCTATATTTAATAATATAGACCTATATCAAATGACAACTGGGTTTTATGAAATTATGTTGGAAGGTTTTACTCAATTCGTTCCTATTTCAAAAAAAAGATCTTCCCAACCCGGCCCACCATGGTTCACAAAGGAGCTTAGATCTCTCAGATATAAGAAAAACAAAGCCTGGCGTAAATATCTCAAATCAAAAGATATTAATGACTATAACAATTTTGTCATATTTTTGATAATTTTAAAACGTCATCCGATATTCTTTACAATAATTACATTAACCAAATGGCAAGTAAACTAATATCTGATCCGAAAAAATTTTGGAAATTCATAAATTCTAAACGTAATTGTGATGATTACCCTACATTTATGAATTTCAATTCTCTTTCAAGTAATGATCTTTTAGTTATTTAAAATATTTTCGTGAGTTTTTCAGCACTTCATATAGTAATTCTTCCTTTTCGCCAAATGAAAATTATTTCTCGTTTATGAACAGTTGGTATACCGGAAATAATTCTGAGCAAGTGTTCTAACATTCTCACTACGCCTTTAACATAACTTTTTAAAAACTCATTAAATTCCGGACTTTTTCCTTCTTTTTGGAAAATATCTTATATCAGACCAATTCACAAAAAGAATACTAAAAATGAAATTACCAGCTATCGTCCGATAGCCAAATTATCTTCTATTCCAAAATTATTTGAACTAATTATAACGGATTCAATTTATAATCACTGTTCTAATCTTTTAATTGATAACCAACATGGTTTTGTAAAACAAAACTCTACTGTGACAAACCTAGTTGAAACAACGTCCCTCCTCCTCAATAACATGGAAGAAGGTTTTCAAACAGATGTTGTTTATACTGATTTTAGTAAAGCAAACATAGTTTTATATTACTAAAACTAAAAAAATATGGCTTCCCAGAGTTTTTCCTAAAGTGGATATATTCTTATTTGTGTGATCGCTCCTATAGTGTTATATTAAAAATGTGACTTCAGAACCATTTTTGGCAAATTCCGGTGTTCCACAAGGTAGCCACCTTGGTCCTTTAATTTTTATTTTATCTGTAAATGATGTTACTTCTATGTTATTATGTTATGTTATTTCTAATTGTGAGCTTCAAGAGCTTCTATGTTATTATATTATTTCTAATTGTGAGCTTCAAGAGCTTCTATGTTATTATGTCATTTCTAATTGTGAGCTTCAAGTTTCCGCTGATGATATGAAAATCTTTAAAAAGATTACATCTAATAAGGACACCGTTCTTATGCAGAATGACCTTCAAAGCTTTAACAATTGGTGTGTTAATAATTATCTACTACTTAATGTAAATAAATGCGCATTGTTATCTTATACAAGTCCTTCTAGTCCTATTTATTTCAACTATAGCTTAGATTGTATTAGTTTATCTAAATTTACTTCAATAAAAGACTTAGGTGTGTATTTTGATTGCCAACTTAGCTTTAAAATTCATTATAATAATATTATAAATAAAGCTAATTCATTATTGGGGTTTTTTAAACGTTCCTCTAAGGGATTTTCAGATCCCTATGTTCTTAAACCGTTGTACACCTGTCTTGTAAGACCGAACCTGTAACATGCTAGTCAAGGTTGGTCTCCATTTTACATGGTACACATTGATAGGATCGAGGCAGTACAGAAAAACTTTCTTAGATTTGCCTTACGCCACTTGCCATGGTCAAATCCTATTATTTTACCACAATATGAACAAAGGCTAAAGTTAATTGATTTGTGTACTTTAAGTTTTAGACGTGAGGTTTCTGATGTTGTTTTCATTACAGAGATTGTCAAGGGTTATGTTATTTATATGTTATTATATGGAACCCAAAAGAGTTATAATTACTTTAAAGACGATATATATGCTGAAGTGGAAGATTATTTCACCACTAATTATGAAATAATTGAAAGCCTTCAAACAGACTTTGCAGAAAACGCATCAAAGGAGGCTGAGACCAGCATAATACAATTTGACCAGTCGAGAATCACTTTGGAGTGCGGCTTGAAATTCCAAAGATCTCACTTGATAAATTCGATTATGATTACAAAAATTGGCAAACCTTCTATGATCTTTTTAGAACAATGCTTCACCAAAATTATTATCTTAGACCAGTCAAAAAATTGCAATATCTAAAGGTACATCTCGTAGGGGAACCAGAACAGCTTTTGCCCAAGGGGTCAGAGGCTTATTAGACACAACATCTGAATGTTTACGCTCTTGATAATGTGGATATTTCTACAAAGGAATGGGACCCGATTTTGTTTTTTGAATTGTTAACAAGCTTCCAACAAAAACCCATGAATTGTTGGGGCAAGAAACTTGCGAAATGAAAGAGTTGCCATCTTGGAAAACACTCAAAAAATTTCTAGAATCTAGATGCCGCACCTTAAATGCCATAAATAGCAGAAAACCAATACAGAAATAGCCAACAACCTTTTTTAACATCTATCGAAACAAAACTAAAACACAATCGTATCACATTGCAGCTCCAACTTCATTAAGAGCTAAAATAAAATCTAAAGAAGAAGTATAGATAGTACTATAGCAAGTTTTGGCAAAATTGTGCAAAATGCTGCATGGAATAATACAAAAAAAATTAAATATAAGCAGGTTATAATTATCCTAGATATATCTTAAATATGTTAAAAATAAAGAGAAAAACTAGACGTAGATAACAAAAAAAAAAGTGATCCAGCTGCTTTTTCAGTTGTTTAATAGAAATTTTGGAAATAAAGAGTAATAATTATAAAAATTAAGTGGAAAATTTATCAGCTAAAAAAGAAAAAAATTATTCTTTGTGGAAAGCAACAGAGAGTCTAAAAAAAGCTATCTTGCAAGTTCCACCAATGAAGGACAACGATAGTAAATGGGCAAAGAACAATCAGGAAAAGGCTGAAACCGTAAAATTGAATGGAGTAGATATACCCCAAGAAAACAAGGCAAAATACATACTTAGGAATGACATTAGACGTCAAGCTGAGATGGAAAGAGCACGTCAAGAAGTTGAATTAGAATCGAAATACAGACAAATATATTTGCCCTAGGTCGAAATTCTAGATTGCCAATAGAATATAAAATTTTGTTATATAACTAAATAATTATGGGATCAATCATGAAAGTCTTGTGAGTTAAGATTTTTTCCTCCTCGGAAAATTCTTTCAAAAAAAGGCACGCAACTTATAAGTTTCGTTTTTACATTAATAAAAAAAAACAAACTTTATTTTTTTAGATATTCTTTAATTTGACTTTACTGGTTACAGGTATGATAATAATAATTACTTTCAGAATAAAATATTACAGGTATTTATAGTTAAAAGGATGCATTGTCAGCGAAACATATATTATGTTAAAGAAATTTGGATAATTAATATTTAAAGTTTCCCAATTGTTATTAACTAATTTAATTCTGCTGACATTGCGTCTGAACAAAAAGGTGAACAACATATGAAATTTAGTTTACATAAAAATAAATGTTAATTATACAATATTAAGTTAAATTATATGTTAAGTTAAGTTATGGTTATATATTAGGATGATCATATAACTCCTCCCCCCTTTGTGTGAAGTGTGGGCCATCGAAGAGTTGATGCTGGTTTTCCTGGAATGTCATTTTGTGTGATATGATTTGTGACTGGAATACTAAATTGCTTTTCTGAAATTTTCTTATAAAAGAGGTATATTAGTATAATTATAGTAAAAAATAGAGTTACTAATATTATAATAAAATTAATGATTTGTTTTTCTGATGTTGCAACTTCCAATAGTTTTATTGTTTTTTGGTTTTCGATATGAAATGATTCTAATTTCTGTAGGTTTAGATCTTTGATGTTGTTTGAGTAGTTGATTCGTAGTGGTATTGAAGGTAACAAATGAATTTCATCCCAATGTTTTGTATTGAAGCTTTGGTAGTAAAAATTGTTTATTTCAATAGTGCAATTATTGTAATGTATTAACTTGGTCCCTTTAACTTTGATTTGATGAGGTTCACAGGATGATTTTAATGTTATTTCTGAACTGTTCATGATAAGAATGTAATTTGGTTCTGGCTGGATGATCTTTGGTACAAATAGTTGTTCTCTTAATGTGCAATTGGCTGGAAGGTTTTGGATTATTTTGCCAATACAGCTGGATTTTTCTGTTATTTCTTGATTTGTAGATTCAGTACAATAAAATATATTTTCTACTCTTGGACATGCTTCGTCAAAATATTGAATGTTATTAAGGTTATATGTTAAAAAAGGTTTTGTATGAATGGTTTTTGTATTATTAATAGGAAGTGGGATTACATGAATCATTGAGGATGATTCAGGGGATAAAATTGGAATTTTAATGTTAAAAATAATATTAGTATTATTATAATAGGCTTGTAAACCTAGTAATTGGTAGATATTCTCATCTGAATTGAATTGAATTGAATTATTATTAAATTTTTCTCGAATATCGCTTATTTCATTTATACTAAGAATTTGTTTTGATATAATGTTTAACCGAGCTAGTACTATTGCTTCTGCTAAACTTGTTAAGTGATTATTTAAAAGATCTATATTGTAGTTAATTTGATTGATATATTGAGATTGAATTACTAATTTTTCATTGTAACCTGATTTTAATATGCTATTTCTAAGTTCATCTTGATAATTTCTTAAATACAGCGAAATGGTTTTTTGTTGGTCATTTATATGTCTGGTAATATTGTTAAATCTTTCTTGCATTAAATAATTAATACCTATTTGGTTGTCAATTTCTTTATTTAGATTTTGTTGGTTTCTATTTAAAGTTTGAATTGCTTCGTTAATATTATGTGCATCTTTTGCATCCATGTTACCTGTTATAGTTTTTATCATGGTACCTAGGCCATTTATAAGACCTCTTTTAATTTTTAATTTTGGATATAAAGTATTTAATTTTTGATTTAAATTTTGTAATTTTGATTTAGTTATATTTATTGAGCCTTGTAATAAAGAGTCATTGTTTAAAGAATTTATAGTATCCTCGATTTTGTCAATGGTTTCTATGTATGTATCTAGTCTTACTATATGTAACAGATTGTTGTAACCTTTTATTGTTCTAGCTGTGCCTAATTTTAACGTAAGTATTTTATTCTCCGTCAGGTCTTGTATTTCCAGTCTCTGTCCGTTGACTGTTATTATTCTGAAATTTAAGTTTTCTTTTAATTTTAGCTTTATGAAATTTTCTATTTTTAAGATTTTTAATTGTTATTTTCCTGTTTTCTTTTACCCTATGTTTTGAAAATCTTGGTGTCATTTTATTTCTTTTAAATTCTTTTCTAAATATTTGATCGTTTTCTTGATAGTTTTCTGGTTCTTGTCTATTTTTATTTAATTTTTCGATTAAGGTTTTTGTTTTATTTTCTACTAATTTTTCTATTTCTGGGAAAAGCTTATTTTGAAATTCGTTCAGTTTTTCTAGGTAGTCATGTTCGTTATTAGGTGAAATTTGTTTTAGAAAGGTGTATGGTCTTCCGTAAAATAATTCGTACGGTGTCAGTTTTGTTGTAGAATGTACTGCATTGTTATAAGTTATTAAACATTCATTCAAGATGTCGTCATGGTCTTTGTCTCTTGATTTTTCATGTACTATTCTATATATTTCAGTTAAAGTAGAGTGCATTCTTTCTACAATGCCATTACTACTAGTTTGTTGAAATGATGTAAGATGGTGATTGATATTATATTGTCCACAAAAATCTTGAAATATGGTTGATGTGAATTCACCGCCTTGGTCTGACACAATTGTTTCTGGAATGCCGTGAAGGCTAAAGAAATTTCTTAGAGATTTTATCATATTTAAACTATTTCTGTTAGTTACCGTGTAGGCTGCCGCAAATCGAGAAAATTTGTCAACTATAGTTAAGATTTTATGATTATTTATTGAATATATGTCTATGTGTAAAATTTCCATAGGTTTCTTAGCTATTACAGGTATTTCGTATTTTGGTTTAGGTGGGTGACGGTCATATTTTAATAAATTGCAAGTATCACAATTATTTATTATTTTACTAATTTTTTCCTTCATTAATGGAAAATAAAATTCTCTTTTGAGATGAAGTATTGTTTCAGTGATACCTCTATGATTATTTTTTAAATGATAGTCCCTAATTGTTTTATCCTGTTCGTCTTCATTGATTATATCTTTTAGTATTTCGGTACAACGAATAAGTTTTAATGATCCACATCTAGCGAAATGTTTTGAAAAAGAACTTTGAATGAGTTTAAAAGTAGAATCGTCTGTATATATAGCGGTAAGTTTGTTATGAGGTACAAATTTCTTTAAAATGTCAGTTATGGTTTCTTCTGTAAAGTTAGGTAACCTTATAGTTCGTTTTTGTTTATTCCGAAAAGGTACTTCAAGTTGAATTGGAGGTTTTCTATCTGAGATTGACAAAATTAACTGATGGTTAAATTCATTTAATGGTCGTATTGCAATGGGAATTCCGTCATTCATATCTTCTGAAGCTGAATGAACAGTTGATCCAAATGTTCCTTGTACAGTAGAATTTGCATCAAGATCGTGTGCATGTATTTCATCTATTTTAATGCGACTTAAAGCATCGGCATTTGAATTTATTACGCCTTTTTTATACACAATTTCATAATCAAACTCCTCGAGTTTTAGTCGCCATCGAACAAGTCTTGAGTTGGGTTCTTTAAGATTCATCAACCAAACTAAAGGTTTGTGATCGGTTACTATCTTGAATTTGTTTCCAAAGATGTAAGGCCGGAAATATTTTGTTGCCCAAACTATGGCCAACAGTTCCTTTTCTATGGTTGAATAGTTAATTTCAGAGCTTGTTAACGTTCTACTTGCATAGCATATCGGTTTATCTTGTCCAATTGTTCCTTGTGAAAGGATGGCACCAATGGCAAAATTGCTTGCATCAGTAGTGACTATAAAAGGTTTAGAGAAATCCGGGTATTGAAGGATTGGATCATTCATTAGAATATCTTTACAGGTTTCAAATGTTTTAATATAACGTTCGTCTAGTATAATTTTCTTACCTTTTTTCAAACATTCAGATAAAGGTTTGGTAAGTTTTGCGAAGTCCTTGATAAACTTTCTATAATATCCTAGAAGACCAAGAAATGATTTTATCTCTTTTGGGGTCTTGGGTAAAGGAAATTTCTTTATAGCATGAATTTTATCAGGATTCGGTTTAACTCCATCAGTTGTTACAAGATGTCCAAGAAATGCAATTTCTTTTTTTAGAAATTCTGATTTATCGAGTTGGACTTTAAAATTAGCTTCTTGTAATTTTTTAAATACCTTCCGAAGGTTCTCGCAATGTTCCTGGAGAGATGTTGAAAAGATTATAATGTCATCGAGATAAACGAGACATATTCGTCCAACCAGATCTTTAAGAACATTATCCATCACACGTTGGAATGTGGATGGTGCATTCTTTAGACCGAAAGGCATACGGATATATTCATAATGACCTCCGTCTACCGAAAATGCGGTCTTTTGTATATCTGCAGGATTCATCTCGATTTGATGAAATCCGCTTGCAAGATCTAAAGTTGAAAAGTAAATACATTTACCTAATTTATCCAGTATTTCATTTATATTAGGCAAGGGGTATTTATCGCTTACGGTCTTTTCATTTAATTTGCGATAGTCGATTACTAATCGCCATTTTTGTTTACCGCTTGCATCGCGTTTTTTCGGAACAATCCAAACAGGTGAACTCCAAGGGGAGTAACTGTTTCGAATTATACCTTGATTTAACATATCCTTTATTTGGGTTTGGATTTCATTCTTATGAATGTATGGGTAACGATAAGATTTGGCATAAATAGGCGAATCATCTGTTAGCTTAATATTATGTTTAATCTGATTAGTAAAAGTGAGAGATTGACCTTCTTTAAAGAAAATATCTTCATATTCTTTACAAACTGCTAATAAATTTCGTTTTTCTTCGTTATTTAAATGTGAGGTTCTTATTAAATCTACTATATCTTGACGAGAAATATTTGAATTACAATTGTAATTAATTTTGAAATTATTTATTTCAGAAAATTCTTCTTTTAAAAATGGGTGAACTTTAATAGGTTGGTCTACATAAAGAATTTCTTCTTTATTTGAAATGTTGGTAACTTCTATCAAACTATACCAATCTTTTGCTAAATAAATTCCTTCTGAAACTAATATTTTTGGACAAATTTCAATGTTATTGATATGAATGCTGCCATTTTTATAATCTACTGGTAGTTTTACAATTAATTTTGATTTAGGTGGTATTTGAATTTGTTCAGAAGTTAAGTTAGGTTTAAAGTGAAGATTTATTTCTGTATTTGCAGTTAATAATTTTTTATTTGCAATATCTACTTTGGCTTTTAGAAGAGTAAGAATGTCTAATCCGATGAGTCCATCGAAATAGCCGTGAAATTTAAAAAGTAAAAGTTCCATTTGACCTATTTGTTGGAATTCCTTAAATATTGGTAAGGTAATTTTTTTGTTTATTTTATGTTTATTTAAACCTGTAACTATTGTAACTGGTTCAATTTGGGTTATGTTATTTGGGTCTACTAAAACGGGGTTAATAAAAGAAGAGGAAGCTCCTGTGTCAATTAGAAATTTTAATGGCTTATTATTATATAAAATTTGTATATATGGTAGTATATTTCCATGTTTATTAACATCTATGTATCCGGTGGGTTTGAATCGGCAGGTAAGCAAAAATTTGAATCATCTACTTCTATATCAGGTTTTTCGGAAATGTCTTCTTCTATATTATAGTTGTAATAGTTGTCCAAGTTTGTATAAAAATGATCATTAGAATAAATGTTGTCATCTTTTGGATTTTGTTCTTCTACGTTAAAAAGTTCTTCGCTAATAAAGTTGGGTAATTGCGTATTTTGTCTAAAGTTATTAAATTTATTAAAGTTTGGTCTCTGAGTTGAATTTTGATTTCGAATTAATGATCTTGATCTGGCTGATCCAATGTCCATTGGGGTTGGTCTTGGCTGATATGATGTAGTTGGTCTGTTATACTGTGCTAACTGATTATTAGCTGCGGGTCTAACAAATTGATTCCTTTGGTTGTTAAAGAAATTGTTGTTGGTACGATAATTAAAAGGATTATTCGGTCTAGGTTGAGTAAAACTATTATTATTATTTTTTGGAATTATTCCTTGTCCTCCATTTGGTCTATATGGTGTTGTAAAATTACTGAAATTATTGTTATTTTGAATGGGCTTTATTTTAGAAGTCTGCTGATTAAAAACTCTTGTATAGAATATATTTTGTTCCTTTATACAATAAGAGAATGCAACTGCTAAAGATTGTGGTCGCATAGCACGGATGGTTGACCCTAATGGTTCTTTAAGTCCTGATAAGAAAACGTTAAGACACATTTCATTATAAAGATCTTTCTTTGCAGCTATAACACTTTGAGCTTTTTCATGTATGTTTATATGATTAAACATGGTAGCTTGAATTTCTATAACGTCAGAATAAAAATTTTCTACTGTTTTGTTATTCTGTTTTAACGTATGCAAATCTTTTATAAGGGATGTCTCGTTTCTTTTATCAGAGTAATGAAGAATCAGGTTCTCTTTCATTTTTTCCCATTCTAATGGAGTTCCATACATATTTAGAACTTCATTAGCCTGTCCTTCAATTTTGTTTCTAATTGCCCTAAGAATAATTTTGTCATACAAAGTCCCGTCAATTTCAGTTATTAAAGTTAGGATTCCTTCGACATTGTCGATGAAATCGTGCAATAATCTTGGATTTCCATCGAATTTTGGTAAATCCTTTATTGCATCTGGTATTCTAAGACTGTTATAAATGCGATTGATAGCGTCACTGTTTTGCATTATGGTTATTTCCGAATTGTACGAGTTAAAACTATGAACAGAATCTAAGCTTGAATTTAAAAGGTTATCAAGATTAATTTGGTTATTGTTTTCGAAATCTAGGGAAGCAGGAGTACTAGTTAATAAATTTTCAGATAAATTTCGAGGAGAATATGGAGCAACTCTAGGTTTAAAGTCTTTTGACCTTTTGAACATTTATATTTTTCTAAGAAATAAGTTTTTTTTTTTTTTTTTTTTGAATAATTCACTGTGCCTAAGGCAGCCTCACCTTAGGTATCGAAGAATAGGCTTGATCACAGTGAAAATATTAAAAATTTTAATTTTTTATACTTTTTATTTTATAAATTTTTTTTCTTATTATCTTATATATTTATAATTTTCTTATATTTTTTGTTTTCTCTTACTTTAATTTAATAGGAATTGATTTGGAAGGAAGTATAGGATAGTAATAAAAATTTTGACTTACGTGAGCATGAGAAGAAAAATACTCATTGTATCTGTAGGCTCGTTGTTGTTCTAGGATCCAAATTAAAGAACTGAAGTTCACCAGTTGACCTTTTGATGTGTTTCCAATTTGCACTTTATATAATATACAGCTTAATCTTGTTGCTTCCAAATTATTCACGTTCACAAAAATTCTGGATTTCTAATTTTTCACAATATTCCTTTGTGGTATTAAATTCCAGTTTTAATAAATTATTTAATAACAATATTCCTTTGTTATAAAAATTTTCACAATTTTATTTTAATTTTATTAAAATGTTTTTATTTAAATTAAAAATAGTTTAATGTTTTTTTTTATTTTAATAATATATTTATTAAAATTTTTTTTTTTAGATATTTAATTTTAAGCGATATATATATTAACCGGAACACACTTTAATTAAAAGGATCACTGTTTTTGGATCCTACCGACTGCGCCACTTATAAGTTTCGTTTTTACATTAATAAAAAAAAACAAACTTTATTTTTTTAGATATTCTTTAATTTGACTTTACTGGTTACAGGTATGATAATAATAATTACTTTCAGAATAAAATATTACAGGTATTTATAGTTAAAAGGATGCATTGTCAGCGAAACATATATTATGTTAAAGAAATTTGGATAATTAATATTTAAAGTTTCCCAATTGTTATTAACTAATTTAATTCTGCTGACATTGCGTCTGAACAAAAAGGTGAACAACATATGAAATTTAGTTTACATAAAAATAAATGTTAATTATACAATATTAAGTTAAATTATATGTTAAGTTAAGTTATGGTTATATATTAGGATGATCATATAACTCGCAATCATTAAAGTCTTATGAATTGAAAAGAAAAGACTTTCCTTTGTATGGAAAATGTTTGGTGTCAAAAATATAAACTGCATTATCTTATTGAATAATATCTATATCTTATATAGATATTATATTATCTTATATAATATATTTATATAATAATATCTTTATCTTATTGAATTAATTATCTTTATCTTGAAAATAAAGACATTTTTTGTATGAAATTTTGTGGATTGAAAATAATAAAAAATAAAATTGGGAAAACTAGTTTTATTTGAGTTTCATTTTGGTGAAGAGATTGAAGAAATGGAAAGGGAAGTAAATACCAGGTTCTACCGTGAAAGACAAACTGATACCGCCTAAGAGATTTTTCGAATTTTTGGATATACAGATAAAAAGAAATTGGACTTTGAAAAAAAGTTATAGTATAAATATAATATAAGCATTTTCCTTTCTATTACTATGCAATAGCATTGGTTGTTACAAACAGCCGTATTTTGCGAATCATAAGTCGGATCGACATGATTTGAAAAAGGCAGTTACCGATTTTGTAGTAGAATTTAAAGTGGTAAACAGAAATAAAAAAAATTCGGTGGTTAAGCCCGCCCCAAAAAACGGACCTCTAAAACTTCCGGAAGTTCAGAACCGCAAAAACATCCGGAAAGCCACCTTCCGGAACTTTTTTAATTTTCTTTTTCATTTTTAGTTTCTATTACAGTATCGGGGACTAGGTTTTTTAAATCAGATCGGTCCCACTTCTGGTTCCTATGATATTGATGTTTAGTGTTCAAAGTCTACAGCTAAAATGCGTGTGACTTTAATAGTCTGAAGTTATGAAAAAAGTCATACAAATAAAGATTCATAATAACGAAAATAATGACTTTTTTCTTAAAAGAAAAAATTTTTTTCCAATGAGACTTTCATGATTGACAATTGATGGCTTTTTTCTAAAAAAGAAAAAAAGTCTTGACTCACAAACTTTCATGATTAACCCCTAAGCCAATTTGGACGTACGGCAAACAGCTTTGGGGTTGTGCCAAACAAACAAATATTCAGAGCTTTCAAAGTTTACGTAACATGGTAAGTGCTCATTGGTACGCACGAAATTTTAATTTATACAGGGATCTAGAAATACCTACTGTAAGCGATGAAATAAAGAAATATGCACTAAAACATAAGACCCGCTTAGACGAGCACATAAATGTAGAAGCTTAAAAACTCCAATATTGGGAAAATGCCATTAAAAGGCTTAATAGAACTAGGCTACTAGATTTAGCGATAAACACGGATCACCTTCACGGTTTCCAGTAGATCTATAAGAGTTAACGCAAAATTAATGGTTAGTTTTTCAGACTAGTTTTAATACATTAAGCCGGGCTGGTGTGTTTAGTGAGTTAAAGTCTCACATAACTGTGTTGATTCTCACCATCCTTACCCAAAGAAAAAAAAATATTTTGATTAAGAAATATTTACTAATAATATTTATATCAAATTCTGGAGTAAATATTATTTATTTAATAATATTATAAATTTGATACAAAAAACCTTATTTTTAAACAAAAGAAAGGTGTATTTAAAAAAATATTATATTTTAGATTTTGGAAGTAAAATTTAATTAAATAAAATTTTAATTTTAATTTTAATATAAAATAACTTTCAACAATATTTTAAATGGTGGAGAAATAGGGTTTATTTCAATTTAGAAGTTACATAATTTTGAAAGAAAAATTTTGTGAAATATACTAGTATATATGTAGATTTGTTTTTTGTTCGGATATGTTTGCCTATATACAGTGGATGTGGAACTAAGAAAAATAGATTGTATGCACCTACTTTTGAAAATAAAGCTTTTTGTCGTAGAAAAATGCTTTAGTGTTAGTAAAAAAGAGTGCAATGCAAATCTGTAGTTTAATAATGTGAATATAATTGGAAACATTAACAATTATTTAACTGCATTTTAATATACATACATAGATATTATAAAATTAAAAAAAAACATATAAGTTTGACAATTTTATGTACAATGAATTGTTTAATAGTGAAATGAGAAATTCATATTGTATGTTTAAGAGAAAAACAGACAAACAATGTTCAAACGTACGCAATACGCACTTTTTAATCTTTCAATCAAAGATTATCTATTATAAGAAGATGAGCCACTCCCAACATGTGACCGAATTTTCTTTGCTACTCGAAAAAAACAAAACTTAACCCGTCGCTTAAGTTGAAAAAAAATCACAAATAATATCTTTCGGGTAATTAAATGACCCACTTATATTTACATGAAAATTAATTAATTTTTATTTTTTTTTAATATTTTAATTTATTTATTTATTTATTTATTTATTTTAATATTACATACATTAATGTAGTGCAATATTATTGAACCATCGGCTACTAAGGCCATTATAGGTTTTTATACTATTATTAAATTATATACTAATATTATATATATATTATATTATATATTTATTTTGTTTATATTATATACTATATATTTACATTATATTTGGTCGTAATTGGGATATGCAGAGAAAAAAACTTACGACCTGTGCAGGGAACGAACCCACACTCCTTCGGTTAATACGCCACACATTTGGTACATATCGAACTATTGTGATCTTTTCATCAAAAAAAAACTTACTAGAGTGAACAGAAAGCTTACGAAGCTGTTTCTCTGTTCCATGAAGAGGCAAAAATTCTTACAGTTCCAGCAATAGTTATTCTTCTTTTTCAAAGTTATAACGCTAGGAGAAGTAAAAAAATTGTCTGTATTGATATTACGCCCAGTAAATTGGGATACCATATCTAAAACTACTCTTTCACCCTGGTTTTTTTTCAACAGGTGCATCTTTCGAATCTTTCCCAAGATAAACTTGGTAATTCAAACAAAAAGCATTTTCAGAATCAGCTGCCACCCAGGCTTTTATCCCATATTTTCCAGGTTTACTCGGCATGTAAACTTTAAATGGACATCTGTCTCTAAAAATTATTAGTTGTTCATAAACTGTAATATTTTCCTTCGGCACATATAGATATTGCAAATTGGCTATCCATTTTTCACAATTTGGGGCCAATTTGTCTCCTCGTAGGTCATGAATTCTTCGGAAGTTTCTGTCATCGAATGCAAGAATGCGTGAAATTTGAATAAACCGAGTAAGGGACATTATAGGCCTCAAAATTGGGCGACCATGATCTTCATTCCAAAGATTTAGAATGCTTTCACCACATGAAAGATAAATACCTGCAGCCAAAATAATACAATAACTGTCGGTATTTTGTTTAGAATCAATATATTTTATGAAAAAAACTTACCAATCAGAATCAAAATAACCGTCAAACTCGATATCATCAATTTCCGTAAAATCATTTTTATATATTCTTTTTCTTCAATATTAGAAAAGCGAATAACATCTTTTTTCATTGGCTCAGTAATGCACAAATTAAAAGAGTCTTTCAGCTCTGAAATGCTCTGAGTAGCGTAGGTTGTTACACCGACTCTGCCTTTAATAATATTTTCACGAGAAGCCGCGTGATAAAGAATTAGTAGATAGAATTGTGTACCATGTAACTTTTTTATCTGTGCTTAGATAATGTTGATTATCTTGAGCAATTTCTAAGCCTTCCTCGAGATTTTCTAAATCAGTATCATTTTAAAATTCGTCATAATCGTCTTCTAGAACTTCTGGGTCAAAATTTATATCGTTTTGATCACTAGGTTCGTTATCAAAATCATCATTTAAAGCTTCTACTATATCGTTCTCACACATACCTTTTGTTTGGTGAATATTCTGTGTTGTATCATATGGTTATATTCTAATTTTATTTTGCTATGAAAGTAAAAATAGGTAAACTTCCCTTGAAGTAGCAGATATTTTTATTATTTTTCAAATCACTTGTAAATTTATTTCACTTATAAATTGTAATCAGTTTTCCAAGTTTTACTCAAAATAACACTAAATCGCTAATCTAAACAAAGTAACAAAGTAATATAAAACTTAAAGCCTACTTAAATCTTTAATTTCAAATAATATTAATAACCGCCAATATAAAAATTTCTATATGGGTCATCCGATGGGCGATGACCCAAAAATATTATGTGTTTACAAAACGTGAATCCATCTACAGGGAAAAGTTGTAAACAACTTAAGAGTATTTTTATTAAATTTTCTAAAATTTATACACTGAACAGAAAGTATTTTAAAGTTCAAGCATTTTTAGTACAATGTTTTCATCTTTTAGATCATTTTTGGTCATGAAATGACCCTAAAATAATAGAAGGGTTAAATTTTATTATTTAAAAATGATTGGGTCCGGATTATAAATACCGTACAGTATTTAAAAAAAACTTTTTTTATCCACCGTGCGAACATCATGTGATGGGGCTTTTCCGTAGCTAAAAAGACAATCTCCTGCTGCTGCTGCTATTCGTGTGCCCTTTTTTTTAAATTTTAGAAAACAAAGAATTACAATATTTCTTACTAAATAAGAAACTATAACAAGAAAAGATGTAAAAACATATGAAAAGAAATGGTTTGATTCTTAAACGATACTCTTTAGATTTTACTTCTACTACAGACTATGTACCAATATTATGTACCAATACTATTACCTACTACCAATACAACTACAATATTATAATGTACAAATTACAATACAATGTACATTTACATATGATATTATGTTATTAGTAAATAGCAGCACAATATTAATCAAATAATAGGCATAATACAGTTTTGTTAAAATTTTTTATTATATAATAAATTCTTACTCTAATACATATATAACTTAATAAAATAAGTTAAGTCCGATTTATCACAGCACTTATAACTAAAATCTTTTTTTTAATTTTCATGTAGTTTAAAGTTATTTTAAAATATATTTTCCCACCCATTATCAGATAAAATTACAAAAAATAATATTTGTTCTAAAAATTCTATATAAAATCTTTACATTTGCACGAATGTTTTTTCTCACTGTTTATACTAAATAATATATACAGTCATTCCTCGTATAACGACACCCCATATAATGATAAAAAATATTTTATGACTTTTTTTTTAGCTTAGCGACATATAAAAAAAGCATTTTTGAAAAAAAAAACAAATACATAAATAAACGAGGAAGAGTGCAGTAGAGTAGACTGTGTCAACTCTGCGATACCCGTATGAACGTAATATACCCTATTTCTATTAAACTTGACCATCTTTTAAAAACTTGACAGCTACCAGAATGTATTGCACAAGCACAACCAGATTTTACAGAAGTTGTTGCCATAAAACTTGATCATCGTTTGTAAGATTTCAGACCCCTAGCTTTATTAAGTTCCAAGAGGTGCAAACAGCCTGAACCGGCTGCTCTAGACCGACCAAATTTTACAAAAGTTGTTGGCATGTAACTCGACACCTTTTTACTAAATTTCAGATTCCTAGCTTCAGTAGACACCGAGTTATTTTCATTTAAAAAGAGAAATTGTATGACAGCTACCGGAACCTGTCGTACCATCACAACCAAATTTTACAGAAGTTGTTGCCATAAAATTTGATTTTTATTTGTAAGATTTCAGACCCCTAGCTTCATTAAATATCAAGAGATGCAAGAAGCTTCAGGCTCTATGCTCCAGACCAGGGTCCGGATTAGATACCCAACTTTTTTTTTATTTTTTTTTTCTTTATTATCGTATTTTATAATTTAGATTACATTAATTATTATTTTATATAAAGTGTTTATTAATACAAGTTTATTTATTTGACCGTAGCCTGAGCTGTCTGGTCTGATAAAATTCATTAAAAATAATATTCATTAAAAATAATAAAGTTAAATATAAACATAATAAAAAAAATAAAAATAATAATACCTATTATCTATTTATATATATATATGAAAAGTTTTTACATTTTTTTATTTTTTACTTTTTCTTTTTTTTTTCTTTTTTTGAAATAAACTAAGACTATAAATTTAAATTTAATCCACATATGACTACATGTTTAAATAGAATACAAGAACTAATACAGCAGATAACATTCCCTCGACCTTCCCTTTATTTTCTCACTTTTTAGCACATTTCCAAAAAAAAATTTTGAAAAAATGTGCTTATTAGTTTCACTCTGTCCGTCCGTCCGTTCATCTGTTTACAAAACTTCTACACCGTTTAAGATAGAGAAAAAGAACTTTAACCATGGGTAGGTCTTACGAAAAAAATAATAAATACATATGTATGTACTTATATCTATGCCAATGCATATTATTCTTTTGTTGATGACATAAAATTAAAACGGTAAAATTTTTGTTAGCAGATTTAATATTAATCTTATGTTTGTTTTGTATTTGTTTACAGTTTTTATTATTTTTTACTTTTAATATTATTTTTTGAATGAAAAAAAATCATGTATCTACATTACAATAATAATAATAATAAATGGATGTATGAATGAATGTACATATATTTTTACGATTTCATTGCATGTAATTATTTTTATTGAATAAAACAAAATGTTATTAAATTATTAAAAGTTATTTTGCTTTGATATAAATTATTATGTAAAAAATCTATAAATTTTGGCATTGTACTTTTTGTGTAGTGGCGGTCGGTCCTGTGGTGGAGTTAGCTGATTTTTTTTCAATGAAAACACTAATATTTTTTTTATTTTTAAAATTATTATAATATCAAAAAGATTTTTCTCTGTGCTTGTTTACATTTATATATTTTATAATTTTTTTTCTATCATTCTTCTTGCTCTCATCTCTATTGTCAAAAACAGCTAATCAATTTAAATGTTATAACTTTATGAAGCTTATTGGAATACCAGTTTGCATATATATTCGAGCATGTCATAAAAAAAAAAAAAAGAAAAAAATTCAAAGTTATTTTTATTTTTTTCTTAAATGAGTGTCGATGACATTAATAACGTTAACGACAATATAAGGGTAAACCACGTAAACTTTGATAAAACTTCAACAATAAATAAATATAAAAATATTCTAAATATTTATTTAAATATTCAAAGTTTACGCAAAAAGTTGTATGAAGCTGAAGCTTTAATTAAATTTTGGTATTTACATATCATAGTTCTGACAGAAATTTGGTTGCATATTTCAGAAAATAAATTTTTCAATCTTCCCGGATTCAACTCTTATTTCAGTAACAGACAAAATGCATACGGTGGAGTTGTAATTTACGTAAGAAATGATTTAAGTAATTTAATTTTTAGTGAGGAGTTGGGAAACAGTAATTTGATAGGAGTAAAATTATTAAAAGATAATTACAATATTATAGGCATATACAGATCTCATGATACACGAATTCCAGATTTTTTAACTAAGGTCAATGAGCTAACCTTAAAATACAAAAGGTGAATTTTAATTGGTGATATGAACATCAATTTAATAAACAGTGACAACTCAGACACTAAACTTTACTTTAATCTGTTGTTAAGCAACGGTTTTATAATTTTGAATAATATCTCCGCAAAAAATGCTACCAGAATAGGTCCCCACTCTAAAACGGTTATTGATCACTTTATAATAGATATAGTAAAAAATTAATATTATTTCCATATCTTAGACACATGCCTTTCTGATCACCAGATGTTCTTTATTAGTGTAGCTCACAAACCTACAATAAGTAATAAACTACAATATAAAACAGTACTAAACTTTAACAGCATTGCAAATGATAGTATATGGTCTGATCTCGACTCATACACTAACTTTAAAGAAATTGTCTCTGTTCTTAGTACAATAATTAAAAACAACACGCAGGAAATACCCGTAAAAAATCCAAAAAAGAAAAATGAATGGATAAAAAAAAATACTGCTCTGATAAATTATGGGAAAATTGTGATAATAAAAAAATCTGGCATTTATATAAAGAGATAATGTTCAATACAACCCAATGTGATTTAAGAAGTCAAGTGAAAGCGCTTTATTGTAATAATAAAATGCTGGAGCATCCAAATGATATTTCGGAATGTATGAATAATTATTTTATCAATCTTACTAAAGGTATTAAAATTCCGAATGACGCTATTGATCTCAATTACATGAATCAATTCGAGCGAACAATTTTTTCTAATTTTCATTTGACTTGACTAATGCTGATGAAGTGAGGTTTTCAATAAATTCACTCAATTTGGTCTGAAGCGACTGGATGCGATGGCATATCGACTAAATTCATTAAACGGTTCTCAGACCAACTAATTCCCATTGTGGTGAAATTTATTAATAAAACTTTCCAAACTGGAATCTTCCCTTCTAATCTAAAAAGTGCTATCGTTACCCCTATTTTTAAAAAAGGCAATAGTACGGATTGTTCTAATTACCGTCCAATTTCAATCTTACCATCGTTTTCAAAAATTTTTGGAAGCATAATGAATTCATATTTTTATGAATTCTAATGGGATTTTAAGCGAAGAACAATTTGGTTTTGAAAAAAGATCAAATACTACAGTTGCTTGTCTTAGTCTAACGGACTTAGTTTCTAAAAATATGGGTAAAAAAAAATATGTTGGCTGTGTTTTTCTAGATCTTAGGAAAGCGTTTGATTGTGTTGACCATGAAATTTTATTATTAAAACTCGCAAAACTTAATTTTTCGGAATTACAATTAAATTTATTCAAATCATATCTTGAACATAGAGATCAAATGCTCCGTGTTAATAATACTTACAGTTCGAAAAAAACTATAACCAAGGGAGTCCCTCAGCGATCCATATTGGGTCCCTACCTTTTTAAAATTTATATAGACGATTTAACTCGTCTAAAGATCAATGGAATTTTACAGTTGTATGCAGCGAAGCTGTACTAAAGTATACTTGTGATAGTGAAGTGGAATTAAAGATTTCTATTCAAGATGATCTGAACATGATACAAGTGTGGTTAGGAAACCATCGACTTAGCTTGAATGTGGAGAAAACCAAAATTTTATTTTTTGAAAATAAATTTTTTGATGAGAGAGCTGACTTTCCCTTCAACAATGAAAAAATTGAAGTTGTTAAAAAATTCAATTATCTAGGTCTAATAATAGACAGTACAGCTAATTGGAGTGGTCACATTGAACATGTGATAAAAATTCTAGCCCCCTATATTTTTATATTATGCAGATTAAGAAATTTCCTATCGAGCAAAGCTTTATTCATTATATACTCGTGTTCTATTAAGTCACACATTACTTACCTGAATCCTATGTGAAGTAGAGCTCCCCAGCAATACCTAAATAAATTAGATATTTTACACAAAAAATGTATAAAAATTATTTACAGGTTTCCAATTCAACATCCAACAAACTTAATATACTCCTCGCAATATATTAGTTTTTCAAATATATGTAAATGCGAACTATATACACTTGCTTTTAAAATTGTCAATAATGAAATCAAGCACAACTTCATACTAAACAGGATGATTGACATCCATAATCACAACACGCGAAATAAAGCAAACTTTTATTTAACATTATTTCGTTCAAACAAACAAAAAAATAATTCCTTATATAATTGTTTGAAAATTTATAATGAATAATGAAAATTTATTTATAATGTTCCTGAAACGTTTAAATTGATCAATAGTATGATAGAATTTAAAAGAAAAATTAAAGCATATTTGTTAGAACAGCAATTAGTATAAGAAATCGGTTGAAAAATTTCAAAAAAAGCAAATCTTCTCTGCAAAGTTTATATTAAAATTCAATTATGTATATATCTATTTGTGAATTTTTTTTTGTTTTGTTTACTCTAATATTATGATTCTTATCATTGTAATAATTTTTTATTTTTTTTTCTTCCTTTATTTATTATTAATATGATTTAATTTAATTTTGCATATTTAAATAAAATTGAAGAAGATTCTTGTAAATTTAAATTATGTTATAAGGTCATACAGCTTAGACTAAGACCATAAAAAACAATTTTTTTTTTGTTTTACACTACTATTTTAAAAAAAAAATCTTGTAAAATTATGAACTTAATAAAGAAAAAAAAAAAAAATAGATTTTATTATTCTTGATCCACAGGTATTGACATTTTCCAGCGATTTTAAGCTGCCTAACCTCATAGTATAATTTAGATTGAAGAGAAGAGTAAGAGTAAGATGTGGACGAAAAAAATTTGCTTGTTGCCATATTTTTTCAGGCCTACTTCAACTGTGAAAAGGTTTCTGTAGTTAGATTTCTTCGCCATAGCTTCTTCTTTATCTTTATCGGTTTTCATTTTTACCAAGTATAAAGTATTATTATTTTCGTTATTATTGTTATGCTTATTTAAACAAATAACACTTAAAATGTTTTCCTTAGGAATTTTGTCTTGAATTTGATCTAATATGGTACATACAGTATTTTTTGGATTCACTAAGTTGGAAGGCAGTCCGGAAATTATAATATTGGACTGGTTTTTATGTTGTTCAATCCCATCTATTTCCTCTTGCAATTTGTTTACCAAAGTTTCTAGTTTATATGTCCTATCGTCGTTAAGTTTAATTTGTTTTTTGAGGTTGCTATTCTCTTACAATATCAGCTTATTTTGTTGGAAAATTTCCTCTATTTTAAAGTTAACAAAAGTTAATGACTTGTGAATGCCATTAACAGCGGACGCTAATTGTTGCAAGCAATTATATAGATTTTCTCCTACACAATCGGATGGCTTGGATACGGTTAAATCCATTTTGTTATTACTAATAGTGGATAATTCATTATTCAAATCGTCTTCACTTTCTTTGTCACCCAGCACCACGAACGATTCATTACTTTTACTAGGACAGTCATTGCATTTCCATGTCACACTCCCTACCTGGACAGCATTAAAAAGTTCATCAGCAACCGATGCACATTTTAAGTGGACAACGTTTCGGCAAATACCACTACACAATATTACTTTTGTTTTACGATGGAATTATTTTTTGCAAATTTTGCATAGTTTGCTCATAATAGAAAATTATTGATTTCTTCTTCAGATATTGAAAATTTTTATTTTTATAATATTTATATAAGTTAAAATCAATAATTTTTGTAAACTTATAAACTCTATTTTGGCGCGTTCAGTTGGACTTTGAAATTTTTGCCTTTTCCTTTATTCCTTTTTTTTTTTATTTTTATTTTTACAATTATTATATAGTATTAAAATTTCTTAATTTCTTAATCTTAATTTAATGTTAAGACTTTATTATTTTCAATATTAAGAATTTTATAATTTTTCCGCCTTTTAAAAACACGTCTTATCTTTTGATACGTAGAAGAAATACAATAGTGACTGAGTTATTTTCATTTAAAAAGAGAAGTTGTATGGCAGCTACTCCAACCTGTCGTACCATCACAACTAAATTTTACAGAAGCTGTTGCCATAAAACTTGATTTTTATTTGTAAGATTTCAGACCCCTGGCTTCATTAAGTTCCAAGAGGTGCAAGAAGCCTGAACCGGCTGCTCTAGACCAATCAAATTTTACAAAAGTTTTTGGCATATAACTCGACAACTTCTTTACTAAATTTCAGATTCCTAGCTTCAGTAGACACTGAGTTATTTTCATTTAAAAAGAGAAGTTGTATTGCAGCTACCCCAACCTGCCATACCATCACAACCAAATTTTACAGAAGTTGTTGCCATAAAATTTGAGCAACATTTGCCAAATTTCAGATAACTAACTTGAATAGATACTGAGTTATTTCCATATAAAGAAAGAAGTTGTATGGCAGCTACTTGAACCTGGCGGCCGAATCTGCTGGATTTAAATAGCAAAACTAACAACTTTGTAAAAATGAGGTAAAATACCTTTGACACTATATCTAGCTCGACTCCTTTAAGGTGTCACAAACGTAATGGCAAATTTATTATACCCGCGAACATAGTTCATACGGGTATAAAAAAATTTAAATTATAATGATGCGATATATTAATTTTGTTCATTTGTTTTTATTTTTACCATATGAAGTTTCTTTATTAGATATGTTTTTTGTAAATAAGTCAACCATAAATTTTTATTTTTAGCTTTTACTTTTATTTTGCTAGTAACAATTTACACATATTACGACAATTCATACAACGACGTGATTTTTCGGTCCCAAAAATGTCGTTATAGCAGGATTGTCCGTATTTTCATATAACATAATATTTATAATGCCTACATAAATTTTCATATCTTTTATATGGAGAACGAAATTAAATCAAAAATTATCTGACCGTCTTTGTATGCAAATGTAAGTAAAAGTTTAGGTATACATATACTGTATTCTCCTTTTATTTATCATATACAGAAAACTTAAAGAAAGTAATTGGAGTTTTTACCTATTTTAACAATGGATGGATTTTTTTTTGGTTTGATATATGTAAACAATTGCATTAGGATTACGTAAATGAAAAGTTTAATTACATATTACCAATAGATATACTTTGACATTATTACGAAACAGTAAATACTAACAAAAAAAAATAAAAAAGTATAAAAAGTAATTCTAATAATTGTTATTATGAGCAAAGAGAAAAAAATTGTTAATATTTTGTTTTGTTAAAAAAAAAAGTATTGAGTAATTGGTTGACTTGAGATTTGTTTTTTATGAGCAAAGAAAATTCCTGCAATAAAACGATAGAAATATTTTTTGAATGAAAAAAGTATAGTAAATAATATTGATATACTGTTACTACTACATCTCTAAATATAATAAATTCAAATCATTATTTTGTTTTGTTTTAAGAAGAAAACAAAAAACAATCATAATATATTTATTCTATTATATATATAGCATTTTCGGATTAAATGAAACCATTTTCAGATTAAATGAAACCTTTTACAAAATAAATTAAACGAAATTTGTGAATCAAAAAATAACATTGCGAATCAAATGAAACCATTTTCAGATTAAATGAAATCTTTTACGAAATGAACGAAACTATTTTTAATCAAAATGAAACTATATTTTTTTAAATGAAACCATTTTAAAATTAAATGGAACCTTAAATATTTAGTATTAAATAATTTCAATTCAATAAAAAATTTAAATGTAGTTTTCAAAGTTTCAAAATTTGTTTCAAAAGAAACTAAATTACAAAAACATTTCGATGTATAGAGTTTTCCAATTTGAGTGATATGAGTTCTAAGTGACGTTTCGGCCATTTGTAGTATTGTATTCAGTAACGTTTACAATTTCATCATGGAGAGATATACGCAAGAGCAACGTTTACAAATTATTCAATTGCAACATTTACAAATTATTCAATTTTTTTTAAGAAAATCATCTTCTCCGATGATGCTCACTTTCATCTGAGTGGTGCGGTAAATAAACAAAACTGTCGATTCTGGTGCGAAGAAAATCCACAAATTATTCACGAACAACCATTACATTCACCTAAATTGACAGTTTGGTGTGGTTTTTGGTCTGGTGGAATCATCGGTCCGTACTTCTTTCGAAATGAAGCTGGTAACACCGTTACTGTCAATGGAGAGCGGTATAGATCGATGATAACTAACTTTTTATGGCCGAAATTGGAAATAGTTGATCTTGACAACATCTGATTCCAATAAAACTGTGCCACGTGTCACACAGCACGTGCAGCAACCGAATTATTGCGAGAAAAGTTTGGAGATTCGATTATTTCAAGAAATTGTGACATTGAATGGCCTCCAAGAAGTTGTGAGTTAACACCATTAGACTATTTCTTGTGGGGTTGTTTAAAATCATTGGTCTTTAGCAATAAACCAGACTCTCTTCAAGCTTTAGAATTCAATATTGAATGTGCTATTCATGACATACGACTTGATAACAGATGCACCTATAATTCCATAATTTTTATTTTATTTTGCAGCATTAAAACTATAATAACAACTTACAACAATTATTGATCTTCTTTAATAAACAAAAATACACTTTGTACCTACTTCTTGTTTACGTTTTGTTTAATTTTTATTATTTACATCTTGGTATTCAAAAGTACCTATGAATATTTTTCTTATTAAATAATAAAAACAAGTTTTTTTCGTTTCTTTTATATCTCCTTTTACGTATGTAAGTATATTTTATTAAGCATGCGATTTTGCGCAATTTAAAAAAATAAACTTGATTTCCCCTGAAAAAATCATCTTTCTATTTGTATGATATCCTATTACAAAGTATCAATGAATTTATTGAAAAACCTAAATATCCTAAACTTGTTCAGTTCATTAACCTTGCCTAACAACTTCTACATTACCAACAACCTTCATTTCCTACTATAGAACCACTTGCAACTTATAAATTAGCAACCCACGCTTATAACCTAAACCAAAACAAACAAAACAAGTTTTTGACCTACTAACCAAGAATAACCTACATTAAACCCATCAATCAAAATATAGGTCAGTGGGCGTGGTCTTCGGTGCGATATGACATGATTATTTCCCATCCCCAAGTGCAGGATTACCTACTTCTATTTATTATTTTTTTATTTTTTTTTTATTTTTTATATAGAACTAGTTTTTGACAAAAATATTTTTTTTTGTGTATATATTTAAATTCATGTAACAAAACAAATTTTAATTGTTATTTACTTTTTTTTATCTTTCTTGCACTTGCTAAGTTAGCAAATTCATTTGCTAACAAATATTTAACATTTTACTTATAAATTATAATATTACTTTTGTTTTTATACCCTACACCTAAAGTATAGAGTATACTAACTTTGGTATGGTGTTTGTAACCACCAAAAGGAAGCGAGTTAGATATGGACATGTATATATATTCTGAATCAGGATCACCTCCTGAGTCGATTTAACGATGTCCGTCCGTCCGTCAGTTCGCACGTTAACTCAAAATCTAATAAAGCTATCTTGATAATTTATATAGTAGGTTACTAATTACGAAAGGAAGGCTAAGTTCGAATCTGGACAAAATCGGTCCATGGGTTCAGATTCTGGAAGCTTCCGAATGATTCCGAAGCAAACGAGATTATCTCCAAAAACAACAAAGATAGAATCTTTAAATTTTGTACAATGATGTCCCTTCCCATTCGATTTATGTCTCTGAAATTTAAGAGGATTTGGTACATGGGTTTGGATTTGGTAAACTTCCGAACGAGCACCAGAGCAAATGAGATTATCTCCAAAACCAATAAAGATATAACCTTCAAATTTGACAAAGTGGTGTTCCTTCATGTTCTATTTAAGTCTCTGAAATTTGAGAGGATTTGGTTCATGTGTCCGGATCTTGGAAGCTTCCGAACGAGCCCCAGAGCAAACGAGTATATCTCCACAACCAACAAAGATAGAACCTTTATTTTTAGTACAAGAGTGTGCTGTTATGTTTCCTTTTCTATAAAATTGGTAACTGACATTTGAAAGAATTTGAACCATGGATTCGTATATTGGAAGCTTCCGAACGAGCCTCAGAGCAAACGAGATTATCTCCAAAACCTACAAAGATAGAACCTTTAAATTTTTTACAATGATGTTTTTTCCGTTTGATTTATGTTTCTGAAATTTAAGAAGATATGTTCCATGGGTTTGGATTTTGCATGCTTCCTAACGAGCTCCAGAGCAAATGAGATTATCTCCAAAAACAACAAAGATATAACCTTTAAATTTGGCAGAATGGTGTTCTCTCATGTTTGGTTTAGGTCTCTAAAATTTGAGAGGATTTGGTACATGGGTTCGGATTTTGGAAGCTTCCGAACGAGCACCATACCAAATGAGATTATCTCCAAAACCAATAAAGATATAACCTTCAAATTTGACAAAGTGGTGTTCCTTCATGTTCTATTTAAGTCTCTGAAATTTGAGAGGATTTGGTTCATGTGTCCGGATCTTGGAAGCTTCCGAACGAGCCCCAGAGCAAACGAGTATATCTCCACAACCAACAAAGATAGAACCTTTATTTTTAGTACAAGAGTGTGCTGTTATGTTTCCTTTTCTATAAAATTGGAAACTGACATTTGAAAGAATTTGAACCATGGATTCGTATATAGGAAGCTTCCGAACGAGCCGCAGAGCAAACGAGATTATCTCCAAAACCAACAAAGATAGAACCTTTAAATTTTTTACAATGATGTTCCTTTCCGTTTGATTTATGTCTCTGAAATTTAAGAGAATATAGTCCATAGGTTAGGATTTTGGAAGCTTCCGAACGAGCCCCAGAGCATATGAGATTATCTCCAAAAACGACAAAGATATAACCTTTAAAATTTGGCAGAATACTGTTCTTTCATGTTTCATTTAGGTCTCTGAAATATGAGAGGATTTGGTCCATGGGTTTGGATTTTGGAACCTTCCGAACAAGCCCCAGAGCAAACTAGATTATCTCCAAAATCAACAAAGATAGAATCTTCAAATTTTGTACAATGATGTTCCTTTCCGTTTGATTTATGTCTCTGAAATTTAAGAGGATATAGTCCATCGGTTTGGATTTTGAAAGCTTCCAAACGAGCACCAGAGCAAATGAGATTATCTCCAAAACCAACTAAGATATAATCTTTAAATTTGGCAGAATGGTGTTCTTTCATGTTTGATTTGGGTCTCTGAAATTTGAGAGGATTTGGTCCTTGGATTCGGATTTTGGAAGCTTCCGAACGAGCCTCAGAGCAAATGATATTATCTCCAAAAACCAACTAAGATATAACCTTTAAATTAGGCAGAATGGTGTTCCTTCATGTTTGATTTATGTTTCTGACATTTGTGAGAATTTGGTCAATGGGTTCAAATCTTGGAAGCTTCCGGACGAGCCCCAGAGCAAACGAGTATATCTCCACAACCAACAAAGACAGAACTTTTATTTTTAGTACAAAGGTGTTCTGTTATGTTTCCTTTTCTGTAAAATTGGAAACTGACATTTGAAAGAATTTGAACCATGGGTTCGTATTTTGGATACTTCCGGACGAGCACAAGAGCAACGAGCATATCTCCAAAACCAATAAAAGTAGAACCTTTCAATTTAGTACAATGGTGTTCTGGCATGTTTTCTTTATGTTCCATAGATGGATTCGATGAATTGGAGTGGCAGTTCGGGTACCTGACACACACCTCCCAAGGACTAATCTTCGAAATTAATAAAGATAGAAACTTAAAATTTTTTACAAAGGTGTCAAGCATATCCCAAGAGGATGCCGCTTTTACGTTCCTGAAATTCGAGTTGAATAAACAGAATAGGGAAAAAAACTTATGGATTTTTAATTTAATTCGAATTATTCAGGTGTAGGGTATTAATAAGTCGGTTGCATCGACTTACTGTTACATTTACTTGTTTTTTTATATAAATATTATATCAAATTTATAAAGCCTTATGATGAGATTTATTTCTTTTAGGCATAAATTGTTGAAAATAAATAAATAAATAAATATATTATATTCTTTCTTTACATCAATTTTTTAAACCTAATTTAGTCCAATGTGATATTTTACGGAAAAATAATTAATAATTCATATAAATGTGTATAATTAAAAATACTTTTTTTTATATATTATTTATATTTTTTATTAAAAACTGTTCAAAAAAAAAATCGTAAAGTCTTAGGTTTTATAAGATTTTAACAATAACAAAATTGGGAATTTATTTCATTTTTTTGGGGACTTATTTTATTATGAAATAACATTCAGATTTGGGGAATTATTTAATTTTGAGTTTGGGGAGTTATTTCATGTAGCTTTATTCAAATACACTTACATGCATATTAAAATAATGCATTTATGAATAGCAACTGAATTCTTACGTTTTATATAAACAACTTTCCGGGACCTAGCAAAATTTTCATTAAATGCAGATAATATTTTGGTTATTATTTCGTATCTAATTTCTTTAATTTCTCTATTTTCAGACAAAGTAATTAATTTAAGAGGTATCTTTAATTTCGGAAATCTGTTTTTATTAAAAATGCTATCATATCTAATTGATGTGGCAGCTCCTGTATCTATTAAGCAATCGACATTTTTGTTTCAAACAGTGACTTGTATTATGGGTAATGGTTTGAGGCAATACTTCAAAATTTTCTACGTTTTTGCTTTCACTATTAGTCAACCTATCATAATTTTATTAATTCTACTTTAATTGGAATGCTTTATTATTTTATTATGATCAACATCCATGGGTTGGTGACTATTATTATGGTGTTATCTATTAAATGTATCTCTGTTGGCTAGAATTAAAATTATCTCCGGGGTTAGTATTCTTATTACTATACCAACGGTTTTCGTAGGAGTTAGATCTATATTCGATATTATTAATATTATTATAATTTCTATTATAAGAGCTACGATTCTTTGCACTATTGTTCTAAAAGCTACAATTATTTGAATTAATATTGTTGTAAAAACTACTATTATTTACACTATTATTACTGATAATATTACTATTATTTCTAACAAAAATTATTATTATTGTTACGATATTTTACTATTTTTAGGCCTAGTATTATTTTGAGTGTTGTTTATCATTGTTATTACTAGAAACTCCAATTAGCACGAGCTCATAATATGCTAAAATTTTATACAACCTTTTCTATCTCTCCTTTAGTTCGGGTATTCATCTTACCCAATGGAAGGTTGCGCACATTTTTCCAATTCCAAAAAAGGGTAATAAGATCCCTCTAACTGCCGTCCTATTACTATAACCTTGGTTCTTTCCAAAGTAATGGAGAAAATAGTAAACCAGAAGCTTTTGAAATACCTGGATCATGATCGCTATATATTACTTCATGATCGACAATACGGGTTCAAAGCCCGTCGTTCAACCGGTGATCTCATGACTTACCTTTGTGAAAAGTTGAATATCAGCCTTTACCATTCTGGTGAGTCTGATGTAGTGGCTCTGGATATTTCTGAAGCTTTCGACCGAGTTTGGCATTATGCTTTATTAGCAAATTGCAAAGCGTTAGGATTAAGTAGAGTCTTTAAAATGGAAAGACTCTACCTAATCCTAACGCTTTGATTCGTTATCTTTCGAATCGCATGATTCGAGTACTTGTCGATGGTTATTCATCTGACAATTTTATAATTAATGCTGGTGTTCCTCAGCGATCGGTTTTGTCTCCCACTCTTTTCTTAATATTTATCAATGACCTTCTTTCAATAACCTCCAATCCATTCCATAGTTTCGCAGATGATAGCACCCTTGTAGCTTCTTATGCATTTCATAGGCGCTGTGGAATCAATCACCAGATTAATAGAACAGCAGGAAATTTCACTATCTAAATAATGATTTAGCGAAAATCCAAAAATAAGATCAAGTCAACTGAGTTGATTCCAACACCAAAAAAGCACAATGCTGTTTAATTTCCCATCAAAGTAGTAGCTATTTTAATTTCCGTAAAATAGGTACCACTATACCCAATCTGACATTTCAGGGTTAAGCTTTGTAGCACTCAACAGATTTAAACATTCTGGTGGAATCATATTTTTGGTATAGCTAAAGATGCTGCTAATTGTCTGAGTTTCTTGTATCCCTGTAAAGCTTACTTTTCTCCTTCCGATCTGCTCAACATCTATAAAATGTACATTAGGCCGAAAATGGAGTATAACGCACATATTTGGGCTGAAGGGCCCCAAACAGGGCTGAGTTTTCTCGACAAAATGCAAAACAAAGCTATTCGCCTTATTGGCGACGCTCACTCACTTTGCCATTGCCGTACTGTCGAGTCATTGACCCTTTTTTATAGATACCTTGTAGAGGTGAACACCTGCTCCAAAGAAATAAAACAATTGATGCGTTCACTCAAAGCTTTCCAACGTGAAACGAGGAGTTCAATAGATCCCCACACATACACTGTCGAACTGTCAAGATGGTGCAACACAGCATTCGGAAATTCGTTTGTTATGCTCACATTGCGTTTATGGAACCTAATGCCTGCACATGTGTTCCCAAAAGTTCGTAATTCATTTGTGTACGATATAACGAAATTCAAGAAAAACATTGACATCCTTCTTCAAAATAACTATCCAAATGTTTCCCTTTATCCTCCATAATTTCAATTATCCTAAATTCTATTTCCCAAGAAATACTTTCCTCATCCTTTTCCTCAAAACCAAGCTATACAATATATTGTTATGTATTAAAGGACCCTTCCTTAAATTTGGTTTTAAAAGGAGTGGTTTTGGTTGGTTAGAGCCCAACACTACTCAGAGGAACCTCGTGCAGTTCCTTTGAGTGACTTTTGATGTTTTGCACCGTCCCTCGTAAAAAAAAAATTATCGTATCCACTTTATTTAAAAAATGTGAAAACTCAAAAGTGTCATCGCCTTTAAATATTGGTACTCGAGCCTCTGTTATTAGATCGTGACCTGTAAACTTAATGAACCTGTAGCCATGTTATTTTGTGGTATAAGTTGTATATTCACATAATTTCAAAAATATTACCGTTTGCACTAACTTGACCAATTGGCTATAACCTATTGAGTCTAAACAAAGAAAATGGAATTCTGTACGGTATCATTCACAATTTATATAATTTATGTAAAAAAGTTATAGTTTGCCAATTATTTTCTTGAAAGAAAACTAGTGTTCAATCGTTATTATCTTTTATTATAGTTATATTATAAAAATGTTTTTTTTCTTTTTTTTTATACACAAGTTTATTATTTATATTTTACACAATGTTTATAGCAAGTTTTAAAATAAAAGGTTTATTATTTTACACAATGTTTATAACAATTTTTTTTTTTTATCAAAAAAAAAATTTATTTTCTAATTAACGACAGCTGGCAATACCGACTGCGCCAGTTTTATATATTAGTTCCGAAATAAAACTAAATATTTTTTTTTTAATTAAATTTTTAATTTTTGTTTTCTAGACCGATTTTAGAATAGTTAAACTTAGACTAACTTTCCAAAAAGATTTTAACATATCTTCAAAATTATTTTTTATTTTAACAATACAAAAAAAAATATATTTTAAAACATCTATTTCTTTTTTGCTTTTCTTATCTAACAAATAATAAATTTGCTTACAATAAAATAAAATATATTATTATTATTACAATTAACATCGGGTTCCGATAATACCCAAAAGAAGAAAAAGAAATTTATTGTTTTATTGTAACTTGACACTTAAATTTGACAAGTGATTTGTTTAATTAAAATCGAAATTAGAAAACATTTGGAATAAACTAAAAACAAATATTTCATGTAACAAAAATATCACATCTAAACAAAAAAGAGGACTGCACTGCGGTGGAAAGTGTAAGGCCCTGTGCCATTTCAAATGTGCAGCTATTTCAGAAAATATATACGATGATGTTGTTACAGGTAAGAGAATATGGACGTGTGCAAATTGCCCACCTTTATCACACAACGATTCTGTAGGAGCTACCAGTTTTATCGAAATTGTGAAGCACAAAGAAATAATTTTTAAAAACTGAAGGAATACACTAGTCCTGAATTTCATCAATGGACTGAGAGCGGCGGCATTAAGGAGGACATAAGCAATGCTGAACAACTTGAGAGCATGACCACAATACTGACAGGTTTTAATACAAATGGGTGTTCTCTCGAAAGTGTGGCTGAGTACTTAAAAATTCTGTGATCTGTGGTTCTTGAAGTACTTAAGTCTCAAAGTTTCATATCGGAGAAAATCGAAGAACTGATGCTGGCAAACAAAAAAGTATTTGAAGAAAACAAAATATTAAAAGAAAAAATATAACATAATGAAAATCAGTTTAAAAAGCTAGAAGAAGAAATTAACATCTTGGAATTCAAGGCTGATGAAATGGAAAGATGTAAAAATAAAAAGAGCATTATTGTGTCAGGCTTACCATCCACAAATGGAAAATATTGATAATGTTTTTTTCCAAATATTGGATAAAATCGATGCAAATGTGAAGCAAGACGACATCGATAACATTTCAATAATTAAAATTAACTCAAATGGCAACACAAATCAAAAAGTTCAACGAAAGCTTTTCATCGTCAAATTCAAAACAGAAGAAACAAAAAATAAAATTTTAGAAAAAAAAAGCCTAATCACTTCTATATAACCGAGTTCAACTTGCTTCAATAGGGCAACAAAGAGATATTTTTTCAGCAACTACTTTCAACACTGCAAGAGAAGATTTATTATGAAGCGAAGCAAATCAAAATTTTACATAAATTCAAATATCTCTGGGTTCAAAATGACTCAATTAATCTTCGTAAAGATGATGGTGGCAAAATTTTCCGATTCAAAACTAGATACAACTATTAAAAGTAATTTTAGCTATTTTAGACTTAGATTTTTAATTTTTTTCTTTCTAAACAACTTAAATTTAATCATATTTTTTTTTTCAAAACTTTTATTTATTTATTATATATTTTAACTACAAAAGGTTTTTTCTTTTTTTAAGTATTTACTTTTATTTTCTTTCTAATTTCACACAACTTTTAAAAAAATTCCAAAACTTAAATTTATTTATATTCTCACATTTTAATTATTCTACGTAACTTTTCTAATTTTACCAAATTTTTACTAAAATTCCATAATTTAAATTTATTTATACCTTCATATTTCACAGTTTTTATTTTTTTACATAATTTTTATTCTAATTTTACAAATTTTATTTGTTTAATTCTCTTTCAAATTTTAAAACATTTTCTAATAACATTCGAAAACTTAAATTTACTTATATTCTCACATTTAATAACTGTTATTCTTTTTTTTTGTTTTTTACTTACTAATTTTCTATTTTAATTTAACAAAAATTTTACTGAAATTTCTAAATTTAAATTTGCATATTATATCTTCCTTTTTGGTTGGTTGGTTTACGTGGCTGGTTCTATCAACCATGACAAGACCACAATTGGCGCGTTAGCATCGTTTTGCTACCACTTCCGTGACCACTACCACTATAACGGATTTAATTTCAGATCCATTTTGCGGCATTCAGGAACCTTAACATTTCTGCAGGTTGCTTAGACGCTAGATCGTTAAGATCGTTAAATTCATGGCTACCCAGAGCTGCTCTTCTGGCCCTGGCCAGCGCTGGGCATTTCTTTTCACCATTCCGTGAAAAGAAACTAGTGTTCCGTGAATACACCTATTGCTCTGGCTATGTCCCGCCGAAGTAGCTTCAACAGGTTGTCTGTTTTTTTGTTGTCGTACATCGCCCATATTGTCTTGGTTGTACGGCTTGAGGTTAATTCTTTCCACCTTCTTTTCGCTAGGGATAAAAGTGTAGAAAGATATCCCTTTTAACGCTGTTTAGCGGTGGATCCACCTGTTCTTCCAGTGAAGCATTCAGATTGGAACCCCTCCTTGCTAATTCATGAGCATGTTCATTTCCTGTGATGTTCCTACGTCCCGGAACCCATAGTAATGTAACATTGTATTGATAGCTTATATTCTTAAGCTCGTCAGAGCATTTTCTGACAAGCTTGGATGTTATCATCGCAGAGTTAGGAGCCGCGATTGCTGCTTGGCTAACAGTGACAATGGCAATGCTTCCCCCCACAAAAGTATTAATCCTAAGTATTTGGCATGCTTTCCAGATTCCTAGCATTTCAGCTTGAAATACACTGGATTTATTGGGAAGTCTGAAAGCATGTTCTATTTTGAGTTTTTCTAAATAGACACCAGCACCGACACCGCAGTCCATTTTTGACCCATCAGTGAATAGTGTGATGTCTACTTCACCCAAAGTGTTTCCTTGTCTCCATTCTCTTCTTGATGGAATCTTTACTTCGAAATTTTTAACAATTTTCAAACTTGGAATAGTGTAGTCTGTGGAATCTGGCATATCCCAAGCTGTCGAGCTTGGAATACTGCTATGTTCATAAGGTTTGGTGCGCTAGTCTCCATTTTCTGTGAGTTTGACCGCACTACCATAGGCTAGAAATTTTATATGGGTGTCAACGGGGAGGAGATAAAGAAGTGCATCTAGTGCATTACTTGGTGTCGATCTCAACGCACCCGTAATGCCTAGGCATGCACCTCTCTGTACCTTACCAAATCTGGTTCGGATATACTCCTTCTCTAGCGCTGGCCACCAGACTAATGATCCGTAGGTAAGAATGGGGCGTACTATAGCTGTATACATCCATAAAGCCATTCTTGGTTTTAATCCCCATTTTTTACCTAACATTTTCCTACAAGAATACAGGGCTACACAGGTCTTTTTGGCTCTTTCTTCACTATTAAGTCTCCACTTCAGTTTCCACTCCTAGGTATTTGACATTGGAGGTTAAATTCATATATACACCATCCAGTCTAGGTTTGGTGAATTCCGGTATCTTTGTTATGTTTGTGAATAGCATTAGTTCAGTTTTGTCCGGATTGACGCAGACGCTACATCCATTGGCCCATCTACTAACTCTTCTTAAAGCTCTTTCCATAATTACACTAATTATGTCAAGAAACTTCCCAGACACTAATACTGCTAGATCATCTGCGTATGTAATGGCTTTGATTCCGTCATCGTGAAGTTCTCTCAGTATTCCATTCATTACTAGAAGCCACAGTAGTGGTGATAATACCCCGCCTTGGGGTGTGCCTCTACTTACTCTTCTAGTAATTTTATGGTTTCCAAGTTCCGATTGGATCTCTCTTGATTGCAACATATTAACAATCCACTGACTAAGGACAGTTTCTGCCTTTAGTTCTTCCAGTGAATTCTGTGCCGCTACATGTACATTATCGAAGGCTTCTTCTATGTCTAAAAAGGTAGCTAATGTATATTCCTTATACTGAATCGATTGTTTCACGTCCTGCACTAGTTCACTCAGTGCACTCTCTGTTGACTTGCCCTTACAATAGGCATGTTGGTACTTACATAGCGGAGTACTCTCTAGTACTCTTCTAAGCTCTAGCTCGAGTGTTCTTTCGAGGGTTTTCTATAAAAAGGATGATAGACTGATCGGTCTAAAATCTTTAGCGGTTTCGTGCCCCCTTTTATCAGCTTTTGGTATAAAGATCACATTCAGCCGGCTCCATTGCAGGGGAATATGACCAAAAATGAGGCTGCTTCTGAACAGCACAGTAATTAATGGAACTATAAGCCCCTTCACTTCTTGCAGCATTTTTGAAAAAATACCGTCTAAATCTGCGGCTTTGTAAGGAGCGAAGTTATCAATTGCTCAGGCAACATTTTTCTCCGTTATAACTGAGTTAACCCATTCGTCAGGACCACTACGGACTCTAGTGTCAACGGCTTGGTTAATTACATGAGCGTCCTCAATACACCCTGGAAAATGGGTAGACACAAAAAGATCTAGGGTTTCCTTGGCTGAATCAGTCCAATTCCCTTCCGTAGTTCTCAGGAAGAAAAGTCTGAAGTGTTCTCTAGATAAAACTTTGCTAAATCTGGCTCAGTCTCTAGTACTTTCAATTGATTCACAACAATGCTCCCATGATTGGTTTTTAGCCAGTCGGATTGCTCTCTTATATTCCCTAAGTTGGTCCTTATAGAGTTGCCATTTATTCTGCCTGTAGCAGATATTGTAGGCATCCATAGTCTCTAGTAGGTTTCTTAGGTTACTTACGTTCTCATTCCACCAGACAGGGTATGTCCTTTTGCTGCGCTTAATAGGACATGACCCTTTGAATGAGACCTCCATGGCCCTTGTAAACATGTCAGTTCTCTCTTCTAACTTGTTTTCAGTTCCGATATCTGAGTTAGCTATTACCAAACGCTTTTTTCTAGCTACTTTTCTGAATTTCTTCCAGTCGGTAGCCCTGAGGTTTCTGTAGGGTTTGGCATTTTCAGGCTTAATATTGATATTGAAGAGAATCCAATTGTGGTCCGAAAAAGACGTTTTCTCGGATACTCTCCATTTGTCTATATTTAGGGTTTCGTCATGACTAATACATGTAATATTTAACACAGCTGCACAACCTGGAAAACTATCCGAGCTTGGAAATATGAAAGTGGGGTTACTGCCCCTTTTGCATATATTTAGGTTGCTATTTAAAATAAAATCACCTCGTTCATTCGTTTTCGAGCTACCTCATAGGGTATTCCGTGCATTAGCATCACAGCCTGCGATCAATTTGCCACCTGTGGCAACTACCAACTGCTGGAACCGAGACGGTGGAGCAGGTGCGTCATGTGGCATGTACACGAAACTTATATACACGCTCACATTGTTCCGCATTTCCAGTTTGACAACTGTCAAATCTTCAGAACTAAAATTAGAACAGAGATCTGCACTTATATGTTTTTTAACTAGAATACAAATTCTTGGCTTACCTATTTTTAAATCTACATTCTTGTAGTATAGATTATAATCACAGGTGTTTAACCCTCTGATCTTAGAGGCGTTAACCCAAGGCTCTTGAATGAGGGCTATATCTATATCTAAATCTTCCTCACCTAGGAGAACTAGCTGATTATCCGAGGGGCACTTCGAGTGCCCTAGGTTAATCAACACCATCCGCATTGCTTACTTCACAACGAGCTGCTGTAGACTCCTTGTCTATTGCCAAATCTCCCAGCAGCCCGCTTGCTTCGTCCAGGTCGTCTATGTTTGGAATCCCTGCCTTGAATATTTTTAGTTTGGTATGCCATATACCAAACCTCAGCTTGTTTTCCAGCTTCTCCAGAGGACCCAAACTTTCCTCACTGATAAGAAGGAGAAATGATATACTGTTTTTCAGCAGTTCATCTGACGATTTTTTCTTCGTTTTCACCGACAAGTTCTCCATTGGAACCGTCGCGTTATGCAAGCGCAAACACTCAAGGAGCTTATCTCCATCCTAGATAACCAGATACGGGCTCTAGGTCTCCTAGGGATTTCGCTAGCTGGGATTATTCCAATTTTGGCTTCGTCCAAAGCATTGCCAATCTTAGCAATGCTATTACTAAAGAAATCCAAGGAGAACTGATCCTCGCATCTGATTACCCTGTAGCCTCTGACAACGTCTGATGAATCAAAGCAAGGGAGTTGTCCTCCTGCACCTCCTAGGATGAACTCATTGACGATTTCGGAAAGTTTCGCCTCAATCGACAGATCATTGGAAACTTTCCTGTCACTGGCTCGTTGACAACTGCAAACCATACACTGTCTTTTACAATATCATTGTAATTTTTATATGCTACAGTTTTCCAACTGCTATGTAGATTCATCCTAGGCACCTTAGTTCTTTCTGCGCCAGGACTGGTCCCATCCTGTGACCTATTCCTTTTAGATGAATCTTTTTCGGATTTGTGCGATTCATACAGTCACATAATCTCGCTATATTGCTTCTTGTCTTCTGGTACCCTTTCGTTAACAATACCTTTGGCTTCGTCCTGGGCTATCTTGCGCAATATGAAGTTAGCTTTCTGGTCCGGCTTCTTCAAAGCCGATCCCGAGCTTCTACTAGACTTCTTTTTAGTGGTGGAAATACTATGACTGGTATTTCCACTACTATTTGAACCTGATGGCTTTGGAGCACTTTGACCACCAACAGGAGGAAGCACTTGTCATAGTGCTCCAACAATCCAATAGTGCCAAAACAATCCAACAATCTTCCTATTTAATAACTCTCATTTTTTTTTTATTTTTTTTTTTCTTTTTTAACTTTTATTCTAATTTACAAAATTTTTACAAAATTTTATGAACTTAAAATGACTTATAATCAATCATACATTTGATAGTCCTTGTTTTGATTTGTTCAGTGTTCCCCGCACGTGTTGTGATACTACTAATAATATACTATACTTTTCATTATTAGTAATATTAATTATTCTCATTTCATTCACATGATGTATTGCATTTACCGTATTAATAATCTTGAAAACAAATGATTGATATTAGTAGTAGCGTGAAAATAAATTACTCTACAGTATTATCTAAAAAATATTGGGACACAAAGTAAGAAAAAATTGAATATTATTTAACTATATGTACATACAAAGTCTTAGGAATAAAATTTATAATTTAGAAACATTTTTTACTTCTCTCAGCAATAGAATCGACATTATATTGTTGACAAATTTGTCAATATTCCCGGCTTTACTGCTTATTTTTCAAATATTGAAAACTTATATGGAGGTGCTATGTACGTGGCAAATTTCCTAACTTCTACGCAAACTTTTGAAGGAGAATTCGATCAACCCATGTATTAATAGTGAAACTCTTGAGTCAAAGTATTAACATCGTATCAATGTATAGGTCTCATGAAACAAAAATTGATATTTTTATAGGAAAAATGGATCATATACTGTCCCCTTACAAACATTCACTGATACTTGGTGACTTTAATATAAACCTATTATATAAAAAGAATTATGACGTCATAAATTATTCAAATACAATTTTGTTTATTCAAATCAAGATTTGTAATAAGGAACAAAATAAATAAAGAGTTCGCAACAAGAATAGCTGAAACATCAAAAACAGTGATAGACCATTTTATTACTGATATATTGCATGAGGAATATAACCTTTCAGTAACTGATACATCCTTGTCAGATCGTCAGATGCTAGTTATCAGCGCGTACGTTCAGCAAATAATAAAAAAGTTCAGTGATACTAAAACCGTTCTTAACTGTGACGCCCTTTGCAATGATCTATTCTGGCATGATATTAATTCAAATGTAGATAGTTTAACACTTTTAATTAATAAATATACCACAGTCGTTTCGTCAAAGAATAAAAAAAAAAAGACATATATGGATGACTAAAGAAATACTTGAAACCATCAAAATGATGATATCCAAATGATGCCCACACCTCAAAATTATATAGTATGTATAGCAAAAAAATCAAGTCTTTGATTCTTGGAGCGAAAACAAATTTCTGCTCTGCGGAGTTAGAAAAATATCCAAATGATGGGAAGAAATTATGGGAAGTATACAAAACTATAATGTTTAATACGGGGAAAAATCAGTCAAATATCCCAATTAAGGAGATTAAATACAAAAGTAAAGTAGTCACAGAAGAAGAAGAAATATCTGAGTGTATGTACGATTTTTCACAAATTTTGTTACATTAATATTTCAGCAGACCCTATTGATCTGAGTTACTTTGAGAATTTCAATCGGAATATAATACAACTCCTTTGATTTGACCCCAACTACAATTGAAAAAGCAGCAACATCGGTTACGTCTCTAAAATCGTGTTCTGCAACTGGATATGACAATATCTCAACTAAATTTGTTAAAAGATTTGCTGACAAAATGATACCACTATTGACCAAAATTATTAATGATTCCTTCGAGTCATATGTTTTTCCGGACTCATTGAAGATTGCTGTTGTAACGACAATTTTAAAAAAGGATGATGCAACTGATCCGACAAACTACAGGCCAATAACAATTCTGAGTACTTTTTCTAAAATTTATGAAAAAATTATTAAAAATACTACTCAGATTTTTAACTGAGAATAAAATATTACATTCGAAATAGTTCGGCTTTGAGCGAAATTCTAACACAACTGCCGCTTGCCTTTTTCTTATCGACTCTATTTCTAAAAGTTTGAACCAAGGTAAATTTACCGCTTGCGTATTTATCGATCTTCAAAAAGCATTTGATTGGTTGGATCATGAGATAATTTTACTAAAATTACAGAACATTCATCTTACTCACCAGCAAATTGCTTTTTTCAATAGCTATTTCGTTGACCGTATTCAAAAAGTAAAAATAGGTAATATCTATAGCAGATATTAAAAATATCTAAAAATAAAACAAAAAGGGCATACCCCAATGCTCGATACTAAGACCAGACTTATTTAAAATTTACATTGACGATATAGCGCGTCTTGAACTAAAGGGTAAACTTCAACTATTTGCCGATGATTTAGCAACAAAATATATAGCTTATAATAAAGTTGAGCTTAAATCATTAATATTGCATGATTTGTTTTTGAAATATGAGTGGTTGGTAAAAAACAGACTAGTTATAAACTTAAAAAAAACTAAAATACTCCTTTTTGATAACAAAATTTTTACTGATCCGTCTTTCTTATTTAAAAATAATGAAATTAGTGTTGTTAAGAGCTTTAATTACTTAAGAATGGTTATTGACTCTAATCTGTTGGCTGGATGGATGGAACACATAGCTTTTGTATGTAAAAAAAATCGCACCATACATCTTTTTATTAATGAGGTTAAAACTGTTTTTAGACAAAAATACTCTCTTTGTTATTTATTCGTCGTATATTAATTCGAATATTACTTACTTAAACCCAATTTGGAGTAGAGCATCCAAGGTTTATATAAATAAACTAAATATTTATTATGAAGCTCTTAAAATTATCCATTATCTTATGAAGCTCTTAAAATTATCCATAATTACCCAATATTTCATCCAACAAACTTACTCTATTCAGCTCAATTTCCAAGCCTCGATTTTATTTGCAATAGAGAATTATATATTTTAGCTTTCAAAATGATAAATAATTATATCAAACATAATTTTATTCTAAATAAAAATATCGACTTTCATAATTATAAAACAAGAAACAAATCAAATTATTATCTTTCGTTATTCCGAACGGAAAAATAGAAAACGAATTGTTTTACAATTGTCTAAAGATATATTATATGATTTGCCTTCGCATATTAAAGAAATAGACAGTATTTCTCTCTTCAAAAAGAGAATAATTTGCTTTTTGTTAAATACGCACAACTTATCATAAGCCAAATATGTAAATTATTAAAAAACAATTTTTTATATGCATAGATAACATACATACTTACATAATAAATAAATTAAATTAATTTAAAGTAATTCATTCTTGAATTACAATAATAAAATAATAAGTGAATTAATAATGAGAACAGTAAAGCAGAATCAAAAAGATGAGAATCAAATAATAAAATATAAATTTATTAGTAAAATTAGATAATTTAGTATTTATTTTAATTTAGTTTTTAAAATATATATATTTGTTATTATAAAATAAATGCTTTACGAAGTGTGTGGGATTCAAACGCAAACTCCCACGGTGTTTACAGCGTATTTTACACGCTCTTACCCACTAGGCCTAACCGAGGCCTCTATATAAGTTATAGTTAATATAAATTTGTAATAGTTATATAATATTAAAATAATAATAAACCATAATTCTTACATAAGTTAATAGTTGTTAAGTTAATAGTCTTGTACAACAGCCGAGTAATACACGGCTTAGTGAAATTAATGATTAACGAAACTGAAGCTTAGTCAAACATGAATAATAAATGACTTAGTGGATGCCCTATGCTCCTCAAAGGAGTGGCAAGGAAAAAAAAAAAAAACTAATTCATGTATATATATGATCTAGTATAGAATTGTTCAACGTTTTTCGTTTAAGCGGTTTTATAATAATTAAGTGATTTTAATAAAAAAAAGATATTTGTTGAGCTAGGTAATTGTCATTTATTGTGTAATATAAAAAAAATAATTAAATGTTCGTTTTGCAAATACGTAAGGATAAATTTCATATGGTGATAAAAGTATTATGATAAAACCAAGTTTTTTTGAAAATATAAATTACATTTAGATAATGCAATTTATGAATTCGAATTCTGAGAATTTGTTACAATAGCTTGTTTAAGATCTCGTTAGATGGATATACGACTTCCATGCAGTTTGAGGAACAAAAATCACTCTCAGAAATTTGGGTTAAAAAAGAGGTAATAAAAGCTATAATGAAAGGTTATAATCAAATATATGAAATTTGTAGTTATAGAGTACAGCAATAATATGATAAAAATTTAAACAAACCAGGATTACTTACTGAAATGATGGAAAAATTTGTAAAAATTAAACAAGTTGTTTCGGATTGTCCTAAATATTGCGATTACGAAGAGTCAAAACAAACATATGTACTAAAGCTTTTTGAACAAGAAATTATTCAATTAAATGAAGAAAAAAATCGGTAAATATTCAGATTTACATAAGTCAGTTTTGAAAAAATTTGGACAGAAAGAAAATCAAAAAAAATTACTACACTAATAGTTAGAAATCCATCAGAATTGTATAATTGGATAACACATTCTAGGAAAGATGTTGTTCTTATAATTATTATTAACTCGGAAACACTTTTGTTAAATTGGAAATACAAAAATGAGGATGTAGATTCAGTGTCTACTGCTACCGTGTGCATAGTTTGTTATACAACAGCGCATGTTCGTATAAAATTATATAGTTTTCTTGAAAAATTAGAAGAACATGTTTTATGTACATGGTAATATATATTTCAAAAGAAGGCGAATATGAACCTCCCACAGGAAACTTTATAAGAGATATGACAGTATGAGCTCGAGTCTTTTGTAGTTAGAAGCTACATTATAGAATTTATAAATGGAGGCCTAACACATTATAGTTATAAAATATTTTCGACTAATACTCAAAGCGAAACGACTATTTGTAAAGTTATAAGGCTAAATTAAGATTCCTCTAAAATAATTAATTTTGAAAAAATTAAGGATATGATTTTGATAAATAACAAGGATGGTGTCTGTATATTATTAAACAATTTTAGATGAACAGCAGAACATCAAGTTATCACTTACTGTTCCTGAAATTAAAACATATAAAGTTAAAGCTGAAAAAAATAAAATGTAATAAACATTCTATTTTGTTCCTATGTACTTTCTGGTTTTATAAAGAAAAAATAAACAGATATTATATCAAACTTAATTTACTTGTTTTATTGTTACAACTCTTTATTAATTTTTTTTTTCATTATACATAGTTTTCAAAACCACATCTAAAATTTGTATAATACAAAGTAATTTACAAGAACATAATAAATTTTGCTCTATGTATTATTTTTCAATTAAACATAACAATAAATCACTCTAAACAACTTTTTGTTCTCACGATTTATAAATACACTCGAGAATTACTTTAAACTAAGATACAATACGAAGGTGAATATCTGAATTTTATTTATTTCATAATGGTAAAAGCTTTTTATTGAAACTATTATTTAATAACGAAAAAAGAAGAAAAAGAAAAACAATACAAAAAAAGTCTTGATAAACTTAAATGCATTTATGCACACGATTTGCACTATTATTCTGGTCGACCTTGACATGCCACTTAATTTTACTAACAAGGAAGCTAAAAGATCTTGTTTCGGGCCAATACCACAACAAACCGTAAAAGCTTTTGTTAAAAATAAAATATAATTTTTTTTTTTAGTGCATTTCTTTGTCACATAAATGTGAACAGGAAATCCCACAGACTTTCTTTTACAGGCGTGGCTGTAAAGGAAATAAATAGAAAATAGAATTTAATTTTATTCAAAATAAAAGTAAAATAAATAAATTCTTATTTGCATAATCCACCTTACTATACCTTAAGAACACCTGTTTAGATCAATGCACTTGAATGTATACATTACTTGCAAAAATTACGGAAACTAATTAGGCAAGCGCCACAAAATAATACATAATCTGGTTGATCTTCCATATTATTTACAAAAGCACAAAAACTTTTTCCCCCAAACAAAAAAAATTTGAAAAAATGTGCTTATTAGTTTCACTCTGTCCGTCCGTCCGTCTGTTTACAAAACTTCTACACCGTCAAAGATAGAGAAAACAATTTTTAAACCATGGGTAGGTCTCATAAAAAATTAATTTTGTGGAACAACTTGTTCATGTAGCCCCATCTATTACGGAGCTACAGCCCCTCAATATATACAGCCCCAGCATATATCTCATGTTCTGCCTAAGATTTTTTCAATCTGAAAATGTTATTCGACATTTTTTTTTTTTACCTTTGTAAATCAATATGAGAATTATACATTTTTTTTTAAATTTAGTATTCAAATTTACCGCTATGTGAAAATCTAAACTTAAACTAACAAAACTAATACGTAACTAAGTGTAAAAAATATTAAAAAAAAAAATAAATAAAGGTAGTTAAAGGAAGTTAAATAATAATGTAAAATAGTATAGGTTTATGTCATAATAACCTAGTTTTAAACTTTAAAATCTTAATTGATATGCAATCATAATGTATAAAATAACAAAAATAAAAAATAAGGTAAAAAAAAATAAAAAATTAATAAAGCAAACTGTTTAGAATATAAGATTTGAAATTGTTACATAATATTGAAATACTAGGTTTAAATTTAGGTAAATTTTAAATATTGAATCTAAAAATTAATTTTATTCTGTAATTAACACGTCTGTATACTTAAAAAAATTTATTAGACCACACAGCTGTTTTTGCTAAGATCTGTAACAAATTATGTAAATGTCAATTTCCAATTTCTAGAATTAAATTATGTTGAATTTATAAAAAAAATAAATAAAGAAAAAAAAACCATATTTTGCATGATTTTTCTACCCTCATAACTCCAGAACGCTTTTAAATAGCGACTTGAAATTTTGAGAGCAGAAAGAACTTTTAGAATTAGTATAAGTTTGCTAAGAAATTTTTTTGGACCACCCCCTGTTTATGAGCTATTAGGGCTCAAAAATTGAAAATTTGTTATTTTTAAACACCTGCACACATTTTACTTCGGCAAGATACAAAAATTAAAGCTACAGTAATATATTTTTACGTGTGTTAAAGGTTTCTTTTAGTTGTATATTGTTACAGCCCCTCAAAACTGCAAAAAAACTCCATTTTTAGATGTATATATCACAGGCTCTGCGTAATAGTTTTACAATCTGAAACCGACAGAAGACCGAAAATTTTATTATCTCCCTAAATCAATGTCAAAATTATGCAATATTTTGTAAGTTACTATTAAAATTTACAGTTATGTGACAACCACATTTTGCATGAAATTTTTTTTTTCATAACTCCGGCACGCCTTTAGATGCGAACCTGAAATTTTGAGACAAGAAAGAACTTTTAGAATTAGTATAAGTTTTCTTAGAAAATTTGTTTGCACTACTCCCTGTTTAAGAGCTATTAGGACTGAAAAATATAAAATTTATTATTTTGCTAAATTTGCTAGGCACCTGTAACTTAAGCACCAGTACAAATTTTTCTTCGGTAGGACATAAAAATTAAAGCTCCAGTAATTTATTTTTACGTGTATTAACGGTTTTTTTTAATTATATAGGGTTCCGCACTTACAGCCCTTCAAAATTCCAGAAAAGTCTTATTTACACATTTTTTCTGATTACAAAAAATTTCTTAAATTTTCAAATTTTTGTGCAACTCACAATTTGCAAACAGTTTGTATTATCTTTTGGAAATGTGCGCTTTTAAAAACCGTTGGTTTACATTCTACCTTGTTTTATCTCTCTATAGCAAGCAGTTCAAAATGTATAGATTGTTTTATGACAAGTTGCTAAAACATCTTTCACCCCTCATATCTCGAAAAGTATCCAGAATAGATCCCCCCCCAGTACAATTTTTTGTTCGTCTCAACATGCCTGATCACCCATTTAAAGGAAGACCATTGAGTTGGAAAAACCCTATTTATACTTATAATATAATATGTATATGAACATGTACATATTAACTGCTAGAAAAAATTAAATTTGATTGAAAAAAACTATTCTAATAATTTTTAGATATTTCCCTTTAAAGTGTTCCAAAACAAAATATTACATATAACAACGCAAGTGTCTGATCGACACATTATACATACATACAAATGTACATATTTTGAGAAACATAATTTTAATATATTTTTAGCACATTTAAAAAAATATTTTGAAAAAATTGCTTATTAGCTCTACAAAACTTCTACACTGTTTGAGTTAAAATCAAAAAAATTTATGCGGATATAGATTTCATCAAAAAAGTAGCAGTTGCAGAACAACTTTTTTATGGAACCCTATCCGTTGTGTAGAAAGCGATAATTCTTGTGTTTCTTTATTTTTCATAATTTTCTTCTTAAGTACAATACAAAAATAGTTGGAATTCCAGATTATAGTAGCACATTTTTATAGCGCAACTTTGATAATCCTTGGTTTTACATAAATATTGTCTTACTTTTTTTTAAAACACAATTATGGCCCTACTTTTCATTTTACTAAGAATAGTTTTATAAATGGTAATATAAAATTGCAAACTATCTATTTTCAATATAACAATATTATTTTTTCGATTAAAATTAAAATACTAACAGTGTTCTATTAACAATATTCTTCCATATTCTATTAATCATTAATATAAAAATTCCTATGTACAAGTATACATACTTATCTGTAGTTATCATTTCTTCATTTAAATAATGAGTAAATCATAATTATAATGAATAAATCATTTTTGTAATATATTTACAAACATATAAAATTTTATAGTTGATTTAAAAATATAATCATATTAAGGAAGACAATATTTGTCGAAAAACATATTGTTTAATAAGTACATCTGTTTTTAATTTTCCATTAAAAATGTCATATTCTAGTCTTTTCACGTTTAAATCCTTTGTTAATATATAATTGATTTTATGAATTTTTATTATACTTCCGTTAAGTTTTGGCCATAATGAAATAAAAAATTCAAAAACTTTGTAGATCCGGTAAAAATTATACCGCAAATTTTTTTTTTTTTTTTTGCATTAAAATAAATGAAAATGTTGCAATGTATGTAAAATTGTTTCTGATGCCCCTTAAATATTTTTTCCCAAAGGAATCAGGTTTTTATATGAAGGTATATTTCAGAGAAAATACTTTATCGTATACGTATTTTTTTAAATATTTTTTTTCGTTTAGTGGTTTATTTCACACTTACTAACTGCTTTGTAAGAAATCATTGAAATTGCAATCCAAATGAAATAATTTTAATTCTTCATATGTATCATATGTGTTGTAATTTGTTTTCTACCCACGAGATTTTCTAAAAAACAGAAATATTTCCATCCGAGAAATATATTTGTATAATAATTGTGAGTAGGTACCGTAAAATATTACATGCATTCTGCCACTTACAATAATTGCTTTTTGTATTTTTATAAAATATCTAATACTTATTTAAAATAATTAAAAATTTAAATGTCAGAAGCAAGCAATTTATTAAATAAGTGTGAAATAGGACTTGGTAAAGGATCAGCACAATTATTTAATATAATTTCAGGAAGATTATCTGGTCCTGGAGTAGAGCTATCTTCTAGTTTAATTATATAAAACAGTATTGCTTCTGGTGTCAAATTTTAAGTTTGGAGAGAAAAACTTGGAAAATCATCTAAATGATTGAAAGTTTGATTCAACGAAGAGGTAGCATAATTTCCGGAGAACAATTCTTTAAAATAATTAGATATTTCAATAGAATCATTTGAAATTTGATTCTTGTATGACAAATAATTAGGATATTTATCCGATATTCGTTTTGAGTTAACCAGGTTTCAAAAGAGTTTCGGGTCTGTACGAAGTTGCAAAGCTACTTATCTGATATAAACTTTATACTTGAAATTTAGTAAAGATTTGAATGCAGTAAATAATTTACAAAATTTTAATAAGAAATATTATCTTTAATTTTTAAATATGCATTCCACGCTTCATTTTTTTTATTTCAAAGTTTTGAGTTCGCCATCGAACCACGAAGAGCTTGATTTATTATTTCTATCACAAATTTGTGGAACACACAAGTCAAATCTATGGCGGATCACTATATAAAATTTACCAATCGCATGATTTAGAACATATGCATCTAGTAATGAAGAAAGCTCAATTGGCTGAAAGTAATTATTAAGCATAAGAAAGTTACTTTTAATTGTATTTATACATTACATTTATTGAAGATTTATTTAGAGTATTATAATGAATTAAGAAACTAAAAGGAGGATGTCAACCAATTTTCAAAAGAGACGTTGCCGTCATTGATATACTATCTCAAAGTGCTTTTTATTGTATGTATCAAAATTTTTTTTTACGATAACTACATGAATTTAAGCGATTATAACACGTGCAAAACTTTTCCAGCTGTAGTGATGTAAGAACAGTTAGGATTTTATAGTTTATATATTTCTTCATTATTATCGCAGTTAAGAGCTCATATTCTAGATAAGGGTTGGTCTGATATTAAAGAATAAGATTAATATATAAAATTAAATTTAAGAGAAGTGAAATATTCAAATTATTATATTAAATATTGTTTGAAAAATTAAAAAACCAGAAGAACAACAATATTAGGTGGACACGTGCATTGAAAATGGACGTCCGAAAAGCCAAAAGTGTTATCCAACATTTAGATAATCGTAAGTTATCTCTTTAATTGATATTATTATGCACCAATTATATTAATACCTGTATTAATATTATTAATAAAGTTAAAATTAAAATTATTTGGTTTTAATTTTTCTGGTGTTAATTTATTATAGTTTAATTTCCACTTAATTTAATAATAACTGTATGTTTAATACAGTTGTGTTAATTTATTGGTGGTGTTAATTTATTATAGTTTAATTTCCACTTAATTTAATAATAACTGTATGTTTAATACAGTTAATTTATTATAGTTTAATTTCCACTTAATTTAATAATAACTGTATGTTTAATACAGTTTACAGTTTAATACAGTTAATAACAGTTTAATACAGTTATTATTAAATTAAGTGGAAATTAAACTATAATAAATTAACACCAGAAATTTTTTAAATCTTCATGCTATTGTGTGCCAAAAAAAAATTTCATTATACTTTTTATACCTATATAAGCACTGAAGTAATAACAAACCAAAACAAATTTTTTTGGTTTTTATATTCATTTATAATGGTGTCATGATGTCGTCTGATATATGAATTCAACTGAATTTTTTTTCTATTTTCGTTAATGTTAAGTTTTAAAAACTAAGCAAATGTTTGTTTAACATACAAATGTTTGTTAGATATTATTTTAAAACCCTGGTATAACTATAATAATATGAATAAAACTATAATTTTATTTAAAACTAAGCACATTCTTTCATATTATTTTAAAACCTTCTTGTTCGAAAAAGCATTGCATCACATTTACTTTTGCAGCCGATTTTGATATCGAAGAGCTCAGCGATTTAGATTCAGACCGTTTGATTGACACCGTTTTAGATCCTGATTATAAAAGTTCTGACAATGATACTTTCAAATAAGTCAAATACTGATACTGTCAAAGTTAAGACAATGATAAATTCGGAATTAAAAGAAGTAGAGAAGATTATTCACCAAGTCGCAGAAAATGCAGAAATTGGTAGGGCAATAGAATAAAATTAATCTAGATTTTTTTTCCTGGATTTAAACAGCAGTTTGAATGTGGTTCAGAAATGAAATAGAAAAAAATCAAAACAACAACGGAATAAAGGCGAGTCATATATAAGTGTATCAAAAAAACTGTTTCCGAAAGAAAATTAAATCAAATTAAATTAAATCAACCAAATGCAAAAGTAAAATTTTCTTAATAAAAACCAATATTTTGACAAATACTGGGCATTAGGAACATACAATCAAAGGATTTTGGACATTGGAACCTTGTTACACATAAAAAATAAAAAAAATGGAACTCAGTTGAAACATCCGACTAAATCGCGTAACGGAAACATCATATTGAGTATTACCTGGAATATAAAATTAATAAAATAAAAGTTTGTCAAAGTGCTTTCGACAATGCTTCGATGAAACGGAGAGTTTCTTTAAAAATACAGTAAAGACAAAATTGCAACAATTCAGTTCTAAATTTGATGATCATCGTCGATCAGATGGAACGAGACAACTATAAATGTAAAATATCATATAAATAGCTGATCATATAAATATCTATGACAGCCATTGTTCGAGGCGAGATAGAAATTGTAAATATTTTCGTAGTGACCTTTGACTGACCTTTCTAATGCACAGACTATTTTGCGAAAAGTATAAGGCACGGATCATTAGTATTGCCACATATTATAAAATTTTCAAAAGTAAAATATTATTTAACACAAAAATGAAGCAATCTATAACAATATTTTATTGTGTGTAGGTATGAATATAAAATTCAAAAATCAAAAAGCGATACATGTAGTCCTTGTGATAAACTTAAAGTCAAAATTGATATTGCCGAAAATGAAAATAAGACTGCAGAATTGGAAGAGTTTAAAAATCAACTCTCTATTTATCACAATAAAACTGAGGTCGCATATGAATAAAAGAGAGCCGACAAACTTAATGCAAAGTGTGATCCATCCATAATGGCTTACACATTTGCCGTGCAACAATGCCTGTTGACTCTGTTCTTACGAGATTCGATTTATAAAACGCAATTATGTACGCATAATGTTAAGGAACATGATTGCGTAGCGGAAAGTCCATATTGCTATATGTGACATAAACAAAACATGCCAGAACACCATTGTACCATTGGAGATATGATCGTTTGCTCTCGTGCTCGTCTGGAAGTTTCCAAAATACGAACCCATGGTTCAAAACCTTTCAAATGTCAGTTTCGAATTTTACAGAAAAGGAAACATAACAGAACACCCTTGTACTAAAAATAAAAGTGCTATCTTTATTGGTTGTGGAGACATACTTATTTGCTCTGGGGCTCGTCCGGGAGCTTCCAAGATTTGAACCCATGGACCAAATCCTCACAAATTTCAGAAACATAAATAAAACATGAAGGAATACCAATCTGCATAATTTAAAGGTTATATCTTTGTTACTTTTGGAGATTATATCAAGGACTAAATACTCTCAAATTTCAGAAACCTAAATCAAACATGAAAGAACCCCATTCTGCCGAATTTAAAGGTTATATCTTTGTTGTTTTTGGAGATAATTTCATTTGCTCTGGAACTCGTTCGGAAGCTTAAAAAATCCAAACCCATGGACCATATCCTCTTAAATTTCAGAGACATAAATCAAACGGGAAGGAACATCATTGTAAAAAATTTAAAGGTTCTATCTTTGTTAGTTTTGGAGATAATATCGTTTGCTCTGGGGCTCGTTCGGAAGCTTCCCAAATACGAATCCATGGTTCAAATTCTTTCAATGAAAGTTTCCAATTTTATAGAAAAGGAAACATTACAGCACACTCTTGTACCAAAAATAAAGGTTCTATCTTTGTTGGTTGTGGAGATTTACTCGTTTGATCTGGGGCTCATTCCGAAGCTTCCAAGATAAGAATCCATGAACCAAATCCTCTCAAATTTCAGAGACTTAAATAAAACACGAAAGAACACCATTCTGCCAAATTTAAAGGTTATATCTTAGTTGGCTATGGAGATAATCTCAGCTGCTCTTCTCGTTCGGAAGCTTCCAAAATCCAAACCCATGGACCAAGTCCTCTTAAATTTCAGAGACATAAATCGAAAGGGAAGGAACATCATTGCACAAAATTTAAAGGTTCTATTTTTGTTGGTTTTGGAGATAATCTCGTTTGCTCCGGAATCATTCGAAAGCTTTCAGAATTCAATTCCGAGCTTTCAGAAACCCATGGACCGCTTTTGTCCAGATTCGAACTTAGCTTTCCTTTCGTAAATAGTAACCTACTACATAAATTTCATCAAGATAGCTTTATTAGTTTTTGAGTTATCGTGCGAACGGGAGGACGAACGGACATCGTTAAATCGACTCAGGAGGTGATCCTGATTCAGAATATAAATACATTTCCATATCTAACTCGCTTCCTTTTGGTGGTTACAAACACCATACCAAAGTTAATATACCCTATACTTTAGGTGTAGGGTATAGCAAGTAAATGTAACAGTAAGTCGATGCAACCGACTTATTAATACTCTACACCTGAATAATTCGAATTAAATTAAAAGTCCATAATTTTTTCGGCAGCTGCGTGAACTTCTTCCCTTTTCTGTCTTATCCAACTCGAATTTCAGGAACGTAAAAACGGCATCCTCTTGGGATATGCTTGACACCTTTGTAAAAAATTTAAAGTTTCTATCTTTATTTATTTCGAAGATTGTTAGTCCTTAGGAGATGTGTGTAAGGTACCCGAATTGCCACTCCAATTAATCGAATTCATCTCAGGAACATAAAGAAAACATGCCAGAACATCATTGTAATAAATTTAAAGGTTCTACTTTTTTGGGTTTTGGATATATGCTCGTTGCTCTTGTGCTCGTCCGGAAGTTAACAAAATACGAACCCATGGTTCAAATTCCTTCAAATGTCAGTTTCCAATTGTAATTTTTACAGAAAAGGAAGCATAACAGAACACCTTTGTACTAAACATTAAAGTGCTATCTTTATTGGTTGTGGAGATATACTCATTTGCTCTGGGGCTAGTCCGGGAGCTTCCAAGATTTGAACCCATGGACTAAATCCTCACAAATTTCAGAAACATAAATAAAACATGAAGGAATACCAATCTGCATAATTTAAAGGTTAAATCTTTGTTACTTTTGGAGATTATATCATATGCTCTGAGGCTCGTTTGGAAACTTACAAAATCCGAACCAAAGGACCAAATCCTCTCAAATTTCAGAAACCTAAATCAAACATGAAAGAACGCCATTCTGCCGAATTTAAAGGTTATATCTTTATTGTTTTAGGAGATAATTTCATTCGCTCCTGGACTCGTTCGGAAGCTTCCAAAATCCAAACCCATACACCATATCCTCTTAAATTTCAGAGACATAAATCAAACAGAAAGGAACATCATTGTAAAAAATTTAAAGGTTCTATCTTTGTTAGTTTTGGAGATAATATCGTTTGCTCTGGGGCTCGTTCGGAAGCTTCCAAAGAGAAGGACTAGATTGAAGATAATCCAAGGGTTATCTTAGAGCAACCAGTACATCCACAAAAAGTTACGGTTTGGTGTGGTTTGTGGTCAGGAGGAATCATCGGACCATATTTTTTGAAAATGGAAATGCGATTACGGTTAATGGAAATCGCTACAGGGAGATGATCCGAAGCTTTTTATGGCGGGAAATTGATGATTTGGACCTAGAGAATATGTGGTTTCAACAGGACGGTGCCATTTGCCACACAGAAAAATTAACAATGGATCTTTTGAGGGAAAAGTTCGAAGATCGCATTATTTCTCGTAGAGGAAGACTGATGTGGCCATCAAGATCGTGCGATTTGACACCGTTGGATTTTTTTTTGTGGGGTTTTGTGAAATCGAAAGTGTACAGCAATAATCCCACAACAATTCAAGAGCTTAAAAACAACATTATCGAGCAGATTTCAACCATTGAGAACAGTTTATTGAACAATGTGATTCAGAATTTTGGTGAAAGATTGGAAGCCTGCCGAAGTAGTAATGGGGCCACTTGGCCGATATAATTTTTCATAATTAACCGGAACCTATTTGTAATAAATTAAAATAAAAATAGATTTAATATTTCAAAAAAAAAGTCTGTTTTTATTAAAATTAAAATGATACCTCAATTTTGAACACCCTTTACATGTCCATATCTGACTCGCTTCCTTTTGGTGGCTGCAAACACCATACCAAAGTTAATATATCCTAGACTTTAGGTGTAGGGTACAACAAGTAAATGTAACAGTAAGTCGATGCATCCGACTTATTAATACCCTTCACCTGAATAATTCGAATTAAATTAAAAATCCATAAGTTTTTTTGGCAGCTGCTTGAACTTCTTCCCTTTTCTGTCTTATTCAACTCGAATTTCAGGAACGTAAAAGAAGCATCCTTTTGGGATATGCTTGAAACCTTTGTAAAAAATTTTAAATTTCTATCTTTATTAATTTCGAAGATTGTTAGTCCTTGGGAGGTGTGTGTCAGGTACCCAACTCCAATTCATCGTATCCATCTCAGGAACATAAAGAAAACATGCCAGAACACCATTGTAATAAATTTAAAGGCTCTACTTTTGTTGGTTTTGGAGATATGCTCGTTGCTCTTGTGCTCGTCCGGAAGTTTCCGAAATACGAACCCATGGTTCAAATTCTTACAAATGTCAGTTTCCAATTTTACAAAAAAGGAAACATAACAGAACACCTTTGTACTAAAAATAAAAGTTCTATCTTTGTTGGTTGTGGAGATATACTCGTTTGCTCCGGGACTCGTCCGGAAGCTTCCAAGATTTGAAGCCATGGACCAAATCCTCACAAATTTCAGAAACATAAATCAAACATGAAGGAACACCATTCTGCCTAATTTAAAGGTTATATCTTTGTCGCTTTTGGAGATAATATCATTTGCTCTATGGCTCGTTCGGTAGCTTCCAAGATCCGAACCCATGAACCAACTTCTCTCACATTTCAAAGACTTAAATAAAATATGAAAGAACACCATTCTGCCAAATTTAAAGGTTATATCTTTTTTGTTTTTGGAGATAATCTCATTTGCTCTTGGGCTCGTTCGGAAGCTTCCAAAATCCAAAACAATGGACCATATCCTCTTAAATTTCAGAGACATAAATCAAACGGGAAGGAACATCATTGTAAAAAATTTAAAGGTTCTATCTTTGTTGGTTTTGGAGATAATGTCGTTTGCTCTGGGCCTCGTTCGGAAGCTTCCAAAATACGAATTCATGGTTCAAATTCTATAAAATATCATTTTCCAATTTTATAGAAAAGGAAACACAACAGCACACTCTTGTACTAAAAATAAAGATTCTATCTTTCTTGATTGTGGAGATATACTAGTTTGCTCTGGGGCTCGTTCGGAAGCTTCCAAAATCCGATATCATGAACCAAATCCTCTCAAATTTTAGAAATATAAATCGAACGGAAAGGAACATCATTGTACAAAATTTAAAGGCGCTATCTTTGTTGGGTTTGGAGATAATCTTGTTTGCTCTGGTGCTCTTTCGGAAGCTTCCAGAATCCGAACCCATGGACCGATTTTGTCCAGATTCTTAGCCTTAGCCTTCCTTTCGTAATTAGTAACCTACTACATAAATTTTATCAAGATAGCTTTATTAGTTTTTGAGTTATCGTGCGAACGGACGGACGGACATCGTTAAATCGACTCAGGAGGTGATCCTGAATCAGAATATATATACATGTCCATATCTAACTCGCTTCCTTTTGGTGGTTACAAACACCATACCAAAGTCAATATAGCCTATACTTTAGGTGTAGGGTATAAAAAGTAAACCATCTGGAACGTTACTAGATAAGTCTCATCATTTCAATAATGAAAAAATATAGGATTTATTTATAGCCGGATTACCAAAGCAAACAAAAATTGATAAAAATTTTATTCTTGCTATTGCAAGTAAAATTTCGCGTTGATTTTTTCACTTCAACTGATAATAATAAGTGTCGGCTAATATATCGACGGTCTAAAGAAAACAACCTCTCTAATCTAACCATGGATTCGTATATTGGAAGCTTCCGAACGAGCCCCAGAGCAAACGAGATTATCTCCAAAACCAACAAAGATAGAACCTTTAAATTTTTGACAATGATGTTCCTTCCCGTTTGATTTATGTCTCTGAAATTTAAGAGGATATGGTCCATGGGTTTAGATTTTGAAAGCTTCCGAACGAGCCCCAGAGCAAATTAGATTATCTCCAAAAACAACGAAGATATAACCTTTAAATTTGGCAGAATGGTGTTCTTTTATGTTTGATTTAGGTCTCTGAAATTTGAGAGGATTTGGTTCATGGGTTCGGATTTTGGAAGCTTCCGAACGAGCCGCAGAGCAAACGAGATTATCTCCAAAATCAACAAAAGATAGAACTTTTAAATTTTGTACAATAATGTTCCTTCCCGTTCGATTTATGTCTCTGAAATTTAAGAGGATTTGGTCCATGGGTTTGGATTTTGGAAGCTTCCGAGCCATAGAGCAAACGAGTATATCTCTACAACCAACAAAGATAGAACCTTTATTTTTAGTACAAGGGTGTCCTGTTATGTTTCCTTTTCTATAAAAGTGGAAACTGACATTTGAAAGAATTTGAACCATGGATTCGTATATTGGAAGCTTCCGAACGAGCCCCAGAGCAAATGAGATTATCTCCAAAACCAACAAAGATAGAACCTTTAAATTTTTTACAATTATGTTCCTTCCCGTTTGATTTATGTCTCACAAATTTAAGTGGATATGGTCCATGGGTTCTTATCTTGGAAGCTTCCGAACGAGCCTAGAGCAAATGAAATTATCTCCAAAAACATCAAAGATATACCCTTTCAATTCGGCAGAATGGTGTTCTTTCATGTTTAATTTAGTTCTCTGAAATGTAAGAGGGTTTGGTCCTTGGGTTCGGATTATGGAAGCTTCCGACCGAGCCTCAGATCAAATGATATTATCTCCAAAAGCGACAAAGATATAACCTTTAAATTAGGCAGAATGGTGTTCCTTCATGTTTGATTTATGTTTCTGAAATTTGTGAGGATTTGGTCCATGGGTTCAAACCTTGGAAGCTTCCGCACGAGCCCCAGAGCAAACGAGTATATCTCCACAACCAACAAAGATAAAACTTTTATTTTTAGTACAAAGGTGTTCGTTATGTTTCCTTTTTTGTAAAATTGGAAACTGACATTTGAAAGAATTGGAACCATGGGTTCGTATTTTGGAAACTTCCGGACGAGCACAAGAGCAACGAGCATATCTCCAAAACCAACAAAAGTAGAGCCTTTAAATTTAGTACAATGGTGTTCTGGCATGTTTTCTTTATGTTCCCGAGATGGATTCGATGAATTGGAGTGGCAATTCGGGTACCTGACACGCACCTCCCAAGGACTAACAATCTTCGAAATTAATAAAGATAGACATTCAAAATTTTTTACAAAGGTGTCAAGCATATCCCAAGAGGGTGCTTCTTTTACGTTCCTGAAATTCGAGTTGAATAAGACAGAAAAGGGAAGAAGTTCAAGCAGCTGCCAAAAAAACTTATGGATTTTTAATTTTATTCCAATTATTCAGGTGTAGGGTATTAATAAGTCGGTTGCATCGACTTACTGTTACATTTACTTGTTTTTCCATAATACTCGAACTATTTTCCATGATTTTTGTTTTAAAATTTGATTTTTGTTTTAAACATTTTTAAGAAAATTTATTCGAATGTGTTGCTTCTTTTTCTAATTCACTAGAATTTATTTCTACCTCAGTTATAGTATTTATTTCCCCCTCATTTGTATCACCCGTAATAATTGATTTGTTTAGCTTCGTAGAACATTTTGAGGATTTTCAGTCGACATGTCCAGATTTCACCAGTTTGTAAAAATCATCTGAGACTGGTGCACAGTTCATGTGGTATTGTCTCGAACAAACTTTGCATTTCAAAGCTTTAGATTTTGCATTTAAACCTTTTATGCATAGTTCACAAGTAAGTGTAATTTAATTAATTTTTATTTTATAATTTTTTAATAATATAAAAATTATATATTTTTTTTTTTTTTTTGTTAAAAAATATTTTTTTATGAATTAATATTTTTTATAAGATATTTTCTAGTTATACTAGTTATATATTTTATTTTGCGCGGAAAAATTTTCGTCTTTTCAATCAAACAATTTTGACAACTTTTGTTAACTTTTGCATTTGCATCAAAGTTAAGATTTCTGTTCTTTGATTTCTGGAAGCAGAATGACCAATCAAAGGTTCTAAATAAGGTGTTAAGGTCACCCTCGCAGTCAGCATGACTATAATACCAAATAAATTTTTTGGGAGAGGTCCCCTGGTTTGAAATTGGGCTTATCCGGAAATTTGTATTAACCAAACAATGGTCGGAATTACTCAGGGGGCAACTAACTGAAACCACATATTTTTCAGGGTGTATGATGAGAAACAGATCCAAGAGGTGACCTTCTTGATCAGCACGGAACGGGGCCTAGTGAGATTTATAACAAGTTGAGAATTGTGGGACAGTGAGGAGCATAGTTCAACTTGTTTCCGTATTTAATTTTGACTCAGAGAAGAGTGCTAGAAAAATAAAGCCAGTCCCTGTTATGAATGTTGAAATCTCCCACCAGAACAATTTCAGTTTCTGGAGATGCGTCCATAATTTAACTGATCTGGTTCGATAGATTTTCGATTACCAGTTTCAGCAGTTTCTTGTTCATTTGAGTTGGGCGATCTGTATGGGAAATAAAAATGTATGACATGCTTTCCATCGAGAATTTTGATCCCAAAATAGTGGAAGGTTGGGCTGGAGCATTTATATTTTGAAAGTGTGTTGAAAGCGTTGTCTGCTTTATATAAACTGCAATACCCATTTTTGGTACGAAATATGAAATAAGTGAGTAGCCGGTAACATAAAAGTTATCATTGTGGCTAATCTGAATTAAAATTAAATTAAAATATCTAAATTCAAATTAAAGCCAAAATTAAAACTAACACTAAATTAAAATTGAGTAAAAATTAAAATCAAATATGAAAGTGTACGATTTAAATAATCCGACCTTGACAACACTTTAAAATAAATTATTATTAATACTAATATTTTTGCTTTGAGCGAGCAAACAACTTATGAAATAGAGGTAACAGTAATATCTTATTAAGAAGTTATTTGACAAATAGAACCCAATGTGTTAAAGTTAATGAAGTACTAAGTGATGAACTAGTAATAAAAACGGACGTACCACAAAGTTCATTATTGCGGCCATTATGGTATATATTATGTAAGATTTCTTATTTTATTTTAATAAGACAACTATTTTTTGTTCCTCATCCTTCAGTCGCTAGGTACTGACTAACTTTTTTTTTATTTGTTACTCGCAACATGGGTAGTTTTCTTAAAACTAAACAATATTTTCTTATATCGAAAAATGAAGTTGCCACATTCAGCCTTCCTGACTGAAAATTCGTCCCGAATGATTCGTATACCTATGGAAAGGACAATACCAAAATCTATATCTAGTATTAATGGAAAGGACGATACCAAAATCCAAAATATATAGTGTTAGTGGAAAGGACGATACCAAAATCCACAATATATAGTATTATTGGAAAGGACGATACCAAAATCCATAAATAAAGTTAATTCATTTTTTTTTTTTTTTTTTTTTTTTTTACGTTAACAAAACGTTAAAGTAAAACACTTTTGGTTATCTTATTTTTAACCATGGTTATCATATTTCTTTATTTCTTTTCTTTTGTAATGCATTACATATTTACTTAATTTAACTTTTCATTTTCTTTTATTCATTCTCAAATAATTTATATTAACATCAAAATTGGTTATTAATTTTCTTTACTCTTTTTCTTATTTTTTTTATTGAAACATTCAGAACCGAATAAACATATATTATAGCTTTTCTTTTTTTTTCTAATCACTAACAAACAATATTCTTACTTATTATATATTTTTTTGTTTTTTATTACTATTTACGCCATGCCTTCAGTTGATTTACAATTTCTCGCCATATGTCCATACTTGTTACATGAATTACATTTAATATTATTCGGTTGCTTGTTTTTGAACCAATAGGTACTACTTATATGACCTTTCTTTTTATATATATTGCACCTTAAAATGTTATGCATGCGTTGCGTTGAATTTGCCATGTCCGGATTTTTTCTATTCAACGTATTGGTTTTTTTTATCTAAAAAAGAAAAGTTATCGAAGCATTTAACAGCAGTTAAAAGTTCTGTAATAGACTTATAGCTACTTATCTTTAATAAATTTTGCAGGTTTGTATTTTCCAGTCCTTTAATAATATAACGAACTATAGCCGCTTCACTAAACTTAGCATTTTTACCTATCTGGTTCATTATCATAATATAATGATGCGTTGCCTCATTTGTCTGCTGTTTTCTTCTTTGCATTACTATATGGTAATCCGCTTAATCTTGCTTAGTTTCAAAATTCACTTTCAATTCTTCGCCAAATTCATACCAACTACTATGTATTTTTTGAAGTGAATCAAACCAGAGTTTAGCGGTTCTTTTTATTTTAAACGCTACGCATGTTAATACGAATTCGTGAGGCCAATTAAATCCAGTTTTCAGTAGATTAATTCGATCAACCCAATTTGAGATACTAAGACTGCTTTCGTCATTTGGATCGAAATCTGGAAGAAGTTCAATGATTTCCCGCCATCCAAGTTTCAAAACGCTACTGGCAGTTACATCCAGAGAATTTAATTGCTGCTCTCCGACAACCAACCTTTGTTCCCGTCGATTCAGTTCGCCTTCTTTGTCTGTTATGTTAATATTTGGAGGATCCAAAGTACAGCCTTCCTTACTTAAATTGTCTGAATTGACATTGGTATCAACTCCAGAGAAATATTCTGTTTTACTTTTCAAGATTCTTGCAATTAGTGTTGCTTTTGATCCTCTCGTAACCAGAGACTTATTTTTGAGCATGTTTTTTAACTGCTTCACGGTTAATTTTTTTAATTTTCCCATTTTTTTTTCAGTTGAGTAAAAAATCAAAAAAAAAAATCAGTTAAGCTTTTTTCTTTTCTTTTTGTTTTTCACCACACCTTAGTTTGATTTTTGAATTTTTCTTTTTCACCCCTACTGTATAAATAGAACAAAATATACGTACTGTACGTACTTTTATCTTCGTTTTTTTTTTCAATGTTGGCGTAGCGTACCTTATTAAATTTTCGTTCTTCTTTTGGTTTTTCTTGTACATGTAAGTACGTGTAAAATTTCTTGTTCTTGTTGCCTATTTTTATATTCCTTTTTTTTTTAATGCTTTTTGCCTCTCCGGTTTATCTATTTTGTATTTCTAATTTAATTTTTTTTTTTACGTATAATGTTCAAATATTCGACTTCTGACGCCATTTGTAAGATTTCTTATTTTTTTTTTAATAAGACAACTATTTTTTGTTCTTCATCCTTCATTCGCTAGGTACTGACTACCTTTTTTTTTATTTGTTACTGGTTACCCATGTTGCCAGTTTTCTTAAAACTTATCAATATTTTCTTATATCGAAAAATGGAGTTACCACATTTATGGCAAAAGCGTAAACATTAAAAGAGCTTGAGAATATACTAAATAACGACGTAAAGATATATTGCATAGCTGGCTGGACCAAAATGAACTATGTATAAAAAAAACTAATTCTAACTATGTATAAAAAACATAATGTGAACTATGTATAAAAAAACTAATGCAAATGAACTATGTATAAAAAAACTAATGCAAACTAATAAAACTATGTGAAAAAAACTAATTATATAATATTCGAAATGGAAAAGCAAATATATGATAATATTACGTTTAAGGTAAAGGATACTATAATAGAACAAGTTGATAATGTTAAATACTTGGGAATGATAATTGATGAAAACTTAAGATGGGATAAACACATAAAAAACATAAAAAAAAAAATTATTCCAATAGCAATGGCTATCAGAAGAATGGGGGTATTCCGAATTATGAGGCTAAACTTATATATTATATAGGCCACATATTATCAAGAATTAGGTACAATATATGCAGTTGGAGTCATTGTTCATATTTTCATAATCAAATTGGTATAGTAATGAATAGAGCTCACAAAACTTTATTTAAAACTTTAACTTTTATTTACTTTATTTATTTATTCTAATTTACTTTGAAAAAAAATGTAAATACATCTATAACATCCTGAATAATAATATTAAATCGAAACTAACAGTTCAAAACAGGGAAACTATTCATAACTACCTAACCAGAAACAGAAAAAATATCGAAATTCCTAAAGCTAAAACAATATTGAAGCAAAAAAGTCTAAACTACTAGTAGTAGAAATTAAAAAAAAACTACTAGTAGAAATTTAAAAAAAATAGTCAAAATATAAGCATATTTAAAAGTAAACTTAGAAAATTTGTAAAAAATCTTAGAAATTAAAATACTTTTAAAAAATCTTTCAAAATTAGTAAATTTTTAAAAAATCTTAGGAATTAGAAAAATTGTAAAACGTCTTAAAAATAGAGAATTTGTTATTTAAATATTAGTTATAAGCTGTAGTCTTAAAATTACTTAATTTCTTATACATAATTTCATATATTATTGTAAAATTATCTGAAATTAAATAAAATTAAATCAAATTAAAAAAAATAAATAACTCTTCTAGTGATGAGAGCCCACATACCTCACTTTACGAAAAGTATTAAAAGGCCACCCAAATCTTGGTTTAATCGCATTTGTGCAAATGCAATATCTAAAAAGGAGGAAGCTTTTCAAACCTACAAGAGAGTAGTATAGCTACGCCGATTTGACTCCAGGAAATGGCGTCATGACCATGTAATATCAAAGAGTATGAATATGGTTGACTACAGGAAGTGACGTTATAGGAATGTTAAAGTGTAATATGTGAATTTATTTACAGTAATGTGCATCAAGTGGTTAACCTTGAATTGTATTATTGCAATCATAGCTAACAATAATTTAAAAGGCCTGGACTCTGAAATATTTGTTTGTATTAGTAAAATACATACAGAAAAAATGAGCAGAAACCTCAGAAAATGACATTTCTTTAAAAAATATTTTTTTGATTTTTTTCTTATTTTTTTACCCAAAAATATGGATTTTTACGAAAATGTATATTAAGTTTTCGTTATGAAATAGTTGCCCAAAAATGTAGAATTTTAATTTAAATTAAAGTTTGGAATCTCTGCTACCATCTCACAAAATTTTTAATATATTTCCCATAAAATATATAGGAATAGGTTTTTAAGCATTTTAACATGACAGCCATTTTAACACTATCAAAAAAGAATGAGAGTAAAAATTTTTCATAATTTAGTGAACATAACCTAACATTTCAAAAGTTTTACAATAAATTGTACACAAATTTGGTTAGTATATTTGAATTAAAATCAAATTTTTATAATTTTAATTTAAATAAAAATAGATAAAATATAAATGAAAAGAAAGTTTGAAATTTTATCTTTATTCTTGTAAAAAAATTAACTTTCTACTCATATTTTTTAATGCTATCTATATTGATAAATTGAAAATCTTGATTACCAAAATTCTGGCCAAATTCTGGCAAAATTGTTGGTAAGCAATTTTCGTTTTTTAGGATACAGTTAATAAAAAAAACTTAATTGTATAATAGTTATGAGTATAAACTGTAAGTTTTTATTTTTAAATTTATATTGGAAAATTATTTTTTTAAATTTTACTTTAAAGAATTAAATTATTTAATTATTAGCATCATATTGCCGTTTTTAATTAATTTAAATAAGTTGTTTAAAAAATGTGAAATTCTTGGACTAAACAGTCTTTGACTTTTTCTTTTGCATTTTTTCGATTTCCAAAAAAAGCTTTTGAGAAGATTATGGATAAGGGCCGTATTAATATCGGGTTGGCAACCGAAGGCGCATAGTTCCATATGTAAATTACATTTTTCGGAATCATGTTATTCTTTAAATAACTCTCAAAGGCTGCATTTGATACCAAATGCAGTTCCCAGTATTTTCTCCAATTACCCTGAGTGTTTATTTAAAAAGAAAGCCGAAACATGCGATGATGATTTAATTTTAAACTTTCCAACTTTAATTTTAAAAATTGAAAACAAAAATTTAAATGGCTGAAATTTATACAAAGCTAAAAACAACAATATACTTTTATATGTTTTATATGATAATAATTACTTAATTGTAATTTTTATTTTAGAATAACTATTAATTTAAATATTTAATAGATTTTAAATTTAGAATAACTATTAATAACGATCTGTTAATTAAATATTATTATTGAACAAATTCAACTTTTAATATTAAAAACTCAAAAATATTGTTGTGAACCATCGTAATGTAATTTTTAATTTCCGCCCATTCCAGATCTGTTTATTCCATTATTTCTGAATTTCTTTCTCTTCCATCTAATTTTAATGAATTGTTTTATAATTTTAGTTACTTTTTTTTAATTTGTGATATTTTTTTATTTTTCATTTAAAATAATTTTAATGAAAAATATTATTTTTGGTATACGTATATTAATATATTTTTCATTTCTTAGCTGAAGTGGACTAGACCTACCATTTTAAAAAAAAAAATATTAATTTAATTACCTAATTGTTTAAATTATTACAATTTTACACACATTTAAAATATAATCCACATGTATGTATATAAAATTCATATAAATTCAGATTTCACTGAACTTGTTAAATTTCAATTGTCATAAAAATTATGATGCTTGCAATAATTTTTTTGCTCAGTATTCAGTTCGAAATAAATGCTCTCTTTCAAAGCTTTTAAAAAATTTTTTTAAATAAAAAGTAATTGGATGGAATTTTTTAAAATTAATATTTATCAATAAACAAATAATTTTTTGCGAAATAATGTAAAAAAGATGAAATTTTAATACCCCCGTTGGAAGAACTTAAAGACAATTAATTGTTTTTGAGTTATTTCAAATTTGTAATAGACCCCTATTTTTTCCCATAAGACTACGTGTATTTTCATGCAAAATAGACCCCTATACAGCTTTTTTTCGTTCAGTGCCCAGGCCTTCTCAATTATTGTTAGCTATGATTGCAATTATTTATGTGTGCAATATATAAATGTAATGAAGCTTGGAAAACTGTTATTGAAAAGCTTTTGATGTTAGTTATTAAGCCGGCGTTGTTATTATGACACTTAATAACAATCATATAAAATTTTTGAAGGTTAACAAGTTAATGCAGAATAAATTTCATAATTAGAATAAAAACAAGTTATTATATGGAAATATATATTATGTATATGATTGAGTGAAGGGGATTATGGATTTGAATTTAGCATTAGAGTATGAGAATATGTGTTATGAAATTTAAAAATTAAATTATTAAGTGGGTTTAAAAAGTTTTAAGGTAGGGGGTTTAAGACTTTGGTACGATGTTATAAACGTAGAAGCTTCAGCAAATTTAGAGATTTGGAAGAGGGAAAGTTAGGAATTCGGCAGGTTCGGAGAATTGAAATAAGATCATAAGGGGCCAAGTTCAGAGATTTATGATCTCATGATGGAAGGTTTGAACATTAAAAATTTTGATGGAATTAATGCTTTGGTAGTATGATATGATTTGGTAGTTATTGGGAGCATGCATCAACCATCTTAGATTTTGAATAGACTATATTATTTTGGAAAGGTGTTCTGTTATGAAATTATCAAAAATATCCTATAGTATGTAGTGAATGTTTATGGTTTTGCGACAAAAATTAAAAAATGTTACTTAAATTCACATTAATTTGATTACTTCAAGCTATTTTAATTTTTTTTTTAGGGTATGGAATGTTAGTGTAATATGAGAATTTATTTTCAATAATGTGCATTAAGTGGTTAACCTTAACCTTAGTGGAAATTAGTATTATTGCAAGTTAGGAATGTCTATTATATAAATTGGGTTATGTTCATGAACAAAGAGCGGTTTGTTATTAAATAATATGTTGTTTTAATAAAATGTGTTACAATAATGTATTTTCTTAATAAATACATATATTAAATAGGAAGTCGATATTACTCTGAACCGAAAATATTCTTCTTTTATTTTTAATTGGCTCAGCATAAGCATACTTCGAAAAAGTGTCTATTACTGTTAATAAATATATATTTCTTTTGTTATACTTTGCATATGGAATCATGTCTGCTAAATTGCCATGTATCGTTTAAACCTTTTTGAATAAATCTTCTAACGCGATCAAGTTCAAGTTAAAAGTAAACAAAAAATGAAAAAAAAAATTTGGTTTAAAAAGTTGTTATACCCTACACATAAAGTATAGGGTATATTAACTTTGGAATGATGTTTGTAACCAACAAAAGGAAGCGAGTTAGATATGCACATGTATATATATTCTGAATCAGGATCACCTTCTGAATCGATTTAGCGATGTCCACCGTCCGTTCGCACGGTAACTCAAAAAATAATGATGCTATCTTGATGAAATTTATACTATAGCTTAACAATGACTAAAGTAAGGCAGGGCTTGCAAATAGGCGAAATCGCACCATGGGTTCGGGTACCTCCCATACAACTCTAAAAACCGAACAAGCATTTCTTCGAAATTAATAAAGAGAGAAACTGCAAATTTCATACGAGGGTGTTGTTTCCTCAATCCCTGATTTGCCTAAAATTTCAGACGAATTGGAATGGTTGTTCGGCTATCTCACACACAACTCCCAAGACCGAACAAGCATATCTTCGAAACTAATAAATATAACAACTTGAAATTTGATTTAAGAGTGTTCTACCCTGTTCTGATGATGTCTCTAAAATTTGAGATGAATTGTGGTGGTGGTTCGGGTACCTTCACACACTTCCCAAGACCTAACAAGCATATCTTCGAATTAAATAAAGATAGAAATCTGAAATTTTGTACAAAAGCATTTCATTTTTTAGCTTATATTAAATACCTAACTAAAATAATTTATGGATTTTTAATTTAATTTGAATTTTTTAGGTGTAGGGTAATCGGTTGCATCGACTTACTGTTAGATTTACTTGTTTTTAATATTAAATAACAGCATTGCATTTTTTACTAAAAGTTTATAAATTTTTATTCATTAAATAATATCTCGTTTATTTATCCATGAATCATGTTTTTATCAAAGCCAAGCCACCTAACCAAAACTTGATTTCCTTTTTTCCTTATTATTTTTTCTACAAGGTAAACATTAGGAAATTTAACAGATGTAAGTTCAGGTTCATAAAAACTGCCTTTTATTTGTTTTTGTGTGTAATCAAGTAAATTGTATATTTATTTATTTATTTATTTACATTAATATTACATACATAAATGAAATGCAATATTATTGAACCATCGGCTACTAAGGCCAATATAGGTTTTTATACTATTATTAAATTATATACTAATATTATTTATTTTGTTTATATTTTATACTATATATTTACATTATATTTGGTCGTAAAGAGAGTATGTAAAGAAAAAACACTTACGACCTGTGCAGGGATCGAACCCACACTCCTTCGGAAAATACGCCACACACCTACCCACTAGGCTACCGAAGCCCCTGTATATTATTGGGTGAGTTCTTTTTATTTTTGGTATGGTATATACAGGGTTTTCCAATTTGAGTTATATGATTTCTAAGTGACGTTTGGCCCATTTGTAGTATGTCATGATCTGTCGTTTTTTTTTTATTGTATTCAGTAATGTTTACAATTTCATCATGGAGAGATATACACAAAAACAACGTTTACAAATTATTCAATTTTATTATCAAAATAATCTTTCTCCAAATGCAACTTTTCTTGCGCTTTTGCCATTTTATGCTTGTAATAAGTGGTGCGGTAAATAAACAAAACTGTCGATTCTGGTGCGCAGAAAATCCACAAATTATTTATGAACAACCAATACATTCACCTAAATTGACAGTTTGGTGTGGTTTTTGGTCTGGTGGAATCATCGGCCCGTACTTATTTCGAAATTAAGCTGGTAACACCGTTACTGTCAATGGAGAGCGGTATAGATCGATGATAACCAACATTTTGTGTTTTTTTTTTTGAAAAGAAATCATATCACTCAAATTGGAAAACCCTATATTTCTGTTGACAACCTTTTGCAAATATACCTTTAAATTTACTTATACGAAAAAAATCTCCAACTTTATATTTTGCTTTTCGGAATACTTTTAATTTATTGTATACAGTTTTTAATAATATTTTCTTATCGTTCTTCGTATCCTTTTTAGGTGGAAGTTTAATTGTATGAGTTATATTTTTCTATTAGCGATGGTAGAATAGTTAAACATATATATGTGCCTTGTAAACAGTTCTCAATATGTATGATAATGGTTAATTTTATTTTTCCTCATTAGATTTTGAAATTTTTTGTTGAAAAATTCCGTACTTTGATCAGATTATAAATTTTTTGTTTTTTATCAGCCCGCTTAAAAATATTTTTCATTGCGATTAAAACATTATTAGCACATTTGTTTTTAACCGGTTCAGCATACGCAAATTTTGAAAATGTATCAATTACTGTTAATAAATATTTATATCGCTTGTTGAATTTTGCATATGTCATCATTTCAACCAAATCAATTTTCCACGTATCATTTAAGAAAATAGCAGTTAGGCCTTATCAGCTATTATAAATTTAACTATAAATATAAAGAAATTTTCACCATTTGTTGAATATAGAACCGAATCAGACACCGCCGAACTTATTGGGAGCATGTATGAACGATCTTAGATTTCGAATAGACTATATTATATTGGAAAGATGTAGTGTTATGATATTATAAAAAATATCCTATAGTATGTAGTGAATGTTTCTGGTTTCGCGATAAAAAATAAAAAATGTTACTTAATCATGAACTTAATTTAATACAGAATTAAAATAATGCAAAATGAAAAAAGCTTTTTGAGATAAATGTATTTTATTAAAATTATATTATTAACTTTACTAAAATAAAAAAGCGAAACTAAAATACACAAATAAAAAAATTAAAATATTTTAAACATGTGTAGAATATTAAGTAATATCTTCTTTGTTTATCCATGAATCATGTTTTTATCAAAACCAAGCCATCTAAATAAAACTTCACTTCCTTTTCTTTTGTGTTAATTCAGGCTCATAAAAAGAACCGGTTATTGGATTATTTGTGTAATCAAGTAAATTGTATGTTTTTGTGTCAGTTCTTTTAATTTGTATTGTAAATATTTGTGTGTAAATATAATAAACTTCAATTGTAAATATTTCTGTTGACCAGTTGGGTTGATAACTTTTGAAAAAATACCTTTAAATTTGTTTATACGAAGATAACCTCCAACTCTATATTTTGCTTTACGAAACACTTTTAATTTATTGTAGACAGTTTTTAATAGTAATTTTTCGTTTTTCTTTGTAATTTTTTTTGGTTGAAGTTTAATTGTACGATGATATGTTGAGTTGTATTTCTCAATAACTGAGGGTAAAACAGATATCCATTTATAATTACATTGAAAATTAAATTGCTTCCCCATTAAATTTTTTAAAGTACGGTTAAAATATTCTACTATGGAAACTTTCATTGTAGAATATGTATGATAATCATTAATTTTCTTTTTACATAAGTTTTCTAAATTCTTTGTTGAAAAACTCTTTACCTTGATCAGATTGAATATGTTTTGGGAGTGTTCCAGCCCGTTTAAAAATGTTTTGCATTTTTAGTTTTAATTGGTTCAGCATAAGCATATTTCGAAAAAATATCTATTACAGTTCATAAATTTTTATTCCTTTGTTAAACTTTGCTTATGGAATCATTTCTATTAAATCGATTTGCCATGTATCGTTTAAACCTTTTTGAATAAATTTTCTTCGATGAAAGTTTCGTCTGGGTGGTCTATGTATTTCCGATACTATTTTTGCGCTTGATATAATGCTTGTACCATTTAATCAGATTTTTCAATTCTATTTTATAATTTTCTATAGAGCAACAGTTACAAGTATCCGGTCCAGATGAAGAGTTGTCGTAAACTCAAGGACAAAGAGCAAAACAAGTTCCATATATTGTCGTTACTTGCTCTACATTAACCAGATTACGTTATTTTAGATTACTTGTAAATTTCAGGTGATAAAGTATTTAATTATAAGTAACATTTTTCAACAAAATTTCTTTCATATATAAATTCATTTCTTCGTATTGATAATGCTAACATTTTTAACATTTTAATTATACTCTTGTAAATATTGATATACAAAGGTTTTTAAATTAATTCAAAAAATGCATGCTATTGAGCGAATAATATACAACGAAGGAAAAACTCTGCCAAGAGAACTAGTTTGTTTTATAAATACTATTCTCATCAATATTCCACACTTATTCGCAGGTAAGAATTAGCAAATAAAATTTTTATTTATAAAATGCATATATATATATATATATATATATATTTCTTAGGTGGTTTTCCAGCGTACATGTTAATGCAACACACCATTTTGAGGACCTAGACATCTTTATTGAAGATAAAAACGATGAAATTTTGAAGACGAATAAAACCAGACTTTACAACAACCATGAAGAATTTGAAATCTCTAATGACAATGAAGAGGAGAGACCGTTTAATGAAATAATAAAAATAAAAAGGAGTATTTTAGATTTCGAAATAATATTTACAGGAGATTCACCAAGACTCTTAAGAGACTTCGACCTTGATATATGTAAATTTTTGATGATACCGAAAAGTTTACATAACAATGTCTACAAATTGGAATATTATGGAAATGGTTCATTATCGGTGTTTAATTCTAGGCAAACAAAAATGCGTAATATACAAAGAAGTGTAACATATGGAGAGCAGAGAAATGAGGATATATGTTTTGAAACATTTCAATGTGAGATATGGCGTCTACCGTTTATACAATTAAACCTAAAATTTTGTAATATAATCGAAAAAATAAATGAACTTGTGATATGAATATATGAATGTAGAAATAGTAAATAAAGGTAGCCGACGAGTTTATCGAAAACGAGTTTATCGAAGACGAGTTTATCGAAGACGAGTTTATCGAAAACGAGTTTATCGAAAGCGAGTTTATCGAAAACGAGTTTATCGAAAACGAGTTTATCGAATGATCAATTGATCGAATGACGAGTTTATCGAAAAATATTATTTTTAAGAAATTAAAAACTTTTAAATTTTTTCTTTATATGATGCAGAAACTTAAAATGTGTTTATAATAGCATTTGTTGCAAAAAATTCGTTTTAGGTAAAAAATATTGAAAAAAGAGTTAAGGCAAAAAATACTGAAATAATGAGGTTTAAGGTAAAAAACACTGAAAATTTTTCCTAAGAATAACCTGCAACGGTTTTTCCGCAGGTTTTCATTAATTGTGGGAAATTCCCTTCATTTATGCATTTTTTGATTTTGTGTTAATAAGAAAGGGTTTTTATATTTTTGAATTTAATAAATATTCAGTTATCAAGTAGTGCGGTTATTAGTGATAATAATTTAAATATTTAAAAAATTAATTAGAAAATGGATTTACAATTCTTTATTAGTGAAAAAGGAAAACAGAAATTGTTTTTAAATGGATGTTTATTCTATAAGGACAAAAGTTTTGAAGCCAAAATATATTGGCGATGTGCAAACTATAAAACTAAATGCAGTGCTCGTGTAATAACGGAAAACGGCATTTTAGTTAATTTTAAAAATATTCACAATCATGTGATAGATGCAGCAAGCGTTCAAGCTAAAAATGTCATCAGCTGCATTCGCCAGGAAGCCCTCATTACTCGTGATGCACCACAATATATTGTAGCTTCATCTTCAGCATTAGTAAGCCAAAGTGTTGCTGCCCAGCGTGCCGAATCTTGCGAGAACTATACGGAATGTTACAGCGAAGAAAAATAAAAGCCTACCGATTCCCAGATCAAGGCGTGATATTGTATTCAGTGATGAATATACAAAAACAAACAAAAATGAAAAATTTCTTTTATATGATTCTGGAGCTGAGGATGACGACCGCATATTAATTTTTTCAACACAAGCAAATTTGGTTTTTTACGGCGTTCTCTTCATTGGCACGGTGATGGTACTTTTAAAACCGTTCCTCCATTATATGAACAATTATATACTATTCATGGATTGGAAGATAATAGATCAATTCCATTAGTATTTGGTCTCCTCCCAAATAAACGAGAGGAAACATATGTACGTTTTTTGAAAGCAGTAAAAGAATTAACTGGTCATTGCAATCCTCAAACTATAATGACGGATTTTGAAGTCGCAATGATCAACGCATTTCAACGAGAATTTCCACTATCCAGGCATTGTGGTTGTTTTTTTCATTTTAATCAATGTATTTGGCGTAAAATACAATCATCTGGACTAAAACAGCAGTATGAAAATGATCCAGAATACGCATTAAAATTTCGAATGCTTGCTGCAATGGCATTTGTTCCAACAAATGTTATTATAAACACATTTGAAGTTTTATGTGAAAGTAATATATTTACTGACGATATGCTACCTGTGGTTGATTATTTTGAGGACACATGGATTGGACGACCTAATCGTCTCATAGGACGCCGCCCACCGAAATTTAATCACCAATTATGGAATTGCTATGAAGCGGTATTGCAGAATTTGCCCAAGACGAACAACAATCTCGAAGGATGGCACAATGGATTTCAGACATTGCTGAACGCTCTTCATCCAGGAATTTGGAAATTCATCGAACTGTTAAAAAAAGAACAAAGCTTAAATGAACTAAAAATAGAACAATATCTAAGTGGACAGCAACCTCCACAAAAGAAGAAAAAATATCGTGATCTTGAAGCAAGATTGTTGCGGGTTGTCAATCGTTGGAATGAAAATATTGATATAAATGATCATTTACGATCGATTGCTCACAATCTTTCATATTAAATTTTAAAATTATAATATAAATATTATGAAAATATAAATTTAAAATAATATATTTAAATAAAATATTTTAAATAAAATATTTAAAATTTCTGTATATAAATAAAATATTTAAAAGTTTTTAATTTTTTAAAAAGAAACATGCTTTTTTGAGATAAAATCCACAATTAGTAAGTTCCTTAAAAATAATATTTTTCGATAAACTCGTCATTCGATCAATTGATCATTCGATAAACTCGTTTTCGATAAACTCTCTTTCGATAAACTCGTTTTCGATAAACTCGTTTTCGATAAACTCGTTTTCGATAAACTCGTTTTCGATAAACTTACCGGGAATCGTAAATAAATGAATATATGAATACATTTTTTTTAGATTATTACTTTTTTCGACTTAGGTTTTCTTTATAAACTACAGCTCGTAAGTTTTAGCTTTTCGGTCTTATACTAAATTAAATAAATTAAAAAACAAATAAAACATATAAAACTTTAAATATTGTTCTTTTTATTTATTTTTTTTAAATTTTTAGGTTTCTTTCTTTTTACAGGTTGTCTCTTTAGTCTTATATGAGAAAATTAATGAAAATAAAAACACTTAAAATTTTACAGGTTCCTTTTTACTTCTATTTCAAACATAGTTTACATTTTTCAAAAACATCACATTTTCCAATTTGAGCTTTAATAGATTCCATTTAATGTTTTTGAATAAATTTAATTTCCAAAAAATTATTTATACCTGCTTCCACCAACTAAGGTGGGGTACCTGTACATTGAACAGGCCGGGAAGAAATTTTATCTGAACCACACAAGGATTCGAACCTCATACGATTAAAAAAGATCCTAAGTTTTCTTTCTGGAGTACTAAATGTTAAACCCCTACAGCGATTTCGGGTATATATCCGAGTTTAGCATGATGCTTTAATTGCTAAATGCAAAGCAATGGGCCTCGGTGGTGTATTTGTAAAAGGGATTGGAGATTTTCTTTCGAATCGTTCGATTCATGTCCTGGTCGATTGTTATTCTTCAGACCAATTCAAAATTAAGGCTGGTGTCCCTCAAGGATCTGTTCTATCTCCGACACTTTTTCTAATATTTATAAACGATCTTTTAAGTATAACCTCCAATCCAATCCATAGTTTTGCAGACGGCGTTGCTTTTTATGAAGACAACGACAGTAAATATCCTGCTTCGATTGAGCTAAATCTAGACTTGGACAAAATTTGTAATCGGGGCAAAATCAACAGAGTCGATTTTAACTCTAAGAAAACTCAGTGCTGTTTAGTCTCTCGTAAAAGAAATACTTCAATCCCAAATCTAACTTTTCAAGAGGAAGTTTTGCAGCATGCGGGTGAGCTCATGTCTTTGGCATGGAGCTAAATCAAAAGTTGGTCCAATCATATTTTTGGTATAGCTAAAGATGCAGTTAGGTGTATGGGTTTCCTGTATCGTTGTAAAGCCTTCTTTTCATCTTCTGATCTCCTAAATATCTATAAAACATATATCAGACCAAAGATGGAGTACAATTCACATATTTGGGCAGGAGCCTCCAAAACGGCTTTGGGATTTCAAAAAATTTTACTTAATCATGAACTTAATTTAATACAGAATTAAAATAATGCAAAATGAAAAAAAGTTTTTTGATATAAATGTATTTTATTAAAATTATATTATTAACTTTACTAAAATAAAAAAGCGAAACTAAAATGCAACAAATAAAAAAATTTAAATATTTTAAACATGTGTAGAATATTAAGTAATATCTTCTTTGTTTATCCATGAATCATGTTTTTATCAAAACCAAGCAATCTAAATAAAACTTAACTTCCTTTTCTTTTGTTTTAATTCAGGCTCATAAAAAGAACCGGTTATTGGATTATTTGTGTAATCAAGTAAATTGTATGTTATTGTGTCAGTTCTTTTAATTTGTATTGTAAATATTTGTGTGTAAATATTTTAAACTTCAATTGTAAATATTTGTGTTGACCAGTTGGGTTGATAACTTTTGAAAAAATACCTTTAAATTTGTTTATACGAAGATAACCTCCAACTCTATATTTTGCTTTACGAAACACTTTTAATTTATTGTAGACAGTTTTTAATAGTAATTTTTCGTTTTTCTTTGTAATTTTTTTTGGTTGAAGTTTAATTGTACGATGATATGTTGAGTTGTATTTCTCAATAACTGAGGGTAAAACAGATATCCATTTATAATTACATTGAAAACTAAATTGCTTCCCCATTAAATTTTTTAAAGTACGGTTAAAATGTTCTACTATGGAAACTTTCATTGTAGAATATGTATGATAATCATTAATTTTCTTTTTACATAAGTTTTCTAAATTCTTTGTTGAAAAACCCTTTACCTTGATCAGATAGAATATGTTTTGGGAGTGTTCCAGCCCGTTTAAAAATGTTTTGCATTTTTAGTTTTAATTGGTTCAGCATAAGCATATTTCGAAAAAATATCTATTACAGTTCATAAATTTTTATTCCTTTGTTAAACTTTGCTTATGGAATCATTTCTATTAAATCGATTTGCCATGTATCGTTTAAACCTTTTTGAATAAATTTTCTTCGATGAAAGTTTCGTCTGGGTGGTCTATGTATTTCCGATACTATTTTTGCGCTTGATATAATGCTTGTACCATTTAATCAGATTTTTCAATTCTATTTTATAATTTTCTATAGAGCAACAGTTACAAGTATCCGGTCCAGATGAAGAGTTGTCGTAAACTCAAGGACAAAGAGCAAAACAAGTTCCATATATTGTCGTTACTTGCTCTACATTAACCAGATTACGTTATTTTAGATTACTTGTAAATTTCAGGTGATAAAGTATTTAATTATAAGTAACATTTTTCAACAAAATTTCTTTCATGTATAAATTGGTTTCTTCGTATTGATAATGCTAACATTTTTAACATTTTAATTATACTCTTGTAAATATTGCTATACAAAAGTTTTTAAATTAATTCAAAAAATGCATGCTATTGAGCGGATAATATACAACGTAGGAAAAACTCTGCCAAGAGAATTATTTTGTTTTATAAATACTATTCTCATCAATATTCCACATTTATTCGCAGGTAAGAATTAACAAATAAAATTTTTATTTATAAAATGCATATATATATATATATATATATATATTTCTTAGGTGGTTTTCCAGCGTACATGTTAATGCAACACACCATTTTGAGGACCTAGACATCTTTATTGAAGGTAAAAATGATGAAATTTTGAAGACGATTAAAACCAGACTTTACAACAACCATGAAGAATTTGAAATCTCTAATGACAATGAAGAGGAGAGACCGTTTAATGAAATAATAAAAATAAAAAGGAGTATTTTAGATTTCGAAATAATATTTACAGGAGATTTACCAAGACTCTTAAGAGACCTCGACCTTGATATATGTAAATTTTTGATGATACCGAAAAGTTTACATAACAATGTCTACAAATAGGAATATTATGGAAGTGGTTCATTATCGGTGTTTAATTCTAGGCAAACAAAAATGCGTAATATACAAAGAAGTGTAACATATGGAGAGCAGAGAAATGAGGACATATGTTTTGAAACATTTCAATGTGAGATATGGCGTCTTACCGTTTATAATTGGCGTCTACAATTAAACCTAAAATTTTGTAACATAATCGAAAAAATAAATGAACTCGTGATATGAATATATGAATGTAGAAATAGTGAATAAATGAATATATGAATACATTTTTTTAGATTATTACTTTTTTCGACTTAGGTTTAGTCCTCTTTTTCTGTTAGTCCTTGGGAGGTGTGTGTCAGGTACCCGAATTGCCACTCCAATTAATCGAATCCATCTCAAGAACATAAAGAATACATGCCAGAACACCATTGTACTAAATATAAAGGTTCTACTTTTGTTGGTTTTGAAGATATGCTCGTTGCTCTTGTGCTCGTCCGGAAGTTTCCAAAATACGAACCCATGGTTCAAATTCTTTCAAATGTCAGTTTTCAATTTTATAGGAAAGGAAACATAACAGCACACTATTGTACTAAAAATAAAGGTTCTACCTTTGTTGGTTGTGGAGATATACTCGTTTGCTCTGGGGCTCGTTCGGAAGCTTCCAAGATCCGAACCCATGAACCAAATCCTCTGAAACATCAGAGACTTAAATAAAACATGAAGGAACACCACTCTGCCAAATTTAAAGGTTATATCTTAGTTGGTTTTGGAGATAATCTCATTTGCTCTGGAGCTCGTTCGGAAGCTTCCAAAATCCAAACCCATGGACCACATCCTCTTAAATTTCAGAGACATAAATCGAACGGGAAGGAACATTATTGTACAAAATTTAAAGATTTTATCTTTGTTGATTTTGGAGATAATACGTTTGCTCTGGGGCTCGTTCGGAAGTTTCCAAAATTCGAACCCATGGACCACATCATCTCACATTTTGGAGACTTAAATAAAACATGAAAGAACACCACTCTGTCAAATTTGAAGGTTATATCTTTCTTCGTTTTGGAGATAATCTCATTTGCTCTGGTGCTCGTTCGGAAGCTTCCAAAATTCAAACCCATGGACCAAATCCTCTTACATTTCAGAGACATAAATCGAACGTGAAGGAACATCATTGTACAAAATTTAAAGGTTCTATCTTTGTTGGTTTTGGAGATAATCTCGTTTGCTCCGGAATCATTCGGAAGCTTCCAGAATCCGAACCCATGGACCGATTTTGAACAGATTCGAACTTAGCCTTCCTTTCATAATTAGTAACCTACTATATAAATTTCATCAAGATAGCTCTATTAGTTTTTGAGTTATCATGCGAACGGACGGACGGACGGACGGACGGAAATCGTTAAATCGACTCAGGAGGACTCACAGGACGTGATTCAGAATATATATACATGTCCATATCTAACTCGCTTCCTTTTGGTGGTTACAAACACCATACCAAAGTTAATATACCCTATATTTTAGGTGTAGGGTATAATAAATGGAACATATAAAACTTTAAATATTGTTCTTTTTATTTATTTTTTTTAAATTTTCAAGTTTTTTTCTTTTTACAGCTTGCTTCTTTAGTCTTATGTAAGAAAATTAATAAAAATAAAAAACTCTTAAAATTTTACGGGTTTCTTTTTACTTCTATTTCAAACATAGTTTAAATTTTGGGAAATATAACATTTTCCAATTTTGAGCTTTTTCTTACATAAGACTAAAGAGGCAAGCTGTAAAAAGAAAGAAACCCGAAAATTTAAAAAAAATAAATAAAAAGAACAATATTTAAAGTTTTATATGTTTTATTTATTTTTTAATTTATTTAATTTGGTATAAGACGAAAAAGCTAAAACATACGAGCTGTAATTTATATAGGAAACCTAAGTGGAAAAAGTAATAATTTAAAAAAAAATTATTCATATATTCATTTATTCACTATTTCTACATAGGTTTAATTGTATAAACGGTAGAGGCCATATCTCACCTTGAAATGTTTCAAAACATATATCTTCATTTCTCCGCTCTCCATATGTTACACTTCTTTATATATTACGCATTTTTGTTTGTCTAGAATTAAACACCGATAATGAACCACTTTCATAATATTCCATTATATAAAATCCATTTTCATATTATTATTATTATTTTTATTTTATTTTTTTTATTTTCATTTTTATTTTTATCATTACATTAGTTACAAAATTATATTAAGTTCTTATTATTATACCATGTACATATATATTTAACTTATTGTAAAATTTAACAAAAAAATCAGCTGTCTCCACTACAGGACCGATCGCCACTGCACGAAAATTACAATGTACAACAAATTTATTGATATTTTAAATAATAATTTATATCAAAGCTTTTGCATCTTAGTAAAAATAGCAAATCCTTATGGACCTTTGGTAAGAGCCTTAACGCTAAAAGTGGCGGTTCTTCGTTCTCGCTTTTGGTTTTGGACGAAATTGTATCCGATCCCAAAGAAAAAGCAGATTTATTTGCCAAAAATTTCGCTTCCAATTTAACATTCAACCCCCAGTCAACAAAGGACCATGCATTCTTCCCGAGGTTAACTGCTCCTTTGTTAGAATTTGTTTTAGAACTCGTGCAGTTCTTAGAGCTCTTAAAAATTTGGATACAAAAAAGTCAGCCGCTCCGGATGGCATTACTGCCACAGTTTTAAATAATGCTTTTTCTACTGTTGCGAAAACATTGCGCAATCTATTCCATTTATCCCTCTCTTCGGGTATATATCCTACCCAGTGGAAGACAACGCACATACATCCCATCCCCAAAAAGGGAGAAAAAAGCGATCCCTTAAACTACCGCCCTATTGCTATCACTTCGGTCCTCTCAAAAATAATGGAAAATTTAATAAATAGAAAGCTTCTGAAATATCTATATAAGAAAGTATTAATTCATGATCGTCAATATGGGTTCCGAACCCATCGGTCAACAGGTGATCTCATGACATGCCTCTGTGAAAGGCTCAACATCAGCCTCCACCATTCAGGGGAGTCGGATGTTGTAGCTTTGGATATTTCTAAAGTTTTGACCGAGCTTAGCATGATGCTTTAATTGCTAAATGCAAAGCAATGGGCCTCGGTGGTGTATTTGTAAAATGGATTGGAGATTTTCTTTCGAATCGTTCGATTCATATCCTGGTGGATTGTTATTCTTCAGACCAATTCAAAATTAAGGCTGGTGTCCCTCAAGGATCTGTTCTATCTCCGACACTTTTTCTAATATTTATAAACGATCTTTTAAGTATAACCTCCAATCAAATCCATAGTTTTGCAAACGACAGCACGCTCGTTGCGTTTTATGAAGTCAACGACAGTAAATATCCTGCTTCGCTTGAGCTAAATCTTGACTTGGACAAAATTTTTAATCGGGGCAAAATCAACGGAGTCGATTTTAATTCTAAGAAAACTCAGTGTTTAGTCTCTCGCAAAAGAAATTTTTCAATCCCAACTCTAACTTTTCAAGGGGAAGTTTTGCAGCATGCGGGTGAGCTCAACATCTTGGGCATGGAACTAAATCAAAAATTAAGTTGGTCCAATCATATTTTTGGTATAGCTAAAGATGCAGCTAGGTGTATGGGTTTCTTGTATCGTTGTTAAGCCTTCTTTTCATCTTCTGATCTCCTAAATATCTATAAAACATATATTAGACCAAAGATGGAGTACAATTCACATATTTGGGCAGGAGCCTCGAAAACGGCTTTGGGATTTCTCGATAAAGTGCAAAATAGAGCAATTCGTTTAATAAGTAATCCCAATGTCACCTCTACGCTCCATCCACTCTGTCTCCGGCGCCTAACGGGAACACTTACCGTGTTTTATAGATACCTTATAGGGTTGGGTTCTTGTTCTAACGAGATTAAAAGTTTGATGCCTCCTCTCAAAGCATTCCAAAGAGAAACAAGGAGAGCCTCTGCTGCCCATCGCTATGTAGTTCAAATTCCTAGATGGCATAATTTGGCTTATGAAAATTCGTTTGTAGTACGAACATCGCGAATGTGGAACCATCTTCCACCTCATATGTTCCCCAGAATTGGTGGTGATTACATTTACAATGGGCAAAGATTCAAAGTGAATATTAACAACTTTGTTCACAATATGCCTGCCAATTTGAAATATATTTTCATTCCTTAACTCAACTTCCTATGACCAGGCAGTACAGTAGTACTAAAGGTCGTATAACCTATTGTTTGGTCAAAAAAGGGAGGTGGTGTTTAGTGGATTAAAGTTCCACACAGTCATAGAGGAATCGAGCTCGTTTTCACTTCTCTATAGTGTCTCTCGATGATTCCCACCTACCCTCGCAGAAAAATAAAAAAAAAATTTTATAGCAAAATAACTTCTAATAATTTAACAACATTTTGTTTTATTCAATAACAATAATAAGCAATGAAATCATAAAAATATACGTTCATTCATTCATACATCTATTTATATTATTATGTAATGTTTAAAATTTTTTTGCATTCAAAATATTAGAAGTAAAAATAATAAAAAATATAAACAAATACAAAACAAACATAAGATTAATATTGAATTTGCTAACAAAAATTTTACCGTTTTAATTTTATGTCATCAACAAAAGAATAATATGCATATAAATATGTGTATAATTTTTTAGAGATATAAAAAAAAAGAAAAATTGCTCTTATAAATTTCAGATGGAGTGTTATGTATGAAATTTGGACTTGAAACGAGGGAAAATTTGGACGAGAAAAAAATTAAAGAAAAGTTAAAGTTAGTCGGATCAAAAAATGTTCTATGGCAAAGTTGTTTCTCTTTAAGTGTGCAACAACTTTTTCTTAATAATTTTTGTCATAAAATTTTTCTGTTACGAAATATTCGTAAAAAACTTAAAGAGTACACTAGTAAACTACGACTTGCGATTGTCGGATTTGCTCCAAAAGCTTTTCAATCTGAGATATTTACGTCAAAACCTTAAATATGAAATTGCAAAAAATTCCGCTCAGTCGTTTAAGCTGTACACGTGTCCACAGAGTAACCCACATACACACGCACCCACACACACACAAAGGCGGACCCCAGAGTAGTGCATATTTGCCAATATCTCAGGTACAAATTTTTGGTATGAAAAAATACCTATCTTATACATAATTGTATGAGGTCGGTAAAAATATATAATAAAATTAAATACTACACAGTAGTGGATGTATATACAACTATTGTTGTATAGCTCAGATGACATAATTTGTTTTTTATTATACCCGTACGACAAGTATCGGGTATAATAAAATTACTCCGAATTTGTAAATTACTACTAATTTGTAACACCTCGAAATAAGCAAACTAGACCTTCAAAGGCATGGATCGGATCAGAAGAAAATTCTAAGTCGATTGAGCCATGTCCGTCCGTCAGCACGCTAACTCAAAAACTAAGAAAGCTAGAATCTTGAAATTTACAAAAAATATTCTGGCATCAATTTGTAGGTTCCGTATTTTTATTGGTTGAGTTCCGACCAAAACTTCGGGTAGCTCTCGAACACCAAACTTTTAGATCACCACATTTTTTTTTTGAAATAGAGCTATGAAATTATAACTGCTGATAGATCTTATAAAAATATTCATTTTATTTTTAATAACTTTTTTTTGTAGCCCCACAAGTTACGGAGCTATAGCTCCCCAAAGGTTCAAAAAAGCTCTATATTTAAATTGTTATAGCACAAGTTGTATAAGGTATATCTTCATTTTGAAAACGCCAAACGATTACTGCTTTTATTAGCTTTAAAAGTGTATATACCATATATATATACTTGTGGCATAGGGTATCTTAATTTACCGTTATGCGAAACTCAAATTTTGCAAAATCCTTTAACCCTTCTATCTTCTAAACGGTTTAGGTTGGAAACTTGAAATATTGACAGAAATTTTTTTTGTATAACCCCCGGTTTAGGAGCTGTAAGGGGTCAAAAACTGAAAATTTCCTATTTTTAAACACCTATAACTTGAACATCTGTTAAAATTTTTTTGAAGTAATACATAAATCTTCAACATTATACTCTTATTTCTGTTAACAACTTTTTTTAATAATATAGGGTTACTTTATAATTTGCGAAAGTGTTACTTGATTTTTTCAAATTTTCTAACAAATTTCTTTAATGAATTTTTTGCATTTTGTTTTACTCGATAATTTGAAATTGTTGAGGATATAATGCGTAGTACAAAAAATGTAAATAAATAAACAACATAACGGTTGCTTGAAGAATTTTTATTTATATGATATACATACATACTTATATAATAACATGTTGATTTACATATCGTATATGTCACTAATGAATGAATGATAAGAGTATAGATGTATATTATATAGCGCCGTATTTACATACATATATGTATTTTATTGTACTTATAAGAAATTATTCTATGAATGGAAATATTTTTAAAGAAATATTGCAATGTATGGCAATATATTTATAACAATATAAATATACTATGTGCGCATTAATATAATATAATATTTAAAATTATATTTACTATTTTGTAATTTAATATACATTTACCGCTTAGTATTAAATGGTACTATAGAATATTTGAAAAAGTTTTGGATTGATAATCGTTATGTGGAAGGTTAGCATCTGCTTTTGAAGAATGTATAAACATATAGTTTGAATATACATATGTACAACCTAGATCATAGATCTAGAAATTATAAAATTCACGCAAATTATTTTAAAATACTAAAAACTTAAAAAAATAATATTATAAGCAGAGTGACAGGCTATGAACATACTAACAGGTCGTACGGGTATCTAAGAATTGACAAAGGCAATTGTATTCTTCCTCGTTTTTTAAACAAAATTTTTGTAGGGCATAATTTTAAATTTTTATTTTTTTTTCCTTTTTGTTTTTTTTGTTTTAAAATTTTATTGTGAACTTTTAATTATAGTTGTAAATTTTTTATTTATTATAAAATAGAATTTAATTATCTACTAGTTACAAAATTTACATTCGTGTTTTTTTTTTTTTTTTTGTATAAAAATCTTAAACAATTTATTATTTAGACTTATTTTACGCAGCTACAACACGGATAAAAAGAACAACAAAGATATTCTAATATTTGTTTACATAGAGTTTTTTCATATAATGATTTATATTCGCAGTAGAAGTACTTTTTCGAAATTCTTTCTTTAAAATCGTTAATGTTTTCAATTCTACTAATTCTTTTGATTTGCATATATATAATATATTTTGTAAACTGTATTTTGGCCGGATTTACTTTGTCATAAATTTCACAAAGAACAATACGTTTAAAATCATTAATTTCATTTATTGTTAGTTCTTCTTTATAATCAAATGAAACTGCATTATAATTTTCACTTACTTTGTATTGAGGTGGAACTTCTGCTGGTTTATTTAATGAAAGTTTCAAATTATCCGCGTTCAAAAGTAATTCCATTAAATCACAACATGTCTTAGTCCTGAAAAGTGCAGTACAATAATATTATAATTCCTGCTCCTTAATACCTGGTCTTATATGTTTGCCACCGAAAGACCGTGAATACTGGTAGACTTTACAAAATTCTTTTTATAAACTACTGTTACTTCATCAGTGCATTTAGAAGAACAAGCTTTCTCTTTTATATACTTTTATATACTTATATAAAATCGTAAAAATATAATTAATACTAATCCTGAATCTATTACCCATTTAAACAACAATAAATATACACTTCTTTTTTCATACATATCGTTTCCATGGAATGAAACGAACGTGAAATTGAAGTAATAATTAATGTTTAATCCCTCTCACTTGCAATATTTATGAAAAAGAGTTATGTTTTCAAATTTTTTATAATCAATAGATAAAACCCAAGATTTGCACTGCTTTGAAAATTTTTTTAAACTAAGAGTTGTTTGTTCTAATTTCTATAAGATTATCTCTCTTAGCAAATTTGATCAAACATTTTATATGCATAAAGCTGTCTTAAAGGAAAAACTTTTGAAAGTTGAAATAATGGCCAACAACTAAAATTTTTATCTTCACCATAAAGTATCATCAGATACTTGTGAAGCTTATTTATATGAAATTTCCAGCTTAAATTATTATCAATTACTATTCCCAAATATTTATAACTTACAATCGATTCCATATCAAAACAATTTTCTGAACACGATTTATTAATGTGTAACGAATTTCATTGGCATAAGCTATTTGGACATACTTCTAATAATTCACAATTTGTGGCATGAAAAGTTATTTTTAGATCATGAAAATTGGAGTTTATAAATTTAAATAAGATTAACTTTGTTTGACTACTAACAATTAGCTTGTGTAAAGAAAACCAATTCTCAAATAGTTTTACATCAAACTCAATACTTCCTTTAAGAGTTATTGTATTTTTTTCACTATATGAAATAGCACAATCGTCTGCAAACCCTGTGATATTTCATTTAAATGGTAGTGCAAATATTGAATTGATATAAATTAAAAATAATAAAGGTCCTAAAACTGAACCTTAAGGAACACTTATATTTATTGTTTTACTATCACTAAATATGTCATTTTCTATTTTAATTCTTCGCACTCTATTTTTTAGCTAAGAAGTTAAGAAATCTAAAGTGAAACCCCTTTAACCAGCCCTTTCCAATTTTTTTAAAAAAATTTTATGAAAAGCTTTCTTTATGTCAATGAAGAGCAGCTGTATGATTATTTTTATTTAGGCTTGAATACAGCTCCGTACTTAATTTTAGGATAGTATCTTCAGTACAATTTTCACTAAGAAACCCGAATTGTTTTGCACTGAAAAATTTTGCTATTAACAAAAAAATAATTAACATTTTTATACCCTACACCTAAAGTATAGGGTATATTAACTTTGGTATGATGTTTGTAACCACCAACCGTCCGTTCCCACGATAACTCAAAACCTAAGACAGCTATCTTGATGAAATCTATATAGTAGGTTACTAATTACAAAAGGAAGACTAAGTTCGAATCTGGACAAAATCGATCCATGAGTTCGGATTCTGGAAGCTTCCGAATGATTCCGGAGCAAACGAGATTATCTCCAAAACCAACAAAGATAGAACCTTTAAATTTTGTACAATGATGTTCCTTCACGTTCGATTTATGACTCTGAAATTTAAGAGGATTTGGTCCATGGTTTTGGATTTTGGAAGCTTCCGAACGAGCACCAGAGCAAATGAGATTATCTCCAAAACGAATAAAGATATAACCTTCAAATTTGACAGAGTGGTGTTCTTTCATGTCTTATTTAAGTCTCTGAAATTTGAGAGGATTTGGTCCTTGGGTTCGGATTTAGAAAGCTTCAGCCCCTGTAAAATTGGAAACTGACATTTGAAAGAATTTGAACCATGGGTTCGTATTTTGGAAACTTCCGGACGAGCACAAGAGCAAACGAGCATATCTCCAAAACCAACAAAAGTAGAACCTTTAAATTTAGTACAATGGTGTTCTGGCATGTTTTCTTTATGTTCCTGAGATGGATTCGATGAATTGGAGTGGCAATTCGGATACCTGACACACGCCTCCCAAGGACTAACAATCTTCGAAATTAATAAAGATAGAAACTTAAAATTTTTTACAAGGGTGTCAAGCATATCCCAAGAGTATGCCTCTTTTACCTTCCTGAAATTCGAGTTGAATAAGACAGAAAAGGGAAGAAGTTCAAGCAGCTGCCAAAAAAACTTATGGATTTTTAATTTAATTCGAATTATTCAGGTGTAGGGTATTAATAATTCGGTTGCATCGACTTACACGGTTACATTTACTTGTTTTAATTAATTTTTCAAAAAGTTTTCCTAAACATGGTTATAGACCGAAATTGGTCTATAATTTGAAACTGACCTTTTTGACCCCGTTTTTTAAAGGGCGATTACAATTGCTAGACGTTGTCATGTAAACTTTTGGGTATCATCAAAAATTTACATATATCGAGGTCCAAGTCTCTTAAGACTCTTGGTAAATCTCCTGTAAAAATATTTCGAAATCTAAAATACCTCTTTTTATTTTTATTATTTCATTAAACGGTCTCTCCTCTCCATTGTCGTTAGGGATTTCAAATTCTTCATGGTTGTTGTAAAGTTTGGTTTTAATCGTCTTCAAAATTTCATTATTTTTATCTAGTATTATTATTATCTGATACATTATCTTTAATAGTATCGGAAATATATAGACCAGCCAGACGAAACTTTCGACGAAGAAAATTTTTTCAAAAAGGTTTGAACGATAGATGGCAAATCGATTTACTAGAAATGATTCCATATGCAAAGTTTAACAATTTTTAACATTTTTTTTCAAAGTTTAACATTTTTTCGAAATATGCTTATGCTGAACCAATTAAAATTAAAAATGCAAAACATTTTTAAACGGGCTGGAACACTCGACACCAAAAAATATTCAATCTGATCAAGGTTAAGAGTTTTTCAACAAAGAATGTAGAAAACTTATGTAAAAAGAAAATTAATGATTATCATACATATTTTGAAATGAAAATTTCCATAGTAGAACATTTTAACCGTACTTTAAAAAATTCAATGTGGAAGCAGTTTAATATTCAGGGTAATTATAAATGGATATCCGCTTTACCCTCACTTATTGAGAAATACAACTCACTGAATGTATATATTAACCGTTAGAAGTAAGAATTGCGTTATGAGTATTGATTTATAATTTTAAGGTAAATCAGTTAAATAGTTAGCTAGTGAAGTTGGCAAGTGAATTTATTATTGGATTTTAATTTTTATATATTTAATTTATATTTATATATTTATATTTAATTTTTATATATTTATCATTAGTTGATTTTGTTTTCACAGAATATACTTCCATTCGCAATTTGTCAGCACATACCTACACACTCAAAACATGTATACACGCAAATGTATTAAAAAAAACTTACTATATTATATTATCATAGAAGATCAAGAAACTAGTTAAGTTTTTTTCTTCATACAAATCAAATTCATATTAGAGAAAAGGAAATAATTTTGGCAACATAAAAATGTATCAATATTCTTTTTATATTGTAAATTTTTATATTACTATATTGTTAATAATATTTATTTATTTATTTATTTATATTAATATTACATACATAAATGTAATGCAATATTATTGAACCATCGACTACCAAGGCCATTATAGGTTTTTATACTATTATTAAATTATATGCTAATATTATTTATTTTGTTTATATTATATTAGGGGCTCAGAAGCATAGTGGCATAACCCACATTAAAATTATTTTGCAGAAAATGCAATTGAAAAAAACTAAATTTTAAAAAACCAACAGAAGCTTTATTAAGGTTATATTGTCTTAAAATAAAAACTTAATATTCTTTTTTTTTTTTGTACTTTAGGTTAGTTATTGCTATTTTTGTGGGTATTTGTATAAAATGCTATTTTTTTGTGGGATTTTCCAAGTCCGTAAAAATAATTTCATCGACATGGTTTGCACTTTTCAAAATTTCATAAAATGCGTAGTGTATTTATTGGTGGTATAAATTTTATTAATTTTACCAAATCTTTCTTTTTTTCTGTATATATTTTCCAACCATTTCGATAACCTAATGTTTGTGTTAAATAATCTCGTACAGGCAATGATCGTTTTTCAATATTTAAAATTGAAAAACAATTTTCTGGGTTAATAAAATATTTAAAAAATATTTTACACATAATCTTTTTCATATTTTAAATACTGGATTTTAAACCAATTAACAGCATTTTTTCGTTCATCTTTTATTCTTCGTGTAATGGAATATTCCGAAGAAATATTCAAACTCATTTGGAGGAAAAGAAATCTTCTCAATTAGCCCAAAATCTTAGTCGCATCGTAAATAAAAATGCCCAGAAATAAGAAATTTATGTTCAATCTTCTTTATTGAGAAATTTTCGTTTAATACCATTTTTAAGCAAATTAGCGACATTTTAATATTTTTATTTTGCCCCCCTCAGTGATCAGAGTACATAATTAAATTACAAATTGTTACATTTTCTTTTATGTAACGTAAAAGACAACTAACAACATCATCAGCATCTTTCGATGCGATAGTTTCGATGCGATGTAAGTTAAATTTTCGTTTCAAAACTTCAGTAAACACGTATTTGGACTTATAGTTTTCAGTAGAATATTAGTAAAGATCGTGTAACTTATTAATATTTAAATAAGGTGATAGATATTTTCTATCCGAATTCGAATTACTACTATAATGGGATTGATAAGAAGGAATTTTATTAATAAATTCAACAATTTTGAGGAAATTTATACTAATTCTAAAAGTTTTTTCTTGGTTCAAAATTTCAAGTTCCTACCTAAAAGCGTGAGGAGAAAGTTATGAAGGTAGGAAAAGCGTGAAAAGGCGTTATGAAGGTAGAAAAATCATGCAAAATATGGTTTTCACATAACGGTAAATTCAAATACTAAATTTGAAAAATTTTTATATTGATTTACAAAGGTAAAAAAATTCCTGTCGAATAGCGTTTTCAGATTGAAAACAAGTAAATGTAACAGTAAGTCGATGCAACCGACTTATTTATACCCTACACCTAAAAAATTCAAATTAAATTAAAAATCCATAAGTTATTTTAGTTAGGTATTTAATATAACTAAGCTAAAAAAATAAATGCTTTTACAACCTTTGTACAAAATTTCAGGCTTCTATCTTTATTAAATTCGAAGATATGCTTGTAAGGTCTTGGGAAGTGTGTGAAGGCACCCGGACCACCACCCCAATTCATCTCAAATTTTAGAGACATCATCAGAACAGGATAGAATACTCTTATGTCAAATTTCAAGTTTTTAGCATCATTATTTTACATTAGTTTTTAGCATCAAGATAGCATCATTATTTTTTGAGTTATCGTGCGTACGGACGGACGGACGGACATCGCTAAATCGACTCAGGAGGTGATCCTGATTCAGAATATATATACATGTCTATACCTAACTCGCTTCCTTTTGGTGGTTACAAATACCATACCAAAGATAATATACCCTATACTTAATGTATAGGGTATAAACAGTTTAGTAGAACATGAGATATATGAATTTAAAAATGGGGCTTTTTCAAAGTTTGAGGGACTGTAGCTCCGTAATGGATGGGGCTACATGAAAAAGTTGTTTTACAAAATTTTTTTTTTTATGAGACCTACCCATGGTTAAAAATTTTTTTTTCTGTCGTTAACGGTGTAGAAGTTTTGGAAACAGAGGGACAAACGGAGGGACAAAGTGAAACTGTGGGGGTATCACTTTTGAAAAAAATATTAACTGCTTACAAAGAATTCAAAACAAAGCTGTCAAAAATTTGTTTGAGTTTGAAAGAAGAACGCCGACAAATGAAATACACAAAAACCTGAAAATACTAAAATTAAAGGATCACATAATGCTAGTACAACTGACGCATATACATAACATTATTGAAAACCATATTAAAAACAAGTAAATGTAACAGTAAGTCGATGCAACCGACTTATTAATACTCTACTCCTGAATAATTCGAATTAAATTAAAAATCCATAAGTTTTTTTGGCAGCTGCTTGAACTTCTTCCCTTTTCTGTCTTATTCAACTCGAATTTCAGGAAAGTAAAAGAAGCATCCCCTTGGGATATGCTTGACACCTTTCTAAAAAATTTTAAGTTTCTATCTTTATTAATTTCGAAGATTGTTAGTCCTTGGGAGGTGTGTGTCAGGTACCCGAATTGCCACTCCAATTCATCGAATCCATCTCAGGAACCCATGGTTCAAATTCTTTCAAATGTCAGTTTCCAATTTTATAGAAAAGGAAACTTAACAGCACACTCTTGTACTAAAAATAAAGGTTCTATTTTTGTTGGCTGAGGAGATATACTCGTTTGCTCTGGAGCTCGTTCGGAAGCTTTCAAGATCCGAACCCATAAACCAAATCCTATCAAATTTCAGAGACTTAAATAAAACATGAAGGAACACCATTCTGCCTAATTTAAAAGTTATATCTACGTTGCTTTTGGAGATAATATCATTTGCTCTGAGGCTCGTTCGGTAGTTTCCAAAATCCAAACCCATGGACCAAATCCTCTTCAATTTCAGAGACATAAATCGACGCGAAGGAACATCATTGTACAAAATTTAAAGATTCTATCTTTATTGGTTTTGGATATAATCTCGTTTGCTCCGGAATCATTCGGAAGCTTCCAGAATCCGAATCCATGGACCGATTTTGTCCAGATTCGAACTTAGTCTTCCTTTCGTAATTATTAACCTACTATATAAATTTCATCAAGATAGCTTTATTAGTTTTTGAGTTATCGTGCGAACGGACGGACATCGCTAAATCGACTCAGGAGGTGATCCTGATTCAGAATATATATAGATGTCCATATCTAACTCGCTTGATTTTGGTGGTTACAAACACCATACCAAAGTTAATATACCCTATACTTAAGTGTAGGGTATAATAACACGGAAATGATATTCGGGTCTCAAGTACACGATTATCAAATTAGAAGTGCACAACATTTACTATATTCTGCTACCTCAAACTAAGCTGGTCTTGAAAAAATCATGAATACATCTATAAAAAGCTATAATGGTCTCTCTATAAATATTAAACTTCTGAAGAAGAATTTATTTAAGAAGAACTATAAACAAAAGTGAATTTTACGTTGTTGAATTTATTAATGCATATAATATGTAAATAATAGCAGGTGTTTTAGATTTTGTATGGATTTTGAATAGAATTTGTTTTACTTTATTGTTTTATTTCTTAGCTAATTAATTTTTCTTTCTCTTTATTAATTGCAATAACATTATCAAACTGGTTTTTTTTTTATTCCTTATAAAACATGTTTAAGAAAAATAGAAATACATGTAACACATTTTGTTTATAAATACATACTCTGTACGAGCTTTATAAGCGCATTTTGAGAAATTGAATAAATAAATAAAATAAAATAAAAAATAATATATGTATATGTTTAAGTTTAAGTTTAAAAACGAATTTTGTCTTTTAAGTGTATTATGATTAACAACTACCGTCAACCATTATTTATTTTCAGTGATATTAATAAGTTTCATATAGATTTTTCATGTTTTAAGGATTTTATTGTAACAATAAAAAAATTAAACATTACAATCACTTCTCAATTACCATTATTCTTTTTGAAAATAAAATAATTATTTATTTTTCAAAATCGAATATATTAGAAAAGTTGAATGTATTCATTTTCTTAATACAAAAATGCACGCATATCATTTTTGATATTTTGAACCACAAAATTTAAAGAGTAAATACAGAAAAATCGTATACCTCATACGAAATAAAGTATTATTTATTTTTACTCCAAATTAGAATAATGACACAAATTTCTGAAGAATTAAAACCAAAGAGCATCTGAAGCAAATTATGTGTAGTCTATTTAGTTTTATCTTTATAAAATTTTATAGAGAATTATACAATATTATATATTGATAGAAATATTCTTACAATTTGAGTTAAGAGAAAAAAGAAAAGACAGCATAAAATAATTCAATAGGAATAACTAGAGGCTAAAATTATTATTATGGCTACAAACTCAATCATCTAAAAGTATTTATTACATTTCCCTTTTCTTATTTCTTATTTTATGAATAACATATACGAGAAAAGTAAGTAAATATAAGTAGGTAAACTTGTTCTGCAGTATTTATTAAATAATGGTAAGGAATAAGCTAAATGGGATTATTATTGGTGTAAGTAAACTGAGAATATTATTGGAGATAAGATTTGTTTAAAAACATTAAAAGGAGCTAAACATAAATATTTATTTTAAGTAGGTAAGCACTTAAAAGAACAGAAAAATAATCAGTAAAATAAAAGCCTAAACATGCCAAATATTTTAATTTTTTTATTTTCAATACTTATTGACTAATAAAGAATATTTTTTTTAATGGGGGGTGACAGATTATTGTTATATATTCTTTCAAAGTTAAAAACGACAGATTGTCATACTTTAATAACTCTATTTTGATTTACTTTTGTTATTTCTTTGGTAACGCTTTGTTATTATCTTACAAAAGGTTTGCTTTTAGTTAAATGTCTATCCGAATGGTGGTAAATTTGTAGCACATTATAGAAGAAAAATTATAAATTATTTTCATGAACTCATATGTTATATACAAGGGAAATTAGTAATACAAAGAAATTGGAATTTTTAAATAAAGATAACCAACTGGAATATTTTGAAGAATTTTATGTTTATGAAAGTAAAATGAATTAATTATCAACATTTGCTTAAATTTTCATAAAGCAACAAGAAGTGGCGCAAAGAAAGACACCCAAAGAAACTTAAAAAAAATCACCAATTAATTGACTGAAATTGTCGCACTTACGTACTTTGAATTTGAAAATTGATTTATGATAAAACTTCATAAGACTTGTTTATGTTTACAATGTCTAACTAGTTTTAATAAAATAATTTTATTTAATCTGAGAATGTCTAACACAAAAAGAAAATCACTTTAAAGAAAGAATTGAAAATTTGTTGTTTGACTGAAGCACGGATACTTTTGTTTTATTATTAAAAATGCTGTTTTTTACGTCTGCATGAACATGTTAGAAATTACTGATGCACAGATTTATTTATAACGTTTATATGTAATCCCAAATGGAATAAAATAAAACAAAATTCAGAATTATTTGAAATTGTTAAACAAAATACCATTCAGGATCCACGTGGTTCATATATAACATCAATTTACCTCGCTTGGTTGAAATGCTTAAAACGATACCACGAGGATTAATATCAGAATCAATTACAGGCATTGATGGTTATTCATTATATCGTCGGCAATCAATTGATTTCGTGGTTTGAACGTTGGGGCACTCACAGTTTTTCAGATATATGAATACGGTTTTCGGCATCGATCAACGATACTTATGGCTTGGTAGGAGAATTTCGTTTTTTTTTAACAAAAAAATATTTGTAGGAGAAAATGTTGAATAAAGTCGAAATTTTAGTTAAATATTTTTTTTGCTATTTTTCTAGTTTGGAGCAAGGGGCACTAACAATTGTTCATAAATCTGGCTGATTTATGGCAGAAAGATTCTCAGAATATACCCTAAGGTAACAACGTTTTTAGATTTTTAAATTGTGGCTTAGATTTAGCTTTTAAACCAAAATACAATTTTCAAACTTCTTCTACAACTGAAATAAGTTGATTTTTATTTGAATTCTATTAGTCCAATTCAAGAATTTTTATTATTATGGAAAAGAATTATTATGGAATGGAATTTTTATTATTAGATTCAATATAAAAATTAAATTATAATTTATGTTAAAGTACATAATTTATTTTAATTTTAACTTTCATTTTAGACTGCATTTCAAAATTTTCAAGTTACACACAGATATAAGAAAAACTTCAATAAATGTTCGCTGTAGAGCTTTTGACGCTGGAGTAGATTTTTAAATAAAAAAAAGTTCAATAACGGTTTCTTTTCATTGATAAGAATAATACAGGGTGTGTCAACTTGGACTGACTGATTTGAAATGCTTACAATTTTTTATTTTGGTTTTTTTTAAATGAAAGTATAAATTATTAAATTTTTTTTTTGCTATGTGTGAAAAATGACATCCTTTAAATGGCTTCCATTTTTTTGTTGGCAGTTAAAGGTTCTTTTTAAGACATTTTGCATTACGTGCAATTTCTGTGCGAATATTCTGCTTTAGTTCCTGAATGTTTTGTGGTTTGTTGACGGAAACAGTTCCTTCAAGAAACCTCACAAAAAAAAATCAGGTACCTTCAAATCTGAGGAACGAGGTGACTACGCGAAATCAACACTTTTTGAAATTATTCGGTCATCAAAAAGTTCTCGCAGAATCGCCAAGTCTCTCCCGCGATATGAGCTGGAACCATATGACACGATTATTAAGAACTACCAGACGTAAAAAATGTTCCAACATGGTCCGGTATACAGCCCCAGAGAAGATTTCTGGATGGTCAGTCTCATTTAAAATATATACCGAGATGGTCAGTCTCGAAAAAATATAGACCGACAACTCTATCAGCCATAATTCGACACCAAACAGTGTAATCTGAGAGGGTGTAATAGTCGCTTATGCATTGTTCTCGGATTCCGGTACCCGAAATTCGGCAGTTCTCTTTATTGATACATCCATTTAAATAAAAAGTGTTTCATCGCTCATAATGAGATTACGCAAAAAATTTATCGTCCGGGAACATAATAGACTTCAACAATTTTTACACGTTCTTGCACTGAGTATGATAACACCATAAAATTTTATAAAATTCTTTATTATCTAGAAGAAAAATAAAATAAAAAACTTGAAAAATAAAAAAATTATAAGTATTTCAAATCAGTTAGTCCAAGTTGGTCCACCCTGTATGAATAAAATTTGGTTTTGTAGTATTCTTGTGTTATATTCGTGAGGCTTGAAAGAACTAAGTATTTAGTATATTGCAATATTATGTAAGAAATATGTAAATAAGTATGTATGCATGTAAATATGAATAGAAATGTACTACTACTAATTTCAACTTAAATATTTCTATGTAATATTATTTTTTTTTATCTAAAAAAAGCCTTTCTTTAAAATAAATGTTTTTTTTTTTAACTTTTAATCTATTAAAATTAAAATACTTTTAGTAGGTACTTGAAAACTAATTTTATTAATTATTTTATTACTTATCAAAGATCATAATACTATAAAGATTGTAAATTAGTCAGACCGATGTAGGTAAGTCACCAATTTAAACTACGATTATAAACAAAAAGGTGCATTATGTAATATGAAATAATGAGCCATCTGGAATTTGAAAATTGTTCTGTTATGAATGCAATAAAGTAATTAAAAATATTGAAGTTTTTAAAGGTCAGTTGACAAACCATTGATGGCTCAAAAAAGGGAAGGGGAAAATATTTATCAATATTTTTTGTAAGAAATTTTTTATCATATATTATATAAAAGATAAAAATTATGTAAATTTTTTTTTATAAAACAGTTATAAATAGAAGAATAAAGATTAATTTAACAAAAAAATTATAACTACTATTTATAAAGTAAGTACTAAAAAGGATATGTATATATCTAGAAAATGGTAAAAGATAAATTTGGAAAAAAAAGAGTAGCAATTTAAATATAAATTTGAGGATAGGAAAGTGAGTTAATTGAAATTAGATAAAATAGTTTTTGAATATTAATTAGAAAAATAGTTTTGAATTATGAAATATAAAACCAAATATCTTTTCATAATAGAGTACCTACTTAAAATTGTTTTATTTTATGGGAGAAAAACTGGAAAAAAATTAAAATTCTTAAAAAATTAATTCAAAAACAAAAAATAAGGAAGAAAAACGGAATATAACTGATTTCCGACGACCTGAACGAACGTCAAAAACAAGCTGAGTAATAATTCAAACTAACTGTGAAACTCCAAAGCAACATATTTTGTGCACAAATAGTAATGAAATATCAATTAAGGCAAAAGAATTGCAGATTTAAATTTTATACTATACTTAAATTTTATAAAATATATACTATAGTAAAGGAATATATGGTTTAAACAGCAAAATAATTTTTAGTTGATCTATGTGTAATAGGAAACGTCACATAGGTAAATACATGCGAGAAAAATCAATATGTTAAAATAACCGGAATAAATGTAAATGTTATAGCAGATTCTACCATATCCGGACTTGTATATACTCAAACAAAAAGAGGGTTTAAATTTGGCGATATTCAAACAATCTTTTTGTCTGAGTATATCCAAATTAGAAGAGTGTATCCAAACAGAATCTAAGAGTGAACCGGAAGAAGTTGCCTTTGAAAACAATGAAAGACGCAGCCGAGGAGAAAAGCAAATTGATATATCAAAATGGTATGAAATATAATAGTTAAAGGATTCAAAACCAGTTTGCATGCGTATGAAATAATTTATAACCAATTCGTTGCAGATGGTGATAGCAGCGTAGTTAAAAAGCTTTTAAAAGAGAAGTCCTATGAAAACATACAAATTTAAAATAGAACGTAAAAATCATCTATACCGAAAATTTTCATCATTAGCTTCCAACACAAAATTTCTAAATCAATATAATCAATATCAATATCTCTGAAAAGTCAGATATGGTACCTGAACCTTTAAAATAAAATGCAACATACAAAACAAAAATTAAGAGGAAATTTTGACAATAGGAGTAAATTATTACACAAAAACAATCAGAATCTCTTATTGGCAGGAAATAAGGAAATACATGGTTACTGCTTCTGATTTAAAAAGAACTTCCATGGTGCTACTCCGGATGGTTTAATTAAATGAAATATGATAAAGAAGACAGTCGTATAGAAATTAAAAGTTCAATTCTTTAATTGCCTTATTATACACATATATGTCTTGACCCTGTTTTCATTGTTCTTAGGTTTGATGCGTATCTGGTATTGTGGTCATGAGTTTCGTTTCCATACAAAAAATTTGTATTTGAGATTAACAATATTTTAGCATTTTATATATATGCTCACTTTGTAGTATTTTGAGTTGTTGTTGTATTGTATTTATATTGAATTCTTATACAATTATGTTGAGCTTGTTCTACATTCTGGATTGAATATGTTTTTAATTGCTTTATTTTGAAATGTTTGAAGTTTCTTTATATTTTGAGACGAGCTTACTGCCCAGATTAATAATTTGTTATATTTGAATGAAACAAACTTTATATGGATCTTTTTACGTCATATGGAACTACGTCAGATATTCTTCTTGTTTTTAGTAAAACTTACTTCCTACTGTGTCAAAAGCTTTTGATAGGTCATAGAATATGATATCATGTCAAATATTGTACTTGTGGTGTTAGCTTTTTTGTATTCTTAAGTTTTGTTATGTAATTTTTAATATCGTTGTCATTTACATTTTTTAAAATTAAATATAGAGTTTATATGTCGATTTTGATAAAAAATTTCGTGTTTTATCAATGTTTTTTGCTAACGATTCTCCAATTGTGCTGTAATAACACATTAAAGCTGTTTATTTTGACATATTTTTCTTCGATAGAGAAATTACCATTAAATATTTTATTTTCTTTACAATATTATGCTATAGAACTATAATATCTTTAATGTTATTCCAAGTTTTTCTACCATAATTTTTACTTTTATTAAATTTTGTTTCGTAGTACAATTTCTTTTTATTCTTTTTCATAGTTGTTAAATTATCTAACCAGTATTTATATTTATTTTTAATGTATTCATTTTCATAGTTTTTGTTAACTTATTATACCAGTTATTTTTTGTTTTTATTAGATTAATTAATTCAGTCATGGATTTAAATATTTATTTTTGTTTTTATATTTAATTGTTATCGAATTTTCCATCGCACTATTGATGAAGTTAGCAATTAAGTCTTATTTTTCGTTGCCATTCAAGTTGCTTTTAATTTGTCATAATTGATTTTTTCATAAGTGTTGGGTATGTTGCATGTATTATTATTGACTTTGAGTGAGTTTGTTTCAATATATAGTAAATCATGGTCAGAGATATTGTACTGTAATTGAGTAATATTTATTTCATTATTTATATTGTTAGTTAGTACATGATCTCGGCACTTATTTGACTGCGACCGTGTTATCTTAGTTTTACAGAAAAAGTAGCCGTTAGTTACAATGTTTGTGTAATCGTTTATTCGGGTGTCAGTTTTGATTAAAATATTAATGTTAAAATCTCTAATTATAACAGAATTGTTGATGTGTTCTATGTTATTAATTGGTGGTCTTTAATGTGCTGCAATATTATAGTTTGCATTGTGTTTTAATTTTATTTGGTTTGAAATTAAACTAGTATAATTATCAAAGTAGGTTTGTTTTTTATTATAATTTATTGTATTATGTATAAAGATAACTGTACCATCCCCTCTTCTGTTATCTCTACATGCTAATTCCTTAGCATAATTAGGTAAATTGAGTAGATCTTGATCATCGCGTTTTATCCATGCTACTGTAAGAATTATTATATGAATATTGGGAGCAGCATAGATTAAATATAATAGGTTTTAAAGACTTCTAATATTTAGATATAATATTTTAAGTGAGTTGCTGCTACAGAAAATTACTTCGTCAGGCGATGAAATTGTTTTATTAGTAATGTAAAATGACAAAGTAAAATTATTTAAATTATTATTAAATGACGTCATTAAATGAATCCGTGTCATAAATTTTGATAATTTTAGAGTTGTCCTTCTTTCTTATCAATATATTGCCATCCTTTACCCACACATTTCACACAAATTTCAACTTAAATATTTCTATGTAATATTAATTTTTTTTATCTAAAAAAAGCCTTTCTTTAAAATAAATGTTTTTTTTTAAATTTTTAATCTATTAAAATTAAAATACTTTTAGTAGGTACTTGAAAACTAATTTTATTAATTATTTTATTACTTATCAAAGATCATAATACTATAAAGATTGTAAATGATTAGTCAGACCGATGTAGGTAAGTCATCAATTTAAACTACGATTATAAACAAAAAGGTGCATTATGTAATATGAAATAATGAGCCATCTGGAATTTGAAAATTGTTCTGTTATGAATGCAATAAAGTAATTAAAAATATTGAAGTTTTTAAAGGTCAGTTGACAAACCATTGATGGCTCAAAAAAGGGAAGGGGAAAATATTTATCAATATTTTTTGTAAGAAATTTTTTATCATATATTATATAAAAGATAAAAATTATGTAAATTTTTTTTTATAAAACAGTTATAAATAGAAGAATAAAGATTAATTTAACAAAAAAATTATAACTACTATTTATAAAGTAAGTACTAAAAAGGATATGTATATATCTAGAAAATGGTAAAAGATAAATTTGGAAAAAAAAGAGTAGCAATTTAAATATAAATTTGAGGATAGGAAAGTGAGTTAATTGAAATTAGATAAAATAGTTTTTGAATATTAATTAGAAAAATAGTTTTGAATTATGAAATATAAAACCAAATATCTTTTCATAATAGAGTACCTACTTAAAATTGTTTTATTTTATGGGAGAAAAACTGGAAAAAAATAAAATTCTTAAAAAATCAATTCAAAAACAAAAAATAAGGAAGAAAAACTGAATATAACTGATTTCCGACGACCTGAACGAACGTCAAAAACAAGCTGAGTAATAATTCAAACTAACTGTGAAACTCCAAAACAACATATTTTGTGCACAAATAGTAATGAAATATCAATTAAGGCAAAAGAATTGCAGATTTAAATTTTATACTATACTTAAATTTTATAAAATATATACTATAGTAAAGGAATATATGGTTTAAACAGCAAAATAATTTTTAGTTGATCTATGTGTAATAGGAAACGTCACATAGGTAAATACATGCGAGAAAAATCAATATGTTAAAATAACCGGAATAAATGTAAATGTTATAGCAGATTCTACCATATCCGGACTTGTATATACTCAAACAAAAAGAGGGTTTAAATTTGGCGATATTCAAACAATCTTTTTGTCTGAGTATATCCAAATTAGAAGAGTATATCCAAACAGAATCTAAGAGTGAACCGGAAGAAGTTGCCTTTGAAAACAATGAAAGACGCAGCCGAGGAGAAAAGTAAATTGATATATCAAAATGGTATGAGATATAATAGTTAAAGGATTCAAAACCAGTTTGCATGCGTATGAAATAATTTATAACCAATTCGTTGCAGATGGTGATAGCAGCGTAGTTAAAAAGCTTTTAAAAGAGAAGTCCTATGAAAACATACAAATTTAAAATAGAACGTAAAAATCATCTATACCGAAAATTTTCATCATTAGCTTCCAACACAAAATTTCTAAATCAATATAATCAATATCAATATCTCTGAAAAGTCAGATATGGTACCTGAACCTTTAAAATAAAATGCAACATACAAAACAAAAATTAAGAGGAAATTTTGACAATAGGAGTAAATTATTACACAAAAACAATCAGAATCTCTTATTGGCAGGAAATAAGGAAATACATGGTTACTGCTTCTGATTTAAAAAGAACTTCCATGGTGCTACTCCGGATGGTTTAATTAAATGAAATATGATAAAGAAGACAGTCGTATAGAAATTAAAAGTTCAATTCTTTAATTGCCTTATTATACACATATATGTCTTGACCCTGTTTTCATTGTTCTTAGGTTTGATGCGTATCTGGTATTGTGGTCATGAGTTTCGTTTCCATACAAAAAATTTGTATTTGAGATTAACAATATTTTAGCATTTTATATATATGCTCACTTTGTAGTATTTTGAGTTGTTGTTGTATTGTATTTATATTGAATTCTTATACAATTATGTTGAGCTTGTTCTACATTCTGGATTGAATATGTTTTTAATTGCTTTATTTTGAAATGTTTGAAGTTTCTTTATATTTTGAGACGAGCTTACTGCCCAGATTAATAATTTGTTATATTTGAATGAAACAAACTTTATATGGATCTTTTTACGTCATATGGAACTACGTCAGATATTCTTCTTGTTTTTAGTAAAACTTACTTCCTACTGTGTCAAAAGCTTTTGATAGGTCATAGAATATGATATCATGTCAAATATTGTACTTGTGGTGTTAGCTTTTTTGTATTCTTAAGTTTTGTAATGTAATTTTTAATATCGTTGTCATTTACATTTTTTAAAATTAAATATAGAGTTTATATGTCGATTTTGATAAAAAATTTCGTGTTTTATCAATGTTTTTTGCTAACGATTCTCCAATTGTGCTGTAATAACACATTAAAGCTGTTTATTTTGACATATTTTTCTTCGATAGAGAAATTACCATTAAATATTTTATTTTCTTTACAATATTATGCTATAGAACTATAATATCTTTAATGTTATTCCAAGTTTTTCTACCATAATTTTTACTTTTATTAAATTTTGTTTCGTAGTACAATTTCTTTTTATTCTTTTTCATAGTTGTTAAATTATCTAACCAGTATTTATATTTATTTTTAATGTATTCATTTTCATAGTTTTTGTTAACTTATTATACCAGTTATTTTTTGTTTTTATTAGATTAATTAATTCAGTCATGGATTTAGATATTTATTTTTGTTTTTATATTTAATTGTTATCGAATTTTCCATCGCACTATTGATGAAGTTAGCAATTAAGTCTTATTTTTCGTTGCCATTCAAGTTGCTTTTAATTTGTCATAATTGATTTTTTCATAAGTGTTGGGTATGTTGCATGTATTATTATTGACTTTGAGTGAGTTTGTTTCAATATATAGTAAATCATGGTCAGAGATATTGTACTGTAATTGAGTAATATTTATATCATTATTTATATTGTTAGTTAGTACATGATCTCGGCACTTATTTGACTGCGACCGTGTTATCTTAGTTTTACAGAAAAAGTAGCCGTTAGTTACAATGTTTGTGTAATCGTTTATTCGGGTGTCAGTTTTGATTAAAATATTAATGTTAAAATCTCTAATTATAACAGAATTGTTGATGTGTTCTATGTTATTAATTGGTGGTCTTTAATGTGCTGCAATATTATAGTTTGCATTGTGTTTTAATTTTATTTGGTTTGAAATTAAACTAGTATAATTATCAAAGTAGGTTTGTTTTTTATTATAATTTATTGTATTATGTATAAAGATAACTGTACCATCCCCTCTTCTGTTATCTCTACATGCTAATTCCTTAGCATAATTAGGTAAATTGAGTAGATCTTGATCATCGCGTTTTATCCATGCTACGGTAAGAATTATTATATGAATATTGGGAGCAGCATAGATTAAATATAATAGGTTTTAAAGACTTCTAATATTTATATATAATATTTTAAGTGAGTTGCTGCTACAGAAAATTACTTCGTCAGGCGATGAAATTCTTTTATTAGTAATGTAAAATGACAAAGTAAAATTATTTAAATTATTATTAAATGACGTCATTAAATGAATCCGTGTCATAAATTTTGATAATTTTAGAGTTGTCCTTCTTTCTTATCAATATATTGCCATCCTTTACCCACACATATTTAATTTTTCTGTCCCTTTTTAAGTCTCTCGTTTTTATAAAGATAGTTAAAGTTTTTTGGTAGCTTTTCATTAATATAAATATATGTATTAGAATCATTGTTGTTTTTAGTTACAGTAAATTTATCTTTTATATTGCAGGCTGCAATATTTTTCTTTTAATTTCATGTTCTGTAAATTTGATTATTAATATTTTATTTTCTCTAGCAAAGGTCATCAGCGGGAGAAACAATCTACTGTTTTTAAAATTTAATTCCTTTATTTGTTACTTTTCAACCTTAATAAATATATTTTCAATATTTTCAAGAATTTCATCTTTAAATTTATTTTGCTTTATTTTTTCTATTTCATATATATTTTTTTTACCATTTTATTCAGAATTTTATTTATTTTATGAAAGCAGTTCTCTTTCCATCCTTTCCTTTTCATTTTTTCCTTTGGATCTTTTTTAGGACCTTTTTATATTTCTAACGCGATATGACCGAGATATCTTTAAGAAACGTTTATAGATCCACATCTCAAATGCTTTTCATTTACTCATAATAGTTACTTTGACAGTCCAGAATTCTATACCATATAAGACTACTGGCCAGACGAACCATTCAGGGAAGTGCGATATATAAAACTGGTAACACGTTCTATGGCTCTATTGTTTATTATGATATTTGCGCTATTTTATACTAAATTTCTTTTGGTAATAATCGTAAATTCTGTTTTTGTAGCATTGATATTTATACCAAATTCCTTAATGCGTTGACTAACTTTATTTATTAAGTATTGTAACTAGTCTAAACTAGCAAGTATCGTCAGCATAACGAATGCTGTTAATATATCCTGTTTACTTTAATTCCATTATTTACATTAGCAATTGAATTTTGAAATATATTTTCTAAATAGATCCAAAAAGCAGTGCGGATAAAATACATCCTTATTTTACGCCAGTATGTATTTCAATATCTGCTATGCTTAATTCTTCAAATTTGACGCTTGCTGTTGGATGACAATGCACACAATATTTTTTCGTCAATTTAGCAGATAGATACCAAATAAAAACTTTTCCCATTCAATTCTTCTAGTTCTCTATTTAATCGATTATGAAATATTTTTAAGAAAATTTTGAGAGTATGACTCATGAGGTTAATTAGATCATATTTGTTAAATTTTTTTGCATTGTTTTCCTTCGGTAAAGTAAAAATAAGGCTCTCTAACTATTCTTGGGAATGTACACTAGTAAAATATATACGTTAGATAATATTTCAAGTAGGAGAATGTTTTTCTCATCGATAAATTTTATAACTTCTTTAGGAATATCATCACGACCGACTGCTTTGTTATCCCCCACGGGATATACCCCAGCAAAAGTTTGAAGACTTCCAAATATTGCTTTTATTCAATTATATTTCTTTTAATTTATCCCAGTTCTATATCCCATAAGTTAAATGATTTCTATGAATTGTAATTTTTTTTACAAAAATTTAGTTATTTTCAATAATTCTCTTAGTAAAGGAGTGTTTGTTTTTGTTTATTTTAGAGAAAAAAGTATAATAATAAATAATAACTAGAATAAATAATAAACAATAATAAGTTTGAATAAACAATAACTACGTAAGTGCATTTTTTTTATTGATAGGATATGATACTGGTATTTTTATGCACCAAATATTGTGAAATATTTGTCGCATTGGTATTTTTGGGGGGAAAAAATTTCAGTAAGCCGAATTATGCCATCTGGGAATTTGAACTACATAGGGGTGGATAGCAGAAGTTCTACTTTTTTCTCTTTGGAATGCTTTGAGAGAAGGCATTAAACTTTTTATCTCGTTAGAACAAGAATCTAACCCTAAAAGGTATCTATAAAACAGGATAGGTGTTCCTGTTAGGCGAAGGAGACCGAGTGAAGAAAATGTAGAGGTGACATAGGGATTGTTTATTAGACGAAGTACCGTTCTGGAGGCTCCCTCCCAAATATTTGCAGTATACTCCATCTTTGGTCTTATATACATTTTATAGATATTAAGGAGATCTCAAGATGAAAAGAAGGATTTACAACGATACAGGTAACCCATACACCTAGTTGCATCTTTAGCTATACCAAAAATTTGATTGGATCAAATTAATTTTTGATGCCCAAAATGTTGAGCTCACTCGTATGTTGCAAAACTTCCGCTTGAAAGGTTTAAATTGGGATTGAAGTGTTTCTTTTCCGAGAGATTAAACAGCACTGAGTTTTCTTAGTGTTAAAATCAACTCAGTTGATTTTGCTCCAATTTGAGATTTTGTCCAAATCGAGATTAATTCAAGCGAAGCAGAATATTTACTGGCGCTGTTTTCGGAAGACGAAACGAGCGTGCTGTTTTCTGCCAAATTATGAATTGGATTGGAGGTTATACTTAAAAGATCGTTTATAAATATTAGAAAAAGTGTCGGGGAGAGAACAGAGAGATTGCGGGACACCAGCATTAATTTTGAATTGGTTTGAAGAGTAACCATCGACCAGGTAACGAATCGAACGATTCGAAAGAAAATCTCCAATCTATTTTACAAATACACTACCGAGGTCCATTGCTTTGCATTTGGGAATTAAAGCATCATGGCAGAATCGGTCAAAAGCTTTAGAAATATCCAGGGCGACAATATCAGATTTCCCCAAATGGTAGAGGCTGATGTTGAGCCTTTCACAGAGACTTGGCATGAGATCAGCTGTTAACCGATGGGCTCGGAACCCATATTAACGATCATGAGTTAATCCTTTGCTATGTAGTTATTTCAGAAGCTTTCTTTTTATTAAATTTTACATTATTTTGGAGAGGACCGAAGTTATAGCAATAGGGCGGTAGTTCGACGGATCACTTTTTTCCCCTTTTTTGGGGATGTCTGCCCTGTCTTCCTTTGGATAAGACATTTATACGAAGAGAGGGATAAATGAAAGAGATTGCGCAATGCTTTCGCAATATTAGAAAAATATTTTTTAGAACTGTCGCAGCAATGCCATCTGGACCGACTGACTTTTTTTGTAGCAAATTCTAGGGAGATTTAAGAACTGCACGAGTTTTGAAGGAAATTCTACTTAAGGAGTAGTTCACCTCGGGTAGAATGCATGGTATTTGTATTGACTGGAGCAACGATGAGTTGGAAGCAAAATTTTTGACAAATAAATCTGCTTTTTCTTTGGGATCGGACACAATTTCGTCATTGTTATCAACCAAAGGCGGAACGAGGAACGGTCACCTTAACCTTTAAAGCTCTTAGGAAAGGTCGAAAAGAAATTGCTGTTTTTGGGAAGATGCAAAAGTTGTCTTATCAACCGTCTGTTGTGCAACAACTTTTGCTTGTTGATAACTCTCCTACACCAGTTTCTGATTTCGTTATAGCTCATCCTATTAGCTTCAATTGTATCACTCTTGAGTAGTATAGCTATGCCGATTTTATTGCACAAAATGACGTCATGACCATGTAGTATCAAAGAGTATGGATATGGTTGACTACAGGAATTGACGTTATTGGAATGTTAAAGTAATATGTGAATTTATTTACAGTAATGTGTATTAAGTGGTTAACCTTGAAATTAGTATTCTTGCAAATATTTATGTGTGCAATATATAAATGTGACGGTGTTGTTTTAAGTGTAATATAAACTCATATAAAATTTTTGAAGGTTAACAAGTTAATGCAGAATAAATTTCAAAATTAGAATAAAAACAGTTATTATACGGAAATACATAATATGTATTTGATTGAATCAAGGGGATTATGGATCTGAATTTAGGATTCTCTCTCTCCGATGCCTATCCACTACTGGATGTTAGCGGTCATATGCCCTGAAAGTTGAGTTAAAATCTGGATAAAATGCTTCTGTATTCATTTCGATCCATCGCTATGTGTACCAAATCACCAATATTTGATATACCTGTCCAGTTCCTGATGTTGCACGATAAGCTCTAAGAGTCGTATTTTTGACCTCGCATCACATGTCCAAAATATTATATTTTTCTTCTTTTGATATCAGTGAGAAGTTGTCGGCCTTTATTTATTCTTCAGAGAACTTCAATATTTGTGACACGATCTACCCATGAAATTTTTAGTATTCTTCTATAGAGCCACATTTCAAAGGCGAGTTTATTCATATGGGTGGTTGTCAAGATCCAAGTCTCTACTCCATATACTAGAACCGACCATACATAGCATTTCAAAAAACGTAAACGAAGATTTAAATTTAGATCTCTGCAGCAAAAAACTTTTTTGTACTTAATAAATGCACCTCTCGCTATTTCAATACATCTTATTCCTTGTTCACATGTCCACTGCTCATTTAGCCAGCATCCAAGATACTTGTAGCTAGAAACACGTTCGATTTGAAGATGGTCGACTGTAACTGTAGCTGTGGTATATGGTGTTTTACATCTACTTATGATCATGAACTTAGTATTTAACGCATTGATTTTTAGACCAAGGTTTATGCTATGATGGTTAACTTTATCTATTAAATATTGTAAATCCCTTAAATTATCTGCCAAAAGGGTTGTGTCATCAGCACATCTGATGTTATTAAGATAGGTACCGTTTACTTTGATACCTATTTCAACTGATTCTAATGCTTCTTAGAAGATCTTCTCTGCATACAAATTGAAAAGCAGAGATGATAAGATACATCATACAACCCTGTCGAACTCCACGCTTTATTAAAATGTTTTCGGTTAGCCCATCTGAAGTTTTTATGTTGGCTGTCTGATGCCAGTACAAATTTTCAATGCACCTAATAGTTTTATCATCAATATCTATCGTGCTTAATATTTCCAATTATTATAATATTTATCGTGCTTCATTTCCATTTTGATTTGACCATTATCATTGAGTAGTGAAGCAAAATTTGTTTTCCTATATGCTCCTGATACTTCTTTAATTTTTTTGTGAAGGTTGAAGTCATCATGACTGTTGGAGGTTTTCTATTTCGTTACACTCATTTTTAAGCCATTTTAGTTTTTCTAATCTTATTTTGGATCGAATTTTACTTTAAATACGTTTATATTCTGCCATATTCTTATTTTTGAATGATCTTCTTTCATCCATCATTTTCAAGATTTCATCTGTCATCCACTTTTGCTTTGGAGCATTTTACTTTTCTCCTAATATATTTTTGGATGTTTCGAATAAAATTTGTTTTGTTCGATGCCATAATATCTCATCTTCTGTCCTACTAACGTTCATTAATTGATTGTTGATTTCTCATGTCAATTGCCTTTTTTGTCAACATGCCTGTTAGTCCTTCTGGCTTTTGATAGAGTAAGTTTAATCTTAGCTAAGAGAAGGTTGTAGTCTGACGGAACATCTGCACTAGGATAAGTGATTATATGCTTAATTGAAGAGCTAAAACGTTTGTTAACTAAAATGAAATCAATTTGGTTACGTATTATATTACCAGTACTGTCTCGGGGAGATTTCCAAGTATATAACCTCCGCTTTGATAAGCAAAACCATGTGTTGGTGATTTTAAAATTTTGATCCTGACAGAATTCAATAAGTCGATCACCTCTTTCGTTTCTAGTTCCTAAACCAAATGGTTAAACTATTCCATCTATTTTACCGGTACCAATTTTGGCATTAAAGTCGCCCATTACTACATTAAAATCAAGTGGTTTTGTGTACTTCAGAAGATGTGATAATTGGTCATAAAATTCTTCTATCTCATCATCCGTTTTTACAGCAGTTGGGGCATATACCTGGATAATATTTAGAGCTACAGGTTTAGTATCCAGTTTAATAAGCATAGCTCTATCTGAAAACGGTACAAAATCGATGACATGCTTTATTAAGTGTTCTGAAATAATTATGCCATTACTGTGAGTGGATGAGTTATTTCCCTAATAGTAAAATTTAGCTCCTTCCGATTTACATTCACCCGAGTTCGGCCACCAAGATTCACTGATACCCAATATATCAATTTTTAAACGTTGCATCTCTTGAATAGTATTTGCTAGTTTACCAGACTCAAATAAACTATTGACATTCCAAGTGCCAATATTAATTGTGTTGTTACTTTTACCTTCGAGATTCTTAGCACCCTCTTTTTGCCGGAGACTGAGGGCCATTTTTTGGTTTCACTTGACATATGATTTTTCTTGGGATATATATTCCAGTGGTTTCCCGAAGTCTTCTGGAAGGTTTTACGTTTTCCTTCTTATAATCTGCCGTTCCTCTGGAATAAGACTCAGACCAGAGAGCCGTCCATTCTGGATCAGACACTTCTGGATTTATGGCAGGTTTTAAGTTTTCCTTCTTATTAATCTGCCGTTCCTCTGGAATCAGACGCAGACCAGGGAGCCGTCCAATCTGGATTAGAAGCTTTTGGATTTATCGCACTCATTATTTAGCCTGAATACTGTTCAGTTACCCGGGGGAGACCGCGGGGAGGTATAATGAGCACTTGATGGCAGCAATTTCGGATTAGAGTGTGAGAATATGTGTTATGAAATTTAAAAATTAAATTATTAAGTGGGTTTAAAAAGTTTTAAAGTAGGAGGTTTAAGAGTTTGGTACGATGTTATAAGCGTAGAAGCTTCAGCAAATTCAGAGATTTGGTAAAAGGAAAGTTGGAAATTCGGCAGGTTCGGAGAATTGGAATAAGATCATAAAAGGCCAAGTTCGAAGATTTAGGATCTCACGATTCAAGGTTTGAACATTAAAAAATTTGATGGAATTAGTGTTTTGGTAGTATAATTTAAAAGTGGCCCCTTGGCAGTATCAAGGAAAGAATCGGACCCCGCCGAAGTTATTGGGAGCATGTATAAACGAACTTAGATTTTGAATATATTATATTGGAAAGATGTAGTGTTATGAAAGTATCAAAAATATCCTATAGTATGTAGTGAATGTTTGTGGTTTTGCGACAAAAATTAAACTTGTTACTTAAATGCACATTAACTTGATTAGTTTAAGCTATTTTAATTCTTATTTTAGGGTATGGAATGTTAAAGTAATATGAGAATTTATTTTCAATAATGTGCATTAAGTGGTTAACCTTGAAATTAGTATTATTGCAAGTTAGTTATGTGTATTATATAAATGGGGTGAGGTTCATGAACAAACAGCCATTTGTTATTAATAATATGTTGTTTTAATAAAATGTGCTTACAATAATTTATTTTCGTAATAAATACATATAAAATGAGAAGGAAGTATTCTTAAGAAATAGGAAGTCGATAGTCTGAACCGAAAATATTCTTTTTTTAGTTTTAATTGGCTCACCATACGCATACTTCGAAAAAGTGTCTATTACAGTTAATAAATATATATTTTTCTTTTGTTAGATTTTGCATATGGAATCATTTCTACTAAATCGATTTGCCATGTATCATTTAACCATTTTTGAATAAATTTTCTAACGTGATCAAGTTCAAATTAAAGGTAAACAAAAAATGAAAAAAAAAACTTGGGTTGGGTTAAAAGTTGTTTTTAATATTAAATAACAGCATTGCATTTTTTACTAAGTTTATAAATTTTTAATCATTAAATAATTTCTCGTTTATTTATCCATAAATCATAATTTTTATCAAAGCCCAGCCAGCTAACCAAAATCTTGATTTTCCTTTTGCCTTCGAAAACAATTTTGAAAAAATGTGCTTGTTAGTTTCACTCTGTCCGTCCGTCCGTCCGTCTGTTTACAAAACTTCTACACCGTTAAAGATAGAGAAAAAACATTTTAACCATGGATAGGTCTCATAAAAAAATTAATTTTCTGGAACAACTTTTTTATATAGCCCCATCCATTACGGAGCTACAGCCACTCAAACTTTGAAAAAGCCCTATTTTTAAATAAATATATCTCATGTTCTGTTTAAGATTTTTTCACTCTGAAAACGTTATTTGACAGGTATATTTTTTAACTTTCTAAATAAATATTAAAATTATAAAATTTTTTTTAAATTAAGTATTTAAATCTACCGTTATGTGAAAACGAAATTTTGCATTATTTTTCTCCATTCACAACTCCGGAACGCTTTTAAATAGGGATTGATAACTTTAGAGTTGTCCTTCTTCATTATGAATATATTGCCATCCTTTATTCACACATATTTAATTTTCCTGTCCCTTTTTAAGTCGCTCGCTTTTTTATAAAGATAGTTAAATTTTTTGTTAGTTTTTCATTAATATAAATATATTTATTAGAATCATTATTGTTTTCAGTTACCTACTGTAAATTTATCTTTTATATTGCGCTGCAATATTTTTCTTTTAAGTTCATGTTCTGTAAATTTGATTATTAATATTTAATTTTCTCTAGCAGAGGTCCTCAGGGGGAGAAACAATCTACTGTTTTCAAAATATATTTCCTTTATTTGTTATTCTTCAACCTTAATATCTAGAGTATTAAAAATTTATTTACTAACCTCAAAGATGTTTTCAACATTTTCAAGAATTTCATGAATTTCCATAGTATTTTTAAATTAATTTTGCTTTATTTTTTCTATTTCATATATATATATTTTTTACAATTTTATTCAGAATTTCATTTGCATTTCTTAAATTCATATTTTCTTTCGTTGCCAAATCTACTATTTTACTGACTTTATTTAGTTTATCAGTAATCTCATTGACATTTTCACTGAAATTATCTAATTGTTTTAATTTGTTAATATTTGCCACTAATGTATTCAGCACTGATACTTTCTGATCGGTGCTACTTTGGTTATTAAGCTGTAGCAATTCATATTTTGTTCCTCGCATTACATGAACAAAATAAGCTACTTTTCTATACCATATAAGACTACTGACCAGACGAACCATTTAAGGAATTGTAATCTTAAGGAATTGAGATATATAAAACTGGTAACACGTTCTATGACTCTGTTGTTTATTGTGATATTTGCGCTATTTTATACTAAATTTCTTTTGGTAATAATCGTAAATTCTGTTTTTATAGCGTTGATATTTATACCAAATTCCTTAATGCGTTGACTAACTTTATTTATTAAGTATTGTAACTAGTCTAAACTAGCAAGTATCGTCAGCATAACGAATGTTGTTAATATATATCCCGTTTACTTTAATTCCATTATTTACATTAGCAATTGAGTTTTGAAATATGTTTTCTAAATAGATCTTAAAAAGCAGTGTGAATAAAATACATCCTTGTCTTACGCCTGTATGTATTTCAATATATCTGCTTAGTTCTTCAAATTTGACGCTTGTTGTTCGATGCCAATACATACTCTTAATGCACACAACATCTTTTTCGTCAATATTCATTGTTCGAAGGATATTAATTAATTAAGGGAGCGTATCGAAATCTCGCGAATTAAAATCTTGTGTCTCAAAATCTCGTGGTTTTATAAATCTCGTTTTAAATTCTCGAGTTTTTAAATTTCTTGTCTCAAACTCTCACGTTTTCTCGTCGATATTATAGTTAACGGGTTCGATATTTTTTAAAAATCTCGTGAAAAAGTAGAAATCGAAAAAATACAAGAATTATTGGGAAAAAGTCTTTTGGTTACAGAAAATGTCGAAATACCAAAAAAATTACTATGTTAATAAAAAATAAAAAACAGTTTTTTTTAAAGAAAATTTTAGAGTTGGTTACAAAATCAGCTTTTATGAAATACAAATTATGTATACAAAATTACATAGAATTTTAGAATCAGATACAAAATTTGGATACAATCAGACGCAATAATGTACTAGCGAAAGTTTAAGAAGGGCAACTATTTATTAAACGCCTTATTGTTGAAATATCAATATAAAAAGATTATTAAAACCGATTTTGCAGTTGGTTACAAAATCATGGTTCCAATAGTTTGTTTAGCTAGATAGCATCTAGATACCAAATAAAGCCTTTTCCCATTAAATTCTTCTAGTTCTCTATTTAATCGATTATGAAATATTTTTAAGAAAATTTTGAGAGTATGACTTATGAGGCTAATTAGATCATATTTGTTAAATTTTTTTGCATTGTTTTGCTTCGGTAAAGTAAAAATCAGGCTCTTTAACTATTCTTGAGAATGTACACTAGTAAAATATATATGTTAAATAATATTACAAGTAGGAGAATGTTTTCTCATCGATAAATTTTATAACTTCTTTAGGAATATCATCACGACCGACTGCTTTGTTATCTCCCACGGGACAATATACCCCAGCAAAAGTTTGAAGACTTCCAAATATTGCTTTTATTCAATTATATTTCTTTTAATTTATCCCAGTTCTATATCCCATAAGTTAAATGATTTCTATGAATTGTAATTTTTTTTACAAAAATTTAGTTATTTTCAATAATTCTCTTAGTAAAGGAGTGTTTGTTTTTGTTTATTTTAGAGAAAAAAGTATAATAATAAATAATAACTAGAATAAATAATAAACAATAATAAGTTTGAATAAACAATAACTACGTAAGTTCATTTTTTATTAATGGGATATGATACTGGTATTTTTATGCACCAAATATTGTGAAATATTTGTCGCATTGGTATTTTTGGGGGATAAAATTTGAGTAAGCCGAATTATGTCATCTGGGAATTTGAACTACATAGGGGTGGGTAGCAGAAGTTCTACTTTTTTCTCTTTGGAATGCTTTGAGAGAAGGCATTAAACTTTTTATCTCGTTAGAAAAAGAATCTAACCCTAAAAGGTATCTATAAAACAGGATAGGTGGTCCTGTTAGGTGAAGGAGACCGAGTGAAGAGAATGTAGAGGTGACATGGGGATTGTTTATTAGACGAAATACCGTTCTGGAGGCTCCCTCCCAAATATTTGCAGTATACTACTTCTTTGGTCTTATACTTGTATACGTTTTATAGATATTAAGGAGATCTGAAGATGAAAAGAAGGATTTACAATGATACAGGTAACCCATACACCTAGCTGCATCGTTAGCTATACCAAAAATTTCATTGGACCAACTTAATTTTTGCTGCCCAAAATGTTGAGTTCACTCGTATGTTGCAAAACTTCACCTTGAAAAGTTTAAATTGGGACTGAAGCGTTTCTTTTCCGAGAGATTAAACAGCACTGAGTTTTCTTAGAGTTAAAATCAACTCTGTTGATTTTGCCCCAATTTGAGATTTTGTCCAAATCGAGATTTAGTTCAAGCGAAGCAGAATATTTACTGGCGTTGTCTTCGTAAGACGCAACACGCAAACTATGAATTGGATTGGAGGTTATACTTAAAAGATCGTTTATAAATATTAAAAAAACTGTCGGGGAGAGACCAGATCCTTGCGAGACACCAGCATTAATTTTGAATTGGTTTGAAGAGTAACCATCGACCAGGTAACGAATCGAACAATTCAAAAGAAAATCTCTAATCTATTTTACAAATACACTACCGAGGTCCATTGCTTTGCATTTGGCAATTAAAGCATCATGCCAGAATCGGTCAAAAGCTTTAGAAATATCCAAGGCGACAACATCAGACTCCCCCAAATGGTGGAGTCTGATGTTGAGCCTTTCACAGAGGCATGGCATGAGATCACCTGTTAACCGATGGGCGCGGAACCCATATTGACGATCATGAATTAATCGTTTGCTATGTAGATATTTCAGACGCTTACTAAGCTTTTTAACCTTTAAGGCTCTTAGCAAAGGTCGAAAAGGATTTGCTGTTTTTGGGAAGATGCAAAAGTTGCCTTTTTAACCGTCTGTTGTGCAACAACTTTTGCTTGTTGATAACTCTCCTACACCAGTTTCTGATCTCGATATAGCTCACCCTATTAGCATCAATCCTATCACTCTTGAGTAGTATAGCTATGCCGATTTGACTCCAGGAAATGACGTCATGACCATGTAGTATAAGAGATTATGAATATGGTTGGCTACAAGAAGTGACGTTATTGGAATGTTAAAGTAATATGTGAATTTATTTACAGTATTGTGCATTAAGTGGTTAACCTTGAAATTAGTATTCTTGCAATTATTTATGTGTGCAATATATAAATGTAATGAAGTTGGGAAAATTCTATTAAAAAGATTTTGATGTTGGTTATTAAGCCGGCATTGTTTTAAGTGTATATAAAATTTTTGAAGGTTAACAAGTTAATGCAGAATAAATTTCATAATTAGTATAAAAACAAGTTATTATACGGAAATATACCCAAGTAACAATTTGTTCCGTATAAAAGCTCTATAATAACTTATAGAGCAAAAACTTCACAGCAAAACACTTCTAATATAGCTGTGCTTAGTTTTATAGAGCTATAATAATTATCTAATAGAGCTAAAGGGCGCACTTATAATGCAGTTTTAGAAGAAATTAGCAACCAGAAATAGCACTTATAGAAAACTTATAGTGGGCCGTTTGTCTATAAATTTAAGTGCTAATTTGCTCTATTATATATTTTATTTAGCATTTGGGTATTATTATAGAGCTAGTTTGTTGTTGTAAATTATGTATACATACTACAAATTATGTTTACAAACTACATTTTAGCTTCCAATTGTCGAAATTCTATTTTTATTTTGAATCTTAAACTCTATAAGAGTTTTTTACAAAATATTATTAATAATATATTTATAAAACCCAATAAAAATGGAAGTAAAAAATAAAATATCTCTATTGCAGATTATAGTTTTGCTGTTTTCATCGAATATTAGTTGAAAATTTGCTTGTGCAACTAGATTTATTTTAAAATCATACTAAATAGAGCCAAAAACTACAAAGCGCTTAAAAATTACTCAATTTTTAATATTTATTAAAAAATAATTCGAAAATACAGATTTCTTTTAACTTTCTGATCGATGCTAGTTTTGTTATTAAGCTGTAGCAATTCATATTTTGTTCCTCGCGTTACATGGCCAAAATAAGCTACTTTTCGTTTTTCGTTATTGAAAGCAGTTCTCTTTCCTTCTGCATATTTTTTAGGACCTCAATTATTCTAACGCTATATGACCGAGATATCTTTAAGAAAAGTTTATAGATCCGCATCTCAAATGGTTCTCATTTACTCATAATAGTTACTTTGACAGTCCTGACTTCTATACCATATAAGACATTTTTTTTAAATTTAGTATTTAAATTTACCGTTATGTGAAAACCAAATTTTGCATTATTTTTCTCCCTTCATAACTCCGGAACGCTTTTAAATAGGGACTTAAAATTTTGAGAGGAGAAAGAACTTTTAGAAGTAGTATAAGTTTGCTCAGAAAATTATTTTGGACCACCCCCTTTTTATGAGCTATTAGGGCTCAAAAATTTAAAATTTGCTATTTTTAAACACCTATAACCTGCACACATTTTGCTTCGGCAAGGTAAAAAATTAAAGCTACAGTAATATATTTTTATGTGTGTTAAAGGTTTATTTTAGTTGTATAGGGTTCCAGAGTTGCAGTTCTTCAAAATTACGAAAAAGCCCCATTTTCAGATGTATATATATATCTCAGGCTCTGCGTAATAGTTTTGCAATCTAAAACCGCTAGAATACCGGAATTTTTATTATCTATGCAAAGTAATATCAAAATTATGCAATATTTTGTAATTTACTATTTAAATTTACCGTTATGTGAGAACCACATTTTGCATGCCATTTTTTTTTTCATAAGTCCGGCACGCAGTTAGATAGGAACCTGAAATTATGAGACAAGAAGCAACTTTTAGAATTAGTATAAGTTTGCTCAAAACATTTTTTTGGAAATGTGCGCGTTGGTTTAGATTCTACATTGTTTTCTTATTATTTTTTCTACAAGTTAAACATTATGAAATTTAACAGATGTAAGTTCAGGTTCATAAAAACCTGCTTTTTATTTGTTTTTGTGTAATCAAGTAAATTGTATGTTAGTGGGTCAGTTCTTTTTATTTTTGCTATGGTATATATTTCTGTTGACCAATTAGTTTGATAACGATTTACAAATATACTTTTAAATTTACTTATACGAACAAAATCTCCAACTTTGTATTTTGCTTTTCGGAATACTTTTAATTTATTGTACTCTTATACAGTTCTTAATAATAATTTCTCAGTTTTCTTTATAACCTTTTAAGTTGGAAGTTTAATTGTATGAGTTATATTTTTCTATTAGCGATGGTAGTTAACCATTTATATGTGCCTTGTAAATGAAATTATTTCCACATCGTGTTTTTTAGCGTACGATTGAAACATTCTACTATTGATGCTTTTAGTTCTGAATATGTATGATAATGGTTAATTTTATTTTTCCTCATAGATTTTAAAATTTTTTGTTGGAAAATTCACTACCTTGATCAGATTGTAAATTTGTTTTTTACCAGCCCGCTTAAAAATATTTTTCATTGCGATTAAAACATTATTAGCACTTTTGTTTTTAACCGGTTCAGAATACGCAAGTTTTGAAAATGTATCAATTAGGGGAAGGTGCTGTATTTTGGTCCGGTTTTTCGAAATTATTCTATTTCTCCTAAACTGCTAATAATAGGAACTAAATCATCCGAAATATTGATTAATTCATTTCAAAATGATTGATCACTTTTCTTTGTAGGATGTCTATTTGTCAAAATATGTAAGATTTTCTGAGGTAATGTCTAACAGACCAAGGTACAACAACACGATGTACTTCGGACCATTGTTGTTTGTACCTTAGACCGATCAAAATATCTGAAATCGAAGTGGAATTATTTATGCTCAGGATCTTATTTTTAATAAATTTTATTCATAAACAAAAGTAAATTATAAGTAAAAATGTAATTCAGTTCAAAGTTTCATTAATATCACAAAACATTGCGTAAATAAATAAATAAATATAGCTCACTAACAGAAGAATCGCTGCTGGCTCCTACGAAATCCAAGTCATCAGGTTCTATATCAGAAAATCTAAATATTGCCTTTGACTTGGATTCTCTACTGGTTGTTACTCGCTGCTCAATGATGGGATTATTTTTTTCATCAGATGAAAATGATGTTTTCAAAACCTTTTTTTTATTTTTTTTATTTGTTGCCCTTTGCTTTTTATTTGTTTAGTGTTTTTATGGCTGCAGCTGCCATCAGTCCTTCCTTTTCAGAAGTGTCTGTTAGTATTCGACTTCTACTTTTCGCCTTTGCCAAGAATATGTTTTCTAGGTCCGGCCTTTGAAAAGAGTCGAATTTGCTCAGGTGATACCAGAACTCTATCCATATTTAACTGATCGATCGGATAGCATTGTGCTGCATGTGATGTTGATGGTAACGGCGAAGTAGTACATGCTCCTAAAGAAATAGCTTAAGTTTCTTCAATTAAAGGTCTTTCCGTCACATATGATGACAAAAACTCGTCATCGGTAAAAATATTTTCGTTGACCGGCCAAATACCGGTAACTTCGAAACCTTTAATAATATTGTAGTTGGAAAAAGCCTTAGGATAAGCCTTTCCAACCACACCGGCTACGTCATAAATGGTCATAGGTTTACCACACGCACCCATCATCCACTCACTCGCTACTGGATTATAGTAAGTTTTGTACGCAGCAAAGACAGTACTGTCAAGAGGTTGAAGTTTATGTGATGTGTGGGGCGGAAGAGTTAAAAGAACTACATGTTTTTTTATTGCTTCATCAATTACAGCTATGGCGATATGAGTGTCATGATTGTCCATTAATAAAATCACTGGGGCTTCTATTGATGGTTTAGTGTGGACAATAAAATGTTTAAAAAATTGCAAAAAAACATTTTCCGGTGACCAGCCGCTGGGATTGGAACCGCCTATTAAATAACCAAGTTTTATTTGAATCCAACCTCTTTTTTAATTAGTTACGAACCTATTGAGTCCGCCGGGGCTCCCACAAGCATAAAGGTTTTAAAATTTACCCTGCAGAATATTAACATCGAAGGAATGTGATTTCCTATGGCATTAATTGTTGCTATCATTGTAATATTAAGCCGCCTTTCTCCGAAGTCATGCTTCCTATTTGCTTTGAGCCTTTTTGAGCAAGTATTTTGGATGGAACGTGTACAGTTGAATTTCCTGTTTCATCCATGTTATAAATACGGTCCGGAGTAAAAACGGACCGAGTAAGGCAATCTTTGTAATTCTTGAAAAATGCTTGAATATTTGAACGGTTAAAACTTGTCGCACGCACTAAGCTTCTGGCTTCAGGTTTTCGCAGAGCTAAATTTCGATGACGTTCAAGAAATCCTCTAAGCCATCCAAGTCCAGCGGAATTATTGGTAATCCATGTTGTTGGAATTATCTTTTCGTTTTTCCTTGCGAACTCAGCTGCCAGTCGCATTAGCTCATCTCTGGTTAATCCATATTGAATTTTTGAAGCTGTTATCAAGTATTTCTCGAGCATCATTTCATCTTCTTCTATAAAAACTTTTCGGTGAGCTATATTAGTTTTATAGAGGAAAGTGTTTGTATTGCCTAAGTCCTGATGCATTTTAACATGACGAATTAGCGTTGTCTTACTAATGTTGTACATTTTTGCCGTTCCATAAATAGATTTTTTATTTTTTATCACACCTTCTACAGCTTTCTGCAACACATTCTGATCCACTGATGTTCTTTTTACACCCGGTTTGCTTCTAAGCATGTTTTCTGAAATATAATAGAATACAAAAAAGTATTCTCGTCAATTTATTAAAATTTAGCCATTTATAAAATATAAATAATTTTTAAATGGCTAAATAAAAAACCATGTCATAGTTGGATAAAAAGTATTTATGTAATTGATAATTTCATGATGACGAAATTAATAATTTGTTTTTGCCTAAAAATATTTAAATATATGTACCTCAAACCGGTTTAAGGTACAAACAAAAAAGAGGACCAAGGTACATTACACGAGCTACCAGCACAATAAAATATTTTCTTCTTGTTTAGAATAGACTATATTATATTCGAAAGATGTAGTGTTATGAAATTATCAAAAATATCCTATATAGTGAATGTTTTGGTTTCGCGATATATAGTGAATGTTATGGTTTTGCGATAGAAAATGAAAAATGTTAATTAAATGCATTTTAACTTGATTATTTTAAGAATTTTTAATTCTTTTCTAATATAAAACATGAAACAGATGTATTTTGTGCGGTTGTATGACGTATAAAATTTTGACTAAAATGACTAATGAGTAATGAACTTAATCATGAACTAATTTTAATACAGATTTAAATACATGCAAAATGAAAAAAAGCTTTTTGAGATAAATGTATTTTATTAAAATCATATCAGTAAAGTTAATATACTAAAATTAAAAAGTGAAACTAAAATGCACAAATAACAAAATTAAAATATTTTAAATATGTGTAGAATATTAAGTAATAAAATATTTATATTAAGAAAAGAAAAAATCCTATATAATAATCATTTGTTGACACCCATATTTTAATCAACTTTAATCAGATTTTTTTATAGGTGGTGTATTTGATATTTCTGTAAGTGCATTTTTTGTAAGTAAGTACATACTTGCATTTTTAATTTTTGATGGTATATTTTTTGTAAATTCGTGTAACTAAAAGAGAAAAATTGTAAAAATTTCTATCACATATCTTTAATATATACATACAAATATTAAAAATGAATGAAAATCTTTAAAACTTAAGTTTTTAAAAAAATTATTTCTAAATCACACAAATGACATAGCAATATTGTATTTAATAATAACAGCAATAAAATGACTTTGTACAATATTTTTATATTTTTTGGTCCATGGGTTCGGATTTTGGAAGCTTCTGAACGAGCCCCAGAGCAAACGATATTATCTCCAAAATCAACAAAGATAGAACCTTTAAATTTTGTACAATGATGTTCCTTCCCGTTCGGTTTATGTCTCTGAAATTTAAGAGGATTTGGTTCATGGGTTTGGATTTTGGAAGCTTCCGAACGAGCACCAGAGCAAATGAGATTATCTCCAAAACCAATAAAGATATAACCTTTAAATTTGGCAGACTGGTGTTCTTTCATGTTTTATTTAAGTCTCTGAAATTTGAGAGGATTTGCTTCTTGGGTTCGGATCTTGGAAGCTCCCGAACGAGCCCCTGAACAAACAAGTATATCTCCACAACCAACAAAGATAGAACCTTTATTTTTAGTACAAGAGTGTGCTGTTATGTTTTCTTTCCTATAAAATTGGAAACTGACAGTTGAAAGAATATGAACCATAGATTCGTATATTGGAAGCTTCCGAACGAGCCCCAGTGCAAACGAGATTATCTTCAAAACCAACAAAGATAGAACCTTTAAATTTTTTACAATGATGTTCCTTCCCGTTTGATTTATGTCTCTGAAATTTAAGAGAATATGGTCCATGGGTTTGGATTTTGGAAGCTTCCGAACGAGCTTCAAAGCAAATGAGATTATCTCCAAAAACAACAAAGATATAACCTTTAAATTCTGCAGAATGGTGTTCTTTCATGTTTGATTTAAGTCTCTGAAATTTGAGAGGATTTGGTCTTTGGGTTCGGATTTTGGAAGCTCCCGAACGAGCCTCAGATCAAATGATATTATCTCCAAAAGCGACAAAGATATAACCTTTAAATTAGGCAGAATGGTGTTCCTTCATGTTTGATTTATGTTTCTGAAGTCTGTGAGGATTTGGTCCATGGGTTCAAATCTTGGAAGCTTCCTGACGAGCCCTAGAGCAAACGAGTATATCTCCACAACCAACAAAGGTAGAACTTTTATTTTTAGTACAAAGGTGTTCTGTTATGTTTCCTTTTCTGTAAAATTGCAAACTGACATTTGAAATAATTTGAACCATGGGTTCGTATTTTGAAAACTTCCGGACGAGCATAAGAGCAACGAGCATATCTCCAAAACCAACAAAAGTAGAACCTTTAAATTTAGTACAATGGTGTTCTGGCATGTTTTCTTTATGTTCCTGAGATGGATTCGATGAATTGGAGTGGCAATTCGGGTACCTGACACACACCTTCCAAGGACTAACAATCTTCGAAATTAATAAAGATAGAAACTTAAATTTTTTTACAAAGGTGTCAAGCTTATCCCAAGAAGATGCCTCTTTTACGTTCCTGAAATTCGAGTTGAATAAGACAGAAAAGAGAACAAGTTCAAGCAGCTGCCAAAAAACTTATGGATATTTAATTTAATTCGAAATATTCAGGTGTAGTGTATTAATAAGTCGGTTGCATCGACTTACTGTTACATTTACTTGTTTTATATTAACTATGTGAATATGAATGTATACATACATAATAATTCAATAAGAACAAGTAAAGATCATATTATAATAATTTGATCACACATTTTGATACCCTTCTGATACTTTTGGCAATAATAAGTATGCGTACATAATGAGAATTTTAAAAAATCAATAATATTATGCAAGAAAAATAACATAAAAGAGAAAAAACTAAATTTTTTTGTAGTTTTTTTTTTGAAGCAAAAGTATATTTTGTCTATCAATTAATAGTTGACATTATTTTGATTGTGTGTATCAATACTGGTACCTTTTGAAAATACAAAGATTATGTGTAGCGAAATAATTAAAATATACACGCATACGATCAGTAATGAGTCGAATCTAAATTTCACTACAATTCATTCAAAATAATATTTTTTTTTTGAGCCACTATGAGAAAAACGTTAAAAAAATTTTTATATGAAATTTGTTTTTCTTATAATATAGGATGTTCAAAATTGAGGTATCATTTTAATTTTAATAAAAAAAGACTTTTGTTTTGAAATATTAAATATATTTTTATTTTAATTTATTACAAATAGGTTCCGGTTAATAATGAAAAATTATGTCGGCCAAGTGGCCTCCTCTACTACTTCGGCAGGCTTCCAATCTTTTACCAAAATTCTGAATCACGTTGTTCAATAAACTGTTCTCAATGGTTGAAATCTGCTCGATAATGTTGTTTTTAAGCTCTTGAATTGTTGTGGGATTATTGCTGTACACTTTCGATTTCACAAAACCCCACAGAAAAAAAAATCCAACGGTGTCAAATCGCACGATCCTGGTGACCACATCACTCTTCCTCTACGAGAAATAATGCGATCTTCGAACTTTTCCTTCAAAAGATCCATTGTTTCTCTTGCTGTGTGGCAAGTGGCACCGTCCTGTTGAAACCACATATTCTCTACGTCCAAATCATCAATTTCCCGCCACAAAAAGCTTCGGATCATCTCCCTGTAGCGATTTCCATTGACCGTAATTGCATATCCATTTGCGTTTTCAAAAAAATATGGTCCGATGATTCCTCCTGACCACAAACCACACCAAACCGTAACTTTTTGTGGATGTACTGTTTGCTTTAAGATAACCCTTGGATTCTCTTCACCCCAAATGCGGCAATTCTGTTTATTGACGTAGCCACTGGAAATCAGCTTCGTCGGTGAAGATTATTGTGTTAAAAAAATTCTCATTTTCTTCTTGTTTTTCGATTGCCCAAGAAACGAATTGCCGACGTAATGCATGGTCAGTTAGTTTTAATTCTTGCGTCAGCTGGATCTTATAAGCCTTTAAATGGAGATCACGATGCAAAATGTTGAATAATGTGAATGGTTTGATGTTTAATTGCTGCGAACGATGACGAATGGAAGTTTTTGGATCTTCTTCAACACTTCTGCTCACAGCTGCTACATTCTCGGTTGAACGGCCACTACGTTGATAAATGTTGCCTCTGTTATCAAGAACAGATCCAGTTTCTAGAAATTTATCAACCATCAGCTTGATGGCATGATTTGTTGGAGCATTTTCTCTATCAAATTTTGTTCGAAATTTCCTAATTACATCTTGAAAACTTTTAGCATTTTCAAAAAATGTTGTAATAACAAAAACACGTTGTTCCTTCGTGTAACGTTCCATATTAACTAACCGGAATGTATTTAGAATATACCTAAAGAAACTTCGTATAAAAATTCCAGGTAGAAAAAAAATGGCGGCCAAATCAAAATGATACCTCAATTTTGAACACCCTATATATTAATACTCAATGGTAGTGAACTCTTTACAATTTTGTACAACATTATTATTTTATCATCATCATCAGCATCGTCATTATATAAATACGCCAGCATTGTTTTTTGGGTCCCTTTTCAGAGAAAACTACTGAGCCGATATACATGGTTTTTGAAGAATGAGGAGAGGAGAAGCAGTTTCCATATATCAGTATACATAATATCACGCATCGAGTGTACATGTGATTAAAGATACGTGTGCACCTTTGGTTTTGTTTTTAATTTAATTTAATTGTTTTTTTTTAAATTAAATAATCATTTTTCTTTTTAAATAATCATAATATAAAAAAAAGGAAAAAAATAAATTATTATAATAATAAAATAACATAACTTAGGTTAGGTTAGGTTAAGGTGGCTCCCAAAAAAACACACTTAGACCGTATTTGGTCCATTGTGATATCCCGCTCGTTAAAACCAATTTGAGTTTTTTGCAAAGTGAAGAATACTCTTCACATTTTTACCTGCTAGATCGTGAAGGTTGTTGAAGAGATATTTCGATAAATGGGTATTCCTTCTTGTTGAAGAGGCCGGGCAAAGGAGATGCAGATGAGTTTCCTCCTCTTTTTCATCTTTGCAGGCTCTACAATAGTCGTTTGCGGATAAGCCAAGTCTTCTGGCATGCTTCCCTATTAGACAGTGACCGATGATTATACCCATTGTCATTCCAATGTCTGCCCTTTTGAGAGAAAGCAGATCATTGGATCGCCTTAAATCGGTTTTGGGCGATATCAATCTTGTGATATTGCACGAGGTCAAGTTTGAACATTTGTAATTTACGATATCCGTTATTTAGTTTCGAAGTAACGTTTTGCTTATGGATAGAGATACCCCTAGTCTTGCCCTTTCCGACAGGACTTGTAAGGTTGTACCAATTCTTGCGAGTTCATCAGCTTTTTCATTTTCCGGAATACTTCGATGACCTGGTACCCAGCAAAGCTGAATGCTAAACTGCCTGACCATCTCGTTAAGAAGTTTTCGGCAGTTTATTACTGTCTTCGAGGTTGTGTATGTTGAGATTTTAACGCAGCCTGACTATCTGACAGAATACGTACTTTCTTTACAGTCAAAACGCTTCAATTCAATAGAATCAAGGCTTCTTGCCGTAATTTCAGCTTGGAAGACGCTATAATGGTCTGGTAATCGGAAATTATGACTGATATTCAGATTATCTGAGAAAACCCCGCATCCTACACTGCTGTTAATTTTTGAACCATCCGTGAAGAATTGTACTCCTTCGAAGGTCATCACTGTGTTCGAGTCCAAACTCTCACGGCTTGGTATGCTCGTCACATGAGATTTCCCGAAGAAGTAAGTGGGGGACGTGTAGTCCACCATAACGGGAGTGAACTTGAATTGGTTTATGATATTCGAGTGACCTTCTCGTGAATGGATCCACTGGCATATAGCTTTTAATCTCACAGCTGTGTTTGCGGCTGCAAATATGCTATAATATTCTATAGACATTAGATTAAGCATGATGTCTAATGCCGCAGAAGGGGTTGTTATTAAAAGGCCTTTAAAACATATAGCCACTAATACATTGGGTTCTTTGAACCCTAACGATTGCCTTGCGGTTGACCTCTTTATCGATTGCCTTTCACCATACTAAGACTCCGCACATAAGAATGGGTCTTACTACGGATGTGTATAGCCAGTAAGTCATGTATGGCTGACGCCCCCATGTCCTACCAATGGCTTTTTTGAACGAGTAGAGTGCTTTCGAGGCCTTCTTTACTCTTTCTGAGGTGTTAGCCTTTCAGCTTTACTTCCTGTCTAGAGTTAGACGCTGCAATTTCGCCGTTTCACTAAAGGCAAGAATGGAGCCATTTAACGAAGGCGGCTTTATTTTAGAAATTTTATATTTCCATGTAAAGAGGACCAGTTCGGTTTTCTGTGGATTTACTGGCAGTCTACAGTCTGTAGCCCGTGTTATGATTTTGCTTAGTGCAAGTTGCAAAACTTCCCTGAGACTGTCTGGTACTTGCCACTGACAAGGACAGCAACATCGTCCGCATAGGCGATTGTTGTGCAGCACGCCTCTTCTAGAATTATAAGCAGTTTATTTACCACCATATTCCAAAGAAGGGGAGATTGCACCCCTACTTGCGAAGTCCCTCCCTTCACAAATCTTTTTGCAGAAGCGTTGTCTAAGTTGACGCTGATTGGCTTGTTATTTAACATATTAGCTATCAGTGCTCTTAGCTCCGGTTCTACTCCTAGGCTTATGAGTGCTCTACAATTGCTGCCTAATTGACGTTAATAAACGCTCCCTCAATGTCTATAAATGCTGGGCAAAAAGTATACTCTTTGCAATTTTAAGATCTTCCAATCGAGGTAGTCAAGGTGTGAAGTGCAGTATCCACTGACTTCCCTTTACAGTAAGCATGTTGAAAAACTGACAACAGATTTTTATCGGTGTTGCAGCGGATATGGATGTCGATCAATCTTTCTAAGGTTTTTAGAAGGAAGGATGACAGGCTTATAGTTCGAAAGTCCAGATGTGACTACTTTTGCGGGCCTTGGGTATCAACACTACTCTGACCTGTTTCCATTTATCCGGGATACGCCCCAAATTAAGACAACCACAGAAAATGCTTTTTAGCCAAGCCAGGGTAGTAGACAAAGTTAGCTGGATCTCAGCGGGTATAATACCATTCGGTCCATTTGACTTGCATGGCTTGAAACTATCTATAGCCCATTGTAGTTTGTCTCCTGTAATCACCACCTATGAGATAGTAGGGGGAGGATTCAGAAGACAGGACACCTCTGAGCTATTATTTGTGCACCCAGGTAAATGGGTTTTTAAAAGTAATTCCAACGACTCCTCGCTTATGGTAGGCTGCTGCCATCCACTTTTTTAAGAACACTGGGGACCATGAGGTTTGTTGATAGATAGTTTTATTTTCCTAAGTCTAGATGCCTCGGAGATGTTTTCTATAACTCCGCAAAATAGTCTCCAGGTGTCTTTTTTCACCTTTTTAAGTCCTTTTTTGTACTGGCTACGAGCCGTTTTATAAGAGCTCCAGTCCTGTACTACATTCGTTTTTTTGGCATTACTAAAAGCCTTCCTACTATATTTCCTTAGAGTTTTGATTTCATAATTCCACCCAGGTGGTTTAGCTTTTCCCCTAGGCTTACTGATGGGACACAAATCCTCTAAGGACTTATCGCAGGCCTTAGTAAAAACGTTTACTAGGCTATGTAGATCCTGGAGATTTTTAGGAATTCCAGGTGTTAAAGAGAGAAGCGTTGACTTTAAGTGCTCCCTATTTTTGTTCCAATCAGTTCTCTTAGGATTTCGATGGACTGACTTTATTGGAGGACTTTCGTCCAGACCGAACTCAAGGTATCTGTGATCTGAAAAGGAATGCTCATCACAAACTTTCCATGAGTTTATTTTAGAATAAATGAAGTTGAGACTAATGAGTTGGTTATGTCTAGGACTTCTCGCCTATTACTAGTAACAAAGGTAGGCTCTGCACCAATGTTACAGATAAGAAGGTTAGTAGTTAAAATGTAATCGGAAAGTGACTCACCTCTTTCGTTGGTATCCGAACTACCCCAGATGTCATGGTGAGCATTGGCGTAGCAGCTTAATTATGATGATCCCAATCTACACCCTTCTAGTATCCGCTACCAACCCTGCAATATTGGATGGAGGAAGTGAATCCTGCGAGACGTGAGGATGATACACTGCAACAACACAGAGCCTTGAATTTTTTAGCTTTAGGCTCGCCGCAACCAGATCAGCATCACTGCAATTATACATAAAAGTTAAATTTAATGTATTTTTAGCAAGTATGTACGCTCTAGTTTTGCATTGATCTTTATTATACAACAACGTGTAACCTGGTATCTTGAGTCCATGAACCTGTTTTTTGCCACCCATGGCTCTTGCATCAAGATAATATCCTCGCCCGTTCTCCTGAAGCGGATTTTCAATGCGGCGGAAGCCGCTTTGGAGTGATGGAGATTAATTTGGAGTAGCTTCATTACCTGAGCCATCCTTAATCTCCACCACCGTCGCGTTAGCTTCATCCTCAAAGTCGCTAGGTCGCTAGCTTTCGCTAGGGGTTGTTTTAGCTTTCGCAATTTAGCGCGTAAATAGCTTTCGTAATTTTCCAATTGTGAATTGGAAGTTGGGGATTTGACACTTTCATCATTTTGATAACAGTGTCTGCTTCAGCAGGTTCCCTAGACAGCCATACCCTAGCTCTTGGCCTGCTAGGGATTTCCTCCCTGCTTACGGCTTTGAGCTTGGCCTCCGGTAACAAGGTACCTCCGGTACCGATCTCTGATCCTCGCAAGTTGACAATTTGACGTGGCCCTGATGCCAGCCAGCGTCTCTACAGGAGGGTGGTGGTCTCGGATTTTCTTCCAGGTACAGGTACAAGTTGTGCTTAAGTTGTTGTGTGAGAAAGTTGTATTTTGTGTTCAACAAGAAGGTTTTCTTCCAGTTAATGGGAGAAATACCCCTATCCTCTAACCTCTCATCAATAATTGCCTATCCTTGGCAATTTCATTGAACGACTTGCTTATATGGTTGCTCCCTAACAACCTAGCCTACCCTGCGGCTTATCTAGTGACCTCTCTCTCTTGAACATAAAGCCCTTCGCTGAACCTGGGATTTGTCTTTCTTGAGCTGATCTACTACTGTTTTAGCCTAGGCTAAGGAGTTCTTTTGCGGCTCAGATAACTGACCAATATTGAGATGTCTTAACTGTTACAAATGACATTTCACATAATAAACATAATAATGATATAAAAGTAACATTAGACGGCTAATGTTATTTGGACATTTAATAACATGTGTTTTTCATATTTCTTCTGTTCACACAACAGTCAGCATTTTTATACATGCAAATAAATATTATTCAAAATTCTTTTTTACCTTATATACTTCTAATCTTTCAACATTTCGACAAAATATCATTCTCATAAAAGTCAGCTAAATTAAATAATTAGAAAGATTACAAATAATAGGGAGAGAGAAAAAATTAATCAGTTCATTAAGTCGATTCCAACCGAACATTTGAATTAGTAACTAAAATAGGATTTAAAAATAATAGTGTTTAAAAATAAAATATTTTTTCTGTAAAACAAGTGTTTGTTATTAATGTTACAAAGTGTTACATTATATTTTAATTTTTTTAATTTTATAAAGTTATTGATTACATAAATCAAACTAACCAAATTGCAGAAATTAAAATATAGCTTATTCAAATTTCCTAATTCATAAACTTTCCAATCAAAAGTAAATTTTAAAATAATTTTTTTTTTTAAAAATAAATTGTTCGCAAAAATTTTAAAATACTTAAATCAAATTTAAAATATTATTTTACTCCAAAATTAATGTAATATTATTAAAAATTTTTTTTTTTCAAAATCAAAAGTAAATTTAATTGGAAAAAAAAATTCAATAAATCAATTAATTTATTGGATAAAAATTTTTATTCCAAAATTAAAATACAATAAATTTTTTGAAGCAAATATATTATAATAATACACCTTTTTTTCTATTATTTAAAAATAAAGTGTTGTATCAAATTTATAATATCATTTTATTACAACTACCTTATATTAAAATTAGAATTTTATTAACTAAAATTTTTTATTCCAAAAATTTAAATTACAGTATTTCATTTAAAAAAAAAAAAATATAATACACCTTTTCTTTTATTATTTAAAAATAAAGTGTGGTATCAAATGTATAATATTAATTCATTGCAACTACTTCCTAATCGAGATAAATAGAAAATTAAATTATAGTATATTTAAATAAATTCAAATCTAATTATGTGTTAAGTAGTATATTTTTTATACCCTACACATTAAGCATAGGGTATATTAACTTTGGTATGGTGTTTGTAACCACCAAAAGGAAGCGAGTTAGGTATAGACATGTATATATATTCTGAATCAGGATCACCGCCGGAGTCGATTTAGCGATGTCCGTCCGTCCGTCCGTCCGTCCGTCCGTCCGTACGCACGATAACTCAAAAAATAATGATGCTATCTTGATGAAATTTATACTGTAGGTTAACAATGACTAAGGTAAGGCGGGGATTGTAAATGGGCGAAATCGGACCATGCGTTCGAGTACCTCCCATACAACTCCCAAAACCTAATACGCATATTTTCGAAATTAATAAAGATAGAAACTTGAAATTTTGTACGAGGGTGTGTTTTTCTGAATCCCTGATATCCCCAAAATTTGAGATGAATTGGAGTGGTTGTTCGGGTACCTCCCATACAAATCCCAAAACCGAACAAGCATATATTCGAAATTAATAAAGATATAAACTTCAAATTTGGTACTAGGGTGTTGTTTCCTGAATCCCTGATTTTTCCAAAATTTGAGATGAATTGGAGGAGCTTTTCGGGTACCTCCCATACAACCCCCAAAACCGAACATGCATATCTTCGAAATTAATAAAGATAGGAACTTCAAATTTTATAAGAGGGTGCTGTTTCCTAAATCCCTGATTTGCGTAAAGTTTGAGATGAATTGGAGTGGTCGTTCGGGTACCTCCCATACAACTCCCAAAGCCGAACAAGCATATATTCGAAATTAATGAAGATAGAAACTTCAAATTTGGTACTAGGGTGTTGTTTCCTGAATCCCTGATTTGTCCAAAATTTGAGATGAATTGGAGAAGCTGTTCGGGTACCTCCCATACAACTCCTAAAACCAAACATGCATATCTTCGAAATTAATAAAGGTAGGAACTTCAAATTTGATACGAGGGTGCTGTTTCCTAAATCCCTGATTTGCCTAAAATTTGAGATGAATTGGAGTGGTCGTTCGGGTACCTCCCATACAACTCCCAAAACCGAACAAGCATATCTTCGAAATTAATAAAGATAGAAACCTCAAATTTGGTACTAGGGCGTTGTTTCCTGAATCCCTGATTTGTCCAAAATTTAAGATGAATTAGAATAGTTGTTCGGGTATCTGCCACACAGCTCCTAAGACCAAACAAGCATATCTTCGAAATTAATAAATACATAAACTTGAAATTTGATATAAGAATGTTCTACCCTGTTGATGTCTCTAAAATTTGAGATGAATTGGGGTGGTGGTCCGCGTGCCTTCACACACTTCCCAAGACCTAGCAAGCATATTTTCGAATTTAATAAAGATAGAAATCTGAAATTTTGTACAAAGGTTGTAAAAGCATTTATTTTTTTAGCTTAGTTATATTAAATACCTAACTAAAATAACTTATGGATTTTTAATTTAATTTGATTTTTTTAGGTGTAGGGTATAAATAAGTCGGTTGTATCGACTTACTGTTACTTTTACTTGTTTTTTATTAAAATAAATCAAATTACAAATAAATATTGTTTTTATAAAATTATATAATTAGTAAAAAGTTTTATAATAATTTACATAAAAGTGCTTTTTTAGAAATAAATCAAATTCTCAAGAAAAAAAAAAGAAAAAAAATTCTCTAAAAATTGTTGTTAACAATCCACGTTTGTTAAAAGTTGGGAAAAATACTAAATATATATAAAGTATAAAGGGCAATAAATACCTTTATGATAAGTGTAGAAAAATTAGCTGCATTTTTAGGTAATATTTCAATAACAAGTAACCCAATCAACTAAATCAAACAAATAGCAAAATGACATCGCCTTTGGAATTATCAATTGACCCTTTAAAATATTTACATAAGTTACCTGAATTCGCTGGTGACTTTAGCGATCTCCAAAATTAAGTAGATTTAATAAACAAAATTAGTCCGTTAATGTTAAGATACAATGCTTTGTCACAAAGTATATTTGGTGACATAATTAAATCTAAACTTCGTGGCAGAGCACGAGATATAAATAATAGATATAAATAATCCTGTTACCACGTGGATTGAAATCAAAGAAATCTTAGTACTAAGCTCTGCCACGAAGTTACACACAACAACTTAAACTCAACTTGTACCTGTACCTGGAAGAAAATCCGAGACCACCACCCTCCTGTAGAGACGCTGGCTGGCATCAGGGCCACGTCAAATTGTCAACTTGCGAGGATCAGAGATCGGTAGATCTCTACAAGCAGGCGATAGGTAAGGTCGGAAGTCTGTGGCCGGGGGCCAAGCTCAAAGCCGTAAGCAGGGAGGAAATCCCTAGCAGGCCAAGAGCTAGGGTATGGCTGTCTAGGGAACCTGCTGAAGCAGACACCATTATCAAAATGATGAAAGTGTCAAATCCCCAACTTCCAACTCACAATTGGAAAATTGCCAAACCAAAGGAAGTAGGAGGAGAATCCCGACAGGCGCTGGTCATTGTCAATAAGGACTCCCTACAACCCCTAGCGAAAGCTAGCGACCTAGCGACTTTGAGGATGAAGCTAAAGCGACGGTTGGAGATTAAGGATGGCTCAGGTAATGAAGCTACTCCAAATTAATCTCCATCACTCCAAAGCAGCTTCCGCCGCATTGAAAATCCGCTTCAGGAGAACGGGCGAGGATATTATCTTGATGCAAGAGTCATGGGTGGCAAAAAACAGATTCATGGACTCAAGATACCAGGTTACACGTTGTTGTATAATAAAGATCAATGCAAAACTAGAGCGTACAAACTAGCTAAAAATACATTAAATTTAACTTTTATGTATAATTGCAGTGATGCTGATCTGGTTGCGGCGAGCCTAAAGCTAAAAAATTCAAGGCTCTGTATTGTTGCAGTGTATCATCCTCACGACTCGCAGGATTCACTTCCTCCATCCAATATTGCAGGGTTGGTAGCGGATACTAGAAGGGTGAACATTGGGATCTTCATAATTAAGCTGCTACACCAATGCTCACCATGACATCTGGGGTAGTTCGGATACCAACGAAAGAGGTGAGTCACTTTCCGATTACATTTTAACTACTAACCTTCTTATCTGTAACATTGGTGCAGAGCCTACCTTTGTTACTAGTAATAGGCGAGAAGTCCTAGACATAACCAACTCATTAGTCTCAACTTCATTTATTCTAAAATAAACTCATGGAAAGTTTGTGATGAGCATTCCTTCTCAGATCACAGATACCTTGAGTTCAGTCTGGACGAAAGTCCTCCAATAAAGTCAGTCTATCGAAATCCTAAGAGCACTGATTGGAACAAATATAGGGAGCACTGAAAGTCAACGCTTCCATCCTTAACACCTGGAATTCCTAAAAAATATCCAGGATCTAAATAGCCTAGTAAACGTTTTTACTAAAACCTGCGATAAGTCCTTAGAGGATTTGTGTCCCATCAGTAAGCCTAGGGGAAAAGCTAAACCACCTTGGTGGAATGATGAAATCAAAACTCTAAGGAAATATAGTAGGAAGGCTTTCAATAATGCCAAAAAAACGAATGTAGTACAGGACTGAAGCTCTTATAAAACGGCTCGTAGCCAGTACAAAAAAGGACTTTAAGAAGTGAAAAGAGACACCTGGAGACTATTTTGCGGAGGTATAGAAAACGTCTCCGAGTCATCTAGACTTAGGAATATAAATTTATCTATCAACAAACCTCATGGTCCCCAGTGTTCTTAGAAAAGAGGATGACAGCAGACTACCATAAGCGAGGAGTCGTTGGAATTACTTTTAAAAACCCATTTACCTGGGTGCACAAATAATAGCTCAGAGGTGGCTTGTCTTCTAAATCCTCCCCCTACTATCTCATAGGTGGTGGTTACAGGAGACAAACTACAATGGGCTATAGATAGTTTCAAACCATGCAAGTCAAATGGACCGAATGGTATTTTATCCGCTGAGATCCAGCTAACTTCGTCTACTACCCTGGCTTGGCTAAAAAGCATTTTCTGTGGTTGTCTTAATTTGGGGCGTATCCCGGATAAATGGAAACAGGTCAGAGTAGTGTTGATACCCAAGGCCCGCAAAAGTAGTCACATCTGGACTTTCGAACTATAAGCCTGTCATCCTTCCTTCTAAAAACCTTAGAAAGATTGATCGACATCCATATCCGCTGCAACTTCGATAAAAATCTGTTGTCAGTTTTTCAACATGCTTACTGTAAAGGGAAGTCAGTGGATACTGCACTTCACACCTTGACTACCTCGATTGGAAGATCTTAAAATTGCAAAGAGTATACTTTTTGCCCAGCATTTATAGACATTGAGGGAGCGTTTATTAACGTCAATTAGGCAGCAATTGTAGAGCACTCATAAGCCTAGGAGTAGAACAGGAGCTAAGAGCACTGATAGCTAATATGTTAAATAACAAGCCAATCAGCGTCAACTTAGACAACGCTTCTGCAAACAATTTTAGTGCAATTTTAGTGATAAGTCTAACTTGGAACAATTATTTAACCAAGTATGCGCAGTACGCATTTAAAACAAGTTGCGTTGACTTCTATAACGATGTGAAAATTGGTCTAAGACGACTAAATGTAAAGACACGCTTATCATCTGTCGACGATCTTACAACTATTACAAATATAATAAATAATAATAAAAATTTTGCTCTTACAATTTTTAAATAAAAAGTGCCCGAACTAATGCGTCCAATTTTATTTTGTCGAAAGTCAGAAACTCTAGAACTAGCAATGGAAATACTCTTCAAAGCAGGGTATGGCTATACTATAAACAATTCACAAAATTTCAATTCTCAATCAAAACAAAGAAATAATCATAAGAACTTTCCGCAAAACTATAATAATAACAATAGAAATAGTTATAATAAAAATAGTTATACCGACAACAATAGGTATAATAATAATAGTAACAGTAAAAATATCAGGTATAACGATAATAATGGGAACAATTATGTAAATAAAAATTATAGCGATAATAATTATTATAATAATAAAAACTCAAACTTCTATCAAAATTCACGGAGCAATACCTTTCCAAATCAAAACATTCAACATCATATAAATCGATATTCAAACTCACATTATAATAACAATCCCAGTACCAGTTTTCACAATAATAACGATCAACAACTACCTTCCAACCGTTATAACGAAAACTCATCTAATTACAACAATAGTAACCAAATTTACTATAACAATCAGCTACCTCCTGCTGAACCAATGGAGGTAAATATAAATGAACCTTAAAAAAGTGAAGCTCAAAATTTTCTTACCAAACATAAAAAAGTAGATCTTAAATTTTCAAATTCTACGGAAAAATTTAGTTATGAAATAGAAAAAGCTGGTGATATTGAATTGAATATTTCAGTACAACAAAAAGAAGGACTAGCCTACTTGAATGAAAAGAAGTCTTCAGATGGCAAGGTAATTTTAAAAGAAGGCATTTATAATGTAAAAGATTATAAAGCAAATTGTAATCAAAATAAAAGACCAAAATAATAAAATCTTAAATTTCAGTCCTCTATCATACTTCGTTGATTATCAAAATTTTAATATTATTGAAGAAAAGGAAAGGAAAGCTTGTTGGAACAAATCAGAATAGACCACTTACATGCTAAAGAAAGGGAACCGCTTCTTAAAATTATAAAAAAAAATTCTAAAACATTTTATAAAGAAAACTCCGGGTTATCTTTCACCACTTGTATAATACCCAGAATCAGAATAACAAATGACGTCCCTATTTTCGTAAAATATTATAGGTACCCTCATATACATAAAAAAGAAATAGAAACACAAATAGAGGAAATGTAGGAAAATGGAATAATAAGACATAGCAACTCACCATATTCTGCACCCGTATGGGTACTCCCAAAGAAGGAAAAGGCCAGCGGTAAGCGGAAATGGAGGATTGTGATGACTACAGAAAATTGAAAGAAGTTATATTGGATGATAGATATCCAATACCAAATATTGACGACATTTTAAGCAAACTGGGGAGATGCCAGTACTTTTCTACGTTGGACCTTGCAAAAGGATTCCATCAATTTGAGATTGACGAACGGGACATTCACAAGACCGCGTACAGTGTCGAAAATGGACACTACGAATTTGTACGAATGCCGTTGGACTCAAAACGGCACCAGCCACGTTTCAGCGGCTGATGAACTTCTTTCTAAGTAAATACATCAATAAAATCTGTATGGTCTACTTAAACGATATTATTGTTTTCTCTGCATCTATAGAAGAACATATAGATTCACTTACAAAAATTTTTAAACGTCTAGAAGAAGCAAAACTAATGGTACAACTCGATAAGTCAGAGTTTATGAAAAGTGAAACCGAGTTCTTGGGTCACATCGTGACTTTAGAAGGAATAAAACTAAATCCCAACAAAATAAAGTCTGTAAAAAGTCTGTAAAAAAAACTTTTCCATCCCTAAGAACCCTAAACAAAATTAGCAATTTCTTGGATTATTCGGATATTACCGGAAATTTATTAAAGGTTACAGTAAAATCGCCAAACCTATGACAAAGTATTTAAAGACAAATGAAAAAATCAAAACTGACAACACCGAATATGTCAAAAGTTTTAAAACCTTAAAAAAGCTACTTACTAACGAACCTATTTTAATCTATCCCAATTTCGAGAAAACTTTTGCGTTAACAACAGACGCCAGCCAATTTGCTCTTGGCGCAGTGCTATCACAAGACGGACGGCCAGTGGTTTATGCTAGTCGCACACTTAACAAGCACGAAGTACATTACAGTACTATCGAAAAAGAACTCCTGGCAATAATTTGGGCAACACAGTACTATCGACCCTACTTATTTGGCAGGAAGTTCATCATTGAAACCAACAACAGACCTCTTCAATGGTTATTCTCTATAAAGGAGCCAAATCCGAAACTTGTTCGTTGGCGCCTTAAATTAACGGTAATTAATTAATAATTAATTACATCTAATTATTTTTAAATTAATATTAAAAATAATTAGATTTAATAAACTATTAACAGATATAACAGAAGAAGAACAACTAGCCGAAATCATGGAACAAGAACATCTTAGAAACAATCACCGCGGTATAGTTGAAGTATGTAAAGAACTTCAACTATCGTATTTCCATCCAAAATTATATGATCGGGTGTCACAATTTATAAACAACTGTGAAATTTGCAATTTAAAAAAGTACGAACTTTAAATTAACTGAAACTCCATTGTCACCTAACCAAACCATTCATATAGATGTATTTTATTCTCTTGACAAAACTCTCTTTTTAACCTTCATAGACAAATTTACAAAATTCGCTCAAGCTTTAAAAATTAGCGCACGAACTTGGGTAGAGTTCAAGAGATCATTATTGCAATACCTTTCAGGAGCTGATAATACAAGGAAAATTATAGTTGACAATGAACTGGGTTTTAAAGCCCTCCCTCTTAGATCATTTCTACAAAACGAGAATATTAAAATTCATTATACATCAAACAATCATACCTCAAACTCAGGTATCGTAAGATTGCATAATACAATAAACGAGCATGAAAAGATATCGACACTGTGAAAAAAAAAATCTTAAAAATAATTGCAATTTATAATGACACTATTCATTCAACCACTAATAAAAAACCAATAGACTTTAAAAACGGCAAAATCAAAAACGAGGAATATGAATCTATTAGGGTGAAAATACAACAAACTAAAGAAAAAATTATAAATAGGTTAAACCAAAATAGAGAGGAAAAAGAAGTAAATGCAGACCCTAATTTTGTAAAAGATCCAATAGTAGGAAAAAATCACGCAAAATTTAGAAAAATGAATGTAGAAATTTTAGATGAAAACCATATCAAAGAAAAAGAAACTGGATTAAAATATTATAACTCACACGTTAAAAGAACAAAAAAATTTCAAAATAATAATTCCCCTACAATTAAAGCTAAAATTGAAAAAAAGAAGAAATCAAAAAGAACTAATAGCTGTTTCTTTTACAGGTTAAGATGCTAAACGTAAAAACCCTCATTTTCATAGCAGATTTACCAACAGTGCTTCTCCAAACAATTGAAGTCCAAAATATTAACAATAATCATGGATACATTACAATTAAAGTAGGTGATAGAAAAATAATAAAAACATACAAGAAAGTCATGCATACAATTACTCACAACTTTGACCTACTTGAAAGAAAAATACATAACATAAGACCACATACAAGACAAACCAGAGGGTTAGTGGACGCACTAGTAACAGGGCTAAAATACATAACAGAAGTTATGGACCACAACGACGAAAACTTAATTATGAACAAACTACAGGCACTATCAGACAATAACAGAAATCTTATTCAAGAAAACAATAAACAAATAACAATAAATGATCAAATTGATAACCAAATAAAAATATTACGAACCAAATAAAAACTCAACAAACCATCATTTTACAATATCTAAATACTCAAAAAACATTTAGACGACATAGAGCAAATAATTTTTACTAGTAGTTCAGCTATACTTTCCAAAAATATATTAACAGAAAAAGAAATAGAAATGACCTCAAATTTAGAAACTCTTACAAAATAAAAATGGTAGTTGCGTTTCATTCTGAACAAATTATTATTATTTTACTTATTTCATAATATTTAGAAAAACCACTCACAAAAATATTAATCGAACCCATTCCAAACAATCAAAATAAGGCTATAGTTTTAAATGAATACAATATTTTAATAGACGATAAAAACAAATATAGTTCAAACGTAGAAGAAAATCTCAAAAGAAATTTAATTAAACCAAAAAATGTTCTTACTAAAAATATATTACATTTTAAAAAAGCTAATTGCATTATGAGAAAATTTAAAAATACAGAAATTAAAGAAATTTCAGCAGGAATTATTATAATAAAAAATCTCTTAAATCCAAATTTTTATCAAAATTGTAATAAATTAAATATCAATGTATCTAAAAATAGTTTGATAAGATATGAAAATTGTAAAATAGAAATTAACGAAGACATTTTTTTTATTCTTCTATTTTTTTTTATTTTTTTACGTGGATTGGTGTGGAATTTTCGAAAGATACAGACCGCCCCGTAGCAGAAGTGTATGCCAGATTCTTACCGACTAAACCACACCCTTCCCTTATTAAAACTAGTGAAACTGACTAACCATTAATTTTTTGCTATCTTGTTTTGAATATAGGTTTTATGTACTTTCCCTAAGGAAATCTGTACTTGGTACTATATCTAAAGGTCTTTTTCTTTTAAGCCTTCCTATAATAATTTGATTATTTATTAGTTGAGCAGCTTCAAGATTTATATGCTCTTTTAAACGAGCTTTATGCTTTATGGTATATCTATTTATTTCATCTATAACTTTGGGAATTTGTAAATCTCTGTGAATGTCACTATTACGTACATACCAGGGAGCACTTACTATGTTACGTAGGACTTTATTCTGAAAGGATTTTATTTTTTCAAAATGCGTTTTCTTGGCACAACTCCAAAGTTGAATGCCATATTATATGGTTATATGGTTTAATTACTTGGTTGTAAATTAACACTTTATTATATATTGGTAGTTTAGAGTTAGACTTACGCCCTAGGAGCAAGTAATTTTCTCTATATTTATTTTCAAGTTCTAGTTTTTTTCTTTTTAATGTGTTCATTCCACCTTAGCTTGACATCCAGTGTCATTCCTAGGTATTTTGCAGAATTTTCGATTGATACAAATACACCGTTTAAATTTATTTTAGGTGGATTCTTTATATTTCTATAGGAAAAATTAACATGCACAGATTTAGATTCATTTAGTTTTATTTTCCATTTGACAGTCCAGTAATATATTTTTTCACTTGCTTTTTGTAATTTTTTTGTAGCTTCGTCAATATTCGATCCTACTGCCAATATTGCAGTATCGTCAGCAAATGTTGCTACAGTTACATTTTCTACTTCTGGTAGATCACTTGTATAAATGACCTAGAATATTGTAGCAAGTACTTGTATAAAGGACCTAATCCTATATTGTAGCAAGTACAATATAGCACCTAGAATACTGCCTTGAGGCACACCTGCTTTTATTTCTCTTAGTGTAGAGTACTCTTCATCTTGTTTAATTCTAAATAATCTTTCAGACAAGTACAATTCGAGTATCTCTACATATTGTAACGGTATCAATCTGCTTAATTTAAATATTAAACCTTCGTGCCAAACTTTGTCAAACGCTTGTGCTACGTCTAGAAATATTGTGGAGCAAATTTGTTTTTCTTTGAATGCTTTTTCTATAACATTTGTTATTCAATGAAGTTGGTCAATTGTTGCATGCTTGGATCTAAAACCAAATTGATGGTTAGGAATTAAATTTTTATTTTCTATAATTGGCTTCAGCCTTTTTAACAACAGTTTTTCATAAAGTTTTGACATAATGGGTAGGAGAGATATTGCCTATAAGATTTCGCCTCATTTAATGGCTTCCCTGGTTTTGCTATCATAATAACTTCTGCCACTTTCCAAGCGCTCGGAACGTATTTCAATTTTATTGCCGCATTTATGATTTTTCTCAAAAATCTTAGGGCTTTTTGTGGAAGCTCTTTTATAATCTGAGCTGTAATAAGATCAAAACCTGGGGTTTTTTCCAACTTTAGAGTTTTTATTATTTCACTAATTTCTTCTTGTGTAAATGGATTAATAGTGTTTTCTTCTATTATAACATTGTCTAATAAACAAAGATCAGAATTTATATCGTTTGGTTTGAATATATTTTCTAAATGATCTGCAAATAATTGGACTTTATCTTTATTATTCTTTGCCCAAGTTCCGTCAGGTTTCATGAGCGGCGGGGCGTGCTTAATCGGCTTTTTTACACTCTTCGTTGCTTTCCACAACGAGTAATTTGATTCTTTTGTTGCCAATAAACCTTTTATATAATTTTCATATGCTACTGATTTTAGAATCTTGATTTTTCTTTTAAGAGATTGTGATAATCTGTTCAAAATCTTCTTATCATCAGGGTGACGAGATTGTTGCCATCTACGTCTAGCCCTTCTTTTTCGTTTTATTAAATCAGTTATCTCTCTGGGATAAATATTTGCTGCTGACCTATATTCAATTATTTTTGTGTTATTCCAAGCAGCTTTTTTTAATTATATTAATAAAGCCTTCAAGTACCAGATCTAATTGTTCTTTTGATTGTAAATTTATTTCTAAATTAATGTTGTTTACGATTTCATATTTAAAGCTTAACCAATCTGTTGCATTATTTGTCAGTGTGGGCTTATTTAGTTTTCTAGTTATTTTTTCATTCAAATCTAGTATAACAGCAGAATGATCAGAATCTAGATCATGGTTATCTTCTAGATTTATATAGTTGCCTGAAATTCTTTTGGTTATGAAGAAGTCAATTAGATCGGGAACCTTGTTGGTGTCTGTGGGCCAATAAGTTGGTTTGCCAGTCGAATGATGGCAACAACCTAACTCTTGAATAGCTTTCTTTAGCTCTCTACCTCTAGGTGAGGTTGTTCTAGATCCCCAATCAGTGTGTTTGGCATTATAATCACCTGCTAGCAAAAATTTATGTCCGTGGACATTTAGGAGTTCTTTAAAAATATTTTTCTTAATATTGCATCTTGGTGGACAATATACTGCACCAATATTAAGGTCTTGTTTAGTAGATGAAATTTTGATCATAGAAAGCTGTATTTCTTCAGACTCAATTTTGAATTCTTCACTATGTTTTATAGTGCTTTTTATTAGAATTACACTACCTCCTCTCGGCTGATTACTAGGATGAACTGCCTTATAGCATTCATAACCTAGTATCTTAAAGTTTGAGTTTATTGTGAAATGAAGCTCTGATATCAGACATATATCAACATTTCTAGACCTTAAGAAAATTTCTAGTTCATGTTTTTTATTTAGGACACCATTCGAATTCCAAGTTGCAATACGTATTTTATCTAGATACATTTATTACAATTCTTTTAGGGTTTTCATGAGATACATTAATGTATTTCTTTTCTATTTTATTTAATCTTATGGAGATTTCATCAATTTTTAGCAATAAGTTTTGCATCATGTGCATCACATCCTTGTCATTACTTTTAGGTTTCATAACCTTAGATTGTTTCTCTGTAAGAATATTTTCTTCTGTTTTAGATTTTAAGGCTTGGGAGTAAAAAACTCCATTCACAACTTTATTAGAAATAAACGGTGTAGTTTTTTTCGGTGTTTTTATTACATTTGAATGTTTGGGTTTGCGCATATTCAATCTTCTTTTCTGTAATTCTTTTGCTACCAAACAACCACGATAACTAGCAGGGTGTGCCTCGTTGCAGTTTACACATATGGCTTGGAAATTTTTTTTTTTACTACATTCTATTGTCATATGATTCCCAGCACATTTTACACATTTAGCCTGTCTTTGGCAGAATTTTTGTGTATGTCCAAAACTCTGGCATCTTTTGGATCGAGGAATAGACTTACTACTTCTGAGAGCCTCAATTTTCACTCTCATGTGCTGTAAATATTCTATTTTGTATATTTTATTTATTTCCTCGGAATGGTCAAAAGATATCATAAACAGTGGAAGCTTTTTTACAATCTTTATATTTTTATCTTTAGTTTTTTTAATTTTATTTGTCACATCTAGACATTTAAAACCTCTATTAAGAAGTTCTTTTTTAATATCTTCTGGCTCACATGATGGGTGAAGATTTTTTACCATAACTTTAATTGGTCTAGTCAGTTTGTTTTCATACGTAAGCCATTCCAACTTCGCTTTATTTATAGATTTTGTTAAAACTCTATAATCATTTTCGTTGTCAACATTAATTTTCAGTTGATCATTATTCATCATGTTGACTTTAACATTTATATTTTCTTCTTTTATTATTTTTATAATATGAGAATAGTTTTTTATATTACTCAAAATTACCGGAGGAGGTTTATATTTTTTAGTGACCTTATTGTTTTCTTTAGATTTTTCCTCTTGAGGTTTACTTTGCGGTTCCAAAAATGTGTTACCATCAGGAGACTATCCGCTTTTCGTTTCTTCGGATTTCTTTTCGTATTCAGAATCCAATCAGTTTCTCTGAATAGTTCTTCTTCATCCGTTTCGTATGTCCCAACTTTAGTATCAGTGGATACATTTGGCACACTATTTTTGTCCTTTTTTAATTTTAAATTTTCTGCCATAAGAGATCTCTGCTGGGAGATTTCTCTTTGTAAATCTTTACACAAGATTTCCAACTTAATTTTTCTGGAGTTGACTTCAATATTACTGTCTTGCAGTAACGAACTTTGATTTTTATTATTACCCTCGTGGGTTTTCTTTATATTGCCTTCATGGAACATTATTTTTTCTTTATTACCCTCTTCGGATTTCTTATTTTCGTTTTTAGGTGGACTTCTTTGAATCTTTGAGCCCTTCACAAAATGGTTTATTAATTTATCATAATTATACATGTTATTAATATTATTATTATTGTTATAAACACTGGCCACTCATCTGAACGTCTTAAACATTCAGCGAAGCCCTCTCCGGCAGCCGTGGTCTCTGCCGACACTTTGGTAGATATCCCTACTGAATTTTTACTATTATAAGACATTATATTATTTTTTTATTTTAATATGCTTTTTATACTTACAGCCAGGGTTTCTTACTGCCGCCCCTCTGGGATCAGACGCAGATCAGCCGTCCATTCTGGAACAGTCGCTCCTGGATTTTTCATTGGATTTTAGTGGACTTGTACCACAAGCATACCTTACTGAGGGTATTTCTTATCCCCTACCCACCGGGGGGCGAAGAAATTTTTGAAAATTATTATACTGGAATTCATGAAAAAATAAAATTGCACATTTTGTTACAAAAATTAAAGAAAATAAAACTATTAATGAAATTGTATTTGAGGAAGTCCATATGGAGAATATTAATAATAATAGAAAGAAAATAATAGATGTGAATAGATCACAGTCAGCATAAAAAATAAAGAATCGATAAACTTAACTATAAATATTTTTGTAAATTATTTTAATTTGAACATTTTTTATATTAACAATTATAACTACTAAGAAATTAAGTTTTAAATATAAAATCAAAAAGTTGTAATAAATGCTTCGTCGCGGCCTCCGTCTAGCGATGGGGGTGTTACAAATGACATTTCAAATAATAAACATAATAATAATATAAAAGTAACATTAGACGGCTAATATTATTTGGACATTTAATAACATGTGTTTTTCGTGTTTTTTCTGTTCCCACAACAGTCAGCATTTTTATACATGCAAATAAAAATTATTCAATATTCCTTTTTACCTTATATACTTCTAATCTTTCAACATTCCGACAAAATATCGTTCTCATAAAAGTCAGCAAAATTAAATAATTAAATAAAGATTCTCCAACGGAGCACTTGAATTAGTAAATAAAATAGCATTTAAAAATAAAATATTTTTTCTGTAAAACAAGTGTTTTTTTAAGAGAATATTTTTTATTCTCTTTTAAAAAAATCCTATATTTATCTCTTAACCTCTCAATCATTTTATAGGCCGACCGTTTATCGAAGAAGGCTTGTTTTGACGGGCGCACTTTGCGTACCGTCTTTGGTTGTTCGCGACTTTCCTTAGCACTACTAGTGCCCGGTTTGGTCGCTTTACTTGCCGACTTTTGGAAAGTGCCGCCTAACTCTTTTTTCGAATCTTTTTTTTTAAATTTTGTTCCATAATTGAACCCACGAGTACGAATTAAAGGAAGGTCCGCCCTTTCAGAGATTCGTATACATAGGGTAAGGCTAATTACTTCGGAGGGTCCAGGTACTCCGAATACTCCGTTAGCGACTGGGCTATTTTTAAGACTGGGCCCCCTGCCAGGCTATTCATCGGCACGGGTCGTATAACACCTTGAATCCGGCCCAAGTTTACCCCAATCCGATGGTTCCGGTAAAACCGAGGTGTCAGTAATACGATACATAAAGACAGACCCACTTTACCTTTCCCTTAGTACCTAACCACCTAGTTCGTGATTATTTCCGGTCGGCACTCACGAGGAGGGTTTGGATTGAGGATTTTTGACGCCTAACATAACTTAATTGAACTTCTTTTTTTTTTGTTTTAAACAAAAACTTAATTCACTAACTTTAATAAACAAAATAGAAATTAAAAAAATACACTAATAATTTAAAACAACATACATTCTGGATATCAAGCAGTGGCAACCATTTTCCGGTGATTTTGATTTCGACAACGTTGAACTTGACCATCAACATACACTAATATTGAAATTAACTTAATTTAATTATAATATTTATCTCTGTTATTTTATAACTCAAATCAAATAGATACCTAACTTAAGATAAATATTTTTAACTAATAATTTTTAGAAAAAAGGAAAAACACTGTTTAAATAATATTGCACTCTAATTTAGTTTTCATTATATTTTTTATTTCAATTAATTTTTGACTAATTTTTTTTGTAATTTAAATTTAATTAATTAAACTTTAGGATATTTTTTTTTAACTTAACGAAACTTAAAATTTTGATGGTATAATTTATACTTTATAAAATTTTAAATATTTGAAATTTTGAAATTTTTATTTTTGTTTAAATTTTGTAAATTAATTTTAATTTTTGTTTACTTATCAAAACTTACTTGTCAAAACTAGTATGAAACAATGCACGCTAACTAATCATCATTTTCTATTCCATACCTTTCTTTAGCAGCATATTTTTTTTTCTCTCTCATTCTACTCTCATTCATATTAATTAATGCTGTTAATTTTTTCTAATTTTTATTTTATATATTATACTTCCAATATTATATGTGGGATAAAGAAAACATAATGTTTTGAAAAGGTTTGTGTCTGTGCTAATTTAGCAGTGAATTTTGCAGGCAATCTCTGGGTACAATAAGGTACTAAAAACTGTTGTATTCCGATTTTTGTTTGTAATGTTCGCCGCTATTTTGGTGCTAGCACTATTATTTCTATTATTATTATATTATTTTTTTTTTCTTCTCTCTTCACTATTTTCATTATGTCTTATAATTACTGTGTATGTTCAATGTGTGATTTATGTTTTCTAATTTTTTTAAATATTCAAATTTGAAATTAAATCTTTTCAAATTAAAATCTTTCAAATCTCTTTCCCTTCTCTTCCGCCCGCAAGTTGTAGTTAATGGGAACAAATTTTTTATTACAATTTTGTAATATTAGAGGCTTAGCATGTAATTTCCAATCAGTTGAACGCCATCTTCACTCCGAAAGATCAGCTATACTTGCCTTAAGCGAGGCTCAAGTTGTAGGTGATTATACTAATTATAATATCAACGGCTATACATTTATTCTGCATTTTATACCTCACCGAAGAGTCGCTTTATATATATGTTCTAATGTAGCTTTCAACACCCTTCATGATCTTTAAAGCTCTAACCTGACTTTTCATTATCTCTGAGTTGAAAATGCTACAAGATCGTTCTGTTTTTTATGCAGATCCCTCACAGCCGGTGAGCTGGAAACTGCTGTGGCCATCGAAGAATTATCCGACAATATAAATAAAATTCTGGAAAAGAATTCTGAATGTGAGATAGCTGCGCGGGTGATTTCAATGTCCACAAGAAAAACTGGCTCCATTTTTCAAGTCACAATAGGCCAACAAGTTGAACTATTTTCAAACTTATTTCAACTTTCAACTTGTAAAGAGCCCAAATCGAAATCCGAAACGAAAAAATCAAAATGAACATCTTTTGGACTTGTTCCTGACATCAAATCAAGAAAAATACAATATTTCTGTTAGCGCCCCAATTGTAGATTCCGACCATTGCCTTGTTAAATCCAGCTTTCTAATGAGTACATCGCCCAATCTAAATTTTACTCCTAACAGGCTAGTCTGGCTAGTTCTTTCTGGTTTTTTGGGAAGTTTTGATTGGTCAATGTGTTTCCGTTATAAGAATATTGACTTTGCTGCTGATGCCATTAGTAAAACAATCATGCTAGGAATGAAATTTTTCATTCCTAGCTCATATAAACCGGTTAAAACTAAACCCAAGCCTTGGTTTAGTGACATCTGCAGGAAAGTTATTCAAGCCAAGGAAGAGCATTCCAAAATGTACAAGGAAAATGTGGCTGGGTTCTCATTTGGGGACTACAAAGTTGCCAGGAAAAATTGCAAGAGGATTATCAATCAGCAAAAGTTTCTTTACAACCAAAGATTAATATGTTAAATAATTAATCTATCTCACTACAATCGTTCTTTTTGGACATTTGCGAAGAGTGTAAAGAATAACTTTTGCCAATCATCCTTTCCGCCTTGTGATAACAATAATTCTGTCATATCAGATTCAGTTGGTAAAGCAAATTTTTGCGAAATCCTTTGCAGCAAATTCTACGCTCCTTCCTACAGTACAAACTCCACCAGTACTGCCCTTTGTTGATCGTACTAGGGTTCAAATTCTTTATAGGGTGTACTTTAAAACACCTCCTGTAGCGAAAGTGCTTGAAAATCTGAATGTTAGAAAATCCACTAGTCCTGATGGAATTCCTGCGATGGTTCTTAAACATATTTCCTCTCCCATTTCGAAACCTCTGCGCAATCTTTTTCCATTATCATTTTCGACTGGCAGATATCCCAGTCAAAGGAAATTTGCTCATGTCTCTCCGATCCCCAAAAACGGTGACAAAAGCGACCCCTTCGACGACCGGCCAATAGCCATTAAAGCCAAAGGCTGATGAGATGTCTTGATTGCAGAGGCATCTTGCATGATAGGTAATATGGCTTTAGAATTCAAAGATCTACAGGTGATTTTCTAACATACCTCAGAAAAAAGCTCAACACCAGTATCCACTGTTTAGATGAATTTGAGGTTCTTGCTCTTTATATCTCAAAGGCTTTTGATCGAGTATGGCATTCTGTTCTTTTGAACTATTGGTCTACTGGTCCATTGACCTATTGGTCTATTGGTCTATTGGTCCCGAGCTATTGGTCTTGGTAATCCTTTCTGCAAATGGACTGATTTGCTTTCGATTCGTGTATTCGTGTCCTTTTCGACAGGTTTATGTCTGACACTTTAGAAATAAACGCTGGCGTTTCACAAGGCTCTGTCTTATCACCAACTTTTTTTTGATTTTTATCAACGACTTACTCTCCTCTACCCTCAATCTAATCCATAGCTTCGCCGACGACAGCACTCTAGTGGCACCCTACGATTTCCTTCAGAAGTCTAATGTCACACCTACCGCAATCAGTTCGAAAAGAAATATGGTTAGTTAAAATAGGCGATTGGGCTTAAACTAATAGAGTTGAGTTTAATACCTCAAAAACTCACAGCTGCCTGATTTCCTGCAAAAGAAATCAGTTTAACCCAATTTAACCCGATCAGAAATTCTAAGCATTTTAGGTTTGCAGCTAAATTAAAAAATGCTGTGGAATGAGCATATTTTTGATATAGCTAAAAGTGCTATCAAATGTTTGGGTTTTGTGCCCCGCTGCAAAACATATTTCTCTCTAAAGAATCTGTCTAATATCTATAAAGCCTATATTCGACCTAAGATGCAGTACAACTCTCACTTTTGGGCTTTTTTGGACAATTTTTATTTTTGTTATTGGAATTCTATATTTTGTTTTTGATAATTACGTAAATGAAAAGTTTCAGAAGTTTCAGAAGTATAATACATACATATAATATATTGGTATGTTTTATTTATTAAATTAAAAGCCTTTTTAATTTTGTAAATTTGTCCGCATAAAATTTTTGGGGAGTGTTTTAAATCAAAATTACAATATACGAATTTAATTTTTTGTATAGAAATAAACTGTATCTATTTTTTTTAAACAAAAAATGCATATAAGTATGTATGATTTTATTTAAACAAAAAACGTTTACTCAGGGGCATGTGGGTAGACATTCATAAAATTTGACAAATAATTTTTTATTAAAAAAAAAAATCAGAAAATAAAATTCTTCAAAAAAATCAATTCTATTTTGATTTACATTATATGCATCACTGTATGTATGCATGTATAATAAGAATAAAAAAAAACTTTTTTTCTACTTTTTTACTACTTTGAATGTAACAATGTAAGATGATTATATAATATCATCTAATATATATACATACATACATATTATAAAGTATGCGCTTTCGGCTTTAAACTTAAATTCCATGTTTAAATCAACAACACTAAATTTGAAACATTTTTAATAAATGTGAATGTATATATTATGTTTGTTTATACCGGAAACATAACGGGAAAAAAGAGAAGAGCTTTCTTTGGAAGGTATGTAGAAGCACTCATTTAAAACAAAAATAAATCGTGTGATGAATGAGAAGCAATAAATCATACACTCCAGAGCAGTGTTCCGTGAACTTTTTCAACCTGCGGCCCCCATTTTTACTACTCAATATTACTTATAGTATAATTATAATGATGAACACCATACAATCAAATTATCAAGATTAACATTTTATTTCATTTTAAATAAAAAAAAAATTTCATAAAACATTTCATAAATAAACTATATTACATCAATAAACATTATTTTTATAAATACAAAAATTATTATAATAATCAAATCAAAAATCGGAATTTTATGGACGAACGACGTGATTTTAAGGTGATTTTCAGAAAATCGAGTAGTAGAAAGTTTCTTTGACAGATAAATTTTTGAAAAATGTATGGGAAATCAAGAAAAAAAAAGAAGAAAATCAACTCAATTTTCGAAATCATCTGCATTTCTCAAAATCAAGTGTTTGTGAACTATTAAAAAATTTTAGTTTTTTTATAATAGCAAACTTCAAATATAAAAGTAGTCATAGTAGTCATAGTGACGTTAGAATTTAAATTAAGATTCAGAATGGAAATCGTAGATGGCAATAGGTATAAAGTTTTTGGGTTGCGTTCAGATTTAGAACCCTGTATTACGAAAAACGCACAATAAGAGCAATTAATTTTAATAATTGGGAATAACAATTTGTTTTTGTATAAAATATACAACTTTTTATAATTAACAAAGTGTGACTATTTTAGAATAGAATTGCAAAATTTTTAAATTTATTGTTCAATTTTGGCGTTTTATATTTTTCCGCGGCCCTTAAGTTTGCGTAACACTTCTCTAGAGCGCTTCTAAAGAAGCGCTTCCGAAGATAGTTTTTTTTTTTTTGTAAACCGAAGCGAATGATATATCTTTTGATATACCTCTGAAATGCATATACATACATATTACCATTATGGCTATGGAGTTTTGCTGTTTTCTATAATACCATTACGTACATGTTTCTGCTTGTTTTATATTTAAATATCATTGTTAGAAAAAATTATTAGATGATTCATTGTACTGTAATTTACGCTTGTGTAAGGTTGTAATTGATCTTTTTGGTAAGTTTTTTCATATTGCCATTTACCAGTAACATCTATTATATATAATATATAATTTTGTATTTCAGAAGCTGCAAAAAATGAAAATTTTGGATTCGTCCAATTTGAAGACAATACGAGAGCTGGACTTCGGACAACAAAAACAGATTATATAAAAATTAATTTAATACAAAAACATTTAATTGATCTAACAATGTTTAAATTTTATTTTATAATAATTGTTATTTTTATAATAATAATTTTTTTTTTGGAATACTACTCCATATGCATGCTTAAATTGAAAATTTTTATATTTTACGAGCATAATTCTTATCGGGATAATTTTATAAACGATCAAATTTATCTATCTGCCACATTTATGTACCACGGTACCTGTATATAAATTAATCAATAAATTGATCTAAAAATGTTTAAACTTCTTAAATTAATAATGTTAATGTATCTATTTTTTTTCTTTGCTTTTTTTATTCATATAATATGTAAGTCAATAAAATTATTTATTGTTATACAACTTTAGTCAAATTAAGCTTGTTTTTGTTTTGTTACAAGATTGAAATATCTCCTTCTATAGTTTATTATTGTATAGCATTTTTCTTCTCAGTCATGCCTTCTAGATACCTTCCCAGTCATGCACTGAAGCTTACGAATAACTAAAAGGGAAGCTTACGAAGTAAAAGAACGAACGCGTAGCGTTTTTTGCGGGCATCTATATGAAAAAAGAGCAATAAAAGTATGCAACAGGAAGCGCTTCTCACCTTATTGGAAGTGCTTCTAGCATGCATGCTGGAATGCTTCCTTTTCCCGCTGACTCATGCATATTATTTACATTCAAATTAATAAATACAAATTTTTCAGTTAACAACAAATAATTGTGTTCTGTTAGTAGAAAAATACATATACGTACATATGTATATTGTAAAAACAACAACAACAATTTCAACGTACAGAAATAATCTAAATAAAATGAGAATAGAATTTAGAACTTACAATTTAAATAAGTACTAATTAATATTTTATGTTAAGAAAACTTTAAGAGAATGAAATGTATATTAATATACATAATATGTACAAGGGGTCTCGGTGGCCAGTGGGTAAGAGCGTATAAAATACGCTGTAAACATCGAGAGAGTGTGGGTTCAAATTCCACGCACGTCGTAAGAGCTATTCTTCCTTACAACATCTACCATTTCTGGCAGAGAAATGCATTAAAAAAATAATAATATGTACATATACTTAAAACAATTAAAATATGTAATTTCTTTTAAAAAATTCAAAATTTAATGTATGTAGTATAGTATGCGATTATGCACTTATGGTTTATGCACTTATGGTTAATAATAATATGCCATGGCACATGAGTATGGCTTATGGTACATATTATTTATTGTTCGTATTATCTATATTATTTTGTCATTAAAAGAGTGGTACAGTAGTACAGTACAGACTTACATGACATGAAACATAACAATTAACAATAACAATATAAAAATTTAAGGGATAGTAAAAAATGTTTGTTCCTTAAATTAAAAGTAAATGATGAGTTTTTTTTTGGTTTATAGGATTTTGCTTATGTATGTTGTACATTGTATTTTGGTCAATGCCAGTATAGTGGTGAACTTTTGTAAAATTGTTCAACAGCTTCTCTCATTTCTGAGATTTGAAATTTAAAATATTAAAGGTATTGAAAAATGTTATCATTACATTTTAGTAAATATCGTAAACTAGATTTTTTTTTTGACTGGATCGAGTGAGAATTTTAAAAATGTTAAAGAATAAGAACCTATATGTATTACTGTATTTACTGAATAATAGATAAATTTTTGCTATGTATGGGACGCACATTTGAGAGTTTTAGAATTGAATCATTTTTAAAATAATAGGTATTACGCAGTGGCGTCTCGTGACAATTTACCCCAGAGTGTGCAAAAATACTGAAAAATAAATTTATAAAAAAAAACTTATAACACTAAATATGTCATTTATTTTTTATTTTACATAGGATAATTAAAACAAAGAAAATTTTTCTTTTTTTTTTGAATTCTTACAATATTCACAATTTTTTATATTTTAAGTTAATTCTTCGAGATTTTTTAGTTCAACAATCTGTTCAAAAAAGTCGAAGGAATGATTTTCTCGTAATTGTTTCAAAAATTCTTTTTCGATTGCTAGCAATGATGGCGCAGAAAGCCTGTGATTTGACATAGTACTTCTATTAAAACTTTTAATCCATTTTAGTTTTGAAAAAAGCCTTTCAGTTGTTGCGGTTATTATTAGATGAGAAAGTTGTAAAGATTCTGAAAATATTTCTTCTAATATTGCAGCTGTAATTGTATTGGCTCGGAATTAAAAATTACTTTAAGTTCATTTTCTAACTTTAAATAATTAAATTTCACTGGGAAATTTATTTTTAAATTCAATAAATTTGTCACAATTTAATAAATATATAAATTTTATGTTTGATAGATCCTTATAACGAACGTCTATTTCACTAATAATTTTATTAAATATATGATCATACATTTTTTCAAATAAGATTTATCTTCATATCTTTTTTCTGGCAGAGTACCATGACCATATTCTTCAATTGTTTTATTAATAATTGCATCAAATTTATTATTATTTAGTTTTGTGATAGTTTCTTTGCAATTGGTTATTTCTTTTAAACAAGTATTAATATCTAAGAGCTTTTTTTTAATATGTTATATAATATATCAGTAAAACAAAATATTTCACAAAAAATATTTAATAAAAATAAAGTTTTAAACTGTGACAAAAAATGCACATATCCACGGGCTAAAACAGTAGTATTTTCACCCCAATTATCTGGACTCTCAATAATTAAATTATAAATTTAAATTTAGTCTCTCTTTTTGAACTGTACTCTCTTTTTGAACTCATAGTGGTAAGAAATTGCTTTGTATCGTAGTTTGAACTGCTTTAGATAGAACTAAATTTAATATGTGGGCATTGCAATGAATATAACGTGGTTGTTTATATACATATTTGATTAGGGCCATCATTAACTTGGGCAGACATAAAAGGTGCGCCATCATAAGCCAGAGCGTCTAATTTTGGACCAATTTCCAATTCATTAATTAGACTTAAAATTACTGTACTGATACCATTGGCAGTCAGGTCCTTACTCTGGAATTGGCCTACCATTTTCTATTATTGTCTTCTTTTCATCATAACAAAGTGTACTAAATTTTTTTTCTAGAATCATAAAAACTACATTTTCACTTTGACTCATATTTTTTATTTAAATTTAATAAAATAGTAAACTTCAAAATATATTTTTAATTAATTAACTTTCAATTTTAATAATTATCTATTACTACCATCAATATGTTTTTCTACTATAAAAATCTGCTAGTGAAATGTTTAAGCACAAATGCGAAATGTATAACCCGCACACAATAATTAAGAGTATAAAAAAATATGGTAATAAAAGCTAAATAAAATGTCTCGTACAAAAATAGTAAATGTAAAATGAATTTTTTTAGCAATTCAATTCAAATAAAGGAAATCAAATTTTTACAAGTTACAATACAACCCAACCCAACTACAAAAATAATTATAAGTATCTGTTTGAAAATTCAAAAGAATCTTAAGAGTTAAGAATATTACTTTCAAAATTCTTACATTATCTATTTGGTACTTTTAAAAAAAAATTTGTACTATTCGATGAAACGAAAATAGGTTGCTTGGATGGTTTTTTAATATTTTTTAATTAAAAACATTTTTTAAAATGCATTTTACACAAATTTGTTATTTCAATTCAATGTTAATGTTGTTTTTTTGAAAATTTTTTTTTATTAACAAGAAATAAGAATTATAATTTATATGTAGAGAAAAGAATAATCATTCCCAACGAGTCACACCACAAGTCAAAACACAACTCACAAGGCCATAAGTGGAACCGGCGACGATAGATACTTTTCTATTTATTATTTTAAAAGTAATTAGTTAACAGAAAACATGGGGAACGAAGAACAAATAGTATTTAGAGCGAATATTATTACTGTCTTTTCGACTACTATCGTTAATCGTTATTATTTTTATTATTGTTGTTGTTGCTTTTATTTAATTTGAAAAAAAAATTTAATCTTCTGATATTACCTTTTCTGAGAAAAGAGAATTATATCATCACCACAACACAAAGTGCGACCATAAGTGCGACGACACTTTTTTGCTTTCCTATTTATTATTATAGAAGTAATTAGTTACCTAACAATATGGATGGACAAAGAAGAACATTAGTGTATTAGAATATGAAAAAATGTGCGACGGCACAAGATGCACACAAACACAATCTTTGATTATTTCCAAATTTACTTTTTCCAATATTTTTTTAAGAGAAATATTTACAATTATACTACATAAATAAATGAATATCAATGAATAATTATGATTTGTAACAATAATAAAATGATTGCTTTACTTTTACAACAAATGCAATGTTTATATGACACAATTCCTTTATTCATGAGGTACAAAAAAATTAAAATTTTTTATATCACTTTTTTTTTTGGGGGCGGCACCTCCACTATTATATGACTTTTATTGTTGAAATATACATGTAAGAAAAAATAATTCGCTGAGATATTATAGTTGGTTTCAAAATCAGGGTTTAAATAATTAAATCGACATCTGAAAAAAAATGCAAAACAAATTATGATAACGAAAGTGGTTTGAGATTTTTGTATTTGGGATTTCGTGACCAATCCCTGAAAAACTCGTTTTATCAAAATCACGTTTCTTATAATTTCGTTTCTTAAAATCTCGTTTTATCAAAATCTAGTTTTTAAAATCTCGTGTTTTTTAAATCTACATTAATCTCTTTTTTGTTTAGAAAATAAAGAAAAATAACAAATTGTAATTTTTGGAGACGGCAGACCACACTATATGCTTTCGTTTAGAAATATACATGGTAAGAAAATTATTCCGAGGAATTTTACGGTTGGATTCAAAATCAGGGTTTCAATAATTAGTTTAGCGGTGGTTTGGGGGCGGCAGCCTCCTATATGGAATGCTGTTGTTTTGAAACATACATGGGAGAAAAATAATTCCGGGGGATTCAAAATCAGGGTTATACGCTTTTTCCAGAATATTTATATCTATGTATATGTGACATTGTGCATTAAGAGGGATAAATAAAGTAATTAAAAAAAATTATTTTAAATCTACATACGAGTATATTTTATTTCAGCATTTTTTTTTTCAATATTTTTTTTTTCGACATTTTATTTTTCAACATTTTGCCCTATTTGACATTTTTTTTCAACATTTTTTACATTCGAATTTTTGTTTTCAACATTTTTAATTCGAGATTTTGTTTTTCAACAAATATGTGGGTCCCTAATGTTATGTTTGTTTTGTATTTGTTTACAGTTTTTATTATTTTTTACTGCTAATACTTTTAAATGAAAAAAAAAGCATGTGTATAATGTATGGATGTATGTATGTATGAATCTACAAATTTTTACGATTAATTCATTGCTCATTATTGTTATTGAATAAAAAAAATTTTTTAAACTTATTAGATGTTATTTAGCTTTGATATAAATTATTATGTAAAAAATCTATGAATTTAGGCATTGTACTTTTCGTGTAGTGCGTCGGTCTTGTGGTGGAGATAGCTGATTATTTTGGTTATGATTATAAATTGAATTAACAACACTTTTAGTTAAGTTAGTTAAGTTTAGTTTAGTCAACACTATCCTTTTACCGTTAATATAATATTTTGTTGTACTTTTATAGTATCTGCCATCATTATGACATCGTTCAGATTTGCTTTACTTCCTTAATAAGTGTGAAATTAAATTCGAAGTTGCATCAATAATTGTTTTAAATTTCCTTCAAAATTGCGACTTAGGAGTTTTAATAAAATTATTGATAAAGAAGTAAATCACCTACACAAATTTTCTGAAAAGTATAGAGTTAGCAATAAAGATTAACATTTAATTTTTTTTTTTCCTAAAGGAGATGGTAATCTCCCAAAGACAACAATTTCCCTCTTGGCAGTGTCAGATTTTTACTGACTAAACCCACCTCACCCTTTAAATGGAATGATATAAATAATGGGATGAAACCCTTACATGCGAAAGCATTATATTGGCTAGGGAGCAGGGATAGGAAACGATAGGAAATGGATGCGGAAACATTGAAGTGGGAATGGGATTGTAAGTAAACAATGAACCCGCCTATTAATATTACTATTTTGCTAAGTGACTATAGCCGTCATAACAGTTACAACATGTAATAGTATATAACTCCTTACTACATGAGGTAATAATTGAAGACAACCCCTACTGTCACTGTAGCGGCTGTTATTATTGGTATTAGTATTCTTATTAATATTATTATTATTTTTACTACAGAGTCAGGGCCATTACAACGTGCAGCAGTATATAACACCTTACTGCATGATATAACCTAAGATAGCTCCACTGTAGCAGCTATTATTATTACTATATTATTATTATTGTTATTTTTATTGTTATTAGTATTATAACTATCATTATTATTATTATTATTATTATTATTATTATTATTATTATTATTATTATTGTTATTTTTATTATTATTAGTATTATTACTATTATTATTATTATTATTATTATATTATTATTATTATTATTATTGTTATTATTATTATTACTATTACTATTATTATTATTATTATTATTATTACTATTATTATTATTATATTTTATTATTATTCTTATTAGCACATTTGGATTCTTTTTCTAAATCTCCTGACTTTATTTTTTTTTCAAAAGTTTGGATATTTCAGTCCGAAGCTGATGATTTCTATAATCCTGGGTACAAATTTTTTTGTTGCTCAAACGAATCTTATGCTGCTGGAAGAGTAGGTGTTTTTATAAAACTTGATTACGATTGTCAGTTATTTTATTACAATTTTGATTCTGCAAATGTAATAGAATTGCGTTGTAATATAAATAAGGAAAGTTTTTGTTTTGTAGGTGTTTATAGACGTCATTCTTGTAGTGTTATTAGGATTTTCGAAGAATTTTCCGAGTTTTTATGTAAATTAGATATGGATAACATTGTTATTGTTGGTGATTTTAACTTAGATATTTTATTAAATAATAATATAATTGATTCATATTTCTTGACTCTTGCTGAGAATGGGATTGTTTCCTTACTTCATGAACTTACTAGGTTAATTTCTAATTTATGCTTGGATCATGTTCTTGTTCGGTTTAAAAATTTGTCTTTGAATAGTAATTCTTGTAATCTTCTTAATGTAAACTTTCAAATAACTGATCATACTATGACAGGCTTATTTTTTAATTATTTCAGAGGTGAACGTGGTGTTATTGGAGAATTTATACCTAAATTAAATCTAATAGATTTTACTAAACTTAATATTAAGTTAAGATTTTATTCTATAACGATTTTAACATTTCTATTGGACATTCGAATTTTATAATCAAGTTGACTAACTATGTAAATGATTGTAAGAAAACTATTAATATGAGAATAAATAAGAAAAAAAAATTAAAGCCCTGGATAAATAATTATCTCCTTAACAAAATTAATACAAAAAATAAATTAAGAATAAAGTGTCTAAAGCATCCATTAAATTTAGAATTAAATCTTAGATATAATAAATTGTCCAAACTTTTAAAAAAAGAAATTGTAAACACTCGCGAAGATTTTTATAGGAATAAATTTGCAAATTGCAATGGTGATCTGAAAACAGAATGGAAATTTGTAAATTCCATAATACGTAATGAATCAGAGAAAGCAAGATCGGTTAACCTAAATGTTAATGGATCTATAATTTCTGCTCCTATTGAAAAAGCTAATGTTTTCAATAATCATTTTGCGTCAATTGCTCTTAGTTCTGCGCCTTGTGCTCAGTCCGTTTATCATATTTGTTGTTTTAATAATTTAGGTTTAAAGGAGGTAAATTACCAAATAGAAAATTTCTTTTTCGAACATATTTCCTCTGTGAAGGTACTAAAATCAAATAACTCCTTGTATAACTCAGAGTCTTGTAGCTTTGATGGAATTTCAAATAAACTTTTAAAAGAAGTTGTACTAAATATTGTTGATGTCCTAACTTTTTTATTTAATAGCAGTATTCTGTTTTTCCTGAGGAGCTCAAATGAGCAAATGTCATGCCACTGTATAAAATGGTGATGTAAAGGATTTTAGTAATTATAGACCTATTTCTCTGTTGCCATCCATTTCCAAAATTTTCGAAAAAATAATGAAGTGTAGAATTTTAAATTATCTTAGCAAAATAGGCTTTTTTAGCAATTGCAAATTGGGTTTAAAAAGAGGGTTGTCTACAGAAGATGCACTTCTAGACTTCTGCTTTAATATTCAAAAAGGTCTTGATGATAGGAAAAGTTGTGCAGCTTTATTTGTAGACATTACAAAAGCATTCGATATGGTAGACCATTCTATCCTGCTTAAACAATTAGAAATTATAGGTTTTCGAGGTTTTATGTTGAGCTGGTTTAAGTCTTCCTTAGTAAATAGGACTCAAAGGGTAAAAATTGAAGATAAACTAAGCAGCCCAAAGAATATCAATATTGGAGTACCCCAAGGTTCTGTACTTAGCCCTATTTTAGTTTTAATTTACATAAATTCTATTTTTAAGCAACAATTACCAAAATATTGGTAAGATTACAGCTTTTGCTGATGATCTTACATGTTCTTACGTTTCCAATAATTCCTTTAATTTAATAGCGGACATGAAGCATGATTTAAGCATTTTCAGAAAGTGGTTCTTTGATCATAAATTATTTGTTAGTTGCAAAACTAAAGCTATGTATTTTAATCTTTTTAATTTGTTTAATGAAAACGAGAATTGTATTGATAAATGTTTTAAAATAGAAACAGTAAACAATTTTAAATATTTAGGTGTACACTTTGATGGCACTATGAACTGGTCAGTACATACAGCCACATTAAAAAAAATACTTCCTGACTACTCTGCGGAAATTTTACAGTATGCAAAGGTTCTGTTTATTAAAATTACTAAAAACAGTTTATCATGGAATTTTCCATTCTAGGCTACAATATGGGATAGCTTGCAGAGGAGGGGCTTGCTGTAATTAAGATTGTAACCCTCCAAAAGTCAACTATGCGAAAAATTTTCAAAAAAAATAGAAGATATCACTTATTGGATTTTTTTAAAAAACTTGAAGTTCTTCCAGTAAGACATTTATACTTCTTTAAGGTGCTAAAGCTATTTTACAAAAAATGTGGCTATTTGAATTCCAGAATCTCAAACAATTACAATTTGCGGTCCAATTTTGATTACACAGTTATTATTCCTTATTTTAGGACTACAAACTTTCGGAACTCATACTTCATAACAGCAGCAAGATTATTTAATAGGGCTCCTTTCTATATCAGGAAGGTTTGATTTTTCAGAAAGTTTCTAAAACTTGTCAAGCTTTGGCTTCTTCAGTTTGATCACAATGAATTTGATCACAATGAATTTTGAATTTTTTAAAGCAATTTTATGAATAACTTTAGTGGTTATTATTGTTATTGTAATGAAGTAATGTATTTTTAGGTTTTTTTTTTTTCCTTAATCGTAATTAATTATTAGTTGTAAGCATTTTGTATGAATTTCCAATGAAGAATAAAGATTAAATAATAATAATAAATAATCATTATTATTATTATTGTTATTATTATTATTGTTATTTTTATTGTTATTATTATTATTACTATTATTATTATTATTATATTATTATTATATTATTATTATTATTTTTATTATTATTATTATTATTTTAGTGCTTTTCCCCACACATCCAATAAGAAACGAGATATATTCAGGGTATATAAATGAGGAAATACCAGAATTCACCCTAGGGAAGCTAGAAGCAGCAAAGAGGTCTCTGAGGAACAAGAAGCATCTGGACCTGACAGGATTCCTAACAAAGCCATAAAAGCAGCAGTCGATGTTTGCCCGGAGACAGTGCTAAACATGTACAATACCTGTTTAAAAGATGGCGTTTTTTGGAAGAGATGGAAGGAGGCAAAACTAGTATTGATAGACAAGGGTAAAGCAGAACGTTTTACGGCTTCACCTTGCAGACCACTATGCATGCTTGACACAGCTGGGAAGCTTCTCGAGAAATTATTAAAAGCTCGATTGGGTATGGCCATAAGAGCTGCAGGTGATCTGACAGATAAGAAGTTTGAATTTAGGCCGGGGAAATCAACGCTAAATGCTATTCAAACGGTGACAAAAATTGCAGAAGCAGCTGAAAGGGGAACTATTCCACTATTCCAGTAAAATAGTTTTTCTTGTAACACTGGATGTTAAGAAAGCTGTTAACTCAGCCAAGTAGAATGATATGATAGAGGCATTGCAAAATATATTCCACATACCCACTTATCTGCAAAGAATCTTAGAAGATTATCTAAATGAACGAAGCTTAGTATACAACACTGAAAGCGGAACCAGAAAGAAACAAATCATCGCAGGAGCTGCCCAAGGGTCCATCTTAGGACCAGACTTGTGGAACGTCGTTTACGATGGATTACTTCGAATAGTGATGCCGGAAGGAACTCTACTAGTAAGCTATGCAGACGATGTGGTAGCAGTCATCACAGTACGGAGCGTGGAAGAGACGCAGATCAAACTGAACCAAGTCATGAGAAGAGTGTGCAATTGGATGCAACTGCATTGGTTGGAAATAGCAGCAGAAAAAACAGAAATTGTCATCCTAACAAGGAAACGGATTCCAACAATAATTACCATGCAAACTGGCACCCAAACAATAGAGACAAAAGAATCCGCAAAGTACCTGGGGATCATGTTGGACTCAAAACTCACTTTCTGGAAACAAATAAAACAACCCCCAGATAAGGCAGCGAGGATTACAAATCAAATTAGTATGCTTATGGCGAATATTGGCGGGCCTCAACCAAAGAAAAGGCATCTGATCATGACGGTGGCGCAATCCATATTACTACACGGTGCTGAGATCTGGGCGGGCGCTCTTAACAAAGAGTACTGCAGGAAGCGACTAACGACGGTACAAAGGAGAGGAGCTCTTCGCGTCGCACGCTACTATCGAACGGTGTCGCATACGGCGGTAACAGTTATCGCGAACGTGATCCCGATTGATCTGCTGGCGCGGGTGCGGAACAGCATTTTCAATAGGGACCCGAGAACCAGCAAGGAAGAGGCAACGATGAAGGCAAGATCGCTCACCATGACACAATGGCATCAAAGATGGGACAATGACCGGAACGGTAGATGGACAGCACGTCTGATTCCTCAGTTAGAAGCTTGGAATAATCGGCTACACGGAGAGCTCAACTTCTATGTCACACAGTTCTTGTCTGGACATGGATACTTTCCTTCGTACCTATTCAAAATGGGTAAAGTAGTCAGCCCGGGGTGCAGACCCTGTAACGCTGTGGAGGATGCGGCACATGTTTCATGTTACACAATATATATGTCACAATAAAGTCCTTAAAATAGACCTTAAATTCGACTTTAGTTAATTTTTTTATATTTTCGTTTTTAGTTCATATGAATTAAAGTAGAAATTTTGCGACAATCATTCAATTCTGAAACATAACTAATATTTTTCGTTTTCGTTTAACTCTGGTACAAAATTAATAATTAATAAAAATACCGTTATCATAACAAAACGAAGAAAGAAAATAATTTATCTTCGCATTAAAATTTACAAAATGTATAAAGTCATTTTATTTATGAAAATAAACTAAAGTCAAAAATATTCTCTTTTAATTCATATGAACTAAAAATGAAAATAATAAAAATTAACTAAAATCGAAAATTTTTTTTCTACTTAAAATTCATTTATGATTTTCCACTTTAGCACATATGACTAAAATAGAAAAAAAATGAAATAACTAAAGTATAAATCGAGAATTCTTTCGATTTTGGCTCATCATACTAGTTTTTAAAATAAAAAAAAAAATCTATTTAAAAACTAAAATACAATTTTCTACATAAAATTAAAAAATCGACACTTTTGTCGACATTTTGGGAGTCGTCATTTTAGGAGTCGACATTTTGGGAATTAGCATTGTGAGAGTCGACATTTAACGAGTCGATATTTGGGAGTTGATATTTTGAAAATCGACATAATCTCCTAATCCCTTGAGTTTAATACTTTAGATATCGTATATCTTAACTGACTGACGATAGCTTGTTGTATAAAATAAAAATAAATAATTAATAATAGTATTCTTAGACGAAGGCCTCGTTCCTAGCGCTATTTTCATAAATTTTGGAATTGAAAGAGATTGATACAAAACTAATTTTAAAATAAATCCAAAGAAGAAAGAATATCTAATCAATTTTACAATATGTTGATCCTGAATATCACACATTTCATAATTATTTCAATATTGACGAAACGAAAACTTAATTTATTCATCCTGATATTTTCGACAGTGACGAAAATAAATATGTATGTAATTAAAACATTAGGTCTATTTTATATTTTATAAAAAAATTGTCCTTTGTATTTTTTTTACAAAAAATGGGAAATATAATTCAGTTTAAAAAATTAATTCTTGTCGTTTATTTTTTTTAAAGAAATATATTTGTATTTGTATATTTTTTTGCCCAAAACTTTTTTAAAAGTACATATTATGTAAGTGTCCTTATTCTAATAAATACCTACCTGTACCGGATTTAGAAAAATCACTTAAAATAAAAAAATTAATTTTTATTAAGATCTAAAAATGGATTACTATTACATGACTTTATACCATTTGACTATATGTGAGTTAACTGTATGTCATTTGCATGAAATCTCATTTATAACTAATTTTAAATCCTCTTTATGTATATGATCCTCCTTATGCATCCTCCTTATGTATATACACAACATTTAAAAGAGTAGGGGCTGCCGTCCCTAAAATTTCTATTAGGAACGATGTTTCAGACAATAAAGATTTTTAATTACTTTATTTTGCGTTTTTAGCACATTTAAAAAAATTTTGAAAAAATGTGCCTATTAGTTTCACTCTGTGAGTATATAAGTAAGAAATTCTGTTCGTTTGTTTATTTTGGGCCGGATTCACGTAAAAACTACTAGTCCAATTGCAACCAAATTTTCCAGGAACAGTTTTACGGGCCTAGAAGGAGTTATAGGCTATATCGTGATTCAACTCTTTAACCCATTGCGGCCCGAGAGCCTTATAGAGCTTTTAGGTTTTTTCGTTGTCCTGCCTAAACGGTTTGACCGATTGAGTTGACAATTTGTACAAATGTTCTTCTTAGCTTCAGGCAAATGTTCTTCTTAGCAATTTGACATATTGCCATATTTTTTTGTTGTCCTGCTTAATAGGATTAATCAATTGATTTGAAAACTTGCAAAACTGTTCCTCTTTAACAGAAAAGCTCCCTAGGTTAATTTGGTTACGATCAATAAACCCGTTGCGGCTAATCAAATCACTGAGGTCTAATTAAATCACTAAGTTGATTTTATTATGATAGGTTAATCCGTTCCGGTACAAGAACTTAATGAAAGTTTTTAATTTCTTTATTGCGGCGTTTAAACAGTTTGCCGAATTGAGTTGAAAATTTACTAAAGTGTAGCTCTTTATCATAGAATCTCATTAAGTTGATTTGCTTACGATCTATTAACCCGTATAGGCACCTGGGCTCAATGAAGTTTTTTTAATTTCTTTGTTGTCGTTCTTAAACGGTTGAACCAATTGAGCTGAAAATTTACAGAAGTCTAGCTCTTTGCAGCAGAAGCTTACCAAGTTGATTTGGTTACGGTACATTAACCTGTTTCAGCATCAAAGCTCAGACCATAAAGTTTCTCATTTTTTTGTTGTCGTGCTTAAACTATTTGACCAATTGAAAATTTGCACAAATATTGCACTTTATCAGAGAAGCTCATTCAGCTAATTTTGTCGTGACACATTAACCCATTTCGGCACGATAGACTGTCAAAAAAAAATTTTGTTTTTATTTGGTGCCTAATTTGATAGGATAAATTTATGGTTCTAAATGAAGCCTGTGATAAAATTTGTGTTAACGTTCGTTATTTCCGCACGAGTACCTATTAAAAGTATTCTGCAAAATTTTTTGTATTGTTATTACTATTAAAAAGATATTTCTAACACTCTTTACTTTTGTCTATATTGTTTTACATATTCCATAAAAAGCTTTCAATGTAAATTTCTAATATATAATAGTAATTAAAATAACCAAATTAAGTATTTTAAGAATACCTTGTTTAAATTTTAACAACATAACTTTTTCGACAGTATTAAAAAACAGAAATAATCCCTTGCGACATACGACAAGCATTATGTCATCATTCAGGAATGCATTATCAACATGTGGTTTACCTATATAAGATGTATGTGTATAATATATTTCCCAAAAAATATTATTAAAATATGCATATACTATTATGTATAATGTACGTATGTTTAAAAATACTATAAACACAATCAATTAAATTAGAAAACATATTCGCATTCCTATACAGTATTTAATCAAAATTGAGTAGATACATACATATTTGAAGAACAGAAAATCTTACATTATTATCCATATTTAATTCGTACATATATTTTTAGCCTTATTCAATATCAATTTGAAAAGATAATTATGTATTAGAAAAAGATAACGAAAAAAATTCTGGTTGATTTATAAAGGTAAAAATTTCTGTCTTTTTATACTCTACACATTAAGTATATATTAACTTTGTATGGTGTTTGTAACCACCAAAAGGAAGCGAGTTAGATATGGACACGTATATATATTCTGAATCAGGATCACCTCCTAAGTCGATTTAACGATGTCCGTCCGTACGTCCGTTCGCACGTTAACTCAAAAACTAGTGAAGCTATCTTGATGAAATTTATATAGTAGGTTACTAATTACGAAAGGAAGGTTAAGTTCGAATCTGGACAAAATCGGTCCATGGGTTCGGGTACCTCCCATCAACTCCCAAAACCGAATACGCACGTATCTTCGAAATTAATAAAGATAGAAACTGCAAATTTGATACGAGGGTGTTGGTTGCTGAATCCCTGATTTGTCTAAAATTTCATATAAATTAGAATGGTTGTTATATCCCACACAACTCCCAAGACCGAACAAGCATAAATTCGAAATTAATAAATATAGAAACTTTAAATTTGATATAAGAGTATTCTATCCTGTTCTGATAATGTCTCTAAAATTTGGGTTGAATTGAGGCGGTGGTCCGGGTGCCTTCACACACTTCCCAAGACCTAACAAGCATATCTTCGTATTTAATAAAGATAGAAACCTGAAATTTTGTACACAGGTTGTAAAACCATTTATTTTTTTAGCTTATATTAAATACCTAACTTTCGATTACATCGACTCATTATACCCTACACCTAAAGTCGACTTACTGTTACATTTACTTGTTTTTATATTAAAAATATATTAAACAGAACCTGAGATGTATGCATTTAAAAAAAAACTTTTCAAAATTTGAAAAGCTGTAGTGACCGTAGGATCTCCAACGGTGAAGATACATAAAAAAGTTGTTCTACGACTTTACACTTTTAAGAGACCTATGCACGGTTAATATTTCATTGCTCTGTATAAAACAGTGTACAAGTTTTGTAGAAAAATAGGTGGCCAGAGTAAAACTAATACCAAATTTTTCAAAATGTGCTTAAAAGGACAATTCATAAAAACTTTTTTGGCATTAATGTTTTTTTTTTTGTTTTTACCCGTTTCAATTTTTTTTACATTTAGAAATTTTGGCAGAACCTTTAAAACTTCTGGTTCTACAGCAGCATTAGAGTTTTGAGAATTTTTCAAAGAACATTCTCACTTACACTCGCAGAGTTTTGTGCTTGTTACTACACCCGCAAAAGTTTTGGAAAACTCTAATGGGTATTTAATTTTGTATCTCTTAATGGCTTCTCTCATATCTACTTTTTCAATTGCTTTAATACGTTGAATTTTCTTTTCTCTTAAAAATTTTTTACGAGTTTTAGTAAAAGCATCATGATTGTCTTGACAATTAATACATTTGGCTTCTCTTGAGTATTTTTCGTTTTTTGTATATGAGCTTCTTCTCAACAATTAGAGCATGTCTATTTAGCTTTACACATTTTAGTTATATGACCAAATTTGAAACAGTTCATACAACGAGTGAAACATATGGACGAATTAAAACTTTTTCATAAGCAGACATGTAAGGTATTCTGGTAAAATACAATAATCAAAAGTTAAAGAAAATAACTCTGTTTTTATTTTTATATTATTTATTGTTTTCAAAAATCTTCGTATACCAGTAACTTTGCGGTCTTTCAATTTGTCTAAAATTACTTCATCAGTCAAATAAACAAAATTTCTTCTAAATACTACCCCTTCCAGTTGATTCAATGTAATATGTCCACTAACTGAAACATTTATTAAATTATTTAATGATATTATTTCTACAAATTGTTCAGCTTGAAATTTAGTCTGTGTTTGAATTAGAATAGTTCCATTCTTGCACTTTATAACTTTCTCCAACTTTGCAGCTATACATTATCAATTACCTCTTTTATTGACCATGGTGATACGGTCTGCATATCTTTTCCTTCATCGCTTCTAGTTAAAATCAAGTATTTTGGTCCCGCCTAGTATTTTTAAATTTCTTGTTTTTATCAAATTTAATTTCGTTTATATATGATTTATCACATGTTTTATTGTTGTATTATTAACAATATTGGGAGTTAATATGTTTATACGGTTATCGAGAATATTAATTTTATTTACAATTTGTTATTGTAATATAATATTTATTTCTTATTTTTAAGTCAAATATATAATAATAAAAAAAAAAACAAAAATATGTATATTGTTATTGATTTTGCGTCCTTCTTATTATTATTTAAAGTGGTTATTTCGTGTTGTATTGGACTTAAAAAATAAAAATTAAAACATAAACCAATTTTTACTTTTTACCAACGTTTCGTGTATAATTGTACACTTCATCAGGGCTAAAATTATATATTTTATAATATCAGAAATGTGAGGAAAATTACAAATATTTTACCTTAAGAATATTGGTCCAGTAAAAATATCATGTACATAATTATATTTAAAATTAAATAAACGCTTTTTCAAAAATTTATAAAAATTATCAATAAATAAACATGTACATATATATATAATAAATTTAAAAAAAAGAAATTTTTAAAAACAATTACATATTAAAAACAAGTTTCGTAAAATTCAAATTTAGAAAAATTTAGAAATTTCAATTAAAGGATTTTTTATATAACATCATTTTATCACACAATTACAAATTAAAAATTAAAAAAAAATTACAAAATATATAAAATATATTGATTGTTTGTATATATATGGAATATACATTTATTCCAAACTTAACAAAATAAAAAATAACAGAATTTAATAGACTCAAAAACTAAGTTAAATTTTTTAATATTCATTCATTTATTTTTTAAATAAAGTCCAATACCAGACGAAATAACTACTTTAAAAAATATATATAATAAAAAAAAACCACAAAACCAGAATTAAAAATAAAATAGATTAATCAAATTGATAACAATTTCTTTTTTATTTTGATTATTTAATGCGATTTTTATGAATGTATCCTCTCACATTGAATGCTAGGCCAGTACTCCATGTTTCGGTATTAGGGAATAATGTATTGTGAAAAAACTCAATTTGCCGTAACTGTGTACTCAATAGATTATTGATTCCTTTAAAGGTTTTTTGTAAACGAAATGTCCCTAATTCTTCGCTCTGTTTATTCAGTTTGATAAAAGAAATTGAATGAAATGCAATTAAATGGTATTAATTAAATGTAATAAAAATTAAAATATTAACTACCAGCATCTATAAATTAGTAGTAATAATTTAATTATATAAATTAAATTATAGGTATTAACGCAAAAACAAAAGTTAATAATTTTTATTTCATAAAGCCAACAAATTACTCCGGACAACACCGGGTACTCCTGCTAGTAATATTATTAAAATTTCATTATGTTATTAAGCTTCCAAAATAAAATTAGTATATGAAAAAAACATTTTTTTAAGGTTTCTAAATAGAATGGCACAAGAAATTGTGTGGCAAATGCTTTAAAATTAAAAACGAATTACACAAAAAAACGCGAAGGCGTTAAGATAGCCAAACTGGCGTATGATAACATATTAATGGATTTAGCTAGTATATAATTATGCCTCTATATACATATGTAAATATGAAGACACGACTTTCATTGCTAGGTGATTTAATGAAATTTGTATTTAAATTAAAAAATACAAATCACAAAATCCAAAAATACGTATCTACGTATTATATTTTTATTTCTTGCAATTCTATGAACAGATGTGATTACTATTCATTGTAAAAAATAAATTCTAAAGATTACAAAAAAAATTCTCAATTCTTTAGCACTCAACATTTAGACGAAATTATATCATTCTATTAGGGTTAGAATTATATATACGTATGTATAGTATGTATATGTATATAACCAAAATATATGTAGGCAAATTTCAATCCCTATAGATATGAACATCATATTAAAGAATAGTAGTCGTTTTAAGAGAAATTAAGTTTTGTTTTGTAATAGTAATGAAAAAAGTCTGTTACATTGGTTGAAATTTTCATAAGAGATTTAAAGGGATTAAAATCAAGTAATCTTTTATAAATTATTTTTAAAATTTATATTGGCAAACAAACTAATAATGTTTTATCGTCAATTTGTCATCAAACGCTAAAATCATTCCTAATAGATATCTAGATATCATAATCTAATAGATAAAAGATTTTATAATTCAAAAACCGGCAAAATTTCCTTTGTACATGTGTAAAATCTAAAATTAAATTTTAAAGGTTTAAATAGTAAATAACTAAAGTTTATAGTTTAAATATATAACTAAAATTTTAAAGGTTTATTAAAAACAGCGAAAGTCTAAATAAAATAACTTAAGATTTAAAATAAAATTTTATAGTTTTATATTTTTGTATTTTTGTTGGGCCAAATCTTATATAAAAATTAAAATAAAATAAATGCAAATAGGTATTTCTTACATTGGTATTAACCAGTTATACAAAATAAATAACTTCGACTAAATAAATTTCTGATAAATAAAATACAAGGAAATTGAAAGATTACTTGAAAAGACTATATAGACTAACCTTTTTTTAGAATGTTTTCATAAATATTTATTAACCCATTTTGTTTAAAATTTTAGGTCTATTAACGAACATTTTTATTTTATATTTTTGTACAAAGCCTATTAATATTAAAATAAATTTGCCGTTAAGCTTGATTATGTAATGTATATAAAAATGTATATATAATAATATTTTTGGATCCAGCCATTGGTGCAGTGGTTGACGCACCGCTTCTCATTCATAAGGGAATTAGAGGTCTCGGGTTCGATTCCCGGCTGGGTACAATAATTATAATATAAAAAAAAAAAAATATTCATATATCGCAATATATAAATACTTTATATATCATAATATCGCGTATACCCCACATTCCTACCAGGAAACAGGGGTTATAGCTACCTGGCACATTTACGTACCACGGTACCTGAATATAAATAAATAAATAAAAAATATTTTTGGTAACTAATATTACGTTTAATATAAAAACGTTAAAGTTGCGATAAAATTTTTATTATATAGTTTTTAGTTTAAAAAAAACATTTATCATTCCATCCCAAAACATGTTCTATCTTTTGAAAAATTATGGGGGAATTTCTTTTATAATGATAAGTTTATTTTTCATACTTTGCTGAAGGGTAAGTAAGTGTATATTAAATAATATTAAGAAGTCTATTAGCGTTAAGTCAATTTTAATGTTTACACAAATTACAACTCAATTAGACTTTCCTGAATGTAATTGATAAAGGGAGATATTTAAAGAAATGTTTACATAAGGGAGAAAACGGAATTTTTGTTTGTTGTTTGTAATTATATTTTGATTTGAATAATTATACTATAATAATATTTTGATTTATTAACATATTTTTTGGTATTATTTATGATAATTATTTGATTTCTTAATTTTTATTTTGAAAAACAAACTGAAAAAAAAAAAAGACTAATATTTGTGTGACTATTTAATTACTTGTATTAACTGAAATAAAAATAATTAAATAATGACGCAAGAATGAGTTTTTTTAACAAAAAAATTAATAAGCAAAGAAAACTTTAGACTTCAATTCATTTTATAATATGAAATATTAATATGTCACTTTGGTACTAGAATCCGTAATAACCAGTAACGCGTCATTGAGAGAAGTAAAATACATCAATAAAAATATTGAGGCAATACGATTAAAGCAATACGATTTAAGCACATAATGGATTTAATAGCGAAATAAAGCCATATCGCCATTTTTTTTTACATATGTCTATATTTTTCATTCAAATTCGTACAGAATAAATGAAAAAATAATATATCTTTTAAATTCTTCTTTATTAAAATGTTTCCATATAAGAATAAATATAATTTCAAAAACAATTATAAATAAATAATAGAAGAAACAATTAGTAAAGATTTTAGTATTGGTAAAAAAATCAGGGTTTCAATAATTTGTTAAGCGGCGACCTGATGGGCGGCATCCTCCACTACTTTAAATACCTTGTTGTTGAATTATGTATGTACAAAAAATAATTGTAAGGCATTTTAGAGTTGGTTACAAAATCAGAGTTTCAATAATTTGTTTAGTGGGAGTTTTCGGACGGCCACAAACACTATTTTACACTATTTTAAATGGCTTGGTGCTCAAATATGAATGTCAGAGATAATAATGAATAAAAATAATGTATTACAAAAATTTGATTTTGTATTCTTTGTTAATTAAAATCTTTTGCTAAAAAAAGATAGGAAATGCTTTAGAAAAAGTTTCAAAACCGAGGTTATTACTTTTTCCAGAATATGTATATATAGCGTATACCCGAAATTTTGAACTAGGAGGGGGTAGTTATTTTTTTTTATTCAAATGTTGTTTTTATTTGTATTTTTTTGGTTACGCCCCTTCTTATATTCAAAATTTTAAAGTGGTAACCAACTAAAATCAATCAAGTTTCAATTTATTTGAATAAAGTTCGGGATGACAACAACTACCATTTTAATTGACTTGCCGTTAAAATATAAATATAAGAAAGCATAAGTAATAATTAGTAAGACGTTTATGGTTTTTTGCAAAATTAAGCTTATACCTTTTTTCCAAAATATGCATGTATATCACGACTAACAATAATTTAGAACGCCTGGACACTGAAATATTTGTTTGTGTTAGTAAAATACATACAAAAAAAATTAGCGGAAAGCTCCAAAAATGACATTTCTTTAAAAAAAAATTTTTGATTTTTTCTTATATTTTTTACCCAAAAATATGATTTTTTACGAAAATGTATATTAAGTTTTCGTTATAAAATACTTGCCCAAAAATGTCGAATTTTAATTCAAATTAAAGTTTAGAATATCTGCTACCATCTCACAAAATTTCAACTCAAAATTTTTAATATATTTTCCATAAAAAATATAGGAATAGGTTTTTTAAGCATTTTAACATGACAGCCATTTTAACACTATCAAAAATTTTCCAAAATTTAGTGAACATAACCTAACAATTCAAAAGCTTTACAATAAATTGTGCACAAATTTGGTTAGTATATTTGAATTAAAATTAAGTTTTTATAATTTTAATTTAAATAAAAATAGGTAAAATATATATGAAAAGAAATTTTATCTTTATTCTTGTAAAAAAATTAACTTTCTACTCATATTTTTTAATGCTATATTGATAAATTGAAAATCTTGATTACCAAATTCTGGGTAAGCAATATTCGTTTTTTAGGATACAGTTAAAAAAAAAAATTAATTGTATAATAGTTATGAGTATAAACTGTAGGTATTTATTTTTTAAAATTTTACTTTAAAGAATTAAATAAATAATATTTTTAAAGAATTAAATTATTTAGTTATTAGCATCTTATATTGCCGTTTTTAATTAATTTAAATAAGTTATTTAAAAAATGTGAAATTTTTGGACTAAACAGTCTTTGACTTTTTGTGTTTTTGCCAAAAAAAAAGCCTTTGAGAACATTATGGATAAGGGCCGTATTAATATCGGGTTGGCAACCGAAGGCGTACAGTTCCATAGGTAAATTGCATTTTTCGAAGTCATGTTCTTTTTTAAATAACCCTCAAAGGCTGCGTTTGATACCAAATGCAGTTTACAGTATTTTCTTCAATTACGCTGAATGTTTATTTAAAAAGAAAACAGAAACAGGCGATGATGATTTAATTTTAAACTTTCAAAATTTAATTTTAAAAATTGAAAAAAAAAAATTTAAATGGCTGAAATTTATACTAAGCTAAAAACAACAATATACTTTTATATGTTTTATATGATAATAATTACTTAATTGTAATTTTTATTTAATTGAATAACTATTAATTTAAATATTTAATAGATTTTAAATTTAGAATAACTATTAATAACGACCTGTTAATTAAATATTATTATTCAGCAAACTCAACTTTTAAGTTTAAAAACTCAAAAATATTGTTGTAAACCATCGTAAGTTATTTTTAATTTCCGCCCATTCAAGATCTGTTTATTCCATTATTTCTAAATTTCTTTCTCTTCCATCTAATTTTAATGAATTGTTTTGTTTTATAATTTTAGTTATTTTTTTTTAATTTGTGATATTTTTTATTTAAAATAATTTGAATGAAAAATATTATTTTTGGATATACGTATATTAATATATTTTTCATTTCTTAGCTGAAGTGGACTAGGGGTACGATTTAAAAAAAAAAATAACTTTATTAACGATTTAAAAAAAAAAATAACGATAACTCATAAAATAAAGGAGCTAGGGGGTTGAAATTTTTTTTACGTCACTTTTGCAAAATTGTTAGTTTTGCTATTTAACTCCAGCATTTTCGGCCGCCGGGTTCGAGTAGCTGCAATACAACTTCTTTCCTTAAATGAAAATAAACACAGTGTCTATCCAATCTAGGTATCTGAAATTTTGCGAATGATGATCAAAAGCCATACAACTTCTCTTTTTAAATGAAAATAACTCAGTGTCCGTCCGCACGATAACTCAAAAAATAAAGGAGTTAGGAGGCTGAAATTTTTTTTACGTCACTTTAACAAAATTGTTAGTTTTGCTATTTAACTCCAGCATTTTCGGAGGCTTCTTGCACCTCTTGGAACCTAATAAAGCTAGGCGTCTGAAATTTTGCAAATGATGATCAAGTTTTATGGCAACAACTTTTGTAAAATTTGGTTGTGGTGGTGCGGCGGGTTCGGGTAGTTGCCATACAACTTCTCCGTTTAAATGAGAATAACTCGGTGTTTATTGAAGCTAGGAATCTGAAATTTAGTAAAGAGGTGTCGAGTTACATGCCAACAACTTTTGTAAAATTAGGTTGGTCTAGAGCAGCCGGTTCAGGCTTCTTGCACCTCTTGGAACCTAATGAAGCTAGGTGTCTGAAATTTTGCAAATGATGATCAAGTTTTATGGCAACAACTTCTGCAAAATTTAAAGGGATTAAGGTAGGTATATTTATACTTCAGAATGTAAATATGTATTTGTGTTTGCTTCTCGGATATATGTATATTATATATATTTAGTATTATATATTTATATTTAGTATTATATATTTGCAACGAGTTAGTATAGAATATGAATATGATTATATGAATATTATATGATGGTGTCAAAACTTTTAAATTGGATTGGATTGGTGGATTTTATTAATATAGGTATATTAATTTTTTAAAATTTTTGTTTGGAAGTTTTGGATGAAACGGGTAACAGGTTTTTTTCTAGTATACTGATAAGTTACAAATTATATTGTTATTATAATAATCTGTTATTATTAATAGTTAAAATAAAATTAGAATAGATAATTATGTATATATAGTTAATTATATAATAAATAAATAAAATTATAATAGTTAAATTTATTTTTTATTTTATTTTTATTTTATTTATTAATTTCTCAAAAAGAGTTAATTCAGCTCATACACAGTATATTATATATTTAAAAAATTATTTCATTTAATAATATATTATTTCCAAAATAGTATAAAACAAGTAAAAATAACAATAAGTCGATGCAACCGACATATTTATACCCTACACCTAAAAAATTCAAATTAAATTAAAAATCCATAAGTTATTTTAGTTAGGTATTTAATACAAGCTAAAAAAAATAAATGCTGTTACAACCTTTGTACAAAATTTCACGTTTCTATCTTTATTAAATTCGAAAATATGATTGTTAGGTCTTGGGAAGTGTGTGAAGGCACGCGGACCACCACCCCAATTCATCTCAAATTTTAGAGACATCAACAGGGTAGAACATTCTTATGTCAAATTTCAAGTTTATATATTTATTAATTTCGAAGATATGCTTGTTTGGTCTTAGGAGTTGTGTGGCAGATACCCGAACAACTATTCTAATTCATCTTAAATTTTGGACAAATCAGGGATTCAGGAAACAACACCCTTGTACCAAATTTGAAGTTTTTGTCTTTATTAATTTCGAAGATATGCTTGTTCGGTTTTGGGAGTTGTATGGGAGGTACCCGAACGACCACTCCAATTCATCTCAAATTTTAGGCAAATCAGGGATTTAGGAAACAGCACCCTCGAATCAAATTTGAAGTTCCTATCTTTATTAATTTCGAAGATATGCATGTTCGGTTTTGGGAGTTGTATGGGAGGTACCCAAACAACCACTCCAATTTATCTCAAATTTTTGGGATATCAGGGATTCAGAAAAACGCACTCTCGTACAAAATTTTAAGTTTCTATCTTTATTAATTTCGAAAATATACGTATTAAGTTTTGGGAGTTATATGGGAGGTACTCGAACGCATGGTCCGATTTCGCCCATTTACAATCGCCGCTTTACCTTAGTCATTGTTAACCTACAGTATAAATTTCATCAAGATAGCATCATTATTTTTTGAGTTATCGTGCGTACGGACGGACGGACGGACATCGCTAAATCGACTCAGGCGGTGATCCTGATTCAGAATATATATACATGTCTATACCTAACTCGCTTCCTTTTGATGGTTACAAACACCATACCAAAGTTAATATACCCTATACTTAATGTGTAGGGTATAAAAAAAGTCAAATAAAACTAATTTTTATATATGTACATATATATAAATGTATAAATGCAAAAAAAAGAAAAAATCAATATGAGAGTAGAATTTAGAACTTACAATTTTAGTCCTAAACTACCAAATTCATATTTTATGTTAAGATAAATTTAAAAGAATGAAATGTATATTAATATATGTATGTACATAATATTTAAAAAATTAAAATATGTAATTTTCTCTTTTGAAAAATTCAAATTTCAATGTATGCAGTATGGTATGCAGTTATGCACTTATGACCAAGGCCTATGAGTATGATTTATGGTACGTATTATTTATTATTCGTATTAGCTATATTATTTTGTCATTGTCATTTTGTCATACAGTACTAACTAAGTACTGACTTACAAAGTATAATCAAATAACAGACATGACGTGAGGCATAGCAATATTAACAATAACAATATCAAAATTGAAGAGACAGTAAAAAATGTTTGTTCCCTAAATTAAAAGTAAATGATTTTTTTTTTTTTTTGGTGAATTTTGCTTAAGTATGTTGTATATTGTATTGTGGTCAGTGCAAGTCCAGTGGTGAACTTTTTTTAAATAGTTCAACAGCTTCTCTCATTTGAAAGATTTGGAGTTTAAAATATCAAAGATATTGAAAAAGGTTATACTATTACCGTAAAATCGATTTCTTTTTGACTGGATCGAGTGTGAATTTTAAAAATGTTAAAGAATAAGTACATATATATATTACTGTATTTACTGAATAATAGATACATTTTTGCTACGTATGGAATGCACATTTGAAAGTTTTAGAATTAAAACATTTTTAAAATAATAGGTCTTATATTAAATGCAAACTTTATGAGTTTCAGTTACTAATATGTAAATGCCTATATATTATAATAATAAATTTTCGAGTTTATTTTATAATAAATTTATTTATAAGAATTAATAATACATATATAAAAATGAATTTATGAATTCAAAAAATTTTAACACGTTTTTTTTAATGCAATTAAAAACGAGGAAGAATACAGTTGCCTTTGTCAACTCTTAGATACCCGTACGAACCGTTAGTATGTTCACAGCCTGTCACTCTGCTTACAATATTATTTTTTTAATATTTTAGTATTTTAAAATAATTTGGGTGAATTTTATAATTTCTAGAACTATGGGTTGTACATATATTCAAACTATATGTTTATACATTCTTTAAAAGCAGATTTTAACCTTCCACATAACGATTATCAATCCAAAACTTTTTCAAATATTCTATAGTACCATTTATTACTGAGCGGTAAATGTATATCAAATTTACTTAGTACAAAATAGTAAATACAATTTTAAATATTATATTATATTAATGTGCACATAGTATATTTATATTGTTATAAGTATATCGCCATACATTGCAATATTTCTTTAAAAATATTTCCATTCATAGAATAATTTCTTATAAGTACAATAAAATACATGTATGTATGTATGTAAATACGGCGCTATATAATATACATCTATACTCTTATCATTCATTCATCAGTGACATATACGATATGTAAATAAACATGATATTATATAAGAATGTATGTATATCAATATCATATAAATAAAAATTCTTCAAGCAACCGTTATGTTGTTTATTTATTTATTTTTTTTTGTACAACGCATTATATCCTCAACAATTCAAATTATCGAGTAAAACAAAATGGAAAAAATTCGTTAAAGAAATTTGTTAGAAAATTTGAAAAAATCAAGTAACACTTTCGTCAATTATAAAGTAACCCTATATTATTAAAAAAAGTTATTAACAGAAATAAGAGTATAATGTTGAAGCTTTAATTTTTGTGTATTTTTTCAAAAAAATTTTAACAGGTGTTCCAGTTACAGGTGTTTAAAAATAGGAAATTTTCAGTTTTTGACCCCTTACAGCAAAGATCTAACCCCCCCCCCCCCCCTTATTTTCAAAGATCTAACTTCTGTCAAAATTTCAAGATTCCAACTTAAACAGTTTAGAAGATAGAAGGGCTAAAGGATTTTGCAAAATTTGAGTTTCGCATAACGGTAAATTAAGACACCGTACGCCACAAGTATATATTTATTGTATATATAATTTTAAAGCTAATGAAAGTAGTAATCGTTTAGCGTTTTCAAAATAAACATATACGATACACAACTTGTGGTATAACAAAAGAAATTATTCTATGAATGGAAATATTTTTAAAGAAATATTGCAATGTATGGCGATATACTTATAACAATATAAATATACTATGTGCGCGTTAATATAATATAATATTTAAAATTATATTTACTATTTTGTAATTTAATATACATTTACCGCTTAGTATTAAATGATACTATAGAATATTTGAAAAAGTTTTGAATTGATAATCGTTATGTGGAAGGTTAGAATCTGCTTTTGAAGAATGTATAAACATATAGTTTGAATATATGTACATAGTTCTACAAATTATAAAATTCACCCAAATTATTTTAAAATACTAAAATATTAAAAAAATAATATTGTAAGCAGAGTGACAGGCTGTGAACATACTAACGGTTGGTACAGGTATCTAAGAGTTGACAAAGGGAACTGTATTCTTACCTGTTTTTTATTAGATTATATATGACGAAAAAATTATGGTAACATATAAAATAGCAAAACATATTTGTTTATTCAAATCTGTACACTCTTAATAAAGAAATATATAATGTAAAAACAAAAACTTCCTTTTTTAACTGTGTACTTACATTTTTATAATTTAAAAAACTATATTATGTAAAGTAATAACTAATATTGAACAACACAATATTGCAACAACACAACAACAAAAAATAAATATTCTAATACAAAATACAAAGAGTAGGGTATTTATAAAAATTTAGAAAATAAATAATAATAAAAATAAATAATTCAAATATATAAGAACAAAACAGACAAATTAGAGCAACAGGTTGCAAATGTCCAGGCACTTATTATAACAAAGTATTTTATTGTAATAAAGTGTCGCGTGTACTTAAATCATAAAATTACATGTGTCGAGAAAATGCTGGAACACATCACAAATATACATATGTTCATAATATTTATAGTAGATATTATGAACATAATGTAATTCGTCTGGCAGGATTGTTGAACCTACAATAGAGTAAATTTAAAAAGATACAACAGTCGAAAAAGTAAATTTAAAATAACTTTAACTAATTTAATATAGCTTAACTTTAATTATAAATTCATTACATACAGCTTTAATAGTATAGTATTTTATAAATAAGTTTATTTATAAAAGAAAAATATTAAATTTAAGATGAAAAAGTCGAATAGAAAATTTAAAATAACTTTAATTAATTTAATATAACTTAACTTAAATTATAAATTCATTTCATATAAATTTTTCATATAAATTTAATTTCAAAATTATTATTTTATAAAACAAAAATTGAAATTAAAAAAGAACAAGATTAAAATAATAGAAATATGACACTTCGGAAGAATTTGGTAAGTTAAAATAAAGAGTCAGAAAAAAGTAAATAAGAGGAGCATTGAAAAAACCTCTTAGAATACCTATTCAAGTTAGTCAAGCTACTATTAAAACTGAAAAATCACTGAAACTGTTCGAGGTAGTTAAAATATTAAAAAACAGAATCTGAAAACATTATCTTGAAGAACTGAAGAACTGATATTACAGAATATACAAAAAATCGGTTTTGTTCTCAAATTTTCAAACCCAGAGGTACAGAACTTCGAAGATGCTTCATTGCTTGCTCTCCCAATTCAGCTAGAAAATCTAGAAGATTTATAAAATTTGATTCTGTTTGTAATGTTTTTGTTTGTTCAATATGTTCAGTATATGTATTGTAGTATATATAATTCCATTTTTTGAAGTCGAACTTTTTAATATACTACTCAGCCTCTTGAATATTTGTGGCACCCTTTTCATGACGTATTTAATTTCAGCATCCACACTGTCGCACTCACCGGCAATAATATACGCAAGAAATTAATAATTCCGAGCTTAGCATTTTCAAGAATTAAATAAGCTCGAGCTTAGTTTTTTCTACATAAGAAAGAGATAATACATTATATAGTTTTTCAATATTTTTAAATTTAAAAAAGCTACTTTTACTCGAAGCTACTTTTTCCTGACCAGAAATATTTTATTAAACATTTCACTTATTGTTCTTTTAAACATATATTACGATACACAACTAGTGGATAGATAAGATAATTATATAAAAAGAAAAATAAGTTGAATGTTATATATTGAGCTTAACGAAACCAATATTAACTTTCAAACGGATACTCAAAAACTGAATACAGTCTACAAATCGTTGTTAACAAATTATACAAAGATAGTACAGTAAAAGAAGATAAACGAGAAATAAAAAAAAAATTTTTTAATAATATATTGTTTGTTTTCTTTTCTTATAGGTGGTATATTAATAATAATATTAGGTAGTTTTGTTTATATATATTTTTTTAGTATAGGGCATCCACTAAGTCATGTATTATTCATATTTGACTAAGCTTCAGTTTCTAGAATCATTATTTCACTAAGCCGTTGGTTACTCGGTTGTAGCTATTGTACAAGACTGTGAGATGTTTCTTTTATTTCTACGACATCTACAGGGTTTTCCAATTTGAGTGATATGATTTCTTTTCAAATTGTATTGATTGTACTTCACATTGAATAAAAAACATTTGAATTTCATTAACAATTAGTGTGTTTTTTTTTTAAAAGAAATCATTTACTCAAATTAGAAAACCCTTTATTATTTTATACGAGAATTATGCTTTATTATTATTTTATTATATAAGTATTACCAAAAATTACATAAGTAGTATAAGATGTCGCATTACGAACAAAATATTGTCACAATGAAAACAGTTTTTAACTTAATTCTTGTTGCTAAATTATTTTGTATCGCAAGCGCAACATTTGATAAATAATTGAAATTAGAACTACATACCTATGTTGCCAAAATAAAAATTTTCTAATATGTACGGAATTTATTTTGCTGGTATTATAAGATAACATATTACTATATTATGATTATCATACTAATAATGCACGTACACATACATATTATGATATGCAAATGTATGTTTCAATAAATTCAAGTACATATTATTTCTTTTTTTGCTACAAAAATGTTGCTGACAGTTTATATTTCTTGAAAATTAATTATTTTAATGTTCAAAGCGATAACACATAATATCTATCTTTTTTACATATCTATCTTTTTTAGGTCTACGGAAAGGATATACCATGAAAACTCCTTTAAAATATATTAGTGCTTTTTTTAAATAAATCATTAATTATAAAAAAAATGTGTTAAAGGATTTCAACCATGATTTATAAATGCTGGAAAAAGGAAAAACTTTCATTTATTACCGAATGCGTTTTCTTTTATTTATATTTTGTGTAAAACCTTAAAGGTGTTAAAAATTTTTAATTTAATTTATAAAAGTGGGTTTTACGGTTTTCAAAAAACAATTATAAAAATATAATTAATAATTTTATTTCAATATTTCATATTTTTTCATTTTTATAATTAAACATTTTTTATATTAAATGGTCACCAAACCCATTTGAAAAATTTGTTTTTTGTTTTCTAAATTTTTATTCTATTTTTACATATCGCAGTTGATTTTATTGTTAAATGTTATATAAAACACTGCGATGGATAAAAATTTAGTTGTAGGTGTCTAGGTAGTCCAATACTACAAGTTACCTACTGAGGAGTCCAGTATTGTTTGGACGAAACACTTCAAAATTAACTTAAAGTAAGAATGTATGATGGCATGTATATCATGTTGAAACGGGTCCGTATCGAGATCCCGTTTTTCCAAATCTGGTCAATTAATTAAAATCCCGCCATATCAAAATGCTGCCAATTAAAATTCCCCTATATCAAAACCCCGCCAATTAAAAATCCGCCATATCAAAATCCCGACAATTAAAATCCGAACACTGAAAAATCCCGACATTTAGAAAATCCCGACAATTCAAATTCATCTTTAATTGAAATTCTAAAATTTAATTTTTTACAATATTTTATGTCTTATATATTTAACTATTTCCAAGATGTTTTTTTTTATTACTGAAAATTGTAAGTTACCTAATAAAATATTAATCTCAATTTTTTAATAACAAAAATGCACTAAGGTTTTTTCCATTACCTTATACACTATGTAATATTATATAAAGAAATTTTAAGATTACAAATATAAATTTTTCAGCTTAGATTTAAGTTAAAGTCTGTACTCTGTAGTATTAAAATATGGTATATGTAAAATTGTAAATATATTTGGAACAAATAAATAAATAAATAAATAAAAATAAATAGTTTTATTCTAACAGCATTTTAGAAAAAATATAAAACAAAAAAAAACGAAATAGCTATATATGTTTAACAAAAATAACAATGCAACAAAATATATATACACAATAAAAATAATAAAAATCGATGGCAGAATTAACTCAAATGTAATGTTTGGCTAATTTCTTTATGCGTAGCCACTGTAAGATACAAAAAGAGAATATCTGCGTTTTTCAGAATATTTTACAAATTCATCATTAATTTAAAAATTCTGGAAAAGGCAGATATTATTCTTTTTACTACGCATAAAAAAAGGCTACGCATAAAAAATTAATGCAAAAATTCTAGAAAAAGTAGAATTTTTATTTAAAAAAAAAGTCGAAAAAAATGGGATTTTGAATGTCGGTATTTTGATATGACGGGATTTTAATTGGCAGGATTTTGATATGGTAAGATTTTAATTGACGGGATTTTGATTTGGCGGGATTTCGATTTACGGGTTTTGGAAAAACGCGATTTCGAAACGGACCCTGTTAAAACGCATTCGCTAACAAATGAAAGTTTCTTCTTTTAATTATATTTTATGTAAAACTTTAAAGATGTTAAAATTTTTTTTTGGTATATATTCAACGTTTTCAAAAAAAAACGATTATAAAAATATAATTAATAATTTTATTTCAATATTTCATATTGTTTAATAAATATGATTATAAAAATTATAATCATAAAATTTATAATTATATAATCATTAAAATTATAATTATAATCAATTATAAAAATTAAAAATTTTTTAAGTTCTAACATGCTCATCTACGGGTATAATCTAAACAACTAGATTATGTTATTTTTTATTAGATTATATATGAAGAAAAAATTTTGGTAACATATAAAATAGCAAAACATATTTGTTTATTCAAATCTGTACACTTTTAATAAAGAAATATATAATGTAAAAACATATGTATACATTATATATATCTATACATTATATATAAAAAAATCCTTTTTTAACTGTGTACTTACATTTTTATAATTTAAAAAACTATATTATGTAAAGTAATAACTAATATTGAACAACACAATATTGCAAAAACACAACCACAAAAAATAAATATTCTAATACAAAAAATAAAGAGTAGTAAGAACAAAAAAAACTGTTTTTCTGTACCTATTTACAAAATAATCGCACTAAGAAACTGGAAATAACCTCAAATCTCTCTCGTCTATAAGTTTAAGCTGTTAGTAGACATGCGTGAAAATTACTCACTTTGAAAGATGAATTTGGCTCTATTCTAGTTGAATTTTCTATACTCAGGACTCCTCCTGCTTTTCCTACCAAAACCAAGCATAACGTTATTTACTTTCAGTTCGTCCTTCTTCAATTGCCTCGCCTTTTCATATATCCTCAAGAAAGCGCCTAACTAATAGAGACCATATGGAGATAATAGGCGGTTGAATGCAGCTTCCCTTGGAAACAATTCTGCTGAGAGTGTTCCAAAAATTGACGAGAGTGTGTTCCGTGCCCCTGGAACATATTCACGTCACAAGTAGAAGACAAATTGGAGCAACAAGTCGCAAATGTCTAGGCTCTTATTATAATAAAGTCTCTTATTGTAATAAAGTGTCGCGTGTATGATAACACATTACTTACACATCTGCTCCAAAATTTAGTTGATAATGTAGTTGAATATAGTCGATAAAATGTCGATATCTTTCGCACAAATATGCTCTCAATATTTGCTGCAAATATCGGCGTTAAAATGTGGAGAGCTTCCGCTTATATGTGTACTCAATATTAACAGCAGAAGTAGTGGATAAAACGTTGAAATCTTCCGCACACATGTGCACTTAAATCATAAAATAACATGTGTCGAGGAAATGCTGGAACACATCAAAACATATCACATAATAATTATAGTAGATATTATGAACATAATGTAATTCGTGTGGCAGGATTGTTTAACCTACAATATAGTAAATTTAAAAAGATACAATAGTTGAAAAAGTAAATTTAAAATAACTTTAACTAATTTAATATAGCTAAACTTAAATTATAAATTCATTACATACAGCTTTAATAGTATAGTATTTTATAAATAAGTTTATTTATAAAAGAAAAATATTAAATTTAAGATGCAAAAAGTCGAATAGAAAATTTAAAATAACTTTAATTAATTTAATATAACTTAACTTAAATTATAAATTCTTTTCATATAAATTTTTCATATAAATTCAATTTCAAAATTATTAATTTATAAAACAAAAATTATAATTAAAAAACAAGATTAAAATAATAGAAATATGACCCTTCGGAAGAATTTGGTAAGTTAAAATAAAGAGTCAGAAAAAAGTAAATAAGAGGAGCATTGAAAAAACCTCTTAGAATACCTATTCAAGTTAGTCAAGCTACTACTAAAACTAAAAAATCACTGAAACTGTTCGAGGTAGTTAAAATTAAAAATTCGAGGTAGTTAAAATATTAAAAAACAGAATCTGAAAACATTATCTTCAAGAACTGAAGAACTGATATTACAGAATATACAAAAAATCGGTTTTGTTCTCAAATTTTCAAACCCAGAGGTACAGAACTTCGAAGATGCTTCATTGCTTGCTCTCCCAATGCAGCTAGAAAATCTAGAAGTTTTATAAAATTTGATTCGGTTTGTAATGTTTTTGTTTGTTCAATACGTTCAGTGTATGTATTATAGTATATATAATTCCATTTTTTGAATTCGAACTTTTTAATATACTACTCAGCCTCTTGAATTTTTGTGGAACCCTTTTCATGAAGTATTTAATTTCAGCATCCACATTGTCGCACTCATCGGCAATAATATACGCAAGAAATTAATTATTCCGAGCTTAGCCTTTTCAAGAATTAAATAAGCTCGAGCTTAGTTTTTTCTACATAAGAAAGAGATAATACATTATATAGTTTTTCAATATTTTTACATTTAAAAAAGCTACTTTTACTCGAAGCTACCTTTTCCTGACCAGGAATATTTTATAATACAATAAGCATTTCACTTATTGTTCTTTTAAACATATATTACGATTCACAAATAGTGGATAGATAAGATAATTATATAAAAAGAAAAATAAGTTGAATGTTACATATTGAGCTTAGCGAAACCAATATTAACTTTCAAACGGATACTTAAAAACTGAATACAGTCTACAAATCGTTGTTAACAAATTATAAAAAGATAGTACAGTAAAAGAAGATAAATGAGAAATAAAAAACTATTTTTTTCATAATATGTTGTTTATTTTCTTTTCTTATAGGTGGTATATTAATAAGTATATTAGGTAGTTTTGTTTATATATTTTTTTTTTAGTATAGGGCATCCACTAAGTTATGTATTATTCATATTTGACTAAGCTTCAGTTTCTAGAAACATTATTTCACTAAGCCGTTGATTACTCGGTTGTAGCTATTGTACAAGACTATGAGATGTTTCTTTTATTTCTACGACATCTACAGGGTTTTCCAATTTGAGTGATATGATTTCTTTTAAAAAAAAACACACTAATTGTTAAGGAAATTCAAATGTTTTTTATTTAATGTGAAGTACAATAGATACAATTAAGTTCTGAATAAAACGTTATTTAAATGGCCTTCATGACTTTTTCCACTAAATCAAGTCGTATGTTATAACAAAACTGTCGATTCTGGTGCGAAGAAAATCCACAAATTGTTCATGAACAACCATTACATTCACCTAAATTGACAGTTTGGTGTGGTTTTTGTTCTGGTGGAATCATCGGTCCGTACGTTTTTCGAAATGAAGCTGGTAACACTGTTACTGTCAATGGAGAGCGGTATAGATCGATAATAACCAATTTTTTATGGCCGAAATTGGAAGAAGTTGATCTGGACAACATCTGGTTCCAACAAGACGGGGCTACGTGCCACACAGCGCGAGTTACATATAAATCTTCATCTTCGAATAACTGTCAAGACCCTCCAAAACTAATGATAAACAAAAGTAATAATTATGATGAAATATTGTCAAGTGCTAATAATTACCTAAACAGCACTTTACACTAAAACTCAAATAAAATATTAAAACATTAAGAATTGTTTTAATACATAAGTTCAAATGCTGATAAAGCAAAACCGTACTTGAAAACATTTTGTAACATTGAAAAAGGTCGATATTGCTGATAATACAAAATGTATGTATAACTATTTATACTAATAAAATAACATATTATGTTATTGAACTATTGAGAAATCTCAATATAATTAAAAGTATGTAATATGACACTAAATAATAACATTGCAAGTACAGTTTTGTTTGTATTCAGTTTATTTTTAAAATATAAGAATTTTACAAAAGAAAGAAGAGATGATTACACTAAAGGACACCAGACAGTTCGGTCGATATACTTTCTTTCTTAAAATTCGTTTTTGTTAGCATTTAATTATTGTTAAGTTATTTTATTGTCAAATAAATGTTAAAGAATAAAATAAAAATAAATTCATCTTTCATTTTTTTATAATTATTTTAAAATAAATAATTTAATTGGCGCAGTCGGTAGGTTTTCTGTCCGTAGATAGAAATCCAGTGATTAAGAACCTTAATAAATAAATATAAATTTTAACAGTGATTAATCAAATACAAATCAAATTAGTGACCTCTTTTGGAATATACCTGAGGCAATAAACATTAATAAATTTGTAAAAAAAAAAAAAAAAAAAAAAAACACAAAAATATATAATAAAATAACTTCTTTAAAAAAAAAAAAAAAAATCGTGAAAAATTACTGGCTTCTTACGGACTCATTACCGGAAGCAATAAACTTTAATAAACAAAAAAAAAAAAATATATATATATATATATTAACAATAGTAATATTAAATTGCTTTTAAACAAAAAAAAAAAAAATTTTAAGAAAAAAGTGAAAAAATTATAAACTCTGTTTTTACATTAAAAGTGTATGAAAAAACGTGATAGAACTAGCATCTTCAATAAAAATAGAAATATGGAAACACAAAACGTAGCACAACAAGTAGAACAAGCAGATGTAGGACAACTACTACAACAAATACAAGAGAAAGATAGGCAACTAAATCAATTTGCTCAAGCACTACAACAAATGCAACAAGTTCAAAATCAAAATGCAGTAATGGAAAATCGAGAAAAAGCTGTGAAAGAGATAAAACATATGAACATCTTTACCGGACGAGGTGATTTCACAATAACTTCGTTTTTAAAAAGCATTGAATATCATCTATCAACGATTAGTAATGTGGAATACAAAAAATCTGTAGTTAGAGCAATTTACAACGAGAAAATTCAAGGTGAAGCTAAGAACACAATCATCAACATACCACAACCAGACAATTGGAATCTGATAAAACAAACTCTAAAACGAAGATACAGACCAGATGTGGAACCGACAGAAATTTTCAAAAAAATTGGTAACATAAAAGTTGTTTCGGTAAGTGATTTAGTTAATCAAATTCAAAATATTAGATATAAGGCAAATGAATTAGAAGCTTATTATGATGAGGAAAATTATATAGATTTAAGTACAATTGATACCTTTCTAGTAAATGCAATAAAAGAGACGACACAAGGTGTCTTAGATAAAATTATAGATATAATGAATGAAAGAATGTATGAAGATTTTTGTATTCATACAGAATTTAAAAAAAATAATCAAAATAATTTTAATAAAAAAAAAGATAACTCAAATAGTTATAAAAATGATAGTTATAAAAAAAATTTTTATTCTAATAATAGAAATTTTAATCCTAGTTATAACAACGGGAATAATCATTATCCATCAAATACCAATAATAAAAACAATTATTATCCATCAAATACCAATAATAAAAACAATTATTATCCATCAAATAATAATAACAACAATTATTATCCATCAAATAATAATAAAAATAATTTTTATAATAAACCCAATTCAGGGCAATCTAGGCAAACAAATCAACCAAACTTTAGAAATAACTCGGGTCAATATCGTCGTGAACAGGCTTATTATAATAGAAATTCTGACGAACAAATGGAGATAGATAATGTACAAAGAGTTTCTAAACCGAGTCCTTCTTTAAATTCTCAAAAACAAGCAAATGAGGCTAATAATGTTGAGTTTTTTATGAACTAGCCTCGGGAGATTTGCCAATAATTCAAGTTAGTATAAACAATAAAAATTACTTAGCTTTAATAGATACAGGGTCAACCTTTAGTATAATTGACGATAAGGTAGAAGGATTTAAAAAACAAAAAATTCCCCCAATATATTTTTCCACAATAAACGGAAAAGATTTTATAAATTGGGAAGTACATACTCCCGCTTTCAAAGAATTAAAAGGTCCTATAAATGCTTTAATTAGATGGAAACAAAAAAGTTTACCAAATAGGAAATACCAATTTATTATAGGTGTTGACTTATTAAAAAGCCTAAATGCCATTATAAACTTAGAGGATAGCATTATTAATATTAATAATCAAGATATAAAATTAACTAATAACCCCTACTCATTTAATGAAATTTCCTTTTTGGAAGCAACAAATTCTACTATTAGTAAATTACTAAAACTTCACCATTTAAATAAAGAAGAACATAAAGAAATGGAAATATTATTAAAAAAATTTGCAAGTTTGTTCTATAAAGAGGGTGACAAACTCACTAGTACTACAGCTGTAAAACATGAAATCATAACAACAACAGAACAATCAATCAACGCTAAATTATACAGATATCCACCAAAACATGAGGAGGAAGTGAGAAGACAAATAGCAGAAATGGAGGAACAAGGAATAATAAGAAAAAGCAATTCTAGGTATTCAAGTCCATTAATTGTTGTTCCTAAAAAAATGGATAATTCAGGACAGAGAAAATTTCGCATTGTTATAGACTACAGAAAGTTAAATGAGGTAACTGTAGATGACAAGTTTCCACTTCCGAATATCGATTCAATTCTGGATAAACTTGGCAAAGCTCAATATTTCACCACCATCGATTTAGCCAAGGGATACCATCAAATACTTATAAAAGAAGAGGACAAAAAGAAAACTGCTTTTGCTACACCCCATGGTCTTTATGAATTCAACAGAATGCCTTTTGGACTGAAAAATGCCCCGGCAACATTCCAAAGGCTTATGAATGAACTCCTAAGAAATTACATAAATAAGAGCTGTGTAGTCTACCTCGACGATATCCTAATATTTAGTACTAGTTTAAGAGAACATATAAAGTCGATTTCAGATATTTTCGAAATATTAAAAGAAAATAATTTAAAGATTCAAGTAGACAAATGCAATTTTATGCAAAAAGAGACTGAATTTTTAGGACAAGTTTTGACAGAGGACGGTTTAAAGCCAAACCCCAATAAAATAGAAATTATCGAAAATTTAAAATTACCCAAAACACAAAAAGAAATAAAGAGTTTTCTGGGTTTAACAGGGTATTAAAAAAAATTTGTAAAGGATTATGCTAAAATAGCTCAACCAATCACAAAATATTTAAAAAAAAATATGCATATTAATATTAATGACCCAAATTATGTTGAGTCATTCGAAAAACTTAAAAAACTTATAGTTAGTCATCCTGTATTAAGATATCCAAATTTTGAGGAATCTTTTACTCTTACTACTGATGCTTCTAATTACGCAATAGGAGCTGTATTATCACAACAAGGTCATCCAGTATGTTTTGCGTCAAGAACATTGAATAATCACGAAAAGAATTATTCAGCTACCGATAAAGAGTTCTTAGCGATTGTGTGGTCTATAAATTATTTTAGACCATATCTTTATGGAAAAAAGTTTAAAATCTTGACTGACCATCAACCAATCAAATATTTGCATGCCAAATACAAAGGTAGAGATATGTCTCCAAGGCACCAAAGATGGCTTTTGAAATTGGGAGAATATCAATTCGAAATTGATTACATAAAAGGTAAAGAAAACAGAGTAGCTGATTTTCTTAGTAGAGTAAAACATAATGAAGACGTAAATTTCAGAAAGGAAGAAAATGAGAAAATTGTCGAAGATATTTCAATATTAGAAAATGTCTCAATACATAATGGAAGAAGTGAATCAGATTTAGCAATATTTAATGTAGAAGATGAAAGAGATGATATTACATTAGCAACTATACATTCAGCAGAAGAAGAGTTTTTGGATCACATACCAATAAAGGAAGAAATTGTCAATAAGTACAGAACTCAGTTAATATTAACTAATAATAAAACAATTGAACAAGAGACTATTTTAGGTAGAAAAATTGTATACATTGCAGAATACGACTTTCAAAGATTAGATGTAATTTTTAAAAATCACATATACAAAGGAAAAATTGGAATATATTCTGAGTTATCTGATAATATGTATAATATAGTACAACAAAAATTAAGGGAAATGTTTTCAGCGAATAGTCAATTAAAATTTATTAAATGTTCTTTTAGAGCTGAAGAAATGGCAAATGAAGATGAAACTGTAAAACAGATATCGTTATATCATGTTAGAGAGAGCTTCCATTCAGGAATTGAAGAAACATATAATCAACTAAAAAAAAAAATATATTATCCCAAATTATTAGAATTAACCCAAATTGTAATCAATCAATGTGAAATATGTCAAGAGATAAAATATGATAGAAAACCAATTAAACCAAAATTTCAATATACTGAAACTCCTTCAGATATAAATGAAATTTTTCATATTGACACTTATACTATTATGAAGAATAATTTCTTAACAACTATAGATAAATTTTCTAAATTCGGAACAGCATATCATCTTTCTGACAAAAATCATTTAACCCTTATAGAAAAATTAGAGGAACATTTCAGTAAATTTGGTAAACCAAAAAAAATAGTACCGGACAATGAATTTAAAACCATTCACATTAAACAATTCTTACAAGACGAAGGAATAATTTTGCACTTAACTAAACCTAATAATCATACAGGTAATAGTGACATTGAAAGGTTTCACAATTCAATAGCTGAAAAATTCAGAGTATTAAAATTTTTAAATAAAGAAAAATGACTGTTAAAAGATTATTATATTTAGCTATTAGAAATTACAACGAAAGATTTCATACTACTATTGAAAGTACCCCAATCGAAGTTCAAAATAGGACGGTAGATTTTGTAAAAATAAAAGAAAACCTAGAAAATACAAAAAAAAAGAAAATAAATAATTTAAATAAAAAACGTGAAACATATCAAGAAAATAGATCTACAGGATTTATTAAAAATTATAAAGCCGTCAGACATAAAGAACAGCCAAAATATAAAAAACTTAAGCTAGATAATATTCATATCACTAACATTAAAAGACCCCCCAAATTTTATGAATCAGGAAACCAAATAGAAATACAAAGTTAAACACTAGTTTTATTACTTAAATACTATTTATTAAAATATAACAATTTATTTCAATTCTTTTATAAAATAAAAAAATTAGAAATATATAAAAAAAAAAAAATTTTAATTTCAGTTCTTTTAGATAAAATAAAAGAATTAGAAAAACAAAACAACCTTTACTTAATTTTAGCAAATGAATTTAATTTTACTATTCTAATAAAAATCATTTTTTCTCATTTCTACAAAATTACAGATCTTTAAAATATTAATTATTACCATACTATGTGTAGGATGGTTACCAGGAGTATGTAGTTTATTACAAGTAAATCAAATATCCGAAGAAGTAGGTTATATTCAGATCAAAGTAAGAGAGGTAGAAATTACTAACGAAACAGTAATAATACTTCATGTTATTGATCCCAAGGAACTTAATGAATTACTTTTACAAATAGAAACTAATCTAAATAATTTAAATTCATCGGATAAAAATTTAATAAATTCAGAAATAAATCATATTAGGGCAAAAATCAAGTCTATAATACCAACTAGTAAAAGACGAAAACGAGGACTAATAAATTTAGTAGGGAAAACACAAAATTGGCTTTTTGGTACAAAGGATAATGATGATAGAGAAGAAATTCTAGGCCATTTAAAAATTGTAGAAGAAAATAATCATAATTTAATTTCAAATTTAAATAATCAAATAAATATTAATAACAATTTTAATAAAACAATTCAAGAATTAAAAAATGTAATAGAAAATGATAGAAGTAAAATTAAAAATGTTTTTAATGAAATTAATGAAATGAATTTACAAAGTTTGAAACATTCTCTATATGTTGATCAAATATTAAAATTAAGATATTTAGAAAATAAAATAGATCAGATACAGGATAATATTGCTTCAGCCAAGCATAATATTGTACATCCTAGTATCTTAACAACAGAAGAAATAGAAACATATAAAATAGATTTTTATAAATTAAAGTTAATTAAAATGGGTATCATGTTATATAAAGAAAATTGTATTGTATTCGCAATTAAAATTCCTCAAAATTATGTAAAAACAGATTTAAAATTAATAACACCACTACCAAATAAAGAAAATTTTGAAATAGATGAAAATAATGAATATATTGTAACTATTGCAAATCAAACATATACATTTGTAGAAAATGAATTAATTAAAAATTTAAAGTTAAGTAAAAATTGTATTCTGTTCAATAATTGTAAATTAAAATTTAATGATAAAACTAAAATTGAAGTATTAGATGATGAATCAATTTTAATAAAAAACTCTATAAATGAAAACTTAATACAAGATTGTGACGATAGAAAAATTATATTAAATAAAAATTATCTCTTAACATTTTATAATTGTCAAATAAAATTGTATAATGAAATTTTCTCAAACCAAAAACATATGGTACATTACAAATATTACTATCCAGAAATAAACAAAAATATTACATTTAAAAAAACACTTACTTTTGAAAATATAGCAACAGATCATGTACAAAATTTAGAAGAGATTAAAGAATTAAAATACCACAAAAATGTATCATATGGCAATGTATAACAATTTTTATTTTTCTAGTAATATGTATAATTTTGTTTATCATTGGTCTTAAAGTATTCAAAGGTAAAATTTCTAGTGTTTTTCATTTAAAAAATGAAATTCAGGAGAATTTCAAACTAAAGGAAGGAGAAGTTACATATAAATCTTCATCTTCGAATAACTGTCAAGACCCTCCAAAACTAATGATAAACAAAAGTAATAATTATGATGAAATATTGTCAAGTGCTAATAATTACCTAAACAGCACTTTACACTAAAACTCAAATAAAATATTAAAACATTAAGAATTGTTTTAATACATAAGTTCAAATGCTGATAAAGCAAAACCGTACTTGAAAACATTTTGTAACATTGAAAAAGGTCGATATTGCTGATAATACAAAATGTATGTATAACAATTTATACTAATAAAATAACATATTATGTTATTGAACTATTGAGAAATCTCAATATAATTAAAAGTATGTAATATGACACTAAATAATAACATTGCAAGTACAGTTTTGTTTGTATTCAGTTTATTTTTAAAATATAAGAATTTTACAAAAGAAGAAGAGATGATTACACTAAAGGACACCAGACAGTTCGGTCGATATACTTTCTTTCTTAAAATTCGTTTTTGTTAGCATTTAATTATTGTTAAGTTATTTTATTGTCAAATAAATGTTAAAGAATAAAATAAAAATAAATTCATCTTTCATTTTTTTATAATTATTTTAAAATAAATAATTTAATTCGCGTGCAACAACCGAATTATTGCGAGAAAAGTTTGGAGATTCGAATATTTCAAAAAATTGTGACATTGAATGGCCTTCAAGAAGTTGTGATTTAACACCATTAGACTATTTCTTGTGGGGTTTTTTGAAGTTATTAGTCTTCAGCAATAAACCAGACTCTTTTCAAGCTTTAAAAGTCAATATTGAACGTGCTATTCATGATATACGACTTGATTTATAGAATAGACTTGATAGAAAGTGCTCGAAAATTGGGTTCATCGAATTCGTTCCTTCAAAAGAAGTCGTGGAAGCCATTTGAATGACGTTTTATTCAGAACTTAATTGTATTGATTGTACTTCACATTGAATAAAAAACATTTGAATTTCCTTAACAATTAGTGTGTTTTTTTTTTTAAAGAAATCATTTACTCAAATTGGAAAACCCTTTATTATCTTATACGAGAATTATGCTTTATTATTATTTTATTATATAAGTATTACCAAAAATGATATCAGTAGTATAAGATGTCGCATTACGAACAAAATATTGTCACAATGAAAACAGTTTTTAACTTAATTCTTATGTTGCTAAATTATTTTGTATCGCAAACGTAACGTTTGATAAATAATTGAAATTAGAACTACATACCTATGTTGCCAAAATTAAAATTTTGTAATATGTATGGAATTTATTTTGCTGGTATTATAAGATAACATATTACTATATTATGATTATCATACTAATAATGCACGTACACATACATATTATGATATGCAAATATATGTTTCAATAAATTCAAGTACATATTATTTCTTTTTTTGCTACAAAAATGTTGCTGACAGTTTATATTTCTTGAAAATTAATTATTTTAATGTTCAAAGCGATAACACATAATATCTATCTTTTTTTACACATTTATTAAGAAATATTAACTTTCTTTAAAAAGGTCTACGGAAAGGGTATACCATGAAAACTCCTTTAAAATATATTAATGGTTTTTTTGAATAAATCATTAATTATAAAAAAATGTTGACAAGATTTGCTATTGTATAACTAGACACATATCAAATATAGATCATTTTCACCAATACTAATGAATTCGTTTTTCGATTGTAGACTTTTACAATTATTTTCATTCATTTCATATTTGTTTTTTTTTTTTTTTTTTTCTATTGGTCCTCAGCAAAGCCTAAATAAACAGGCCAAGAACTGAAAACACATGAATGTAGTTGTGGAAGAATTGCAATCGATTCTCACGTATCGCGCGTATGAATAATTTTATAATTGATGTGAGTCTCGATTATATCCATATAAGCGTGTACAAAGTTTTAAAGTATGAAAGTGGTCTCGACGTATACTATTGAGATATTGAGGCAATTTCTCTTAAGAAGCTTTTAAAATAAAAAATTTAAAAGAAGAGAATTTTTGAAATGCATATTTATGATTGAAAATATTTTATTTTAAAATATTTTTCTTTAATGAATTATGTAAAAAAGATGCGACTTTAATTTTCTCTTTGAACCAAATAGAATAAAGTAAATGGTTTTTGTCTTATTTCAAGATTTATAGTTGGCCCACTATTTTTTACATAAAACTATACGTGTAAATTTGTTAAAAGCTGACCCATTATTAAGCGTTTACTCTCTGTACTTCATGGCCTGATAATTGATGTGAGTCTCGGAAAGATATAGAAGATTCTAATATTTCAGATATATCAAAAACATTTTGTGGTATATTAATGAGAGGAAAATCGGAAAATATTCGGTGGACTCAATCAGAAAAAGTCCTTATGCAGAATATTTTTTATCGTTCACAAGCGACATACAAATTTTTAAAAGAAAAACTTACATTAAATTTGCCCTATATATGTAAGTACTTATTATACAGATGCTCTTGTGTTAAAGGATTTCAACCATGATTTATAAATGCTGGAAAAAGGAAAAACTTTCATTTATTAGCGAATGCGTTTTTTTTTATTTATATTTTGTGTAAAACCTTAAAGGTGTTAAAAATTTTTAATAAATAATTTAATTTATAAAAGTGGATTTTACGGTTTTCAAAAAAAACAATTATAAAAATATAATTAATAATTTTATTTCAATATTTCATATTTTTTCATTTTTATAATTAAAAATTTTTTAAGTTCTAACATGCTCATCTGAATTTTTGATTTTTGCAAAAATTTTGCCAAATCTTCTAATTTCGGTAAATTATTACATCCGTATTACAGAAGAAGATGAAAATTTGAAGGATTGGCTTGAAGAAAATAACCCTGTTATAAGCATAAAATATCAATTTTAAAATTTTTATTAACTGTATTTTACGAAAACATTGTCGTTGGGCTACAATCAAAACATTTTCTAGTCAAACAAGTAGACTCGAAAATTTAACTCAAAATGCAAAAGCATAAATTGATATTATTATACGCCGGTATTTATATTATATATTTATTATCCTTTCTTTTTGTTTTATTTTTTCATATGTTAGAATTTGTTTATATTTTAAATAAAATATAGGCAACTTTAATCGAACTTTATCAAAATGTGGTTTCAGTTAGTGAAGGCTTGCCAGAGAAAAAGAAAGAAAAGTAAAGCTAATATGAAGATTACGGGTTTTATTTATTGCTTTTATATGATTTAATTTTTCATTTTGTTTGTTTCAATTTTTGTTGTAGTATGATGTATATTCGAATGAAATCAAGTATTTTTATTTTGTTATGTTTATTATATTTTGATATTTTTTAATAAAATTAATTATTATGTAATTCTTTTTCTTTTTTTGAATTTAAATAGCAATAATATATCTAATAAATAAAATAATAAATAATATTAAAAAAAATAAATATTTCAAATATCTATTAAATAAAATAATAAATAATATTAAAAAAAATAAATAATAAATATAATCTGCATAATTTAAAAATATTTGCAAATTTTTATTTTCGGTCCACTGAGAAATTTTAGTTTTTGAATATTAAATTTTAGGAACACCGAACTGATTTACAAATAATAAACTAAATAATAAGTATAGTATCAAATAAAATACTAACAGGGGCCTCTGTGGCCTATGGGTAAGAGCCAATGACTTAACCACTACACCATTGGCTGGATATTGCATAATCGTTATAAATTTGTTTATATTGTATATTAAAAAAAATTTATTTGCTGGCATTAATTATATAAGTAATTAGAGTAATGCAAAAACATCTTAATATAGTAAAAGACAATTTCTTGCTGCTGCTTTTCGCTTACCCTATTTTTAAATTTTAGAGCACACACAATCACAATATTTCTTACTTAATACTAATAATACACAATATTCCTATTACTACTAATACTAACAAGAAAAGAGCCAAACAAATATGAAAATGGTTTGATTCTTAAATGATACTCTTTATTTTAATTCTACTACATAATGTACCAAAGCAACCAATACCAACTACAATTATTATAACTTATATATGTAGTAATATACACTATATTAACATACGATATTATAGATATTGTATATAATATTATTAGTAGCACAAATACTAAACAGTAAATCCTAAGAAAGCGAAGCTAAAAGTAAATGAATGAGCAAATGAAAAAAAAGTGTAAAGAAAAAAAAATTGTTACAACAATTGTTATTACAATTTACAACAATAAGATGGGCACTCTCACCACGTGGCCAAAAATTTCTATGCTACTCGAAAAAATGAAAAACCAACAAAATTGAAAGAAATAGATAGTAATAAGATTTTATCATGTGAATAGAAGACAAAAAACTGATATGAAACGATTTGGTATATAAAATCTCACTATATACACTAAATTGTAATTTTAAAATTTGAAAAAAAATTTTTTTTTGATGTTTTAGAATATTTAATCCAAAATTTACTGAAACAAATAATTTGAAGCTGCAAAGAAAATTATAAGGAACCAAAATAGAATTTTAAAATATATTATACCTATTTATATTTTACAAATGTTGAACACTTAACATTTTATGTCTTATATCAAATTCTTTAACATTTTTATTACAGGTTTTTATTAAATTATGAATCTAACTCTAATATACTCTTTTCTATTCAAATTTGTCTTTTTAAAAATTATATTTGTCTTTTTTCAAAATCAAATTCGTCTAAATTTTCAAAATCAATTTCGTCTTTTTTCAAAATCAAATTCTTCAAATTTTCTATCAATTTCGTCAAAATTTAGAAATTTACGTATTTAAAAAAGCTTAAAGGCTGATTTTCATTAGACCGATATATCCACGAAAATGTTAGAGCGTAGGCAAAAGATAGAGAAATGATATGTGTTTGAGAGAGATAAAGCTAAAAAAATATCAAACATTTAAAAATATCCAAGAAAATAACCATAAATATCCACAAAAGTATATTCTCTGAATATATTTTGCTATAAATATCGTGGGTATTTTTAATATATATGCAAAAATCTTCTGTACCTATATCTTACAAAAAAATTTCTACTGCCATGGTATTTACATTTTGAAGTGTCAAAAAAATAAACAAATAATTTAAAATAAACAAATTTTCAAATTTTTTTTTATTTTTTAGAGAGAAACTATATTAAAACGAGGAAGAGTGCAGTAGAGTAGACTGTGTCAACTCTGGGATACCCGTATGAACGTAATATATCCTGTTTCTATAAAACTTGTTCATCTTTTAAAAACATTCAGATGTTTTAGTACCGAACTACAGAGATATATTTATGTAAATTGTGGAGTTGTATGACAGCTACTCGAATCTATTGCGCCTAGCTTCATTAAGTTCCAAGAAATGCAAGAAGCCTGAACCGGCTGCTTTAAACCAATCAAATTTTACAAAAGTTTTTGGCATTCGACACTTTTTCACTAAATTTAAGATAGTTAGCTTCAATAGACACTGAGTTATTTTCATTTAAAAAGAGAAATTGTATGGCAACTTTCCGAACCTGCCATATCATCATAACCAAATTTTACAGAAGTTGTTGCCATAAAACTGGATCATCATTTGCAAAATTTCAGATACCTAGATTGAATAGACACTGGGTTATTTCCATTTAAAGAAAGAAGTTGTATGGCAGCTACTCGAACCCGGCGGCCGAAAATGCTGAAGTTAAATAGCAAAACTAACAATTTTGTAAAAGTGACGTAAAAAAAATTTCAGCCTCCTAGCTCCTTTATTTTTTGAGTTATCGTGCGGACGGACACTGAGTTATTTTCATTTAAAAAGAGAAGTTGTATGGCAACTACCCGAACCCGTCGCACCACCACAACCAAATTTTGCATAAGTTGTTGCCATAACACTTGATCATCATTCGCAAAATGTCTGGTTCCTAGCTTCAATAAACACTGAGTTATTTTCATTTAAAAAGAGAAGTTGTATGGCAGCTACCCGAACCCGTCACACCAGCACAACCAAATTTTACAGAAGTTGTTGCCATAAAACTTGATCATCATTTGCAAAATTTCAGAAACGTAGCTTGAATAGATACTGAGTTATTTCTATATAAAGATAGAAGTTGTATGGCAGCTACTCGATCCCGCAGACCGAAAATGTTGGATTTAAACAGCAAAACTAACAATTTTGCAAAAGTGACGTAAAAAAAATTTCAGCCTCCTAGCTCCTTTATTTTTTAAGTTATCGTGCGGACGGACGGACGGACGGACGTACATGGCTTAATCGACTCAGAATTCGATTCTGAGCCGATCCATACCTTTGACACTATATCTAGCTCGACTCCTTTAAGGTGTCACAAACGTAATGGCAAATTTATTATACCCTTGAACATAGTTCATACGGGTATAATTACTATATTATAGGTATAAAGTTAATAAACTATATTATTTTTAACAACTTTATAAATAAAACGAGGAAGAGTCCAGTAGAGTAGATTGTGTCAACTCTGGGATACCCGTATGAACGTAATATATCCTGTTTCTATAAAACTTGTTCATCTTTTAAAAACATTCAGATGTTTTAGTACCGAACTACAGAGATATATTTATGTAAATTGTGGAGTTGTATGACAGCTACTCGAATCTATTGCGCCTAGCTTCATTAAGTTCCAAGAAATGCAAGAAGCCTGAACCGGCTGCTTTAGACCAATCAAATTTTACAAAAGTTTTTGGCATGCAACTCGACACTTTTTCACTAAATTTAAGATTGTTAGCTTCAATAGACACTGAGTTATTTTCATTTAAAAAGAGAAATTGTATGGCAACTTTCCGAACCTGCCATATCATCATAACCAAATTTTACAGAAGTTGTTGCCATAAAACTGGATCATCATTTGCAAAATTTCAGATACCTAGATTGAATAGACACTGGGTTATTTCCATTTAAAGAAAGAAGGTGTATGGCAGCTACTCGAACCCGGCGGCCGAAAATGCTGAAGTTAAATAGCAAAACTAACAATTTTGTAAAAGTGACGTAAAAAAAATTTCAGCCTCCTAGCTCCTTTATTTTTTGAGTTATCGTGCGGACGGACACTGAGTTATTTTCATTTAAACGGAGAAGTTGTATAGCAACTACCCGAACTCGTCGCACCACCACAACCAAATTTTGCATAAGTTGTTGCCATAAAACTTGATCATCATTCGCAAAATGTCTGGTTCCTAGCTTCAATAAACACTGAGTTATTTTCATTTAAAAAGAGAAGTTGTATGGCAGCTACCCGAACCCGTCACACCAGCACAACCAAATTTTGCTGAAGTTGTTGCCATAAAACTTGATCATCACTCACAAAATTTTAGATTCCTAGCTTTAACAGACACTGAGTTATTCTCATTTAAACGGAGAAGTTGTATGGCAACTACCCGAACTCGTCGCACCACCACAACCAAATTTTGCATAAATTGTTGCCATAAAACTTGATCATCATTCGCAAAATGTCAGGTTCCTAGCTTCAATAAACACTGAGTTATTTTCATTTAAAGAGAGAAGTTGTATGGCAGCTACCCGAATCCGTCGTACCACCACAACCAAATTTTACAGAAGTTGTTGCCATAAAACTTGATCATCATTTGCAAAATTTCAGAAACGTAGCTTGAATAGATACTGAGTTATTTCTATATAAAAATAGAAGTTGTATGGCAGCTACTCGATCCCGCCGACCGAAAATGTTGGATTTAAATAACAAAACTAACAATTTTGCAAAAGTGACGTAAGAAAAATTGCAGCCTCCTAGCTCCTTTATTTTTTGAGTTATCGTGCGGACGGACGGACGTACATGGCTTAATCGACTCAGAATTCGATTCTGAGCCGATCCATACCTTTGACACTATATCTAGCTCGACTCCTTTAAGGTGTCACAAACGTAATGGCAAATTTATTATACCCTTGAACATAGTTCATACGGGTATAAAAATTCTAAATTTTTAGCTAAATATGAATATAAACAATAATAAATTATGTTATGTACATTTTTAACTGTCACAGTGTAACTGTAATATTTTGTAACAATATAATTTGTTTTCTCGCTCTTTCCCACTGGTAGTCACTATATTTTACTCTTTCTAAAGTTGCAATAATATCTAAAAAATTTCTCATGAAAGCCAGCCTTAAAAAAAATTTCATTTTAAAAACAGACAAAATTGGTTTGGAAAATTTGGACGAATTTGATTTTGAAAAAGACAAATATTATGTTAAAAAAGACAAATTTGAAGAGAAAAGAGTATATTAGAGTTAGAGTTCATAATTTATTAAAAAAACTGTAATAAAAATGTTAAAGATATAAGATATTTGATATAAGACATAAAATGTTAAGTGTTCAACATTTGTAAAATATAAATATAATATATTTAAAAATTCTTTTTTGATTCCTTTGAAGTGAAGTGTATAATACATATATAGCTACATAGTTTTATATAATAAGATTTGTTACATTTATTACAACAGTCATAGTTAAAATCATTTTTTAAATGTTTATATAATTTATATTCTTAATCTTTTTCTGTACTAATTTTACTAAAATATTTATAAATTTATTTTCTTAATAATATCTACATAAAATTTTCAATTAAAATACATTAGATTAAAATACATATTTCATATTTACATTTCAATAAAGAATTTAAAACACTTTCGATTATTACTTTATTATTTAATTTCAAAAAATTTCTATTAACAATTTAAAATACTTTCGATTATTATTTTTTGTCACTATATACACTGTGTATATTAAACAAAGTTGTGCCTTTAAATAAAATAATAAGTAAAAAAAATAATTTTTAAAATACATAATATGCTTTTATCAAAACCGAATTCGTCCCCTAAAAAGTAGAAAATAAAATTGATTTGCAAAACTTTAGCTTTTTGGACTGTTATAATATAAAAGTGAGTTGCTAGTGCAAGCATTTTGGACTGTTATAAAAGCATTGTAAAAATACTACCTAAACAATATTTCGTTCATTTTGTCTCTCACTGTAATTTCAATAACATAATGGTTTTGAAATGAAGTAACATATATTTTACCTACTTTTACTAGGTGCCAGTTATAGCTTTCATTGAAATACTTCCGGAAAATGTTTATTTTAAATTTTTTTGTAGCAAAGACATATAAAATTTAACAAAAGTGTTGATTTAATGATTAAATAATTTCTAAAAAATAAAATCTGCTACGAATTTTTAAATTTTAAGTTAAATATTTAAAAAAAAAAAATCAATTTTATGATATTCCGGATTGGTAATTATTTTCCTGAACAACTGATCACTAATTTTACTAATGAAACAAAATTGTACCAATGACATATGTTTCATTTCTTCCCATTTCAGTTTGTCATTGAAAAAAATTCTGATGCAATTTATGATATATTTTATTATGATTTTGTATTTTAATGAGTTTAGACTTAAATTTTGTTTTTTTATTATTTTGTATTTAGACTTAAATTTTGTTTTTTTTATTAAAATGGAAATTTCAAAAAAAAAATTAATTGTAGAAAATTTTTACTTTTTTATTCTTCTCAATTCGGCCAATGTCATTATTAAATAAAAAAAAAATCTTTTTTTGTTCTTTATTAGTACCATTTTCTACCAATAATAATTAAATAAATTAAAATAATAAAACTTTATTTTGCAAACATCGCAATAACGCTAACAACAATTTAAATTTAAATTACATTTATATTTATTTTACCTTCATTATTGTCATTTGCCATTTGACAGATAATTTAACAGACAGTTTTTTCTGTTTGCTATTATCCCCTATACGGAAAAAAGTATAGATTTTCAATGAAACGTTTTTTCCGGAAATATTTCAATGATAGCTATAACTGACTCCTTAATGTTCTTTTTTTTTTTGTTTAGGTATTTGTTAAAAATGCATAATATGTGTAAAAAAGGAATGGCCCATCTTGTCATAAATTTCATATATTTTCATTAATATTGTATTGAGTATTGGCAATGAGTACATATAATATATAAAGAGTGATTTAGCAGATTTTTATGTACGTTTAGGAATAAGAAAAACAAAAAATAAAAATTAACATGTAGTTTACAGCTAATGCATATTGCTTGCAGATCTGAAAATTTAAAACAGAATTCAGAACAGTACATATGATGAATATGTACAGCTTATTGGCGTTGTGTTGTTATGGTAATCTATATTATATTTTTTTTAATACAAATACGGTTGTAATGTGTATCAACCGAAATAAAGATTTAAAATAAATTGTACAATGAAAGAAAAATTATTATGTATTTTTTTTTGATTTAAAATTTTTTTTTCTTGATTTATTTAAAATTTTTTTTTTTGATTTAAAATTTTTTTTTCTTGTTTTGTTTAAAATTTCCATCCTGTCTGCAGATACATATGAATGACTTGCCTTTTCAGATAACCACTTACAATTTTTCCTAATTAATATTAGTACAAATAAATCTAAAATTTGTATTTTATGCTGATAACATTTATCATTAAAGTTATACCAATCTGGATGTCTACTTTGTGTTAATTTTATAATTTCATTTTTTATGTATGTTTTTATATTTCGTTTTTTGAAATTGTTTTTAAAAAGAACTTTAAAGCATTTATATTGATAGCAAGAGATGTTAAAAAATTCTTTACTAGGATTTTTCAAAAAATGTTCATTGCAAGATAGATAAGTACGGTATTTTATGAAAAAATCTGTAGGAAGCTTTAATATTGTACTTTCTATTAAGTGCGTATTGCATCTCAAACACTTTTTAACCATTTTATGAACTATATAACCAACAAAATATTTTAAAGAATTTTCTTCCAAAACATCCAAATTCTGTAACAAAAATTGAATAGGTATTTTAATTTGATATTTTAAAACATATTTATAAATAAGTATATTCAATAAACATACATATACACTTATGTAATTATTAAATATTATATATTTATAACAATGTAAAACAAAAAGTCTGACCACAAATAGTTCACAAACATTAATGTCATTTTCAGTCACATCGTCGTCATCATCAGCCTCATAAGAAAGTTGCGAAGAAGTTTCTTGTTCTATTTCCATAATTATGTTATCGTTATCAGCAGTTTTATTTTGTACATTGTTACAATTTTTCAATGGAATAGACGAAATTGTATTCGCACAGTTGCTATTAGCTGAAATCATTTGTGACTTTAATAGTTGGGAGGACAATATATACTTAATATGATTCTGAAATTCATAAGCGGAGGGATATTTATTATATCCCCCTTTACATGTTATTAACCTAAATAAATGTTTTACAATATCTTGTTGAAGCTTTCCGGTTAGCAAAAATTTAAAATTTGGAGTAACTTTCAGCATTTCATTTAATTCCTGAATTGCATTCATGTTTTGTACAATTCCTTTTGTAAAAATAAATTAAGTTAATTTCAATATAATTATGATAATTTAAATTTGCTTTACCAGATATGATAAATTTTTTTCCAAATTCTCATTGTTTGATTTCTGTTTTTTATTTTAATGTCTATCAATAAAGTTTTCATTTCAATTAAATAATTTAAAATAAAAGTACTACTTTTAGTTAATGGATTTTTATATGGATTCTTACTGTTTGAATTAATAAATGTTACATTAAATAAATCAATCAAATGGTTCATTCTTTCAAAAAATTTTGTGGTTGGTTCAGCGTATTCAGAAATTGAACCAAATTCTTGCATGCTTGCAAAGTACGAATTGCAGCTGCAACTGTCCAACTTATTACCTAAGTGGCATATTTGACCCTCATCCTTTGAAAAGTGTTTGGATAGATATGTTCAATTTTTAATTTTGGACATAGTCTAACATTTCTTTCGCTATCTATTTCAAATAACTTCTCCACTATTTTCCACGAAACAACTCCATCTTTAGTTACCAAATCACATGACAGTAAAATGTTTCTTAAGATTTTTATGAGATGAATATAATCATAAAATGCAATTATTTTTTGTTCTTTATGGTAAAAGTAAGGGCTATTTTCTGTAATTTTAAGGTTCTTATATAACGATCTATTGTTAGATCCTTGATCACGAACAATAGCTATAATTTTAATTTTAACAGAATTACATTTATCCAAAATAATTCTAATAAAATTTTGTAATTTATCTCCTTTGATTGAGGTTGCAGAGATAACGTGACCAACAGCATAAGACCACTTGGAAATTAGCCCGTTCATCATAAACTCACATATCTGCGACCCTAGTATATTTTCACGTGTAGTACCATCATCTACTACTCTACATATTTCATCCTTAACTGAATCAAAAGTTACACATTTCCTTATATGAAGCTGATCAAATACTAGTACACCTAGAGAAGTTAATCTTAAAAAGCAAAATGTTCGTATTATAGTTATAGAAAATAAAATTAATAAATTTAAATATATATCAATTTATACCTGTGTCTTTGAATTTTTCTTATAAAATTTTAAACTGCTCCTCATATATTCCAGCTGAGGAGTTCTTTAGTGGTATATATTTACTAAATGTTGATCGGGTGGGCATTTTACATCCAAGATTTTTTAAGAACTCATATGCCTTTGGGGATTTATAATAAAGGCTCATTGCCAGTACTGTTTGTTGTTTTGGCCAAACTTCATTTTTCACTTTTCAAATATTTAATTGTTAAGATTAAATAAATAGTTACCATTATTACGTACTCATATGTATATATATGAGTAATTTTACTTACCTTTTTGTGACAATATCATTTTCGCAAAATGTTTTGCATTTTCAGTGTTTTTCGTTGCATTAATTGTACTTATTAAATTTGTGTGCTTCTTAAATAATTTATATTTACTTAATAATGTAAAATATTTTATTTTCCAATTATTATTAATTTTAGCTTTTAAGTTTTTAGTAAGAGAATTTTTAGTATTAGTATTTAAATTTTCTGTTAAAAGAGGACTTCGAAATTTTTCAACCAGAATTTTTGAGGTTCTCTCTGGAGTACTTAAAAAATTCTGTTCATTTATAACACTGTTGGTTAATACAGATTTTAAAGAGTAATTTTTCATTTCTGTTTTATTTATTTTCAAATCTAAATTATCCTTTTCAAAATCATATTGGAAGTTGTCATCACAAAGAGTAGGTACAGCGATACTACTTAATTAGTTTGTTAAAATATATTCCTTTTTGAAATGTTTTTCGCACACGTGATAGGTTTTTTGATTATCTAATTCAATAGCTAAATTATCACTCCATTTTGTTCTCATTTCTACGTTTCCTGTATATTAATATATATAAAGAAATAATTTTCGCAAATATATGATTTTAAACAATTATTAATTACATACATATAAATTTATATTGGATTAATTGAAAAAAAAGTAAGGAAATAAACCAAGGGTTTTCAAAAAAAGCATATTTTCAAAATTCAACCATATTCCTTAATTAATTTAGAGTAAAGAATATATATCTTCTATATTAATAGACTTGTAACTATATTAATAGACCTTGTAATTTGGACAGGCGTTCAACTCAAAGGTGTTTAAAAAAAGTAAATTTTTAGTTTTTGACCACTTACAGTTTCTAAACGGGGGGTGACTCAAAAATATTTTCTGAAATAACTCAAACAAACTATTCCTAATAGAACTTGAGCTAAAGCAATTTAAATATAGGGCTTCTTCGAACTTTGGGCGGCAGTAGTTCCCTAACGGGAGGGCTTACAGAAAAAGATTTTCCATAAAATTATTTTTTTTGCAATGCCTATCGGTATATAAAATTTTATTAATTTAATTCAAACGGTGTAAAAGTTGTGTAAACACCCAGGCGGACGTACAGACGGACAAAGTGAAACTAATAAGCACATTTTTTTCGAAAAATTTTTGAATTTTTTTGAAATAACTAAATTCTAAGTCCTCATTGGATGTTTAAAACAGTTCTATCAGAATAAAATCAAGTACTAAAATGTTTAATACCGTTAATACATACACAGGTTCATAGCTCCTATATAGTCCTATATATAGAGATTATAGACTGATTTTATTTAACAAACGATTATAGATAGTAAACAATTTTCACTTAATTATTTAAAAACATATAGATACATATGTACTTACGTGGTACTTGAAAAAATCTTAAATTCAAATTTGTTTTCCCTGTAGAATTGCAATACTTTGCTATACATTTCAAACTACTCTTTCTCATTTTAATTTTTTTAAATTTCTTTTTTAATTTTTCTTAATATTAATTTTTTTAATAAAAAAATTTTTATAATATTTTAATTTTAATTTTAAAAATTTAATTTGAAAAAATAGAACGAAAACATTTTCTATTTAATCATATTAAATATTTTGCACTTATACTTACATTGGTAATGTATGTACAAATAATATTATATTATAATTTATAAATGAAATTAAATACTTTTACGCGGAAATGAATACTAGTGTACTATAATATAATGTTGTTTTTCAGCAAATTGTTTACAGCTTTGCAGAATTTTTGAAAAATATGATTTCTTTTTTTGTTTTTCTTATTCCTAAACGTACAAGGCAAATGAATTTTTTCTGTTCTGACAAATCACTCTTTATATATTATATGTACTCATTGGTATTGGTGAGTATTGTATTGAGTACAATTGACATATTTTGTTTTTATGAGTAAAAAGAATTTCTGCAATGAACGACAATGCATTATATTATAGTAGTTTTTATTTTTACTTCTTTTAAGTAAAGAAGTAAACACTTTTCTATTGTTTATGTCTCAAAAACAGATAGAGATAGAGAAAAAATTATTAGGTACTAATTATAAGGCTTGAAAAGCTGTTTCGAAATATGCCATAAAAAGTACCCCATATACAGGGTGTTTCAAAAGAAAATTGAGCTTGAAACATAATTTTTTCATTTTGAACCTTCATAACTTCCTAACTCTTGGGTATATGGGGATCATTAATACGCACACATTAAAGCTGACAACTTACTCTACTAAATGTATTTTTTTATCTCTCTATAGCTAGCCTTTCAAAAGTTATAAATTTTTATATGAAAAGTCGTAAAAACATCTTTAACCCCTCATATATCGAAAAGGGTCCAGAATGTAATATTGTAATATGCCATTATATTATTTTTTAAATATAATAATTCGCTTTTGAAAAAAAAAATTACATACATAGCTACATATTTTTTTTTAATTTATTAAAAATATTAAAATGTTTATAAGGTTAATATTAGGTGTATAAAAATATTTTATGGCATCAATAATAATATAAATTGAATGTTTTTTCGGCTTTTTTTTTAGTTTTGAAAAAGAATATTACATACTTTTTAATTCATTAAAAACAATAAAATGTTTATATTAGGTATTTAAAAATATTTTATGACATCAATAATATGAATTTAATATTTTTTCGGTTTTTTTTAAGTATACCTACCTCCAGGTCTCGCTCAGTCGCTTCAATTTAAAAATTACGTAACGAAAATCACTTATGTATTTGTTTAGACACCTACCTAATTTAAAATTGAATGGAACAGACAGGTTAGAAGTGAATTGGAATTCTATCATGTTTTTTATATTTTTTTTATAACAATTAATTGTAAATTAAAATATGACTATAATAAAAATAAAAAATAAAAAAAACTAATTTATAATAAAAAAAACTCTTATTAATAATTAAATTAATATGAATTATTAAATAACTCATAACAATTTATAATCGTAACAGTGAAAGTTCTTTAAGGCTATGTGATAATAGACTATTCTTAATATTGCAAATTTATAAGAATATATTGTTATACAATATTCAACCTAATATACATAAAATTTTGTTGTGTGTTAATTAAATTAAAAAAATCAGTTTTTTCAAAACTTAAATACAATTTTTGAAATTCAAAATAAGCACTTTAAAATTTTTTTAATAAAAACAAAATATAGAATTTTATTTTTTTCACACTCCAGCATTCAGTACATCAGCATGAGTTCATCAGCATACACAGCAACATAAATTGTGTTGTTTTTTTTTTATTTCATTAATTTGTATTTTTATATATATTAGTTTGTAAATCTTAAATTGAATGAAATTTATTTATCACAAATATTTATATTATTTGTCAAAGTCAAACAAATTCAGAAAATTGTCAAAATATAATTGTTTTTATTTTATAACACAAGATGTCGGTTGACTAAAGTTAATTTAATTCACAATAATTTTAGATTTGTTATATATTCACGATTTTAATTTTTTATATACACTACATATGTTTTTTATATACTTTGCTTTTTTGTTTCACTTTATTATATACTTTAATTCAAGGTTACTGAATCTTGAACCGTTTAACTCAATACTAAATCTTGAAGCGTTTAACTCAAGTTTATATAAATCCAAATTTTATGAATTTTAATTTAATCGTTATCGTAGAGCCGTAAGAAAGTTATTAAAATAAAAGAATTAAAACAACTGGAAATAAAACACTGCGTTATATTAAAACAAAAAAAAACAGTGCGTTTTTAATTTCAGGACTTAAATAACACTGCGTTATTTTTAAAAACAGTGAATTTTAATTTTTGAACTTTGAATATTTTTAAAATTGACATTTTTGAAATCATATTAAATTAAACATTTTTTGGTCCTTCTAGCCGGATAAATTTAAATTTAATTTTTACATAAATATAAATTTAATAATTAGCAAATAAACAAAATTTTTTAAATAAATTTAAATTTAATGATTTTGTGACTTTTGTGATTATAATTGTGTTCAAGTGAACGAAGTGAACTTTCGAAGTGAACGTTTATTTTGAAAAAGAAAAATCTTCTTTTTTTTTAAATTTTGGAATAATTAAAAAAAGGGGAAAACTGATAAATATAATTTTAATAGTGTGTAAAATATATATAAGTGACATTGTTACAGCAGGTACCGCTGCACGGTACGGTATACGCGACGTGAACGGTCAAAGATAGATAGCGAGGGAAGACAAGAAGGCAGAAGCAACAAAGTAAGTCGTTCCATTTTTAGTCTTTTAAAAATAAATACATTTTTTTGTTGGAAAAATATTCACATTTTTTAAAAAACAACATATAAGTATTTTATACATATAAAAAGCATACATACATATTTTATTTTGGGAAAAAATCAACAGTGCGTTTAGTTTTTTATTTATACATATTTTTTTTAAAAATGCAACATATACGTATTTTATATGCTTTTATATTAACTCGTCGCTGTCGGTTTATTTATTTATTTATTTATTTATTTATTTATTTATTTGTCATTCTGTCACGCTTTTTATTATCTTCGTAATCTGTTAGCAACATTTGTAAGTGTAGTATGGTGCAGAGGATAGTGTACAGGTTTCAAAAGTGGGAATCATGTTGTTCGAATCCAGTTCACATGCAACATTTTTTTTTTAACTATCTATTCATCAACATTTTTTGAATAAAATATGTATACATTTTTGTATATATCAATTTAAAACTTCCATTTTTATCTATTATTCATGCATACAAACATACACATTATATTTTTGATCTTTCCTGGTGTTTCGTATTAGCATAATTAGCAAAACACAATCCATACATACAATATTTTTATGTATGTTGCTAAGTTATTTTGTTTACAACATTTGTTTAATATTTAAATCAAAATATTTGCTGTCAACATTCTTTAATGCAACAATATAATATAATAATATAATTCATATTGAATATACATGGCTAAAAATTAAGATTTTATGTTAGTAATATGTTCATTAAATACTTAAGTGTTGCATAGTGCAGAGGATAGTGTACACTGTACAGGTTTTGAAAGTAAGAGTGATTTGGTTCGAATCCAATTCGTGTACGTACATTTTTTTTTTTTTTTTTGTTAACTGTATTCATCAACATTTTTTTAATAAAATTTTATGTATAATATACACATATTATTTGATCTTTCCTCCTATAATAATTTAGTTCAATCAATCTTGATGTGTACATTAGTTTTGTATTAGGATTTAGCAAAACACGAAATATATAGGTACAATATTTTTATGTTGCTAAATTATTTTGTTTTAAAACATTTGTTTAGGATTTAAATCAGAATATTTGTTGTCAACATTCTTTATTGCATATTGAATATGCATGTCGTTAAAAATTAATGTTTTATGTGTTTTATTCAGGAACATTTATTATGTATATTGTGTATAGATATACAAATAAAATTTTATGCAAAATAATTCCAATTGCCAAATTCAAACTACATACATAATATTATTTTTGTACATAGAAAAGAATATAAAAAGTAAAGATCATTACAAAATTATGCTTTTGCGTATTACGCATTATGATTTACAAACAAAATTTTGTCAACACAAAAAATTAAAACTACGTATGGAAATATGTACGTACGTATGTACATAATATTTATTTATTTATTTATATTCAGGTACCGTGGTACATAAATGTGCCAGGTAGCTATAACCCTTGTTTCCTAGTAGGAATATGGACGTGATATAATGATATATTATAAACTATTTACATATTGCGATATTTTTTTTTATATTATAATTATTGTACCCAGCCAGGAATCGAACCCGAGACCTCTCATTCCCTTATGCATGAGAAGCGGTGCGTCAACCACTGTACCAATGGCTGGATACACATAATATTATGTTAAACTAATTTCCTAAATTATTTTGTTCCGCTCAATTTGTTTATAATTTAAATCAAGATATTTGTCAAGATTTTTTACTGCATGATCTTATTAAGCGATTAGGTAGGTAGGTGTTCAAGGTTAGATGTTTGTTTGGATATACGATATACTACTAATAGTATACTATAGAAATATACAGTAAAGTACATTTATATATATCATTTTCATTCGAGTTATGTTGTTGGATTGTAATATTTATATAATCACAGTATTTTGGTACATATTTTACCCTTCGAGGTACTTCCTTTATTTATGAATTACATACTGGAATAAAAAATTTTTAGTCTTGCTGTAATGGAATCGATTTAACATCTCTTAATTTACTTAAACATTTGGTATAAAATTGTAAAACGTATTTTATATCAGAAACAATAATTAATGTATGTATGAATAAAAAATATCCCATATTTTTAAATTCAAATTATGTGTTTCATTTAAAACTAAAAAGTATAAAATAAAATAATATGCAAAAAAAAATATTTTTTAAAATATGCTTTTATCGAAACCAAATTCGCCCCCTAAAAAGTAGAAAATAAAATTGATTGCAAAACTTTAGCCTTTTTGACTGTTATAATATAAAAGTGAATTGCTAGTGCAAGCATTTTGGACTGTTATAATATAAAAGTAAATTGCTGGAATAAAAGTAAAAGTAAAGTGAAGCGATAGTGGCTAGATTTAATAGAGAATCTAGCAAAAATAAGGGAAGGTACTATTATAAAAAATTGTTGACCGATTTAAAAGAATACTGGAATGAGTTTAAGAGTTTTTATCATCCAAAGATTTCATAATCTTCTTTGGATGATAGCGTAGACCACAGTCAAAAGGAATATTTCAGCCAGGATAATATACGTTGACTAATCTCAACGGGTTAATGAAGAATCTAAATTGAATCTAAGATTAATGCAGAACTAAATTTAATATAAAGAGAGCACACCGTTAGCAACATAAGGTTGCCAAAAATCACCTTAGAGAAGTTCACTGGTGAATACGAAAAATGCCCTTCTTTTCAGGATCTCTTTACCTCATTAATTGACGCAAATGAGAGTCTGTTCCCGGCTCAGAAGCTACATGAAACTACATGTATCAGGTGAACCAGAGAACTTGATACGTCATTTCTTGGTAATAGATTGTAATTACCAATCAACGTGGGACACACTCAAAGATAGGTACAAAAATAAAAGAATGCTGGTAAATACACAATTAAGCAAACTTTTATCACAAATGAGAATTCAGCAAGAACGACCACATGACATTCGTAAATTATTAGACACCACCAATGAATGCATGTTGGCGTTGAAAAATCTAGGTAGTGATGTTTCTGGGTGGGAGTCTTTGATGGTATATATGACAGTCCAGAAGTTACCATCACAAACTCACCAGTTATGGGAACAAGCAATGTGACGTGACGATAAGGAGCTGCCATCTTGGATTGATTTGGAAAAGTTCATGGAAAATCGGGTAAGGGCCTTAGAAGCTGTGTACGAGAAAACTAAAACAACAATCAATCATAAGTTTAGAAGCACCATAAACTCAAGAGAATCTAACTTGTCCACTATGTTCAGGTGGCCATGTACTTCGGAAATGCAGTCAGTTTTTAAGGTTCACAGTAAAAAAACGCGTGGAGGCAATTCGGAATAAAGGATTATGCTGGAACTGCCTATTTCATGAACATATGTCTCAAAGGTGTTCCAGCATTCACAGATTCCATCACTGCAAAAAGTTGCACCATATCTTGGTGCATCTAACCGCGAACGGGTTAACTTTAGAGGTTCCCACATAGACAAGATTCTCCAGTAATACAGCAATTCCACTACATCTCAACATGTGAAGTCCAATAATTGTGTGCTCAATCCGGAAAGTTCGGAGTATATTAAAAAACGGAAGGTTTACTAGCAAATAATTTAGGATGATATATAACCAATAAAAACACCTGTAATCAGTTATTACTAGCAACAGCACTGGTAAGAATAGTTGCTCCATCGGGTGAAGAATCAATTGTGCGGGCCTTAATAGATCAAGAATCGCAAGCCTCATTCTTAACTGAAAAAATGGTACAAGGCTTACGTATACTCAAACAAACTGTCAGCGGGACTGTACAAGCCATACGACAAGACAATTTACATAAGATTAACAAACGGGCAGTTTTCAAAATCAGGAAAATAGATTCAAGTTGAAGGATTAATAATGCACAAATTAACGCAAACTCCACCAAGTGCATCCATGAAAAATTATAAATGGAACCATATTATTGGTTTGGAACTAGCCGACACGGAGTTTAACCATCCTAGGCCAATCGATTTACTCTTAGGTGCAGATGTCTTTAGCCAGATAATGTTGGAAGGTGTTAAAAAGGGTGCAAAGGGAACACCAATAGCGCAAAAAATAATTTTCGGATCGATCCTAACCGGAGAAATACATACGAAATCTGTAAACGACATTCCAGTTTCAAACTTTCACATTCAAATACCTTTAGAGAACGAATTGAAAAAATTTTGCGAATTGGAGGAAATACCAAAAAAAAAATTATTTGCAGAAGAAGTGGCAGCATGTGAAAACCATTTTGCACAAACACACAAACGTTTAGCAGATGGAAGATATGAAGTACAACTACCCTTTCACAAGTATGAAGAATTGATTCTAAGACCATCCAGAAAAATTGCGGTGAATAGATTCTATTCACTGGAAAGGCAATTCTTAAAAAATCCAAGGTTCAAAGATGAATATACCAAATGTATTAATGAATATATGGAGTTGAACCAAATTGAATGAACCAACTACATAAATGAAAATCATGCGTTCTCAAAACCATGTCAATATAGTTATTTACCTCATCATGGTGTCATCAAGCAGTCCAGTACGACAGCCAAATTGAGAGTTGTTTTCGCTGCATCAAGGCCAACAGATAGTGGTTTATCTTTGAACGATAAAATGATGAAAGGTCCAGTGATGATCTCACTATTCTCATACTGGATGGAGATTATATAAGGTAGTATTTTGTGCAGATTTAGAAAAAATGTACAGGCAAATTAAAATATCACCATAACAATTAGATTACCAAAGAATTATTTGGCGTAGTTCCATGAATGTTCCTATAACAGATTTTAAATTTAACACCGTAACATTCGGAATAAAATCAGTCCCGTATCTAGCCACAAGAGTACTAAAACAATTGGCCATAGATGAACAAAAGAATTATCCATTGTCATCCGCAAAGACATTAAATTCATTCTATGTCGACGATTTAATTTCTGAAGCAGACACAATCGAATTAGAATTAGAAACACAAAACCAACTCATAGGCCTCATGAAATCAGGTGAGTTTTCGCTTCGGAAGTGGTTATCGAATAGCGAAAAAATTCTAGAAGCAGTACCAAAAGAGGATCGCGAAGTGACAATACCACTCGATATAAAGGAAGACGAAACTATAAAAACGCTTGGTCTTCATTTGAATCTTGCCGATAACTTTTCGTATACTATCAACATCACTCAAGATACAGAACAACAATGGACGAAAAGAAACATCTTGTCTGAAATATCAAAACTATTTAACCCGTTAGGATGGTTGTCATCTATTACTGTGAAAGCAAATATGTTCGTGCAAAATCTTTGGTTACAAGGATTAGGTTGGGACGAAGAAGACGGATCGAGCATTGAAACTGAATGGTTGAAATACCGGAACAGCATGAAGGAGATTGAAGAAATCCAGGAAAGCCGATGGAGTTACTACACGAAAGAGGCACATTCCAACGAACTCCATGGTTTTACAAACGCATCAATAAAGGCTTATGCAGCTGCTGTTTACTTATGCATTGTTGATGAAAAGGGCGCAAGGAAAACAACTCTTCTAATTTCCAAAACCAAGGTAGCGCCAATCAAAACCATTTCACTGCCACGCTTGGAATTGTGTGGAGCTGCTTTGCTAGCCAAACTATTCAATTACGTCGTACAAAACCTGAAGCTAGCAGTGGAACCTATCAAGAAGGCATGGACCGACTCAAAGATTGTGCTGGCATGGTTAAGAGGACATTCCAGTAAATGAACTACTTTTGTAGCCAACAGAGTATCCAAATACATGAGAAACTAGGAGAAAACATATGAGCTCATGTATGATCATCAGAAAACTCTACTGATCGCGCGTCTAGAGGAATGTACCCATTTGAACTCAAGGGACACAGTCTCTGTGGCACGGACCACAATGGCTCCTTAAATATTCCGACAATATTGTCCAAAAGGTAAAAATTTAAAAATAATCGAAACCGAACTACGCAAAGTGAAAACATTCCATCAAACCATTCCCACATCGATATTAAGTACAACATGCAACTTCGACTTCTTAGAAACAAGTTACTCATCGTTTACAAAATTGATTTGTGTTACTAGTTACATTAAACGCTTCATTTTTAACTATGCCCATAAAAATGACAGAATAGTGACCAAATATTTAACTGCTGAAGAATTAAAAAAAAACATTATTATTGATCATAAAATTGGTACAAAACCAAAATTTCCAACAATAAATGTCTCTTCTGCAACAAAACAAACCAATCAACAGCAATAGTAAATTAATTAAATTAAATGCATTCATATATAATGATGTACTTTCGAGAGTGGGAGGGCGTTTAAAATTTTCAAATCTCAATTACAATGCGAAATATCCAATAATATTACCAGATAAAACCATATGTGCAAAATTATTGATTGAAAAAATTCATAAAGAAACATTGCAACAAAACAACTAACGTCCAATATAATCTCAAAACAATATTAGATGTTGAACATTAGAAAAGCAATTCGACAACAGATTCATAATTTAACAAACGCACTCAAAACAAAAAAAGCAGTCTTTTATTAACAAATATTCTTATCAATTTAACAGTATGAAATTTTTATATCTTCATCCCGACCCAGAGAGTGAGTCAGGAGCACTATATCTCCTATTTTCGTTTTTTCTTGGATGCAGCTTATCGGATACAACAACTGTAAACAAATATCATCGGGCAACATCTAACCTAAAAAACACATAAATGGCAGAATAAGTTTATTTTACCTTTATAATTTTAATTATAATAAAATATAATTTAAAATAATTCTTCTTCTTCTCTTTAATAGCCTTAAGTAAAGGTTGAATTCTCATCAGCATCATTCATCAGGTCACCAGCATTCAGTACATACACATCAGTTCATCAGCATACACAGCAACATAAATTGTGTTGTTTTTTCTTTATTTCATTAATTTGTATTTTTATATAATATTATGTATATTAGTTTGTAAATTTTAAATTGAATGAAATTTATTTATCACTAATATATATATTATTTGTCAAAATCAAACAAATTCAGAAAATTGTCAAAATATAATTGTTTTTATTTTATAACACAAGATGTCAGTTGACTAAAATTAATCTAATTCACAATAATTTTAGATTTTTTATATATTCAAGATTTTAACTTTTTATATACACTACATACATACGTTTTTTATATACTTTGCTTTTTTGTTTCACTTTATTATATACTTTAATTCAAGGTCACTGAATCTTGAACCGTTTAACTCAATACTGAATCTTGAACCGTTTAACTCAAGTTTACATAAACCCAAATTTTATAAATTTTAATTTAATCGTTATTGTAGAGCCGTAAGAAAGTTATTAAAATAAAAGAATTAAAATAATTGGAAATAAAACAGTGCGTTTTATTAAAACAAAAAAAAACAGTGCGTTTTTAATTTCAGGACTTAAATAACAGTGCGTTATTTTTAAAACCAGTGAATTTTAATTTTTTTTTATTAGATTGAATTAAACATTTTTGAAATTTAAACATTTTTTTTGAAATCATATTAAATTAAACAAATGGATTTAAAAAAAAATTGAAATTGGAAAAAATGCAGTTTGGCTTACTGTCAAAAATCTAAACAACACTTTCCAAATATTAAAATTTTCAAATTTTCACTAGAAGATTTAATATGTTGCCATTGTTTAAAAAATGAAAGACAAAGAAGTTTTTATAAAAATAAATGCAGCAGTTTGCAACAAAAACTTTTAAAGAAAAGATATAGAAAACCAAAAATGAATTACATGAGATCAAACCAGTATATCAGAAAAATTAATGAAAGAAAAATACGAAAAGCTGTTTTCGAAATGAAAGATATAGAAGATTCTAATATTTCAGATATATCAAAAACATTTTGTGGTATATTAATAGAGGAAAATCGGAAAATAATCGGTGGACTGAATCAGAAAAAGTCCTTATGCAGAATATTTTTTATCGTTCACAAGCAACATATAAATTTTTAAGAGACAAACTTACATTAAATTTGCCCCATATAAGTACTTTATACAGATGAGCTTGTGTTAAAGGATTTCAACCAGGATTTATAAATGCATATAAATGCATGAAAGATATACTTCAAAATAAATGCAACGAAATGACGGAAAGAAGTAGACATATTATTTTGATTTTCGGTGAAATAACTGTCAGAAGCGAGCTTACATATAATGAGAAACAAGATTTAATTGATGAACTAAGGATACAGGATTTCAAAGGTCATCCAATTTAGGCCAACAGGTGAATATTTTTATGATCCGCGGCTTAATTGATAATTGGAAGTGCGTTTTCAACTATTTTGTGTCCAAAAATAGTGTAAGCATTGAAAATTTAAAAAAAATGATTTTAGAAAATATAAAATTGCTTGATTTAATGGAATTTAGTGTGGAAGGAGTTGTAGGCGACGAAGGCTCAAACAACAGAAAATGTTTTAGTTTATTAAGTGTCACTTTAAAGAAACCATTTTTTTACTATAATAATATCAAGGTATTCGCATTTTATGATTTTGTCCATTTAATTAAATCCTTGAGGAACTTATGCCTGAATCACAAACTATCATATTCAATTTTAATTGTGTTGTTGAGTTGTTTGAGCTAGAAAAAAAAATAACCAAAATGTACCCTAAGCTTACAGACAAACATATTCATCCTAATACATTTGACAAAATAAGAGCCTCATTTGCAATCCAAGTTTTTAGCCGTTCCGTTGCTTCTGGCATAAACACGATGGTGGAATGTACAAAAAGAGCTCTAAAGTCGAAGCCTGTTCTACTCTAAAATTTATAGAAATCGTAGATAAAATTTTTGATTGCATGAATAGTTGTACTTTAATTGATAGGAATCCTTACAAATAAACAACGCAGTTTATCATTTTGTGAAAGAATTTCGGGATATATAAAACAAAGTAGAATGTAAACCAAAGGTTTTTAAAAGCGCACATTTCCAAAAGACAATAGAAACTGTTTAGAATTGTGACTTGCACAAAAATTTGAATATTCATGTATTAAGAAAAAACGTGAAAATAGGACTTTTCTGAAATTTTGAGGGGCTGTAAATCCGGAACCCTATACAATTAAGAAAAATCGAAAATACAATTAAGAAAAACACACGTAAACATATATTATTGAACCTTTAATTTTCATGTCTTGTCGAAGAAAAATTTTTACGGGTGTCTAAAAATATTGTGAATTTTTGATTCGTAATAACTCTTAAACAGGGGGTGCCTACAAAAAAATTTCTGAAGAAACTTATACTAATTCTAAAAGTTCTTTCTTGTCTCAAAACTTGAGATTCCTATCTCAAAGCATGCCGGAGTTATGAAAATTAAATAGCATGCAAAATTTGGTTGTAACATAACGGTAAATTTAAATAGTAAATTTAAAAACTATATATAATTTTGTAAAACTACTATCCAGAGTCTGATATATATATATATATCTGAAAAAATGGCATTTTAGCAAATTTGGGGGCCTGTAACTTTTGAACCCTATACAATTAAAAGAAACCATTAAAACATATAAACATATTACTGCAGCTTTAATTTTTTTGCCTTGCCGAAGAAAAATGTACGGATGCCTAAGTTACAGGTGTTTAAAAATAGCAAATTTTCAATTTTTGAGCCCTAATAGCTCATAAACAGAGGGTGGTATAACAAATTTTCTTAGCAAACTTATACTAATTCTGAAAGTTCTTTCCTGTGTCAAAATTGCAAGCGCCTATCTAAAAGCGTGCCGGAGTTATGAAGGTAGAAAAATCATGCAAAATTTGGTTTTCACATAACGGTAAATTTAAATACTAAATTTAAAAACTATATATAATTTTGATATTGATTTATTAAGATAAAAAAAATTTCTTTCGAATGGAGTTTTTAGATTGAAAAACTGTTAAGCGAAATCTGAAATTACCCGTTTAAAAATAGGGCTTTTTCAAAGTTTGAGGGGCTGTAGTTCCCTGATAGATGGGGCTACATGAAAAAGTTATTCCACAAAAATAATTTTTTTATGAGACTTACCCATGGTTAAAATTTTTTTCTCTATCATTAACAGTGTAGAAGTTTTGTAAACAGACGAACTGACTGACAGACGGACGGACAGAGTGAAACTATTAGGCACATTTTTTCAAATTTTTTTTTGGAAATGTGCTAAAAAGTAGAAATTGTATCAAATAAGATAGTTACGGTATACAGCTTGAAAGGGATTCCACAAACTTTAAGTGCAACAATGGTTCTTTTTGATTATATTTTGAAGTCTATAGATGGATCATTTTTTCTATTCACAAAAAGGTTAAGTCAAGATATCGTTGAAAACTTGTTTGGTGTACTAAGATCTAAAGGCGGAAACAATAGAAACCCCTCAGTTTATGAAATAAATATGTTACTATCAAATGTTATATCTTGTAATTTACTTCAATATGATAAACAAACAAATTGTCTTGCAGGCACTGATCATTCAATTGAGGTAGATGCAACTGAGTTAAATTTTTATTAACTTTTATTTTATTAACTTTTATTTTACGAAAGCATTGTCGTTGGGCTACAATCAAAACATTTTCTAGTCAAACAAGTAGACTCGAAAATTTAACTCAAAATGCAAATGCACATATAGGAAATTGATATTATTATACGCCGGTATTTATATTATATATTTATTATCCTTTCTTTTTGCTTTATTTTTTCATAGGTTCGATTTGTTTTATATTTTAAATAAAATATAGGTAACTGTTAATTGAATTTTATCAAAATGTGGTTTCAGTTAGTGAAGGCTTGTCAGTGAAAAAGAAAGAAAAGTAAAGGTAATGTGAAGATTACGGGTTTTATTTATTGCTTTTATATGATTTAATTTTTCATTTTGTTTGTTTCAATTTTTGTTGTAGTATGATATATATTCGAATGAAATCAAGTATTTTTATTTTGTTATTTTTTAATAAAATCAATAATTATGTAATTCTTTTTCTTTTTTGAATTTAAATAGCAATAATATATCTATTAAATAAAATAATAATTTTATCTGAATAATAAATAATATTAAAAAAAAGTAAATATTTTTACCTGCATAATTTAAAAATATTTCCAAATTTTTATTTTCGGTCCACTGAGAAATTTTAGTTTTTAAATATTCAAATTTTAGAAACACCAGAATTGATGTGGCCTAGTGGGTAAGAGGGTATGAAAGGCCCTGTAAACACCGAGGGAGTGTGGGTTCAAATCCCACGCCGTAAGAGTTATTTCCCTTTACGACATTTACAGCCTCGCCTGAACAGGAAAGGCTGTGTAATTTCCTGTCCACATTTATTTGGCAGAGAAATGCATGAAAAGTAAAAAATGCATACATAAAAAACTAATACAATCTGTATACAAAGTTAACTCTGGCATCTGACATAAATTGTAACTTTGTAAGCATTTGGGTATATTGTTGCAGCAATATAAATCTTTGGAAACATGTTGCTGCACCTACCAATGAGTGCACTATTAAAAAAAACGTGTGACAAAATTTTGTTCGTGATACGACATCTTATACTACTTATATAATCTTTAATATTGCAATATGATATTAATTATAATTTATAAGACATATATGTATATACCTATTTTTAATTTAATTATATTATAATAATTATATATTATAAGAAAAATCTATATTATTTTTTAATAATCAATATGACCCAGCCTGGGTAAACCTTTCGCATGAAAGGTCAGTGACTTAACAACTACACCATTGGCTTGATATTGCATATTAAAAAAAATTTATTTGCTGGCATTAATTATATATGTAAGTACTTAGAGTAATCTAATAACATAATCTAATAACTTAATATAATAAAAGACAATTTCCTGCTGCAGCTGCTTTTCGCGTACAATTTTTTTAAATTTTAGAGCACACACAATCACAATATTTCTTACTTAATACTAATAATACACAATATTCCTTACTTAATACTACTAATACTAACAAGAAAAAGGCCAAATAAATATAGAAATGGTTTGATTCTTAAATTATGCTCTTTATTTTAATTCTACTACATTAACATAATGCGCCAAACCAACCAATACCAACTACAATTATTATAATTTATATATTATGTAGCAGCACAAATAATAACACAGTAATAATTACAAAACTGTAAATACTAACAAAGCGAAGCTAAAAACAAAGAATACATATAATTATAAGAATATTCAAGCAGAACAAAAAGAATTTAATTTTTGAACTGCCTTAAGAAACAAGAAAAACGAAAAATCAAAAGAACAAAAAACTCTTTGTCGTTTTATTTTATTTACCCACTGTTCGCTTTTCTGTTCATACTATACTACTAACTATCATATAAGTTAATTATTTTCCGTTTTATTTAAATTAAAACTTAAAAAATGATGGTATTTATAAAACATTTATTTTTATTCTTAAATTATCTAACTGTTCTGCTGACATCGTATGCATGCACTTCTTAGAATTGCAATGCACTTCTTAGAATTGTAATCACACGATGTAAGCAAAACATAAAACAATTATTCAGGGACGTAGTGATTCTCTGAGGTGTGTTAACTATGTTAACTTATATTATACTTGTAGTATGAGTTTGTAATTGTACTGTATGCGATTTACTTTTTTTTTGTATGTGATATTGATGTGAAACATTTTATGTACAGAATTTGTTATTGTAAAAAAAATATTATTTTCTATTCTAATATTTTTTATAATTTTTTGAATGAAATAAATACTCAACCTGTTGTTCTTTTTTAATTATAAGCAATCAAAATACGAGTACTTAAAAGAATTTGTTTAATTTTTTATTGTTGATCTATGTACCTATATTATTTATGAATCTACCCTGATAAAAAAATGCGCTTTTTCGATGTTGAATCTGCGCAGAGAAATATGCTGAAAATATGAAGAGAAATTGTATGAATTTATACAGAGCTCGGGAAAATTCTCTGCACTATTCTCCTTTAAATTTACTAATGCATTCTCACAAAATTGTGAGATCACAATTCAACAGTGGGCGCATCTTTAGGCGGATTTTCTCAGCACAAAAATTAGTGCGTATTTCACTGCTTTCTAAAAACCAATTTTCTGTGCCAATTTCAGCACTTTTTTTGGATAATTTTTTTAGCTACAGTAAAATATATAAAATATGCAGGCTATATTTAAATTTGAAATTCGTATGATTATAATTCGTATGCTATAGTTAGAAATAATAATTATTCTAAATTACAAATTATCATGTGAATTTTAAATTTAAGAACAACATAGCATGTACATATTTAAAATAACAAAATTTTATATTTTTACAAATTTAATTTAATGGTACCTAAAGTATAATATAAAAAAATTTACTCTTAAACATCTTATCTTTATCACAGCACTCAAACAAATGATACAATGACAAAATGGCAGAAAATTTTCAACATTCTTTGTGCAGAAAATTTTCAGCATCTAAAAATGATGCAATAACATACAAAATGCAATGAATAAATTGCATAAAATTTTCAGCGTAAACTGTTGCGCTGAAAGAGAGAATGATAATTTTCAACTCTTGTGCAGGAAATTGTCAGCGTCAACTGCAGCGCCAAAAAAAGTAATGAAAATTTTACGCATCTCACGTCGAAACTTTTCAGTGCTAAATTAAGCGCAGAAGGTGGCGTATAAAATACTCGACAAAATATTCTACACTGCTTTCATAGCTGAAAAATGCAGTTATTTCACAAATTCTAAATTTATTAAACCAATCGCAAAGTTTTACAGTGTAAAAAACTTTTTTGCTGTGATAGTATTTGTAAAAAGGGGTAAACTGCTGAAAATTTTTTATCAGGGTATATCATATGTACATACTCGTATATGTATTTATATACATATAAGAATTTATTGTTTTGTTTCGGTTTTTATAGTTTTTAATCAAATGAAGGATGCAATAAAAAAAAACTTACATTTGAGCTACATTTCAAATTTCATTTCATTTCATCAAAAAAAAACTTACATAAAAGCTACATTTGAATGAACGACTTTTTCACTCATCCATTTGCAATTTCTTCTAATTAAAATTAATAAAAAGAAATCTAAAATTTCTACTTTGTGTTAAGAACAGTCGTCATTGAAATCAAACCAGTAAAGATGCCGATCGTTGGTTTGTAATTTTTTATTGCAAGAAAGATATGTTTTAAATTTTATAAAAATATCTGAGGGAAGTTCTAGGACTGAGTTTTTTTCTATCAGCACCTCTTTACATTTGGAAGATATTTTATAGGCTATGCAACCACTGCATTAATCTATGCATTAACAATGCATTAACTTTCAATATATCCAAATTCTGCAGAAAAAATTGTAGTTCTTACATATTGTATATTTTTAATTATAGAGATAAACCTACATACTTGAAATAATTTCTCAATGTCACATCATTTTCAATAACATCTGATGTCACTTCTTCTGCATTATCTGAATATTGAGGAAGATTTGGTATTTATAAGTTAACTTGGTTAGATCTATCTATATTACAAGCTAATTGGGGCAAAATATTTTATTGTATTTTGGCAAACTATTGTTTTCTTGTTTTGGGAAAATTGTGCAATTACTTTGATTTGACAGCATTGGTGATTTTAAAATCGGTGTTGAAGCTAAATATTTAATATGATTTTGATATTCATATGCACAAGGATATTTATTGTAACCACCTCTAGATCTAATCAAACCAAATAAATGCTCCAATGGATCTTGTTGAAGTTTTGATGATAACAAGAAATTAAATTCAGGTATTGCTTGCAACATTTCAAACAATTCTTGTAGTGCGTTTATGTCCTGAATAATTCCTGTATGAAAATGGGATTTTATTTAAAAAAGTCAATGAAGGATTTCGTTTATACTATATGTAACATGTATATAATTGTAACGAGTATATAATTGTATAACAAGGTACAAAGTCGTTAAGTTTATTTTATTTAAAAATTAAAGTAAATAATTCAAGTTTTACCAGAAATACCAAAAATAATTTTTTTACGAAAACTTCTGGCTTTGCCCTGTTTTCAATTCTTATGTCTTTTAAAAATAGTTCAATTTGATTTAAATAATTGAAAATAAAATTGTGACCTTTAGTTAATGGATTTTTGTACACAATTGTATTTTTAATATTAATGTATTTTACATTCAAAACATCAAATAAATGATTCAGTTTTTCACAAAAGTTTGCTGTTGGTTCAGCAAATTCAGAATATTTAGCACTCGAATAGCACTTGCTAAGCCCATTATCTATTTGGAATAATTTTTCTATAATTTACCAAAAAACAATTCCATCTCTTGTTTTTATGTTACATGATAATAAGATGTTTCTTGCTGTTTTTAATAAATGCAGATGGCCTTTAATAATAATATGAATATAATATGAAATAATAAATGAATAATAGCCTTTTATGATAAAGCTTTATGGTATGGCTTTTGTAATAAAAGTACGGTTTCTCTTCGGTCACATTCATACTATTATACAGTGATCTATTATTTGCCCCTTCGTCAAATATAATTGCAACAATTTTAACATTTATGCCGAAACACTTATTTAAAATATCTTCAATAAAATATTTTAACTCATGTCATTTCATTGATGAGTCTGATATAACATGCCCAACGATGTAGGACCACTTTGATATTAATCCCCTTATCATAAAAGTACAAATCTCCGAATCTAATACATTTTCACGGAAAGTGCCATCATCAACAACTCCACTAACATGATCTTTAATTTTATCATACGTTACAGATTTTCTTATGTGTATTTCGTCAAAAATCAGTATCCCAAGAGAATTAAGGAATCCTTCAATAAAACCAAAATAATCTTTATAATTAAATAAATTTAATAAAACGTCAATTGTCGTACCTGAACCTTTGAATTTTTTTTTCTATGAATTGAATTGTTCACTATATAATCCGGGTAAAGTATTTTTAGAAAAATTTCGTCGCTTTCAATTTCTTTTAAAGATTTAATGGAATAATTTGCAGTTCCACTTTTATTAACTACAAAAGAAGAATTTTCCTTTTCAAAATCATATTGAAAATTATCGTCACAGAGAAGATTAGGTATAGCTATATGGCAACATTTTTTATTTAAAATGTCGCCTTTTTTTAAATGTTTTTCACAATCATGTAATCTCTTTTTCAAATCTAAGTCAAGTTCAAGACCCAACACTTGAAACATTCCTTTTTCATTTCCATGTTTCCCGAACAGTTACAAAATATTTTTATATTATTACCTATTCATATCACTGCATATTAAATTATACTGCTGTACTTACCAGGCATTTGGAAAAATCTTAAATTACAATTTTTTCCTGTGGACTCCCAGTACTTTGCAACACACTTTTTTTCGCAATTTTTCGTTTTTTTTAAATTTACATAGGTAAACTTTTCTCTTTAAAATACTTACTTGGAATGATCAAATTACAAATAATATTTATAAATTAAAAGTTTTTGATATCTCGTCTGTCTCAATGCACCGTTATAAATTTTTGTTTTTATTTCTTCATACGTAAATATACAAAATATATACAAACACGCATAGAAAAGATCATACATACATATTTTCTTTTTAATAATTCCAATTAGGTAGAAAAAATTTAAAGTGTATGAAAATCGAAATCCAATAATTATTATATGTATTTATTATTTAGTATAACTTTTTATATAATTTATAAATTTTGACAAATTATGTATATATTATATATTTATAATAGGTACCTAGTATAAATGTGAGAAATTATTTCAAGTATAGGTTTATCTCTATAATTAAAAATATAGAATAATATGTAAGAATTACAATTTTTTTTACAGAATTTGGATATATTGCGTCGTGTGGATAAATGATTGTCGTATGTTAAAAACTATAGTTTTGAGTAAAACGAAATCAAAGTTTGAAGCCCTGTATCTCGAAATTTTTAGATAACATGATTCATACCCTATAAAGTTTTGGGTAATTTTTTTTTAAATCTTCTAAATTTATAGTATGGTTTAACAAAAACTTCAAAATGAGAATGTCGTTAATATTTCGTAAGAAAAATTTTTTGCACAATGCATACGACAGTTTGTTACTTAATATACAACAAATTAATTCCAAAATGTTAATTATAAATGTCGTATGTTAGTATTGCTTAATAATAAATATTCTCATTTTCAGTGAATAAAATAAGTTATAACATTGATTGTTAAACTCTGTATTTCTGTGTTTTAGTTTTATCTTAAAATATCTACTTTTTATATAATTTATAAATTTTGACAAATTATGTATATAATTATTATATATAGGTACCTAGTATAAATGTGAGAAATTATTTGAAGTATAGGTACACCTCTTTTATAACTACTTGCTGCGTTATTAAAAATAGTTTTTTAAATATTATATTTTATTTCAAAATTTTAGTATCCCAAAGAATAATTAATAACATAAATTATTGATTTCAGTTAAATTATTTAACAAAATTACTTCTTAGTACATATTTAAAAGGTAATACAAAAATAAAAGATATTTGTACTTTATAATATCTTCTAAATGTCTTAATCAATAAAAAAATAAATTTGTTTTGTACTTTGCAATATCTGTATCTATACCAATTTCAAAATTAAAACAAAAATTAATTTTGACAAAACATAAGTTATTTATTCGTATATCAAAAATTATTTATAACATTATTAAATAAAATTCAAGAAATTTCATGAATAATGTTATTTCAAAGTATAACAGATCCCGATCATGGATCAAAAGCATTCATAACGTTGCGATATAAAAGTTAAAAAGACTTTATTTTGTTTTCAAATTGTTTGAATTTATTTAAAATAGTTATTTCCTATTCTTGAAGTACCTACTTCATACTAAATATAGAAATATATCTACCTACTTTTCAGAAATTAGTTGTTTTGGGATATAAGTACACATGAATAATATTTTTATAACTATTTTAAACGAATAAAAAATCTAAATAATATCAAACAATTTAAATATGAAATAAAACTGATTTAAAACGAAACATAAAACTAATTATAATAGAAATGAAAAATACTGTAATTGAACTGTTTGTTTAAAAATATAATACCTGGCGCAAAACTAACTATTTCTTCGACATCGTCAAATATTTCATTTGCCATATTTAAAAGTAAAAAAAACAATTAGTTTAAAATGTTAAACAAAATAAATAATACAAGAATTTTTTTTTGGTAAAACTGGCAGCGGCGATTCATCCATTATGCTTGTCATTTACACAAAAACAAATACTAATTTACTTTTTTAAAAATTTATTATCGCTTGCATGTAATTTGCTATTAACATACGATAAATTAATATTAATATTTGAATATTTGTGTGTGGTATGTTAAGCAATACAACAATTTCTTATTATAATCTTGTATTAATGTTGTATGTTAAAAATACGACAATTTATTACTGGAAAGAGCAATTACATAGAAATGATGTCGTATGTTGTATTTTTTAGCAACATACTACAAATTAATATTAAACAAGTAAATGTAACAGTAAGTCGATGCAACCGACTTATTAATACCCTACACCTGAATAATTCGAATAAAATTAAAAATCCATAAGTTTTTTTGGCAGCTGCTTGACCTTTTTCCCTTTTCTGTCTTATTCAACTCGAATTTCAGGAACGTAAAAGAGGCATCCTCTTGGTATATGCTTGACACCTTAGTAAAAAATTTTAAGTTTCTATCTTTATTAATTTCGAAGATTGTTAGTCCTTGGGAGGTGTGTGTCAGGTACCCGAATTGCCACTCCAATTCATCGAATCCATCTCAGGAAAATAAAGAAAACATGCCAGAACACCATTGTACTAAATTTAAAGGTTCTACTTTTGTTGGTTTTGGAGATATGCTCGTTCCTCTTGTGCTCGTCCGGAAGTATCCAAAACTCGAACCCATGGTTCAAATTCTTTCAAATGTCAGTTTCCAATTTTACAGAAAAGAAAACATAACAGAACACCTTTGTACTAAAAATAAAAGTTCTATCTTTGTCGGTTGTGGAGATATATTCGTTTGCTCTGGGGCTCATCCGGAAGCTTCCAAGATTTGAACCAATGGACCAAATCCTCACAAATTTCAGAAACATAAATCAAACATGAAGGAACATTATTCTGCCTAATTTAAAGGTTCTATCTTTGTTGCTTTTGGAGATAATATCATTTGCTCTGAGGCTCGTTCGGAAGCTTCCAATATACGAATCAATGGTTCAAATTTTTTCAAATGTCAGTTTCCAATTTTATAGAAAAGAAAACATAACAGCACACTCTTGTACTAAAAATAAAGGTTCTTTCTTTGTTGGTTGTGGAGATATACTCGTTTGCTCTGGGGCTGGTTCGGAAGCTTCCAAGATCCGAACCCATGAACCAAATCCTTTCAAATTTCAGAGACTTAAATAAAACAAGAAAGAACACCACTATGCCAAATTTAAAGGTTATATCTTAGTTGGTTTTGGAGATAATCTCATTTGCTCTGGTGCTCGTTCGGAAGCTTCCAAAATCCAAACCCATTAACCGAATCCTCTTAAATTTCAGAGACATAAATCGATCGGGAAGGAACATCATTGTACAAAATTTAAAGGTTCTATCTTTGTTGATTTTGGAGATAATCTCGTTTGCTCTGGGGTTCGTTCAGAAGCTTCCAAATTCCGAAACCATGGACCAAATCCTTTCAAATTTTAGAAACTTAAATAAAACGTAAAAGGACACCACTCTGTCAAATTTGAAGGTTATATCTTTATTGGTTTTGGAGATAATCTCATTTGCTCTGGTGCTCGTTCGGAAGCTTCCAAAATCCAAACCCATGGAACAAATCCTATTAAATTTCAGAGACATAAATCGAATGGGAAGGAACATCATTGTACAAAATTTAAAGGTTTTATCTTTCTTGGTTTTGGAGATAATCTCGTTTGCTTTCGAATCATTCGGAAGCTTCCATAATCCGAACCCATTGACCGATTTTGTCCAAATTCGAACTTAGCCTTCCTTTCATGATTAGTAACCTACAATATAAATTTCATCAAGATAGCTTCATTAGTTTTTGAGTTATCTTGCGAACGGACGGACGGACGGACATCGTTAAATCGACTAAGGAGGTGATCCTGATTCAGAATATATATACATGTCCATATCTAACTCGCTTCCTTTTGGTGGTTACAAACACCATACGAAAGTTAATATACCCTATATTTTAGGTGTAGGGTATAAAAAACTGTTATAAACTAACTAAATACGACAATTTAATATTGAATATCTAGCTAAAGGTAGAATATACAAAAACGATATGTTTTTGAAAGAGATAAAGCTAAAAAAATATCCATCAAACATTTGAAAATATCCAAGAAAGTAACATAAATATCCACGAAAGTATGTTCTCTGAATATATTTTGCTATAAATATCGTGTATATTTTTAATATATGTATGTGTATGCAAAAATTGTATATCTTACAAAAAAATTTTCTACTACCATGGCATTTAAATTTTGAAGTGTCAAAAAAATAAACAAAACATTTTAAAAGAAACATATGTTCAAATTAATTTTTCTCTTTTAGTGACAAACTATATTAAAATTACTATATTATATGTAGATATAAAAATATTAGTAATATCCTTGAATTTTTTCAACCGTAAGTTTGTGGAACATCTTTATTAGATTTATTGTGTAAAAAATTGTTTTTTATTTATGCTTTTTGTCCACAAATAATTTTATTAATATTTTATTTTTATAATTATTAAAATATTATATTTATTTATTATAAAGCCTATATATATTTCGGCATTACTGCCATCATCAGGACGAATACAATTTAATACTAAACATGAATAATTTTCCTATTTTTTAATATTACATTTATACCTACTAATTAATTAGAAATCTAAACAACAAATATTTAACATAAGTGAATTTCACAATTCTAATTGTTCGTTCAAAATTGATTTAGTTTGTTTTATAGCTTTTTTAATTTCTAAAGATTCCAATAAATCCAACTTTTTACCTTTTTTTATCAATATGTAAGATTTTAAGGTTAGGTTAGGTTTTTTTTTTATTAAGTGATTGGCAAAATTGGACTTGGAATCGACTTTATTAAGTTCTCTAATGTGTTCCGAATAACGAATCGCGAAATTTCTACCTGTTTGTCCTATATAGATACTGTCACATATATCACATTTAATTTCGTATACACCTGAATTTTTTAATTTATTTAATTTTTTTTTATTATTTATTACAATTTTCCCTTTATTTTTTACAAGGGACGGTGAAAAACATCAAAAGTCACTCAAAGGAACTGCACGAGGTTCCTCTGAGTAGTGTTGGACTCTAACCACCCTGCGTAAAGTAGCTACTACTACACCCAACGTGACATTTCAGGGTGAAGTTTTGCAGCACTCAACAGATTTAAACATTCTGGGTATCGAGTTAAATCAGAAGTTGACTTGGTCAAATCATATTTTTGGTATGGCTAAAGATGCTGCTAAATGTCCAGGTTTCTTGTACCGCTGTAAAGCTTACTTTTCTCCTTCCGATCTTCTCAACATCTATAAAATGTACATTAGGCCGAAAATGTTGTATAACGCACATATTTGGGCTGGAGCATCCCAAACAGCGTTGGGTTATCTCAACAAAGTGCAAAACAGAGCTATTCGCTTTATTGGCGACCACAGTGTTACCTCAACACTCACTCCACTTTTCTATAGCCATACTGTTGTGTCATTGACCCTCTTTTATAGATACTTTGTAGGGATGAACACCTGTTCTAATGAAATAAAACAACTGATGCTTCCACTCAAAGTTTCCCAACGTGAAACGAGTAGTGCAACAGATGCCCACTCATACACTGTCAAACTGGCAAGATGTATACAGCAATACAGCATTCGGAAATTGGTTTGTCATGCGCACGTCGCGTTTATGGAGCCTTATGCCCGCACATGTGTTCCCAAAAGTTGGTTATTCATTTGTGTACCATATATCGAAATTCAAGAAGAACACTAACATCTATCATCAAAATAACTATCCAAATTTTCCCCTTCATCCTCCATAATTCTAATTATCCTATATCCAATTTTCCAAGTAATCCTTCCCTCATCCTTTTTCACAAAACCAAGCTGTAGAATATATTATTATGTATTACAGGACCCACCCTATAGTTTGGTTTTAAAGGGGGTGATTTTGGTTGGTTAGAACCTAACCCTACGCAGAGGAACCTCGTGCAGTTCCTTTGAGTGACTTTTGATGTTTCCAACGGCCCTCGTAAAAAAAAAAAGTAAAATTATAATAAATAATAAAGAAAAATTAGATAAATTAAAAAATGCAGGTGTATACGAAATTAAATGTGATACCTGTGACAGTATCTATATACGACAAACAGGTAGAAACTTCGCGATTCGTTATTCGAAACTTATGCTAATTCTAAAAGTTCTTTCTTGTCTCAAAATTGCAGGTTCATATCTCAAAGCGTGCCGGAGTTATGAAAGAGAAATATCATGCAAAATTTGATTTTTACATAACGGTATATTTAAATAGTTAATTTAAATAGTCAATTTTGATAATGCTTTATAGAGATAATAAAATTTGCGGTCTTCGTGTGTTCTTAGTTTGTAAAACTACTACGCAGAGTCTGAGATATATACATCTGAAAATAAGACTTTTTTGAAATTTTGGGGGGCTGTAATTTTGGAACCCTATACAATTAAAAGAAACCTTTAACACACGTAAAAATATATTACTTTAGCTTTAATTTTTTTTTCTTAACGATGAAAAATGTGTGCAGGTGTCTAAGTTACAGGTGTTTAAAAACAGCAAATTTTGAGCCCTAATAGCTTATAAACAGGGGGTGGTACAAAAAAATTATATGAGAAATTTTATACTAATTCTAAAAGCTATTTCTTGCCTCAAAATTTCAAGCCTCTATCTAAAAGCGTTCCGGAGTTATGAAAGTAGAAAATCATGAAAAATTTGATTTTCACATAAGGGTTAATTTAAATACTAAATTTAAAAAATATATATAATTTTGATAATTTATAAAGGTAAAGAAAATTGCTGTCAAATGGCGTTTTCAGATTCAAAATATGTTGAGCGGAATATAAAATATACGCGTTTAAAAATAGGGCTTTTTCAAAGTTTGAGGGGCTGTAGTTCCTAGAAGTATGGGGCTACATGAAAAAGTTGTTCCACAAAATTAATTTTTTTATGAGATCTACCCATGGTTAAAATCTAATAAAGATGTTCCACAAATTTACGGTTGAAAAAATACAAGGATCTAAAACTGCTTGTATAGCAAAATTAACCATAAAATACAAAAAATACATGGATAAATCGAAGAAAGTCAACAATCAGATTTGTTTTACCTCACAATGTAAAAAACGTAATATTTTTTCTAATTACATAACGATAAAAACTAAGGACAATTTAAATCATCATGTACTAAAAATTATTACTAAAGCAAAAGAAAAATGGCTACCGGGAAGAATAAGGAAATTATACTCTACAAGAGATGACCTACGACTTCATTTAAAGGTAATTCATAGTGAACTGACATATAGATTACATGCCATAGAGTTTGATAACTTACAAGAAAAAATCTTCGAACAAAGCAGGAGAGAAAGCAATCAAGCAGAAAAAGCTTTTCTCTCTAACAAAAGAAAAAACGAGTAAGTAAATTGCTGGAATAAGGTTAAATAAAAATCTAGGAAATTTGAGGTTCGCGTTTCTTTTTTATTCCAGCAATTTACTTTTATATTATAACAGTCCAAAATGCTTGCACTAGCAACTCACTTTGATATTATAACAGTCCAAAAAGCTAAAGAGTTACAATCAATTTTATTTTCTACTTTTTAGGGGGCGAATTCGGCTTTGTTAAAAACACATACTTGATAGAAACACATACTTAATTTAAATTTAAAAAATATGGGATATTTTTTATTCACACATACATTATTTATTGTTTCTGATGTAAATTACGTTTTACAATTTTATAATAAATGTTTAAGTAAATTAAGAGATGTTAAATCGATTCCATTACAGCAAGAGTAAACATTTTTTATTCCAGTATATAATTCATAAATAATGAAAGTACCTCGAAGGGTAAAATATGTACCAAAATACTGTGATTATAAATATTACAATCCAATTTTAGTTGAAGCAACATTTCTAACACGTATGAAAATGATATATTATGTATATTGTACATAAATGTATTTTACTGTATATTTCTATAGTATAGCATTAGTAGTATATCAAACATCTAACCTTGAACACCTACCTAGTACCAAAAATAATATAAACTATAAAGATGTCGCATGTAGAACCAAAAAATGTATCATGAAATGTACGTACTAGTACGTACCACAACATGTTGCAAAAAATTTAGTATAGTAAATATGATGCTAAATGTTTATAAACTTTATATAAGATCATCTAGAATGCACACAACTATATTTTGTAATTGTATGAAGAGACTTTTTGTTTTTGTTTTTTACATAAAAAAATTTTATTTTCAATGTAAAAAGCAAAAACAAAAAATCTCTTCATATATTGTAATTTGAACGAACTATATAAATACTATAAATTAGTTACAATTGAATTTTAACACTAGCATTCTTGCATGTATAAGTATATAAGTATATGTGCATAAGTTCATGTATTTTATATTAAGCTACTTAGAATTTTAATATGTATTTTTTCTATGTGCAATGATCAACTATTGAATATTGAGATTTTCCATGTAGATCTTGTCAAATAATAATTAATGTCAATACAATTATATGCAAACATTTTCTGTGTATGTAGGTGAAAATTTTCTGTGTATATGCTTTTTCTATGTCAAGATCATTTCCAAGCTGAAGATATAAGAAAAAAAAGTACCTAAAAAGACACTCCATTTTTTCTTTATTTTTGAACATGATTGCAGAAGAAGAAAGCGATGTACTAACTTTAAACGAAATAGGTAAGTTAGAATCTCCTTATAAAATTCGGTTCCAATCTTCCAGCCCTATGGGTGTTTGCTCCTCTTGTTTGAAAAATTTACAAAACTGTGAAAAATACCGTTCAAAATGCAACAGATATGAAAAAAAATATAATAGTTTAATTTTAAAGTTACGTAAGGCCAAACAAGAAATAAATAAATTACAAAGGCAAGTTAGAAAATTGAAAATTATTTCTCCGAAGATTAAAAGAAATCAAGTTTCAAATATGATAGACAACTTAGAAATTAATAAAAATTCCAAAACTTTTGCAAAAATGTTCGAATGCAATGGAGTGAAGAAGAAAAAACTATTGCACAAAATATTTTTTATAGATCCCAATCTGGTTATAACTTTTTAAGGGAGGGACTATTATTAAATTTACCCCATAAAGCGTCTTTGTATAGATGGTCACCGGTAAAAAACTTACAGCCAGGTATAGAAAATACCGCTTTACAATTTCTTAAAAATAAAGTAAACGAAATGAATATTAATTGCCGGGAAGCAGTTTTAGTCTTCGTTGAAATCGCTATACGAAGAGAATTGCATTCTAATGAAGTTTTAGATTTAATTGATGGTGTTGAAGATTTAGGTTTCCAACGAAATGGGGTCATTGAAAAGCAAGTTTGTGTTTTTATGGTAAGGGGTTTAATAGAAAATTGGAAATTTATGTTGAACTATTTTGTAACAGAAACTAATATAAAAGGTGCAGCGTTAAATTTATTAATACACGAAAATTTAGAACTGTGTTGCAAATTAGAACTAAATATAAGAGCTATAGTGTGTGACCAAGGCTTCAATAATAGAAATTGTTTTTCACAACTTGGAGTGACGATAGATAACCCATATTTCATATTTCGCGGAATAAATGTATATTGCTTATTTGATTTTCCTCACCTTATTAAAAGTTTACGTAACGTTTTTATAAAATCAGATATAATTACACCGGATGGTATAGTAAGTTTTGATGTTATACGAGAATTGTGGGAACTTGAAAAACTTTCTGTAACAAAAATGTGCCCCAAACTGACAGAAAAACATATCTACCCTAATGACTTTGATAAGATGCGTGTTAAATACGCAACACAGACTTTTAGTAAATCAGTTTCTGCTGGTTTAAAAACATTAACGGAAATGAAAAAATTAAAAAAAAATTCTTTCGAAATAGCTCAAGCGACATCAAGCTTTATTAAAAAGATAGATACAATATTTAACTGTATGAATAGCGGATCACTTTATGACAAGAATATTTATAGACAGGCTCTAAAAAATGATAATAATGTATTCAATTACATAAAAGAATTCTTGACTTATTTCAAAAAAATTTCGTTGAAAAAGAAAACTAGGGTTTATGGTTTGAAAGGAATTCAGCAAACCTTAAATGGAACTATTCAACTCAGTAAAAATTTATTTAGTAGTAATCCTGACGTAAACTTTTTACTTACAAAACGTTTAAATCAAGATTTGATTGAAAATTTATTTTCACAAGTTCGAGCAAAAGGTGGCAATAATAGGAAACCATCTTTATACGAGATTAATTTTTTATTAGCAAAAATAATATCTTCAAATTTATTTCAATTTAGTAAAACGAGTAACTGCGAAGAAGATAATGAACCCATGCTTGAAATAAATATACAAGAAGAATATACTTATGAAAAAGTAACAAATTTAGAATACGCAGATTCAGATATTGATATTCAAAACATGTTACGAGAAATAGATTCCAACCATTATCAAATTTTTGAAGAAGAAGTTATAAGTAATTTGAATATTGCCACTGAATTACCCTCAATGAGATATTTTATTGGCTATGTAATTTTTAAAGTTCTCTCAAAAATAAATTGTATTAAATGTTCCGACGTAATGAGAAAGAAAGATGAAGTTCTTACTTGTCCCTCGGAACTTCTAATTTTTGGCAAAAATTATTCTGAGAATTCAGATTTTGGAAATTTGTTTGCTCCGTCTGACTTAATTTTTAAAATTTGCAAATTACATATTTTAATTTTTGATCACTTCTTTAAGACCAAAAAGGAAATGAGATTTATTAAAAACATAATAATTTAACATTGTATCCTGGCCACAGAAAAAGAAAATGAAACATGGTTTAAAAAAGAGGGGGCCTGTTACATAAAATTAAAATTCTTGGTTTTTTAATTCTAATCTTACTCAGAAAACACTATAGTTGGGCAATACCAAAAGCTGCAAGAACCAAACATCCTAGGTTGGAAGTTTTGATAAGCTAAAAATGGCAATTTTTATTTATTATTTATCCGTATTAAAATACATTGTTTTTACTCTAATTTTTCCGTTACTAAAAATACTATTATTTATTAATCTTTCTTTTCATCATATATCTATTAACGAGCAAAATGGTTGTAGTGCCTATGTATGTCAGAAGTCAGTTTTAATAATCATATTTTAATTTCAAGCTTCTTTTTAGTAAATTTTAATTATTGTAGTATTTAATATTTTTTTATATAGTCTGAATTGTTTATGTTACTATTATGTTTTTCTACAATTTATTTCTATTTTTTGGTTTAATATGTGTTATTTGTTTTGTTTTGTTTTATATTATTTGAATTATTAACTTCTTAACTTTTTCTTTGTAACAGTAAATTTGATTATTTTAGTTACTTATGTACCTACAAGAATAGGTACTTAAATGAATTCTTGATTTGAATGAATTTTATTTTGTTATTTCAGTAATAAAAAGAGGGGTTTTTTATGCAAATTGGAAAATTCGTTTTTGTAAATTTAAAACAAATCTTAAGGTTTTCCACTTGGCTTTTTCCCTTCTAAAATCAACATTAGTCTTTTATTTCTTAACAAACAATAAATAAATAATATTATATTATAGTTCTTTTCTTAATAGATCTAAATTTTCTTCAAAAATATAACAATTTTTAAAAAACCAATTGAATTTTATACCATCTGTCCAAAAACGCAATTTTAATTTAACATACTAAATATTTATTTACATATATACATATGTACATACCTACGTACATACATACTCTATCAAATTTCATTAAAATCTTTAAAAAACGAGGAAGAATACAATTGCCTTTGTCAACTCTTAGATACCCGTACGAACCGTTAGTATGTTCACAGCCTGTCACTCTGCTTAGAATATTATTTTTTTAATATTTTAGTATTTTAAAATAATTTGGGTGAATTTTATAATTTCTAGAACTATGGGTTGAACATACATATATTCAAACTATATGTTTATACATTCTTCAAAAGCAGATTTTAACCTTCCACATAACGATTATCAATCCAAAACTTTTTCAAATATTCTATAGTACCATTTAATACTAAACGGTAAATGTATATTAAATTTACTGAGTACAAAATAGTAAATATAATTTTAAATATTATATTATATTAATGCGTACATAGTATATTTATATTGTTATAAGTATATCGTCATACATTGCAATATTTCTTTAAAAATATTTCCATTCATAGAATAATTTCTTATAAGTACAATAAAACACATATATGTATGTATGTAAATACGGCGCTATATAATATACATTTATACTCTTATCAGTGACATATACGATATGTAAATCAACTTGTTATTAGATAAGTATGTATGTATATCAATATCATATAAATAAAAATTCTTCAAGCAACCGTTATGTTGTTTATTTATTTACATTTTCTTGTACTACGCATTATACCTCAACAATTTCAAATTATAGAGTAAAACAAAATGCAAAAAATTCGTTAAAGAAATTTGTTAGAAAATTTGAAAAAATCAAGTAATACTTTCGTCAATTATAAAGTAACCCTATATTATTAAAGAAAGTTGTTAACAGAAATAAGAGTATAATTTTGAAGCTTTAATTTTTGTGTATTACTTCAAAAAATTTTAACAGGTGTTCAAGTTACAGGTGTTTAAAAATGGGAAATTTTCAGTTTTTGACCCCTTACAGCTCCTAAACGGGGGGTGATACAAAAAAAATTTTTGAAAAAACTCATACTTATTTTTAAAGGTCTAACTTCTGTCAAAATTTCAAGTTTCCAACTTAAACCGTTTAGAAGATAGAAGGGTTAAAGGATTTTGCAAAATTTTTGTTTCGCATAACGGTAAATTAAGACACCGTATGCCACAACTATATTTTTATTATATACATACTTTTAAAGCTAATAAAAGCAGTAATCGTTTGCCGTTTTCAAAATGAAGATATACCTGATACAACTTGTGCTATAACAATTTAAATATAGAGCTTTTTTGAACCTTTGGGGAGCTGTTGCTCCGTAACGGGTGGGACTACAAAAAAAAGTTATTAAAAATAAAATTAATATTTTTATGACATCTATCAGCAGTTAAAATTTCATAGCTCCATTTCAAAAAAAATGTGGGGATCTAAAAGTTAGGTGTTCGAGAGGTACCAAGAGAAACTCAACCAAAAAAATGGGGAACCTACAAATTGCTCCTAGAATATTTTGTGTAAATTTCAAGATTCTAGCTTTCTTAGTTTTTGAGTTAGCGTGCTGACGGACGGACATGGCTCAATCGATTTAGCATTTTTTTCTGATCCGATCCATACCTTTGAAAGTATATCTAGCTCGCTTATTTCGAGGTGTTATAAATGGAGGAGTAATTTTATTATACCCGTACGATAGCAACGGGTAATTTTGAATAAGAATATCATTCAAAAATTTACAAAAGAAAAATTTAAATTTTTAAATGTATGTATGTGTGTTCATCATTCAAATCTATACTGAAACAAGATCAGAAACATTTGAAATATGTAAATTAACATAGTTTTTATTTTGATTTTTATTGCAGCATTGTTTCTAGTAAAACAAAGTGCATACCTAGTAAAAATGATATTGAAATTAAAATACATTAAATGTTGATACTTTACTATATAAACGTAGGAACATGTTACTATAAATCAAAGATTATCGCAACATCCTTTATTTTTATCTTCTATATGCGACATCTTTATGTTTATACTAGCATAGTCCCCAGCGTTGCCCGGAGTATTTGATCGACCTTATGAAATAAAACTTATTAACTTTTGCTTTTGAGTTAATATAATTTAATTAATATAGTTCACGTATATTTATAATATTTTCAGATACTGGTAGTTAATATTCAATTTTTTATTACATTTAGTTAAATTGAATAAACAGAGCGAAGATTTAGAGATAATTTGTCGACAAAAAATCTTTAAAGGAATCAATAATCTATTGAGTACACAATTACGGCGAAGTGAGTTTTTACAATATATACGTTAATACCTAAACATAAAATTGCATTTCAATTATAAAAGACCATAATGTAATAATTTTTTTTCATAAGTAATGTCACTTCATGTTTTTGTGAATTATCCGTCAATCCTTCTGTTTACAAAACTTATATACTGTTTAATAAAGAGCAATGAAATATTAACTATGCATAGGTCTCTTAAAAGAGTAATGTTTTAGAATAACATTTTTATGTACCCTCACCGTTGGAGATCCTACAGCACCGACAACTCTTCACATTTTGAAAAAACTTCTTTTTAAATGCGTACATTTCAGGTTCTGTTTAACATAGTTTCAATATAAAAAATACATGATTGTTTTTTACCTTTATAAATCAACCAGAATTTTTTTACGTTTAGTTTTTCTAATTATGTTTTCAAATTGATTGGCTAAAAATATGTGTAAAAATTGTATATGGATAAGAATATAAGGTTTTCTGTTCTTTAAATATGTATGACTCATTTTTGATTAAATGCTGTACAGAAATGCGAATATGTTTTCTAATTTAATTGATTAAGTTTATAGTATTTTTAAATATTCGGATATTATACATACTATATGTACATATTTCAATGATATTTTATGAGAAATATGTTATACACATGCATCTTATATAGGTAGACCACATGTAAAGACCACATGTAAGTAATGCATTTCTGAATGATGACATGATGATTGTCTAATGCAGGAGATTGTTCTGTTTTTTAACAACGGCCGAAAATGTTATGTTGTTAAGACTTAAACACAGTATTCTTAAGATGCTTAATAAGGTTACTTTAATTACTGTTCTATATTAGAAATTTGCATTGAAAGGTTTTTATGGAATATTAGAAACAATATGGATAAAAGTAAAGAGTGTTGGAAATATCTTTTTAATAATAATAACAATACACAAAATTATGCAAAATATTATTAATAAGTGCTCGTGCGGAAATGGGTTAATAAACGTTAACAAAAATTTTGTCACAGGCTCCATTTAGAACCATAAATTCATCCTGCCAAATTAGACAGAAATTAGAAACAAAATTTTTTTTTGACAGTCCATCGTGTCGAAATGTGTTAATGTATCACAACAAAATTTATTGAATGAGTTTGTGAGCCAAAGTGCAATACTTGTGCAAATTTTAAATTTGTCAAATCGTTTAAGCACAACAACAAAAAATAAGAATTTCATGGCCTGAAGCCTGATGGGTCAATGTATCGTACCCAAATCAACTCAGAAAGCTTTTGTTATAAAGACCTACACTTTTGTAAATTTTCAACTCAATTGGTAAAACCGTTTAAGTGCGACAACAGAGAAATTAAAAAATTTTATTGAGCCCTGATGCCGAAACGGGTTAATGGATCGTAACCAAATTAACTCAGTGAGCTCCTGTGGTAAAGAGTTACAGTTTCATAAATTTTTAACTCAATTGGTCAAACAGTTTAAGTGCGACAACTAAGTAAATTACAAAACTTCACTGACTCCTGGTGCCGAAACGGGTTAATGGATCGTAACCAAATCAACTCAGTGAGCTCCTGTGGTAATGAGCTACACTATTGTAAATTTGCAACTCAACTGGTCAAACCGGTTAAGCAGGACAACAGAAAAATTTAATGAACTTCGTTCGGCTCTCCTGCCAAAACGGGTTAACGGAACTTTATAAAAATTTGTCACAGGCTCTTTTTCTAACCATAAAACAACCGTCCAAAATTGGACATAAATCGGAAAAAAAAATTTTTTTGGAAGCCCGCCGGGCCGAATTCGGGTAACATATTGTATCCAAATTTTCAACTCAATCGATCAAACCGTTTAGGCAGCAAAACGAAAAAACGAAAAAGCTTTAAATGGCTCTCGGGCCTTAATAGGTCAATGAACCAAAACACGATATAGCCTATAACACTTTCCGGGGTCGTAGAAATGTTGCTGCAAAATTTGGTGGCAATCGGACTGGTGGTTTTTACGTGAAAAAGGCACAAACAAACAAACAAACAGAATTTCTGCTTTATATATATACTAGCAGAGTACCCGGCGTTGTCCGGAGTATTTTATTGGCTTTATGAAATTCTGCGTTTTGTTTCTGCGTTAATATAATTTAATTAATATAGTTAACTTATTACTATGCATTTACAGATGCTGGTAGTTTATATTCTATTTTTTATTAGATTTAGTTAAATTGAATAAACAGAGCCAAGAATTAGAGACAATTCTTCTACAAAAAATTTTTAAAGGAATCATTAATCTATTAAGTACACAATTGCGGCGAAGTGAATTTCCACAATATATTCTTTAATACCGAGACATAAAATCGCATTTCAATTATGACCATAATGTAGTATATTTTTTTTCGTAAGTAATGTCACTTCATGTTTTTGTGAATTATCCTTTTAAGCACATTTTGAAAAATTTGTTATTAAGTCCGCTCTGTCCCTCCGTCTGTTAAAACTTATATACTGTTTAATAAAGAGCAATGAAATATTAACTATGAATTGGTTTCTTAAAAGAGTAATGTTGTAGAACAACTTTTTTATGTACCCTCACCGTTGGAGATTCTACAGCACCGACAGCTCTTCAAATTTTGAAAAAACTTCTTTTTAAATGCGTACATTTCAGGTTCTGTTTAACATATTTTCAATATAAAAAATACATGATTGTTTTTTAGCTTTATAAATCAACCAGAATTTTTTTACCTTTAGTTTTTCTAATTATGTTTCCTAATTGATTGGCTAAAAATATGTGTAAAAATAGTATATGGATAAGAATGTAAGGTTTTCCGTTCTTTAAATATGTATGTACTCATTTTTGATTAAATCATGTACAGAAATGTGAATATGTTTTCTAATTTAATTGATTAAGTTTTTAGTATTTTTAAATATGCGGTTATTATACATACTATATGTACATATTTCAATTATATTTTATGGGAAACATGTTATACACATGCATCTTATATAGGTAGACCACATGTAAAGACCGCATGTAAGTAATGCATTTCTGAATGATGACATGATGATTGTCTAATGTAAGAGATTGTTTCTGTTTTGTAACAACGGCCGAAATTGTTATGTTGTTAAGAATTAAACACTGTATTCTTAAGATACTTAATAAGGTTACTTTAATCACTGTTCTATATTAGAAATTTGCATTGAAAAGTTTTTATAGAATATTAGAAACAGTATAGATAAAAGTAAAGAGTGCTGGAAATATCTTTTTAATAATAATAACAATACACAAAATTAGGCAAAATATTATTAATAAGTGCTCGTGCGGAAATGGGTTAATAAACGTTAACAAACATTTTGTCACAGGCTCTATTTAGAACCATAAATTCAGCCTGCCAAATTAGACAGAAATTAGAAACAAATTTTTTTTTTGATAGTCAATCGTCTCGAAATATGTTAATGTATCACAACAAAATTTATTGAATGAGTTTGTGAGCCAAAATGCAATACTTGTGCAAATTTTCAATTGGTCAAATCGTTTAAGCACAACAACAAAAAATGAGAATTTCATGGCCTGAAGCCTGATGGGTTAATGTATCGTAACCAAATCAACTCAGAAAGCTTTTGTTATAAAGACCTACCCTTTTGTAAATTTTCAACTCAATTGGTAAAACCGTTCAAGTGCGACAACAAAGAAATTAAAAAATTTTATTGAGCCCTGGTGCCGAAACGGGTTAATGGATCGTAACCAAATCAACTAAGTAAGCTCCTGTTGTAAAGAGCTAGACTTTGATAAATTTTTAGCTCAATTGGTCAAACCGTTTAAGTGCCACAACTTATTAAATTACAAAACTTCACTGACCCCTAGTTAAGAAACGGGTTAATGGATCGTAACCAAATCAACTCAATGAGCTCCTGTGGTAAAGAGCTACACTTTTGTAAATTTTCAATTCAATTGGCAAAACCGTTTAAGCGCGACAACAAAGAAATTGAAAAATTTCATTGAGTCCTGGTTCCGAAACGGGTTAATGGATCGTAACCAAATCAACTCAGTAAGCTCCAGTTGTAAAGAGCTACACTTTGATAAATTTTTAACTCAATTGGTCAAACAGTTTAAGTGCGACAACTGAGTAAATTACAAAACTTCACTGACCCTGGGTGCCGAAACGGGTTAATGGATCGTAACCAAATCAACTCAGTGAGCTCCTTTGGTAAAGAGCTACACTATTGTAGATTTTCAACTAAATTGATCAAACCGTTTAAGCAGGACAACAGAAAAATTTAATGAACTTCGTTAGGCTCACCTGCCCAAACGGGTTAACGGAACTTCATAAAAATTTGTCACAGGCTTTATTTCGAACCATAAAACCATCACACAAAATAGGACATAAATCGGAAACAAAAATTTTTTTGGATGCCCGCCGGGTCGAATCTGGGTAACATATTGTTTCCAAATTTCTTCGGCACCCGTCGAAAGGTGAAGAGAAGATTTGTACAAATGTTCAACTCAATCGATCAAAGCGTTTAGGCAGGACAACGAAAAAAAGAAACGGCTTTAAATGGGTCCCGGGCCGCAATGGGTTAATGAACCGAAACGCGATATAGCCTATAACACTTTCCGGTGTCGTAGGAACGTGCATAAATTTGGTTGCAATCGGACTGGTGGTTTTTACGTGAAAAGGGCACAAACAAACAAACAAACAGAATTTCTTCCTTATTTATGAGGCTAGCAGAGTACCCGGCGTTGTCCGGAGTATTTTATTGGCTTTATGAAATAAAAATTATTAACTTTTGTTTCTGCGTTAATATAATTTAATTAATATAGTTAACTTATTATCATGCATTTACAGATGCTGGTAGTTTATATTATATTTTTTATTAGATTTAGTTAAATTGAATTAACAGAGTCAAGAATTAGAGACGATTCTTCTGCAAAAAATTTTTAAAGGAATCAATAATCTATTGAGTACACAATTACGGCGAAGTGAATCTCCACAATATATTCGTTAATACCGAAACATAAAATTGCATTTCAATTATAAAAGACCATAATGTAATACATTTGTTTTCGTAAATAATGTCACTTCATGCTTTTGTGAATTATCCTTTTAAGCACATTTTGAAAAATTTGCTATTAGGTTCGCTCTGTCTGTTTACAAAACTTATATATTCGTTAATATTCGTTAATACCGAAACATAAAATCGTATTTAAATTATAAAAGACCATAATGTAATCAATTTTTTTTGTAAGTAATGTCACTTCATGTTTTGGTAAATTATCCTTTTAAGCTAATTTTGAAAAATTTGTTATTAAGTTCGCTCTGTCCCTCCGTCTGTTAAAACTTATATACTGTTTAATAAAGAGCAATGAAATATTAACTATGCGTAGGTGTCTTAAAAGAGTAATGTTGTAGAACAACTTTTTTATGTACCCTCACCGTTGGAGATCCTACAGCACCGACAGCTCTTCACATTTTGAAAAAACTTCTTTTTCAAAATGCGTACATTTCAGGTTCTGTTTAACATATTTTCAATATAAAAAATACATGATTGTTTTTTAGCTTTATAAATCAACCAGAATTTTTTTACCTTTAGTTTTTCTAATTATGTTTCCTAATTGATTGGCTAAAAATATGTGTAAAAATAGTATATGGATAAGAATGTAAGGTTTTCCGTTCTTTAAATATGTATGTATTCATTTTTGATTAAATGATGTACAGAAATGTGAATATGTTTTCTAATTTAATTGATAAAGTTTATAGTATTTTTAAATATACGGATATTATACATATTATATGTACATATTTGAATGATATTTTATGGGAAACATGTTGTACACATGCATCTTATATAGGTAGACCACATGTAAAGACCACATGTAAGTAATGCATTTCTGAATGATGACATGATGATAGTCTAATGTAGGAGATTGTTTCTGTTTTTGAACAACGGCCAAAAACGTTATCTTGTTAAGACTTAAACACTGTATTCTTAAGATACTTAATAAGGTTACTTTAATTACTGTTCTATATAAGAAATTTGCATTGAAACGTGTTTATGGAATATTAGAAACAGTATAGATAAAAGTAAAGAGTGTTGGAAATATCTTTTTAATAATAATAACAATAGACAAAATTATGCAAAATATTATTAATAAGTGCTCGTGCGGAAATGGGTTAACAAGCGTTAACAAAAATTTTGCCATAGGCATAATTTAGAACCATAAATTCATCCTGCCAAATTAGACAGAAATTAGAAAGAAAATTTTTTTTTTGACAACAAAATTTATTGAATGAGTTTGTCTGCCAAAGTGCAATATTTGTTCAAATTTTCAATTGGTCAAATCGTTTAAGCAGAACAAGAAAAAATGAGAATTTCATGGACTGAAGCCTGATGGGTTAACGTATCGTAACCAAATGATCTCAGAAAGCTTTTGTTATAAAGACCTACACTTTTGTAAATTTTCAACTCAATTGGTAAAACCGTTCAAGTGCGACAGCGAAGAAATTAAAAAATGTTCTTGAGCCCTGGTGCCGAAACGGGTTAATGGATCGTAACCAAATCACCTCAGTGTGCTCCTGTGGTAAAGAGCTACACTTTTGTAAATTTTCAATTCAATTGGCAAAACCGTTCAAGCGCGACAACAAAGAAATTAAAAAATTTCATTGAGTCCTGGTGCCGAAACGGGTTAATGGATCGTAACCAAATCACCTCAGTGAGCTCCTGTGGTAAAGAGCTACACTTTTGTAAATTTTCAATTCAATTGGCACAACCGTTTAAGCGCGACAATAAAGAAATTGAAAAATTTCATTGAGTCCTGATGCCGAAACGGGGTAGGCGATCGTAACCAAATCAACTCAGTGAGCTCCTGTGGTAAAGAGTTACAGTTTTATAAATTTTTAACTCAACTGGTCAAACAGTTTAAGTGCAACAACTAAGTAAATTACAAAACTTCACTGGCTCCTGGTGCCGAAACATGTTAATGGATCGTAACCAAATCAACTCAGTGATCTCCTGTGGTAAAAAGCTACACTATTGCAAATTTTCAACTCAAACGGTCAAACCGGTTAAGCAGGTTAACAAACATGTTATATACATGCATCTTATATAGGTAGACCACATGTAAAGACCAAATGTAAGTAATGCATTTGTGAATGATGACATGATGATTGTCTAATGTAGGAGATTGTTTCTGTTTTTTAACAACGGCCGAAAACGTTACGTTGTTAAGACTTAAACACAGTATTCTTAAGATACTTAATAAGGTTACTTTAATTACTGTTCTATATTAGAAATTTGCATTAAAAGGTTTTTATGGAATATTAGAAACAGTATAGATAGAAGTAAAGAGTGTCGGAAATATCTTTTTAATAATAATAACAATACACAAAATTAGGCAAAATATTATTAATAAGTGCTCGTGCGGAAATGGGTTAATAAACTTTAACAAACATTTTGCCACAGGCTTAATTTAGAACCATAAATTCAGCCTGCCAAATTAGACAGAAATTAGAAACAAAATTTTTTTTTTGATAGTCAATCGTCTCGAAATATGTTAATGTATCACAAAAAAATTTATTGAATGAGTTTTTCTGCCAAAGCTAAATACTTGTGCAAATTTTCAATTGGTCAAATCGTTTAAGCACAACAACAAAAAATGAGAATTTCATGGCCGGAAGCCTGATGGGTTAATGTATCGTAACCAAATCAACTCAGAAAGCTTTTGTTATAAAGACCTACACTTTTGTAAATTTTCAACTCAATTGGTTAAACCGTTCAAGTGCGACAGCGAAGAAATTAAATAATGTTATTGAGCCCTGGGGCCGAAACGGGTTATTGGATCGTAACCAAATCACCTCAGTGAGCTCCTGTGGTAAAGAGCTACACTTTTGTAAATTTTCAATTCAATTGGCAAAACCGTTTAAGCGCGACAACAAAGAAATTGAAAAATTTCATTGAGTCCTGGTGCCAAAACGGGTTAATGGATCGTAACCAAATCAACTCAGTGAGCTCCTGTGGTAAAGAGCTACACTATTGTAAATTTTCAACTCAATTGGTCAAACCATTTAAGCAGGACAACAGAAACATTTAATGAACTTCGTTCGGCTCTCCTGCCCAAACGGGTAAACGGAATTTCATAAAAATTTGTGACAGGCTTTTTTTTTTTTTGGTCTAACCGTTTAAGCAGGACAACAGAAACATTTAATGAACTGCGTTCGGCTCTCGTGCCCTCATGGGTTACCGGATCTTCATAAAAATTTGTCACAGGCTTTTTTTCACACCATAAAACCACCATACAAAATTGGACATAAATCGGAAACAAAAAATTTTTTGGAAGCCCGCCGGGCCGAATCCGGGTAACATATTGAATCCAAATTTCTTCGGTACCCGTCCAATGATAAGAAAAATATTTGTCCAAATTTTCAACTCAATCGATCAAACCGTTTAGGCAGGACAACGAAAAAACGAAACGGCTTTAAATGGCTCTCGGGCCGCAATGGGTTAATGAACCGAAACTCGATATAGCCTATAACACTTTCCGGGGTCGTAGGAACGGTCCTGTAAAATTTGGTTGCAATCGGACTGGTGGTTTTTACGTGAAAAGGGCACAAACAAACAAACAAACAAACAGAATTTCTTCCTTATTTATTAGAAGAAGATTAGAGAAGATTAGATTATTTTTGCTAGTACCTACCTAATCCCTTAATAAGATCATGCAGTAAAAATTGTTGACAAATATCTTGATTTAAATTATAAACAAATGGAGCGGAACAAAATAATTTAGGAAATTAGTTTAGCATAATATTATATACATACGTACGTACATTTTACATACGTAGTTTTAATTTTTTGTGTTGACAAAATTTTGTTCGTAAATCATAATGCGTAATGCGCAAAAGCATAATTTTCTAATGATCTTTACTTTTTATATTCTTTACTATGTACATATAAAAATATATTATTTATGTAGTGTAGTCTCAATTTGGCAATTGGAATTATTTTGGATAAAATTTTATATGTATATCTATATACACAATATATATAATAAATGTTCCTAAATAAAACACATAAAACATTAATTTTTAACGACATGCATATTCAATATGCAATAAAGAATGTTGACAACAAATATTCTGATTTAAATTCTAAACAAATGTTTTAAAACAAAATAATTTAGCAACATAATAAAATTGTACCTATACATTTTGTGTTTTGCTAAATCCTAATACAAAATACATGTGCACATCAAGATTGATTGAACTAAATTATTATAGGAGGAAAGATCAAATAATATGTATATATTATACATAAAATTTTATTAAAAAAATGTTGATGAGTACAGTTAACAAAAAAAAAAAAATGTACGTACACGAATTTCGAACCAAATTACCCTTACTTTCAAAACCTGTACACTCTCCTCTGCACTATACAACACTTAAATATTAAATGAACATATTACGAACATAAAATCTTAATTTTTAACCATGCATATTCAATATGCATTAAAGAATGTTGACAGCAAATATTTTGATTTAAATACTAAACAAATGTTGTAAACAAAATAATTTAGCAACATCCAGAAAAATATTGTATGTATTGTGTTTTGCTAATACAAAACACCATGTGCAATGGACATCAATATTATACTATTATAGGAGAAAAGATCAAAAATATATTGCGTGTGTATTTTATGCATGAATTTAGAGATAAAAATTTAAGTTTTAAATTCATATATACGAAATATATACATATTTTATTCAAAAAATGTTGATGAATAGATAGTTAAAAAAAAAAAAGTTGCATGTGAACTGGATTCGAACAACATGATCCCCACTTTTGAAACCTGTACACTTTCCTGATGCAAAATGTACCCATGATGCAAAATATATGAAGTTATAAAAGAATGTTTACCTACAAAATGCAAAACTGATCCTACTAAAAAATTCCAGAACGATGTTAAAAATTGTATTAAAGATTTTAATACAATTTTTGAACATAAACATGGATATAAACACATATATATGAATCCAAAGGCACCTTACATTAAAGGTTTACCTAAGCTACACAAGTCAGAAAATATTAATGAAATTCCACTTAGACCAGTAGTTCCATACAATAGTGCACCAGCTTATAAATTATGTAAAGCTTTTAATGAAATATTTTTAAAAGAAACAAAATTTAAACCACAGCACAATAAAAAACAGCGTTGATTTATGCAACTAAATAAAAAATCTTGATATACCAACCAATGAAATTTTAATATCTTTAGATGTAAAAAGCATATTCACTTCTATACAAATTAATGAATTAAAAGCATAGTATATAGCATAATAAATACAACAGTCAACGACAAAAATATTAAAAGGGAACTTAAAGTAATATTTAATTTATGTGTGAACCAAAATTATTTTAAATTCGAAAACAAATTTTCAGAGAGTCAAACCGAAATTTTTTACGTTCGTTATTTTTTTTTTTTCGGTTCGGCTCAACTCCGGTTTTAAATATTCTTATCGTTCCGGTTACGTTTCGGTTTAAAAACCAGTTCAAAACCTGTTTTTTTTGTTATATTTATAAAAAAATATAACAAAAAATATCATTTTACTAAAAATAAAACATTAATAAAAAACAGAGTGTACATTTATATATTAAAAAATCAGTTTTATTGTGAAATTCAAAGTAAAATAAAAACAAACAAAATAAAAATAATACTATCAGTGTCTCAGTTCACTTAGAACAAAAAAAAAATGAAAAGAAAAAATAATATAAAATAAAATACTGTCCACAATATAAAATAAAATACTGTATTTTATGATATAAAAATTGTTATTTAATTTGCACATCAAAATATTTTTCAAATTTTTTTCATTTAAATTTGTTCTTCTTTCACTTATAATCATTTTTAATGATGAAAAGTTTCGTTCCACACTAACTTGTGTTGCTGGCACAGCCAGTATAATTTTTGCAAGTTCTGCCAATTCGGGAGTAGAAGTACTTCTTATTTTTCAATAATGTAAAACATCTGTGCTGGGTGGTTCCCGAGAAGGTGTAAAACTATTTATTTGTAAATTAAGTTTCGCCATCGCCATTGTAACATAAGTTTACTTTCGTAATTGATGTAATTTAAGTTGTAATTTATTTCCATTTCTTTTTCTGCGAGAAATTTATCCAATACAATGGAATTAGAAAGCGTTTAGAAAATATATTTTTTTTTTTTCAGAAAAATTTTCCACTTATTCAGATATAATCATACCTAAAAATTCTAAGCATCCAACAAATTTAAAATGATCAGTATTTCCTTCCATAATTAATAGATTAATTAATATTCCATTAGATGAATTAGCTTATAAAAAAGAACTTCACACAATAATAAATATAGCTTTAGAAAATGGGTATAAAGAAAAAAATTATCTATAAATTACTTGACAATAAAACCAAAAAACTAATAAACAATAAAATATACCCTGCAAATTACATAAAAAATGACAACAGAAAGTATGTAAAAATAAAATATATAGGTTCAATTTCTAATAAAATTGCTAATATAATAGAATAAGAAACGAATTTAAAGGTAGCTTTCTATAACAACAATAGCATAGGTAAAATTATAATAAATAGTAAAGAAAAGTTAAAAAATTCAGGTATATACGAAATTAAATGTGATACATGTAACAGTATCTATATAGGACAAACAGGTAGAAATTTCGCGATTCGTTATTCGGAACACATTAGAGAACTTAATAAAGTCGATTCCAAGTCCAATTTTGCCAATCATTTAATGGAAAAAAACCATTCTAGCAATATAAATAGCCTTAAAATCTTACATATTGATAAAAACGGTAAAAAGTTGGATTTATTGGAATCTCTAGAAATTAAAAAAGCTATAAAACAAAATAAATCAATTTTGAACGAACAATTAGAATTGCGAAATTTACCTATGTTAAATATTTGTTTAGATTTGTAATTAATTTGTAGGTATAAATGTAATATTAAAAAATAGGAAAATTATTCATGTTTAATATTAACTTTGTATTCGCCCTGATGATGGCAGTGATGCCGAAATATATATAGGCTTTATAATAAATAAATATAATATTTTAAGAATTATAAAAATAAAATATTATAAAATTATTTTGTGGACAAAAAGTATGAATAAACAACCTAGAATGTGAACCAACGGTTTTTAAAAGCGCACATTTCCAAAAGGTAATACAAACTGATTAGAATTAAAATTTCATGTAATAAGAATAAACTTGAATTAGACATTCCTGGAATTTTGAGGGGCTGTAAGTCCGGAACCCTATATAACTAAAAAAGACCGTTAACACACGTAGAATTATAGAGCTTTAATTTTTATGTCTTGCTGAAGAAAAATGTGTACAGGTGCACAAGTTACAGGTGCGTAAAAATTGCAAATTATTCAATTTTTGAGCCCTAATAGCTCTTAAGTAGGGGCCGCTACGAAAAATTTTTCTAAGGAAACTTATACTAATAAAAGTTCTTTCTTGTCTCAAAATTGCAGGTTCATATCTCAAAGCGTGCCGGAGTTATGAAAGAGAAATATAATGCAAAATTTGATTTTTACATAACGATAAATTTAAATAGTCAATTACAAAATATTGCATAATTTTGATAATGCTTTATTGAGATAACAAAATTTACGGTCTTTTATTGTTACGGTCTTTTAGTTTGTAAAACTACTATGCAGAGTCTGAGATCTATACATCTGAAAATAGGGCTTTTTTGAAATTTTGGGGGGCTGTAATTTTGGAACTCTATACAATTAAAAGAAACCTTTAACACACGTAAAAATATATTACTGTAGCTTTAATTTTTTTTTCTTGACGAAGAAAAATGTGCAGGTGCCTAAGTTACAGGTGTTTAAAAATAGCAAATTTTGAGCCCTAATAGCTCATAAACAGGGGGTGGTACAAATAAATTATCTGAGAAATTTCATACTAATTCTAAAAGCTCTTTCTTGCCTCAAAATTTCAAGCCTCTATCTAAAAGCGTTCCGGAGTTATGAAAGTAGAAAATCATGAAAAATTTGATTTTCACATAAGGGTTAATTTAAATACTAAATTTAAAAAATATATATAATTTTGATAATTTGTAAAGGTAAAGAAAATTGCTGTCAAATGGCGTTTTCAGATTCAAAATATGTTGAGCAGAATATAAAATATACGCGTTTAAAAATAGGGCTTTTTCAAAGTTTGAAGGGCTGTAGTTCTCTGAAGTATGGGGCTATATGAAAAAGTTGTTCCACAAAATTAATTTTTTTATGAGATCTACCCATGGTTAAAATCTAATAAAGATGTTCCACAAACTTACGGTTGAAAAAATTCAAGGATATAAAACTGCTTGTATAGCAAAATTAACCATAAAATACAAAAAATACATGGATAAATCGAAGAAAGTCAACAATCAGATTTGTTTTAACTCACAATGTAAAAAACGTAATATTTTTCCTAATTACATAACAATAAAAACTAAGGACAATTTAAATCATCATGTACTAAAAATTATTACTAAAGCAAAAGAAAATAAGGAAATTATACTCTACAAGAGATGACCTACGACTTCATTTAAAGGTAATTCATAGTGAACTCTCTTATAGATTACATGCCATAGAGTTTGATAACTTACAAGAAAAAATCTTCGAACAAAGCACGAGATAAAGCAATCAACATCTTCACTTTTTGCAGAAAAAGCTTTTAACAAAAGAAAAAACGAAATCAAACTCAACATAAAATACAAGTGTTGTTCAAAACTTTTACTCTAGAATTGAAACTTTCACTAATACATGTTTCACGAAAACAGAACTTAAGATTATGGAATATGGATTACAATATTGCCCGCCAACTATTAAAAATAAAAATGACTGTATCGATCTTGCCTTAGAGACAGATATAGCTTTAACAGAAGAAGACAACATATTAAAATCTGTATGCACTAGTGCTATTAGAAGAGAAAGTGCAACTTTTAATTATAATAACAACAAAAATGAAAAAGGGGTACTCAATATCAATTAATAGAAAAATAAAACAAAATGATTTAATAGTTAGTAAAGCGGATAAAGGCAATACATTAACAATAATGAATAAAGATGATTATGATGCAAAAATATATGAAGTTATAAAAGAATGTTTACCTACAAAATGCAAAACTGATCCTACTAAAAAATTCCAGAACGATGTTAAACATTGTATTAAAGATTTTAATACAATTTTTGAACATAAACATGGATATAAACAAACATAAACACGTGAAGACAAACACTAGGTCAATACTAGAAGTAAAAATTTAATACATATCGATTTTAAAAGAACATCTAACTATGGTACCTCAACAACACTTCATATAGGAATTCAACTGTATAACAATCTCAACGTCAATTTAAAACATTTGGATGGCAACAAACTCAAGCAAAAATTAACTAAATTGTACCTGAACATGTACGAATAAAATTGAAGTAAAGTTTTAGATCATTTAATTTTCAGTCAATTGTTTATGCGGTATAATAGTCAACTTCATAAATACATTTGAATATGTGTATATTCTTTTTTTTCTTATTTCTTTATAATTATCTCTTGCCACTTGAAGTGCATGTACATATAAAATTATGAGTTAAACTGAATTAGAGAACAAAAAACAATAATAAATAATAGTTCTATTTTTTCTTTTGCTCTTCTTAGCTAAGTTGTTGTTTGTGTTTTTATTAATTACTTATTGGATTTAATCGATTTTTTGTTTTTTTGTTTACAAATTATTAATTATTTTTTTACACTTACTTTATATTAGTAATTTCATTCTTAAATCCTTAATATTTACTTTTTAATTGAAAAAAAAATAAATTAAAACAAATTGTATTTAATTCGAAAACTATATTATGTATAGAGCCTTATCACGAGAGAAATCTCTTTAGGTATAATTGAAATAAAGAAATACAGAAATATATGAATCCAAAGGCACCTTACATTAAAGGTTTACCTAAGCTACACAAGTCAGAAAATATTAATGAAATTCCACTTCGACCAGTAATTCCATACAATAGTGCACCAGCTTATAAATTATGTAAAGCTTTTAATGAAATATTTTTAAAAGAAACAAAATTTAAACCACAGCACAATAAAAAATAGCGTTGATTTATGCAACCAAATAAAAACTCTTGATATACTAGCCAATGCAATTTTAATATCGTTAGATGTAAAAAGCTTATTCACTTCTATACAAATTAATGAATTAAAAGCATAGTATATAGCATAATAAATACAACAGTCAACGACAAAAATATTAAAAGAGAACTTAAAGTAATATTTAATTTATGTGTGGACCAAAATTATTTTAAATTCGAAAACAAATTTTCAGAGAGTCAAACCGAAATTTTTTACGTTCGTTATTTTTTTTTTCGGTTCGGTTCAACTCCAGTTTTAAATATTCTTATCGTTCCGGTTACGTTTCGGTTCAAAACTGGTATTTTCTTTTGTTATATTTATAAAAAATTATAACAAAAAATATCATTTTACTAAAAAAAACATTAATAAACAAGGTAGAATATTAACCAACGGTTTTTAAAACCGTACATTTCCAAAACTCAATAAAAACTGTTTAGAAGTGTGATTTGCACAAAAATTTGAAAATTTCATGTAATAAGAAAAAATGTGGAAATAGGACATTTTTGAAATTTTGAGGGGCCGTAATTCCGGAATCCTATATAACTAAGAAAAGCCGTTAACACACGTAAAAATATATTATTGAACCTTTAATTTTCATGTCTTGCCGAAGAAAAATTTGTACAGGTGCCTAAGTTACAGGTGTCTAAAAATAGCAAATTTTAAATTTTTGAGGCGTTATAACTCTTAAAGAGGGGGCGCTACCAAAAAATTTTCTGAGGAAACTTATACTAATTCTAGTATAAGTTCTTTCTTGTCTCAAAATTTCAGGTTCCTATCTAAAAGCGTGCCGGAGTTATGAAAAAAGAAATTTCATGCAAAATGTGGTTTTCAGATAACGGTACATTTAAATAGTAAATTACAAAATTTTACATAATTTTGATACTGTTTTATATAGATAATAAAATTTTCGATCTTCTGGCGATTTTAGATTGTAAAACTATTACGCAGAGCTTGAGATATATACTTCTGAAAATGGGGCTTTTTCGAAATTTTGAAGAGCTGCAACTTTGGAACCTTCTACAACTAAAATAAACCTTTAACACACGCAAAAATATATTACTGTAGCTTTAATTTTTATATCTTGCAGAAGTAAAATGTGTACAGGTTCCTAAGTTACAGGTGTTTAAAATAGCAAATTTTCAATTTTTAAGCCCTAATAGCTCATAAACAGGGAGTGGTCCAAAAAAATTTTCTGAGCAAACTTATACTAATTCTAAAAGTTCTTTCTTGCCTCAAAATTTCAAGCCTCTATCTAGAAGCGTACTGGAGTTATGAAAGTAGAAAAATCATGCAAAAATTGGTTTTCATATTTATATTTATATTTTTTCGGTAAATTTAAATACTAAATTTAAAAAAATTGTATAATATTGATAATAATTTACAAATTTAAAAAAAATACCTGTCGAATGAACCTGTCGTCTTCAGATTGAAAAACTCTTAAGCAGAACATAAGATATATGCATTTAAAATAGGTCTTTTTCAAAGTTTGAGGTTCTGTAGCTCCGTAATGGGTGGGGCTACATGAAAAAGTTGTTCCACAAAATTATTTTTTTTATGAGACCTACCTATGGTTAAAATTTTTTTTCTCTATCTTTAACGGTGTAGAAGTTTTGTAATCAGACGGACGGACGGACGGACGGACGGAGAGAGTGAAACTAATAAGCACATTTTTTCAAAAATTTTTTGGAAATGTGCTAAAAACAGAGTCTACATTTATATTATTAAAAAATCAGTTTTATTGTGAAATTAAAAGTAAAATAAAAACAAACAAAATAAAAATAATACTATCAGTGTATCAGTTCATTTATAACAAAAAAAAAATGAAAAGAAAAAATAATATAAAATAAAATACTGTCCACAATATAAAATAAAATACTGTATTTTATAATATTAAAAATTGTTATTTAATTTGCACATCAAAATATTTTCCAAATTTTTTTCATTTAAATTTTTCTTTCATTTATAATTATTTTTAATGATGAAAAGTTTCATTTCACACTAACTTGTGTTGTTGGCACAGCCAGTAAAATTTTTGCAAGTTCTGCCAAGTCGGGAGTAGAAGTACTTCTTATTTTCCAATAATGTAAAACATCTGTGCTGGGTGGTTCCCGAGAAGGTGTAAAACTATTTATTTGTAAATTAAGTTTCGCCATTTTATGTTCACTTTCGTGATTGATGTAATTTAAGTTGTAATTTATTTCCATTTCTTTTTCTGCGGGAAATTTATCCAATACAATGGAATTAGAAAGCGTTCAGAAAATATATTTTTTTTATTTTATTCAAAAACTGTTGATGAATAGATAGTTAAAAAAAAAAAGTTGCATGTGAACTGGATTCGAACAACATGATCCCCACTTTTGAAACCTGTACACTTTCCTCTACACCATATAATACTTACAAATGTTGCTAACAGATTACGAAGATAATAAAAAGCGTGACAGAATGACAAATAAATAAATAAATAAATAAACCGATACCTTGTACAATGATGCTCCTTCCCGTTTGATTTATGTTTCTGAAATTTAAGAGGATATGGTCCATGGGTTTGGATTTTGGAAGCTTCCTAACGAGCCGCAGAGCAAATGAGATTATCTCCAAAAACAACAAAGATATAACCTTTAAATTTGGCAGAATGGTGTTCTCTCATGTTTGATTTAGGTCTCTAAAATTTAAGAGGATTTGGTTCATGGGTTCGGATTATGGAAGCTTCCCAACAAGCACCATACCAAATGAGATTATCTTCAAAACCAATAAAGATATAACCTTCAAATTTGACAGAGTGGTGTTCTTTCATGTTTTATTTAAGTCTCCAAAATTTGAGAGGATTTGGTCCATGGGTTCGGATTTAGAAGCTTCAGAACGAGCCCCAGAGCAAACGAGATTATCTCCAAAATCAACAAAGATAGAACTTTTAAATTTTGTACAATGATCTTCCTTGCCGTTCGATTTATGTCTCTGAAATTTAAGAGAATTTGGTCTATGGGTTTGGAAGCTTCCGAATGAGCCCCAGAGCAAACGAGATTATCTCCAAAACCAACAAAGATAGAACCTTTAAATTTTTTACAATGATGTTTTTTTCCGTTTGATTTATGTCTCTGAAATTTAAGAGCATATGGTCCATGGGTTTGGATTTTGGAAGCTTCCGAACCAGCCCCAGAGAAAATGAAATTATCTCCAAAAACAACAAAGATATAACCTTTAAATTTGGCAGAATGGTGTTCTCTCATGTTTGATTTAGGTCTCTAAAATTTAAGAGGATTTGGTTCATGGGTTCGGATTATGGAAGCTTCCCAACAAGCACCATACCAAATGAGATTATCTTCAAAACCAATAAAGATATAACCTTCAAATTTGACAGAGTGGTGTTCTTTCATGTTTTATTTAAGTCTCCAAAATTTGAGAGGATTTGGTCCATGGGTTCGGATTTAGAAGCTTCAGAACGAGCCCCAGAGCAAACGAGATTATCTCCAAAATCAACAAAGATAGAACTTTTAAATTTTGTACAATGATCTTCCTTGCCGTTCGATTTATGTCTCTGAAATTTAAGAGAATTTGGTCTATGGGTTTGGAAGCTTCCGAATGAGCCCCAGAGCAAACGAGATTATCTCCAAAACCAACAAAGATAGAACCTTTAAATTTTTTACAATGATGTTTTTTTCCGTTTGATTTATGTCTCTGAAATTTAAGAGCATATGGTCCATGGGTTTGGATTTTGGAAGCTTCCGAACCAGCCCCAGAGAAAATGAAATTATCTCCAAAAACAACAAAGATATAACCTTTAAATTTGGCAGAGTGGTGTTCTTTCATGTTCGATTTAGGTCTCTGAAATTTAAAAGGATTTGGTCCTTGGGTTCGGATTTTGGAAGCTTCCGTACGAGCCCCAGAGCAAAAGATATTATCTCCAAAAGCAACAAAGATATAACCTTTAAATTAGGCAGAATGGTGTTCCTTCATGTTTGATTTATGTTTCTGCAATTTGTGAGGATTTGGTTCATGGGTTCAAATCTTGGAAGCTTTCGGATGAGCCGCAGAGCAAACGAGTATATCTCCACAACCAACAAACATAGAACTTTTATTTTTAGTACAAAGGTGTTCTGTTATGTTTCCTTTTCTGTAAAATTGGAAACTGACATTTGAAAGAATTTGAACCATGGGTTCGTATTTTGGAAACTTCCGGACGAGCACAAGAGCAACGAGCATATCTCCAAAACCAACGAAAGTAGAACCTTTAAATTTAGTACAATGGTGTTCTGGCATGTTTTCTTTATGTTCCTGAGATGGATTCGATGAATTGGAGTGGGAATTCGGGTACCTGACGAGGTGTGTGTCAGGAACCCGAACCCAAGAACTAACAATCTTCGAAATTAATAAAGATAGAAATTTAAAATTTTTTACAAAGGTTTCAAGCATATCCCAAGAGGATGCTTCTTTTACGTTCCTGATATTCGAGTTGAATAAAACAGAAAAGGAAGAAGTTCAAGCAGTTGCCAAAAAAACTTATGGATTTTTAATTTAATTCGAATTATTCCGGTGTAGGGTATTAATAAGTCGGTTGCATCGACTTACTGTTACATTTACTTGTTTTTTTTTCGGTTCGGCTCAACTCCGGTTTCAAATATTCTTATCGTTCCGGTAATTTTTCGGTTTAAAAACCGGTTCAAAACCTTTTTTTTATATTTATAGAAAAATATAACGAAAAGTATCATTTTACTAAAAAAAAAAAAAATTTATAACAAACAGAGTGTACATTTATATTATTAAAAAATCAGTTTTATTGTGAAATTCAAAGTAAAATAAAAACAAACAAAATAAAAATAATACAATCAGTGTCTCAGTTCATTTATAACAAAAAAAAAAAATAAAAAGAAAAAATAATATAAAATAAAATACTGTCCACAATATAAAATAAAATACTGTATTTTATAATATTAAAAATTGTTATTTAATTTGCACATCAAAATATTTTCCAAATTTTTTTCATTTAAATTTTTCTTTCATTTATAATTATTTTTAATGATGAAAAGTTTCATTTCACACTAACTTGTGTTGTTGGCACAGCCAGTAAAATTTTTGCAAGTTCTGCCAAGTCGGGAGTAGAAGTACTTCTTATTTTCCAATAATGTAAAACATCTGTGCTGGGTGGTTCCCGAGAAGGTAAAGTAAAGTAAAACTATTTATTTGTAAATTAAGTTTCGCCATTTTATGTTCACTTCCGTAATTGATGTAATTTAAGTTGTAATTTATATCCATTTCTTTTTCTGCTAGCAACTAATCCAATACAATGGAATTAGAAAACGTTTAGAAAATATATTTTTTTTTTTCAGAAAAATTTTCCACTTATTCAGATATAATCATACCTAAAAATTCTAAGCATCCAACAAATTTAAAATGATCAGTATTTCGTTCCATAATTAATAGATTAATTAATAGTCCATTAGATGAATTAGCTTATAAAAAAGAACTTCACACAATAATAAATATAGCTTTAGAAAATGGGTATAAAGAAAAAAAATATCTATAAATTACTTGACAATAAAACCAAAAAACTAATAAACAATGAAACATACTCTGCAAATTACATAAAAAATTATAACAGAAAGTATGTAAAAATAAAATATATAGGTTCAATTTTTAATAAAATTTCTAATATAATAGAAAAAGAAACGAATTTAAAGGTAGCTTTCTATAACAACAATAGCATAGGTAAAATTATAATAAATAATAAAGAAAAATTAGATAAATTAAAAAATTCAGGTGTATACGAAATTAAATGTGATACATGTGACAGTGTCAATATAGGACAAGCAGGTAGAAATTTCACTATACGTTATTCGGAACACATTAGAGAACTTAATAAAGTCGATTCCAAGTCCAATTTTGCCAATCACTTAATGGAAAAAAACCATTCTAGCAATATAAATAACCTTAAAATCTTACATATTGATAAAAACGGTAAAAAGTTGGATTTATTGGAATCTCTAGAAATTAAAAAAGCTATAAAACAAAATAAATCAATTTTGAACGAACAATTAGAATTAGATTTGTAATTAATTAGTAGGTATAAATGTAATATTAAAAAATAGGAAAATTATTCATGTTTAATATTAACTTTGTATTCGCCCTGGTGATGGTAGTGATGCCGAAATATATATAGGCTTTATAATAAATAAATATAATATTTTAAGAATTATAAAAATAAAATATTATAAAATTATTTTGTGGACAAAAAGTATAAATAAACAATCTAGAATGTGAACCAACGGTTTTTAAAAGCGCACATTTCCAAACTGTTTAGAATTAAAATTTCATGTAATAAGAAAAAACTTGAATTAGACTTTCCTGGAATTTTGAGGGGCTGTAAGTCCGGAACCCTATATAACTAAAAAAGACCGTTAACACACGTAGAAATATATAACTAGAGCTTTAATTTTTATGTCTTGCTGAAGAAAAATGTATACAGGTGCATAAGTTACAGGTGCCCAAAAATTGCAAATTATTCAATTTTTGAGCCCTAATAGCTCTTAAGTAGGGGCCGCTACGAAAAATTTTTCTAAGGAAACTTATACTAATTTTAAAAGTTCTTTCTTGTCTTAAAATTGCAGGTTTATATCTCAAAGCGTGGCGGAGTTATGAAAGAGAAATATAATGCAAAATTTGATTTTCACATAACGATAAATTTAAATAGTCAATTACAAAATATTGCATAATTTTGATAATGCTTTATTGAGATAACAAAATTTACGGTCTTTTATTGTTACGGTCTTTTAGTTTGTAAAACTACTACGCAGAGTCTGAGATATATCCATCTGAAAATAGGGCTTTTTTGAAATTTTGGGGGGCTGTAATTTTGGAACTCTATACAATTAAAAGAAACCTTTAACACACGTAAAAATATATTACTGTAGCTTTAATTTTTTTTTCTTGACGAAGAAAAATGTGCAGGTGCCTAAGTTACAGGTGTTTAAAAATAGCAAATTTTGAGACCCAATAGCTCATAAACAGGGGGTGGTACAAAAAAATTATCTGAGAAATTTTATACTAATTCTAAAAGCTCTTTCTTGCCTCAAAATTTCAAGCCTCTATCTAAAAGCGTTCCGGAGTTATAAAAGTAGAAAATCATGAAAAATTTGATTTTCACATAAGGGTTAATTTAAATGCTAAATTTAAAAAATATATATAATTTTGATAATTTATAAAGGTAAAGAAAATTGCTGTCAAATGGCGTTTTTAGATTCAAAATATGTTGAGCAGAATATAAAATATACGCGTTTAAAAATATACAAGTCACAAGTCAGAAAATATTAATGGAATTCCACTTAGACCAGTAGTTCCATACAATAGTGCACCAGCTTATAAATTATGTAAAACTTTTAATGAAATATTTTTAAAAGAAACAAAATTTAAACCACAGCACAATGAAAAATAGCGTTGATTTATGCAACCAAATAAAAAATCTTGATATACCAACCAATGCAATTTTAATATCGTTAGATGTAAAAAGCTTATTCACTTCTATACAAATTAATGAATTAAAAGCTTAGTATATAGCATAATAAATACAACAGTCAACGACAAAAATATTAAAAGAGAACTTAAAGTAATATTTAATTTATGTGTGGACCAAAATTATTTTAAATTCGAAAACAAATTTTCAGAGAGTCAACCGAAATTTTTTACGTTCGTTATTTTATTTTTTCGGTTCGGTTCAACTCCGGTTTTAAATATTCTTATCGTTCCGGTTACGTTTCGGTTCAAAACCGGTTTTTTTTTTGTTATATTTATAAAAACATATAACAAAAAATATCATTTTACTAAAAAAAAAACATTAATAAAAAACAGAGTCTACATTTATATTATTAAAAAATCAGTTTTATTGTGAAATTCAAAGTAAAATAAAAACAAACAAAATAAAAATAATACTATCAGTGTATCAGTTCATTTATAACAAAAAAAATGAAAAGAAAAAATAATATAAAATAAAATACTGTCCACAATATAAAATAAAATACTGTATTTTATAATACTAAAAATTGTTATTTAATTTGCACATCAAAATATTTTCCAAATTTTTTTCATTTAAATTTGTTCTTCTTTCACTTATAATCATTTTTAATGATGAAAAGTTTCGTTTCACACTAACTTGTACTGCTGGCACAGCCAGTATAATTTTTGTACAAGTTCTGCCAATTCGGGAGTAGAAGTACTTCTTATTTTCCAATAATGTAAAACATCTGTGCTGGGTGGTTCCCGAGAAGGTGTAAAAGTATTTATTTGTAAATTAAGTTTCGCCATTTTATGTTCACTTTCGTGATTGATGTAATTTAAGTTGTAATTTATTTCCATTTCTTTTTCTGCGAGAAACTTATCCAATACAATGGAATTAGAAAGCGTTCAGAAAATATATTTTTTTTTTTCAGAAAAATTTTCTCTGTTAGCAATTTTAATCAAAAGGGCAATGCATGGAATTCTGTTTTTCATCAAAATTTTCACAATTTTTTTTCCAGAAATTTTACACTAGCGGAACGAAAAAGAACGAAATTAACCGATAAAAAATACTTCTCCGGTTACGGTTACGGTTCACTTGTATTTTATTATTTCGATTCCGTTTCGGTTTTCGGTTCATAAAATATAGTGGTTTTTTTCGTTTTCAGTTTTCGGTTCCGTTCCGGTTTGACTCTCAATGGGTTCACCAATTTCACCTCTACTAGCGGATATATTAATGGATCATTTAGAGAAGAAAATATTTAGAAGAAGCTGCCCATATACAGAATACATAGGTTGTTACTATCGTTATGTGGATAAAATTTTATGCTTATGGAAAGGGGATGAAGAGAAAATGAACAACATTTTAATATGGCTTAATAGTATTAATATAAATACACGATTCACATCAGAAATAGAATCAACTTGTAAAATAAACTTTTTAGATTTAAAAATAATTCGAAAGAATAGTAGATTAAGTTTTGAAATATATAGGAAAAACAATTATTCAGATATAATCATACCTAAAAATTCTAAGCATCCAACAATTTTAAAATGATCAGTATTTCATTCCATGATTAATAGATTAATTAATATTCCATTAGATGAATTAGCTTATGAAAAAGAACTTCACACAATAATAAATATAGCTTTAGAAAATTGGTATAAAGAAAAAAGTGATCTATAAATTACTTGACAATAAAACCAAAAAACTAATAAACAATAAAATATACCCTGCAAATTACATAAAAAATGACAACAGAAAGTATGTAAAAATAAAATATATAGGTTCTATTTCTAATAAAATCGCCAATATAATAGAAAAAGAAACGAATTTAAAGGTAGCTTTCTATAACAACAATAGCATAGGTAAAATTATAATAAATAATAAAGTAAAATTAGATAAATTAAAAAATTCAGATGTATACGAAATTAAATATGATACATGTGACAGTGTCTATATAGGACAAACAGGTAGAAATTTCACTATACGTTATTACGGAACGTACGGACGGAACACATTAGAGAACTTAATAAAGTCGATTCCAAGTCCAATTTTGCCAATCACTTAATGGAAAAAAACCATTCTAGCTATATAGCTAGAATGGTTTTTTTCCAATGGTTATTTATATGGTTATTTATTTAAATAAATCTAAATATTATCTAAATATTATATATTTAGAATGGTTATTTATATAAATAACCTTAACATCTTAAATATTGATAAGAAAGGTAAAAAGTTGGATTTATTGGAATCTCTAGAAATTAAAAAAGCTATAAAAAAAAATAAATTAATTTTGAACGAACAATTAGAATTGCGAAATTCACCTATGTTAAATATTTGTTTAGATTTGTAATTAATTAGTAGGTATAAATATAACATTAAAACATAGGAAAATTATTCACGTTTAGTATTAAAATTGTATTCGCCCTGATGATGGCAGTGATGTCGAAATATATATAGGCTTTATAATAAATAAATATAATATTAAAAATTAATATTAATTATAAAATTAAAATATTAATAAAATTATTTTGTGGACAAAAAGTATAAATAAACAAGGTAGAATGTAAACCAACGGTTTTTAAAAGCGCACATTTCCAAAAGACCATACAAGCGCTTAGAATTGTGATTTGCACAAAAATTTGAAAATTTCATGTAATAAGAAAAAACGTGAAAATAGGCCTTTTCTGGAATATTGAGGGTCTGTGAGTCCGGAACCCTATATAACTAAGAAAAACCGTTGACACACATAAAAATATATTAATAAACCTTAAATTTTCATGTCTTGCCGAAGAAAAATATTTACAGATCCCCAAGTTACAGGTGTCTAAAAATAGCAAATTTTCAATTTTTGAGGCGTAATAACTCTTAAACAGGGGTTGTACCAAAAAATTTTCTGCAGAAACTTATACTAATTCTAAAAATTTTTTCTCGTCTGAATATTTCAGGTTCCTATCTCAAAGCGTGCCGGAGTTATGAAAAAAGAAATATCATGCAAATTTAGGTTTAACATAACGGTAAATTTAAATAATAAAAAAAATAGTATAGCATAATTTTGATACTTTTTTGTAGAGGTAAGAAAATTTTCGGTCTTCTAGTATTATTATATTGTAAAACTACTACGCAGAGTCCGAGATATATACATCTGAAAATAGGGCTTTCTTGAAATTTTGGGAGGCTGTAACTTTGGAACCCTATACAATTAAAAAAGTTCATAAAATTTATATTCTATATCTTTTTCTGTAGTAATTTTACTAAAATATTTATAAATTCATTAATCTAAAAATATATGCATAAAATTTTCTATTGAAATATATTAGATTAAAGTACATTTTTATACCCTACACCTAAAGTATAGGGTATATTAACTTTGGTATGGTGTTTGTAACCACCAAAAGGAAGCGAGTTAGATATGGACATGTATATATATTCTGAATCAGGATCACCTCCTGTTCGTTCGTCCGTCCGCCCGTTCGCACGATAATTCAAAAACTAATAAAGCTATCTTGATGAAATTTATATAGTAGGTTACTAATTACGAAAGGAAGGCTAAGTTCGAAACTGGACAAAATCAGTCCATGGGTTCGGATTCTGCAAGCTTCCAAATGATTCCGGAGCAAACGAGATTATCTCCAAAACCAACAAAGATAGAACCTGTAAATTTTTTACAATGATGTTCCTTCCCGTTCGATTTATGTATCTGAAATTTAAAAGGATTTGGTCCATTGGTTTGGATTTTGGAAGCTTCCAAACGAGCACCAGAGCAAATGAGATTATCTCCAAAACCAATAAAGATATAACCTTCAAATTTGACAGAGTGGTGTTCTTTCATGTTTTATTTAAGTCTCTCAAATTTGAGAGGATTTGGTCCATGGGTTCGGATTTTGCAAGCTTCCGAACGAGCCCCAGAGCAAACGAGATTATAACCAAAACCAACAAAGATAGAACCTTTAAATTTTGTACAATGATGTTCCTTCACGTTCGATTTAAGTCTCTGACATTTGAGAGGATTTGGTTTATGGATTCGGATCTTGGAAGCTTCCGAACGAGCCCCAGAGAAAACGAGTATATTTCCACAGCCAACAAAGATAGAACCTTTATTTTTAGTACAAGAGTGTGCTGTCATGTTTCCTTTTCTATAAAATTGGAAACTGACATTTGCAAGAATTTGAACCATGGATTCGTATATTGGAAGCTTCCGAACGAGCCCCAGAGCAAATGATATTATCTCCAAAAGTAACAAAGATATAATCTTTAAATTCGGCAGAATGGTGTTCTTTCATGTTTGATTTAGGTCTCTGAAATTTGAAAGGATTTGGTCCTTGGGTTCGGATTTTGGAAGCTTCCGAACGAGCCTCAGAGCAAATGATATTATCTCCAAAAGTAACAAAGATATAACCTTTAAATTAGGCTGAATGGGGTTCCTTCATGTTTGATTTATGTTTCTGAAATTTGTGAGGATTTGGTCGATGGGTTCAAATCTTTGAAGCTTCCGGACGTGCCCCGGAGTAAGCAAGTATATCTCCACAACCACCAAAGATAGAACTTTTATTTTTAGTACCGAAACTGAACATTTGAAAGAATTTGAACCATGGGTTCGTATTTTGGAAACTTCCGGACGAGCACAAGAGCAACGAGCATATCTCCAAAACTAACAAAAGTAGAAAGTAGTTTTAATTTAGTACAATGGTGTTCTGGCATGTTTTCTTTATGTTCCTGAGATGGATTCGATGAATTGAAGTGACAATTCGGGTACCTGACACACACCTCCCAAAGACTAACAGTCTTAGAAATTAATAAAGATAGAAACTTAAAATTTTTTGCAAAGGTGTCAAGCATATCCTAATATATACTTGTTTATATTCAAATTTCTATAAACAATTTAAAACACTTTTGATTGTAACTTTTTATTTAATTTCAAAAAATTTCAATTAACTATTTAAAATACTTTCGATTATTATTTTTTGCCATTATGTACACTGTGTATAAAATTAAACAAAGTTGCGCCTTTAAAAATAGATTGTGATTCAATTTTAAACATTCATATACATACTTTGTATTATAACAATACATAGACACAAGTCATATATCCTCTTCCAATATAACTGAATAACCAAAATAATAACTGAAACCACCACATGAACTATTCTATTTTTAATATCACTAACGAAATATAAATATTTTATTATTACAAACGAGACATTTAACATCACCATGTGAAACATTTCGTTTGTCGTAATTCTAATACTTCTCGTATTCTTTCCTTTTATTATTTTAATATAACACACAAAGTGTGACTTAAAGTAACGGTACTACAAAACTCAAATTACTTTATACCTAGACTCTTATATTGCAAAGATAAATTATAAATTTTTTTTAGACTTATTATATTTGCTTTTTGTTTGTTTTACTTTGGCTTGTTGCGCAACACTTATGTTGTAATAAAACACTTATATTTGTTTTGTTACGTAACTAATTATTCCATGTGAAAGTTATTATTAAAATATTGAATATGAAAAATAATCCTTATCATCAAATTGATTTCCTTTAAAATAATTAAATTTGTCAGTAATTGTTTTTTAGAATTTAAGTTTTTTTATTATATATTTTTTTTGTAGAAATTATGAAAAATTGAAGTGTTGGTTAATTTTTCCTTTCTACAGAAATTTTAGTGTTAATTTTGACTTTAAATTGGAAAGTCATAATATACAATTTTTGTATTAAACAAATACCTATTTTCTTGAAATAAAATTAAATAAACAAAATAGTAACGTTTAAGTTAATTTTAAAAAAACAATTTTTAAATAAAACATTTTTATAAAAATAAGATACATTTTTTTTTTTTGTTTTTCTTTATTAAATTCATAAAGCATAAAAAAAATAAATAAATTTGCTAATACAATGTTAAAAATAATTTTTTTGCGATCTTAGCTTAAAGCTGTCTGATCTTATAATTTATTTGTATTGAATAATCTGTTGTAGGCTTAAAATTTGAATCAATTCAATATTAATAAATTGTAATTAAAATTAACATAAATATATAAAAAAGTAAAAAAAAACAAAAATAAACAAATAAATAAAAATTGCAATATAGCTAAATTTTCATTTTCACATACATTTTATTTCCTTTTCTCATTTTATTCGTGTTCGTTCATTTTTTTTTTTTTTCTTAAAGTTAACCATACCATTAAATATTTTTCTAACGTCCATTAATTTGTTGAGATAAACTGGTGTATCTCTTTCTTAAATTGCGATATACTTGATAATTCCTTTACATTATAAGGCAACTCATTAAACATTTTTAAACATGTATGTAGGCAATTATTTTTCTGGTTATTTGTTCTAAATAATGTTAGATAGAAATTTGTTTTATTGCGTGTGTTATAAGTGTGGATATCCAACATTCTATTTAGAATAAAATTATGTTTTATTAAGTTATTTGTTATTTTGAAAGCTATGTATAGATTTTTTAGCTTTTCTAGAAATATAATCTAAGCTTAAGTATTGTTCTGAATATAGTGATGCAGTAGGATAAGTGGGTGGATAGAAATGACTTAACTTTAAGCATTTTTTTGTGTATTATATTTAATTTATTGATCACCGACCAGTCGGCCCTATTCCAAATTGGATTGAGATCAGTAATATTCGTTATTATGTATGAATTGAAAATAATATTTAATGCTTTTCTTGGTAAGTAATTTCGAAGTCGCCGGAGAATGAACACGTATGAAGTAATTTTTTTTATTAAATAATCAATATGATCAACCCATTTCAATTTATTGTCAATCCACAACCCCAGATAGTTGAAGTTGTTTACTATCTTTAATGAAGTATTATCAAAAATAAAAGAATGACTTATATAATCTTTACTGCCGAATAGTAAAATTTTAGTTTTTTCTACATTCAAGAGTAGAAGATTATTCTTTAGCCATTCTTCTATCATTTTTAGATCATTTTGAACAGCAATACTCATGCCTTCCTCAGTTCTTTCAGAGTATTTTAAAACTGCATCATCTGCGTACAGTTGTATTTGCCATTTTAAATTAAGAAATGATATTTCATTTAGATAGAGTTTAAAAAGATCCGGTCCCAAAATCGAACCCTGCGGAACGCCTTTTTTAATAATTTTCTCAGTGCTCAGTACATTTCCAATTTTAACATTTTGCGACCGATTTGTTAAATAAGACTCCAAAATGGATATTTGATTGTTGTTGAAATTCATGTCATGTAGTTTTCTCAATAACACACCATGGTCCACACAATCAAATACCTTCTGCAAGTCCAAAAACACACATGCCACATATTTGCCTTCATCCAAACCCTTAGTTATAAAATTAACTAAACTTAGACAAGCTGCTGTAGTATTGGAGAATTTTTCGAAACTATATTGCTCATGATGCAATATATTATTGGTTCTAATAAAATAACCTAACCTGTTCTTAATTATCGTTTCAAAGATTTTCGACACAGAATTTAGAACTGAAATTGGACTATAGTTCGTTTGATCAGTCAAACTACCGCTCTTAAAGATTGGATTCACTATAGCCATTTTAAGCGAATTTGGAAAAATTCCTGCTTGAAAAGAGGAATTTTCAATAAATTTTGTCGAGATATTATCATAACCTGTACTAGCAGCAGATTTTAGTGAATTAATTAATTCAATAACTTCTTGAGTATTAGTAAGACTTAAATCAAACCTGTTATGAATTGTTCTAGCTAATGAATTAACATTGTTAGTGCATGTTTGATTGACAGAGATTTTTAATTTCTCTGTAACATTTATAAAATGAGTGTTCATACATTCAGCTATATCATTTTGGTCTTGAAAAGTAATACCGCCATTTTTCAAAACTTTAATAATACTTTTACTTTCATTTGGGTCCTTATTAAACATAATTTTTTTGTAAATACTCCAGAGTTTCCTCCCATTACTAGGGTCTTTCAAGATTTCTCTCGAATAGTATTCTTTTCTTGCCGTACGTATTAAAATCCCTACCTCTTTTCTATATTTAAAATACAAATCTAAAATTCTTGAATTCTTTTTATATCTTTTGGAGTACTTATAAGAGTCTCTAATTTCCTTTTCATTTCCTCAATTATGTCATCAGTAATCCATTCTTGTTTTTTTCTTTCTGTCTTAATTGGGAGAATTTGAGTATTTCGTGATATTGTTTTACTCAAATCATTAATTAAGTCATCTGTGTTAGAATATAAATGAAGGTTAGGCCATATTGCTTCTCTTTCTATATTGTTATAGTTTAAAATAGTTTAAAACTTCTTTTTTTTCCTTCAGTGGTTTCGAATTCATATTAATAAAAAACATTCTATAATCAGACAGTGCCGTATCAACCACATAAAATAAATGTTTATTTCTAACCAAGTCAGTGATGAAGTGATCTATTATAGAGGAACGCGTTTTTCCGATTCATGTAGCAAAATTAGTAGCCAGTTTATTGTGTATAAGATAACTGTTACTCTGTAAGACCTCTTGATAATACATAACATCTCGATTTTGTAAATCTAAAATGTTTAAATTAATGTCTCTAAGTATTAAGGATTTATTATAATTAGAACTTATTTCACTTATTTTACTTATAAATTGATTGATGTTTGTTTTATGAGATCTATATATAGCTATTATATTAATTTCCTGCCTAAGTAACTTAACTACCAAAAAACTGGACTCATAAAACTCTTCTTTAAAGATTAAATCACTACTTATCATATTATTGACATAAATTGCTGCTCCACTATATAAACTTTCCCTATTTGAAAAGTGGGAATTATAACCCGGTAGATTGAAGAATTTATTTTCTAATTCACCTATCCATATCTCCGTCAAAACAATTATATGTATGTCACAGCTGTAGGATTTTATTAATAGTTCTAGATTTAGTAATTTATTAACTTTAACTTTTTCCATACCTATATCATTCAGTAAGGTATTCACCCCTGAAAAATAATCGACCTTTAAACTGTCATGCATATTCAATGTGTTATCATCTGATTGCATTGTTGATAAGTAATAAAGAAATCATTTTAAAATTTAAGAAAGAGATATCATTAGTCAGAATATTAAATAATGCAAGTAACGCCACGCGCAAGGTTATAAAAATTATGAAGGCAATTATTCGGTTCGCCGCGATTAAAAAAAAAAACATGTAAAAATTTATGTATATAATAATATTAAAATCTAAAGTTAAGAATAAGATTAAAAGAGTTAAAGTGATTTTTGTAATATTTACCTCGCTAAAAAATAAATAAATTTTTAATTTTCTGTAATTGTTAATATAAAAATTTGAATTTTCGAAATATTTTAATTGCATGTAATTGTTAATGTAAAAAGTAAAATAAAAGTTTGAAATGTATACATTTAGAAAATAAATCTTAATGAGAAAAATAATTAAAAAGCATGTTATTAATACGAAAAAGTTTACAATATTTTTTAAAATAATAAAATGTGATGTTATGTTATGAAGATATATATAGTAATAATGAAAAAAGAAATAAAAATATAACCTCAAATGTGAAATTTTAAGCATTTTTATGAATTTAAATTTTTGTATGTAATTATTAATATAAGTAGAAAAAAAATTTGTAATATAAAAATTATAATATAAATCTTAGTGAGAAAAAAAATTAAAAAGTGTGTTATCAATATGAAGGAGTTTACAATATTAGTACAATTTACAAAATGATAAAAATAGAAATTTACCAGATTAATCCAAAATATTGAGTGTTCTTTTAACAAAATCAATGTCATTAAACGACAGAACCTTATAAACTTTACTTGTTTTCGCCTTTCTAATGAAAATTTGATTATTTTTAATCCATAAAAATTCAAGATTTTGTGATTGTTTGATTTTTTTTGCCTCAAAATACAACTTGCTCTGGAATGAAGACAGCTGATTCCGAAAAATTATTTCCTTGTTTCCCTCCTGTATTAGCTCAATTTCTTCAATAAATATTTGCTGGAAATTTCGTTTTTTCATCATCAATTCTTTTTTAGCTGATTCAGAGTTAAGTTCTAGCGCGTATAACCGGTTAATAATTTTACCCTTTTTATCTTTTTTTCTACTGGTGTTACATTTTTAATATCAGTTTTAGTAATATTGGCATTTATTTTCTCAGCAATATACATTATGGTTTTTGTAGGATCTTCGAGTTTTGTTGATAACCCAGCAATTACTATATTATTTTTCAGGCTTTCTTGCTGGGTCTCATCCAATTTGCTCTCTATTTGATTTAATTTTATATTCCAACGTTTTCGATTTATTTTCGGTTTGTTCTAAGCGTTTTTTTAGATTTTTATTTTCTTTAATAATATTTTTATTTTGCTTCAACAAATCATCTATACTGCTCGAGAGATAATTTTGGGATTTTATAGTCTCACCTACAACGGCTCCAAAGTGTTTTAGATATTCACCTATTTTATCCACTGTTCAGTTTGTCAGATCAAAAGTATATAAAGTGTCTATATTTTTCTTTGAAGAATCTTGATTTGTATTTTTATAATCTTGCTCTGACCTTTGTTCTGTATCATTCAAATCTTCATTATTAGTGTCACCATTACCGATGACGAATATTGATTCATTATTGCCTGTAAGACAATTTGAACATTTCCATTTAGAACTACCAGTTTTAATATATTCAAATTCTTCTTCAGATATGGATGCGCACCTCACATGAAAAAAGCGCCGACATTCTCCACTACACAAAATACCAGTAGTTTTACCTCTAATTATGGTTTCCCAGCTTGCACAACGTTTCGACATAATTAAATTTATTTATTTTGTTTTATTAGTTTTTAAATTAAATAAATTTTGTATTTTCGTATTATTTATTTTTTCTTTGTATTATTCTTTCTTTTTTCCTAATTTTAATTTTTATTTTTTCCGCTAAAAATTTTACGGGTATTCACTACAACAGTTTAATAATTTTTTATTTTATTTAATTATTAATTTTGAAATATACAAAAGTGGGGTAGTCTGTATGATACCGACACTGTTTTAAATAATAATATATTAAAAAAATAATAAATCGAAAAAAAAATTCAGAAATTAATTTAAAAACAGTTAATAAAAATATTTTTTTTTAAGAAAACAAAATATGAATTTGTTAAACTTTCAAAAAATAAATAAATAATAAGTGAACTTCAAAAATAATTTATATTTTTACCGTATACTATTTAAAACAATAACATTTTAAAAAAAAAAACAGTTTTCCTTTCAAGTATTGATCGGTATTAAAAGAACAAAAAAAAATATGAACGTTCTTTCAAATTTATTTAATGAGCAGTTCTGAGTTAGACAGAATTGCATTAGTATTTCAAGCGCTAAGAATACATAAATAATCAAACTATGGCACTCGCAGGCTTTACTTTAAGTGACATTGTAAAGGAAGCCTGAGTTTACTGGGACCCTATCCGTGAAGTATCCAGTTTTATTAATGAAGTGGAGTCGCTGACAGGAATGCTAACTGATGTAGAACAACGTAAATATGTAACGAGATACTCCTGGTGAAAATTCAGGGCAAAGCTGCCGTGTCCATCAGAAGATTATACAATACAAGCTACATGGGCTACATGGAAAGCTACATGGGACCAAATAAAAGAACAACTAATAAAATCGTTTTACGTACAAGAAACATATCTGAAGTTAAAAGAAGAGGCAGAAAAAATACAATTTCGATCGGTAAGTCAACTTTATAATGTACTTAGGTCATTATTAGATAAACTTAATTATGAATATCAATTAGATCAATTAAAACCGAATGACTATAAGCCTACGTGTAATGAGATTAGTATTTTAGAGAAATTCCTTTTAAAATTAAATAGGAATAACTTAATTTATTTAATAACAAAAAATGTAAAATGTTTAGAAGAAGTCTATAACGAATTATTGCAAACGGATGTCACGGTTTGTCGTAATGATAATTTCAATTCAAATTCTAGGCCAAACCGTTTTAATAGAAATTCACAAATTAATAATTACAATCGCGGTCCGAATAGTAGTAATAATAATAATTTCACTAATAACAATAACTTTCTCGGTAACAATCATAATAACATTGAAAGACAAAATAATTATAATCAAAATGGTTATCGCAACCAATTTCTTAACAATAATAATAACAATAGTAATCGTAGCTAAAATACTAGAATTTTTTTTCAAATAATAGAAATACAAAGTACTAGAAATACAAATTTTAGTAATAATAGGTGGCGAAATAACAATAACAATTACGAATCAATGGAGGTCGGCCATAACACTACAAACTGCCATAATAATTCAAACCGTAGTAAAAATACAGAAAATTCATATCGTTTAAAAAATTTTCAAATTTCGCCTCCAACAACCAAGTACCCATAGCAGAATTTACTATCGACAATATAAAAATTGATAGTCTTATAGATACTGGTACTGCTACGTCAATACTTAATCCAAATCTTATTCCAATAGAAAGACAATCAAAATTAAAAATACCCATTTGTTTAACAACCCTAATTGGAGACAAAAATATAGAACGTGAAATTATTACGAAAATTTCTTCTGAATTTAATGAAAATACAACGATGAGTTGGAAAGTTTACAATTTAAATAATAAAAACTTTGATGCCATCCTAGGGCAAAAAGTGCTTTCACCAATTGGTGCTAAAATCGATTTACTAGAAAGTACAATCGAAGTTAATGGCGTTAAAACTAAATTTAAAAATTCTTGCCCATATAATGAAACTTTACAATTGGAAGCTTTGAATATAAACCATTCAGATATTTTCCAAAATTTACGAACTGAACATATGAACACCGAAGAGTGTAAAAATTTAAAAGAAATTTTATCAAAAAATAATGATTTGTTTTACAAGGAGAGAAATAGTCTTACCCATATAACTGAAGCAAAACACCAAATTAAAACTGAACATTCACGACCAACCTATTCGAAAATATATCGTTTTCCTAAAATTCACGAAATAGAAAAACAAGCAAAAGAAATGCTTACGCAAGGTATAATCCAACCAAGTAATTCTCTAATTTGGGTTGTTCCAAAGAAAATATATAACTCGGATAAACCTAAGTGGAGAATTGCAATGGATTATAGGAAATTAAACGAAATTAACACGGACGCCAAATTTTCTATCCCAAACATGGACTTCCTTTTTGACAAGTTGAGTACAGCTCAATAATTTACCAAGTTAGATTTGGCAAAAGGGTTCCACCAAATTTAGTGGATGAAAAGGACAGATGTAAAACAGCATTTTCAACCCCCCAAGGCCACTACGAGTTTCGTCGTATGCTTTTTGGACTGAAAAATGCTCCTGTAACTTTTCAACGGGTCATGAACCACGTTTTCAAAGATTTAATAAATAAAATATGTGTCATTTATCTCGATGACATATTAATTTTCTCAACTTCTTTAGAGAAACATTTAGAAGCAATTAATATTATCTGTAAACTACTTAGACATTACAACCTAAAAATACAGATTGACAAATGAAATTTTTTTTTCAAAACATACCGAGTATTTATGTCATATACTCACTCCCAATGGCATAAAGCCTAATGACAATAAGGTTAAAGTGATCCAAGAACTCAAACTACCAACAACAAGAAAACAGATAAAAAGTTTCCTTGGTATCACAGAGCACTACCGAAATTTTATAAGAGATTACGCCGCAGTAGTTAAACCCATAACTAATTATTTAACAAAAGATAAGAAAATCGATATTAATGACGAATTACATTTTGTCTTTTGATAAATTAAAAGAACTGATAACGAATTATCCAACTTTAAAGTATTCAGATTTTAAAAAACAATTTGTTTTAACAAACGGATGCTTCAAACTTCGCAATTGGTGTCGTCTTATCGCAAGATGGACAGCCAATTTGCTTTGCTACTCGAACTCTTAACGAGCACGAAAATCGTTCTTTTGCGATAGAAAAAGAACTTCTCGCAATCATTTGGGCAACCAAATATTTTCGCCCATGTTTATATGGCACCAAATTTACTATTAGAACTGATCATCAGCCGCTTACCTGGCTACATTCACTTTAAGAACCTAATTCCAAATTACAACGATGGAAAATAAGGTTAAATGAATATGAGTTCGATATAAAATATTTAAAGGGAAAAGGAAACAAAGTTGCTGATTTTCTCAGCAGAATCGACAAAATTAAACAAGAAACAAGTAAATGTAACAGTAAGTCGAGCAACCGCCTTATTAATACCCTACACCTGAATAATTTGAATTAAATTAAAAATCCATAAGCTTTTTTGGTAGCTGCTTGAACTTCTTCCCTTTTCTGTCTTATTCAACTCGAATTTCAGGAACGTAAAAGAGGCATTCTCTTGGGATATGCTTGACACCTTTGTAAAAAATTTTAAGTTTCTATCTTTATTAATTTCGAAGATTATTAGTCCTTGGGAGTTGCCACTCCAATTCATCGAATTGCCACTCCAATTCATCGAATCCATCTCAGGAACATAAAGAAAACATGCCAGAACACCATTGTACTAAATTTAAAGGTTCTACTTTCGTTGGTTTTGGAGATATGCTCGTTGCTCTTGTGCTCGTCCGGAAGTTTCCAAAATACGAACCCATGGTTCAAATTCTTTCAAATGTCAGTTTCCAATTTTACAGAAAAGGAAACATAACAGAACACCTTTGTACTAAAAATAAAAGTTCTATCTTTGTTGGTTGTGGAGATATACTCGTTTGCTCTGAGGCTCTTCCGGAAGCTTCCAAGATTTGAACCCATGGACCAAATCCTCACAAATTTCAAAAACATAAATAGAACATGAAAGAACACCATTCTGCCAAATTTAAAGGTTATATCTTAGTTGGTTTTGGAGATATACTCATTTGCTCTGGTGCTCGTTCGGAAGCTTCCAAAATCCAAACCCAAGGACCATATCCTCTTAAATTTCAAAGACATAAATCGAACGGGAAGGAACATCATGGTAAAAATTTAAAGGTTCTATCTTTGTTGATTTTGGAGATAATCCCGTTTGCTCTGGGGCTCGTTCGGAAGCTTCCAATATACGAATCCATGGTTCAAATTCTTTCAAACTTCAGTTTCCAATTTTATAGAAAAGGAAACATAACAGCACACCTTTGTACTAAAAATAAAGATTCTATGTTTGTTGGTTGTGGAGATATACTCGTTTGCTCTGGGGCTCGTTCGGAAGCTTGCAAGATCCGAACCCATGAAGCAAATCCTATCAAATTTCAGAAACTTAAATAAAACGTGAAAGAACACCACTCTGCCAAATTTAAAGGTTATATCTTTGTTGTTTTTGGAGATAATCTCATTTGCTCTGGGGCTCGTTCGGAAGCTTCCAAAATCCAAACCCATGGACCATATACTTTTAAATTTCAGAGACGTAAATCGAACGGTATGGAACATCATTGTAAAAAATTTAAAGTTTCTATCTTTGTTGATTTTGGAGATGATCTCGTTTGCTCTGGAGCTCGTTCGGAAGCTTCCAAAATCCGAACCCATAGACCAAACCCTTTCAAATTTAAGCAACCTGAATCAAACATGAAAAAACACTATTCTGCCAAATTTAAAGGTTATATCTTTGTTGTTTTTGGAGATAATCTCATTTGCTCTGGGGCTCGTTCGGAAGCTTCTAAAATCCAAACCCATGGACCATATCCTCTTAAATTTCAAAGACATAAATCGAACGGGAAGGAACATCATGGTAAAAAATTTAAAGGTTCTATCTTTGTTGATTTTGGAGATAATCTCGTTTGCTCTGGGGCTCTTTCGGAAGCTTCCAATATACGAATCCATGGTTCAAATTCTTTCAAATGTCAGTTTCCAATTTTATAGAAAAGGAAACATAACAGCACACTCTTGTACTAAAAATAAAGGTTCTATGTTTGTTAGTTGTGGAGATATACTCATTTGCTCTGGTGCTGGCTCGGAAGCTTCCAAAATCCAAACCCATGGACCAAATCCTCTCAAATTTCAGAGACTTAAATAAAACATGAAAGAAAACCACTCTGCCTAAATTTAAAGTTTATATTTTTGTTGGCTTTGGAGATAATCTCATTTGCTCTGGTACTCATTCGGAAGCTTCCAAAATCCAAACCCATGAACCAAATCCTTTAAATTTCAGGGACATAAATCGAACGGGAAGGAACATCATTGCACAAAATTTAAAGGATCTATCTTTGTTCATTTTAGAGATAATCTCGTCTGCTCTGGGGCTCGTTCGGAAGCTTCCAAAATCCGAACCCATGGACCAAATCGTCTCAAGTTTTAGAGACTTAAATGAAACACGAAAGAACACCACTCCGTCGAATTTGAAGGTTATATCTTTATTGATTTTGGAGATGATCTAATTTGCTCTGGTGGTCGTTCGGAAGCTTCCAAAATCCAAACCCATGGACTAAATCTTCTTAAATTTCAGAGACATAAATCGAACGGGAAGGAACATCATTGTACAAAATTTAAAGGTTCTATCTTTGTTGGTTTTGGTTTGCTCCGGAATCATTCGGAAGCTTCCAGAATTCGAACCAATGGACCGATTTTGTCCAGATTCGAACCTAGCCTTCCTTTCGTAATTAGTAACCTACTATATAAATTTCATCAAGATAGCTTTATTAGTTTTTGAGTTATCGTGCGAACGGACGGACGGACGGACGGACATTGTTAAATCTACTCAGGTGGTGATCCTGATTCAGAATATATATACATGTCCATATCTAACTCGCTTCCTTTTGGTGGTTACAAACACCATACCAAAGTTAATATACCTTATACTTTAGGTGTAGGGTATAATAAACCAAAATGAAATATCATTAAAAATGTAAATAACGAAAATAGCAGTGATATTGCTGCAATTCATAGTCGAAGACTTGGACGACCACATTTTAATCGTAGACCATACAGTTAACAAATACTTTACACAAATTCACATTGTCTCTGAAAAAGAGTTTGAAACAGAAAATTTATATGGCAAATATAAACTAACATATATAACGGGAAATTAATTGAACGACAATAATTATTTGAACAATCTATTACGTCGTGTTGTACAAAAGGGAAAAATTGTACAACACGACGTGTTGTTCGACGACGAAAAATATAACATACTACGACAAAAATTAATCGAACTGTTTGGGAATAACAATAATATACAATTTTATAAATACTCCGTTCAAGCGGAAAACATTCCAAGCGAAAACACAACAATCGAAGTAATAGAAAAAATTCATAACCCCTCAAATCACCGGGGTTTCGAAAATTTCAATGAAGTTAGAAAAAATAGGTTTTTCCAAAAATAAAGGAAATAATTCATAAATTTATAAACAATTGCTGTATATGCAATAAGGCAAAATATGATCGCCATCCAATTCAAACTAAAATCCAAATAAGCGAAACTCCTAACGAACCTAATAATATCGTTTGCGGAGATGTTTTTTATTGTTATAAGCTGACATTTTTGAAAATTTTTGACAAATTTTCAAAACATTTAATGATCAACATTTACCTCACATAAATGCTTTAAATATTATAGATCTTTTTAGAACTAGATGCGCTATATTAGGCAAACCTAATAAAGTAGTACTAGGCAACGAATTAAACAACCTCAATATAAGAGATTTTTCCAGGGAAGAAAATATTCAAGTTTATTTCACTTTACCTAGGTCCCACACAGGTAATTCTGATATCGAAAGAACTCACAGTACTCTTAACGAGCATCTTAGAATATTCGAAACACAAAAATGTAAACTAAATACAATACATAAAGTTTTTCTCGCAGTGAAAGAATACAAAAATTCCATTTCAGTAAGCTGCTGTCACATCTACATGATGTAGTAATAGCTAATACTCGACTGCTATTGCTAATATCAGTCGAATTGACGAGTGTCAAACCACTGGTGAAAATGTTTCGAAATAATCAACTTGATATGTCTGCGAGCAGCCTTGCGCTAGGAGTCTCGACTGGAATCTATTGACTGAACCATCAGAGTTCCTCTTTTTTTAAACACCCATTTGCATCCAACCGCATGTTTTCCAGGTGGCAGTTCAATTAGATCCCAAGTCTTATTTGAAGTTAGATTCTTAAATTCATTTTTCATTGATGCTTGCCAGAATTCTTGATCTTCACAGAAAAGTGCTTGCTTCACAGTGGTCAGAATGAATGTTGAATTATCATTATTTCCTGAATACTGTTAACTACGTTATATTGTTTTACCGGTGGCCCACTGTTACCACTACGTAATTTAAGTCTTCCGGGTCCAATTTTTGTTGTCCTGCTTTCACTTTCTGAAGATGTGCTGCTTTCACTACTTTTTCGTTTCATATTTTTATAATGTTGTTGATCAATTTCTTCATTACGCTGACCATGTTGATGATTAATATTTTCATTGTGTTGACCTTCTGCTTTTTCCTTTTCAGGCTGACCATCTATCTTCTCATTTTAATCAACTCTCTTTTCAGAGTGACCATCTATCTTCTCATTTTCATCAACTCTCAATGCAACTTTTTATTTTCCTCCTCCTCATTTAAATGCTTCTTATTGTCTTCTAATTCATTTTCTTTAGTACGGAGTGTTCTTGAAAATCTGGAACGAAAAATTGTTCACAAATTGTTCCAAAATTAATGTCATGTAAATTTTCAAAAAATATGATGTCACTGCTTTTAATAATTTTTTGTATGAGTTCATCATATAATCTGTATTCCTTAGCCTCCTCGGAGTATCCAAACATTATATACTTTTTTCCTTTTGAATCAAATTTTTGTTTACCAGATCGTTTATTTAGTACAATTGCCTTGCTACCAAATACTCTAAAATGACTAATATTGCATTTGCGACTATACCATACCTCATATGGTGTTTTATCACCCAATATTTTTGTTGGTGATCGATTTCTGATGTAGGTGGCACAATTTGCGGCTTCGGCCCATAGTAATTTAGCGGTTAAAATAGCGGTAATTTTAAACTTATCAAAAAACATCTTGCCATCTCTACAATAGTTCTGTTGGGTCGCTCTGCTACACTGTTCTGCTGGGGTGTGTAATCAGTTGATACCTGCCTGCTTATTCCATTCTCTTTCAGAAATTGATCAAATTGTATGTTTATATATTCTTTCCCATTATCGCTCCTAATCGCTTTAATGTTTTTAGAGGTCTCACGTTCAACATATTTTTTAAATTGTTTAAACGCATTAAACACTTCATCCTTTGTTTTTAAAAAAGAAACATACAATTTTCTACTTTTGTTATCAATAAAAGTACAAAAATATTTACAACCACTAACTGACAGTGGTGTAATTGGACTACAAACGTCCGAATGAATTAAATCTAAAATGTTTTCTCAATGTGTTGACGAGCAATGTGGAAACGGTTTAATGTTAATTTTTGCTTTCGTACAAATTTCACATTCCAAATTTGTTGATAATTTGCTTTCATTTATCTTCAACCCAGATACCATATTTTTCATACACAATTCCTTTAAGTTATTAATATTTATATGACCATACCTTTCGTGCCATTGTTTCACTGTATCATCTTTTCTTTCTAAATTAAATGATGCTTCACCACTATTTAATAATTCAACTACAAATAAATTATTTCGCTTAACAGCTTTAAAAATTTGCTTATTATTTTGGTTCATCACTGTTGCTTTATTTTTTAAAAAATTTACCATATGATTATTAAGTGTAATTTAACTTACTGATATGTTATTGCATCTTAATTAAGGGACGTATAAAACATTTTGTAAAATGATGTCAGCATATAACATTTTTAATTTTACAATACCTTCTCCTGATAGTTGACTATTGCTATCTGCTGCTAGTTATACTGTTTGATTACTGCGCAATGATCATTTTGAAAATAAATGTTTGTCGCAACACATGTGCGCTGTTGCACCGCCATCGAGACACCAAATGATTTTTTTAATTATGCCGTAATCTTCCCGCAATAAAATTCCAAACGTCGATTCAACACGTGCATGATTTTTATTTTTACAGTTGTTCGCATAATGACCTCGAATTCCGCTATTATAAAATTTTCCTTTAATTTTGTGACCGTTATTTGATTGAAAGGTTTTTGGTTGAAAACTTTTATTAGTATAAAAATGCTTTGAATTTTTTGCCATAAGAGCAAATTTTTGTGATGAATTTTTGTCACCGTCTTTGGTGGTACGCCTCTGTTCTTCTTTTAAAATTTTTATATTTAAGGAATTTAGAGAAGGTAACGATTCTCTGCTTTCAATCGCTATGATGAAACTTTCGTAGTTATTTGGTAATGTACACAGCAGTATGATCGTCAGTAACTCATCTAATATTGTCACATTTATTTCGTGCAGTCTTTCTACTATGACTTTCACACATTTTTAATATTATTAATTTTTAATAAGACTTACTTTTCGTGCAGGTTCTGTTGGTTGGAAGATGTCCTTTGATTTTACTCACGTTTCATGTTGCGTCTTGCAGTGTTTTACATGAATTATTTCGGATGCTCTGATGCTTAACGCAATCGTAACCAACGCCTTTTCGTCAACAGTTGCCCATTTTTCAAAGACTTCATTATATGACTTATTTTCTTCACCTGGGCCAGTATTTTCTGGCGCTAAAACCTTTCCACTTACATTACTCCAGTAAAGAGCATGAATCAATATGTTTTTCATATGCACCAACCATGTGCTATAGTTTTCACTATTTAATTTCTCGATTTGATATACGAATTTTAGCTAATTTTTCTGGCTTTAGTTCATTAAATAACTTAAGGTAAAAAAAACGAATTAACGCCAGAATGCAATAAACTAACGCCAGAATGCAATAAACTAACGCCAGAATGCAATGAACTAACACTAGAATCCAATGAACTAACGCCAGAATCCAATGAACTAACGCCAAAACGTAATGAACTTACACCGGAACGTAATGAACTAAAGCCAGAATGCAATGAACTAACACCAGAATCCAATGAACTAATGCCAGAACGTAATGAACTAATACCAGAATACAATGAAGTAACGCCAGAATATAATTTTTCTGGCATTAATTCATTTTCAGTTCTGGTGTAAGTTCATTCTTTCGTTAGTTCGCAGAGCCTTTTTTGAGGTAGATGATTATTAATAGTTCAGAATGTAAATATGTATGTATTTGCATTTGTCTCTCGCATATATATGATTTACTATTGTCTATTTACCTATATGATTACCTATATGAATTTGATAGTATATTATTATATGAGGGTGTAAAAATTTTTAAATTGGATTGGATTGGTGGATTTTATTAATATATTTCAATTTTTTAAAAATTTTGTTTAGAAGTTTTGTATGAAATGGATAGCAGTTTTTTTTAGTTCACTGATAAAAAAAAATTTAAAGTTAGAAATTATATTGTTATTATAATAATCTAAATTAATAATAGTTAAAATAAAATTATAATAGATAATTATATAGTTAATTATATAATAAATAAATAAAATTATAATAGTTAAATTTAGTTTAATTGTCAGACATAAGATATGTATGCAAGTAGTATATAAAGTATTACCTAGATTCAATTCGCAATGAATTCCAATTTTTGTTTTTTTTATTGGAATTTTATGTTTTGTTTTTGATAATTACATAAATTAAAAGTTTCAGAAGCTTTTTACATAATACATACATATATGTTGGTATGTTTTATATTTTGTAAATTTGGTCGCATAAAATTTTTGAAGAATGTTTTAAATCGAAATTACGATTTACGAATTTAATTTTTTGTATAGAAATAAACAGTGTCCATTTTTTTTTAATCACCAAATGCATATAATTATGTATGTGATTTTATTTAAACATAAAATGTTTACTCAGCACCGTGTGGGTACACATTCATAAAATTTGAGATCATTTTTATAAAAAAAAAAATCAGAAAATAAAATTTTTCAAAAAAATGTATTCTATTTTGATTTTCATATATACGTGACTGTATATATGTAGTAAATAATTAAGGAAAAAGCAAAAGGATAATTAAATTTAAATATAATAGCACAATTTATTTAATATTATTAATAAATAGTTTAAGTAATTATTAAAGTTCGTTTAGTAAAATTATTTAAAGTTTTAAATAACAATATTTGGATTGGATATTTGGAGTGGATTAGTTCAAAATTTAAAATTATGATTTCATAATATAACAATTTCAAATGAAAAATGATTACGTTCCTTTGATAATACTTTTTTAGTTCCTTCTTCGTCCACGGATAGTTTTAAAAAAGGCAGAATCAAGCAAATTTTTATTGATTTAAAATAATTTGTAGTAGATGTTGTACTATTTTTGTACCAGTTGCGTTAAGGTAGATGTGCATCATTTAGTTAACATGTTTTAGTTCCACATGTTTCACCTATACTCTTTTTCTACTTCTTTACTACTTCGAATATAACCATGTAACATGATTACATAACATCATCTCATAATATACATACATATATATTATGTAAGTATGCGCTTTCAGCTTTAAACTTTAATTCCATGCTTAAACCAACAACAATAAATTTGAGACATTTTTAATAAATGTGAATGTTTTGATATATGTTTGTTTATATGCATGCATATTATTCTTTACATTCAAATTAATAAATAGAAATATTTTATAAAAATAATTGAAATAAAATTTAAAATAAAATTTAAACATTTTTAGATCAATTAAATGTTTTGGTATTAAATTAATTTTTGTATAATCTGTTTTTTACTGCACGTAGCCCTCATTATCTCCAAATTGTTATATTAATTGTTACAATCAAAAATTTTAATTTTTTGCAGCTTCTGAAATACAAAATTATATATTATATGTATGTATGCATGTATAATAGATGTTACTGGTAAATGGCAATATGAAAAACCTCACCAAAAAGATCAATTACAACTTTACACTAGCATAAATCGCAGTACAATGAATTATCTAATAATTTTTTTCTAACAATTATTATTTAAACATTAAACAAGCAGCAACATGTGCGTAACAGTATCATCAAAAATGAAAAAAAATTCATAACCATGATATGTATGTATGTATATGCATGCTTCGATTAAAAAAAAAAAAAAAAATCTCATTTACTTTGGAAGCGCTTCTTTAGAAGCGTTCTAGAATTCATGATTTATTGCTTCTCATTCATCACATAATTTTTATACCCTATCCTTTTGGTGTTTGTAACCACCAAAAGGAAACGAGCTAGATATGGACATGTATATATATTCTGAGTCAGTAAAAATTCTCCTCTCAAATACATGTATATATATTTGAGAGGAGAATTTTTGTTTACTAGATCGTTTATTTAGTACAATTGCCTTGCTACCAAATACTCTAAAATGACTAATATTGCATTTGCGACTATACCATACCTCATATGGTGTTTTATCACCCAATACTTTTGTTGGTGATCGATTTCTGATGTAGGTGGCACAATTTGCGGCTTCGGCCCATAGTAATTTAGCGGTTAAAATAGCGGTAATTTTAAACTTATCAAAAAACATCTTGCCATCTCTACAATAGTTCTGTTGGGTCGCTCTGCTACACTGTTCTGCTGGGGTGTGTAATCAGTTGATACCTGCCTGCTTATTCCATTCTCTTTCAGAAATTGATCAAATTGTATGTTTATATATTCTTTCCCATTATCGCTCCTAATCGCTTTAATGTTTTTAGAGGTCTCACGTTCAACATATTTTTTAAATTGTTTAGACGCATTAAACACTTCATCCTTTGTTTTTAAAAAAGAAACATACAATTTTCTACTTTTGTTATCAATAAAAGTACAAAAATATTTACAACCACTAACTGACAGTGGTGTAATTGGACTACAAACGTCCGAATGAATTAAATCCAAAATGTTTTCTCAATGTGTTGACGAGCAATGTGGAAACGGTTTAATGTTAATTTTTGCTTTCGTACAAATTTCACATTCAAAATTTGTTGATAATTTGCTTTCATTTATCTTCAACCCAGATACCATATTTTTCATACACAATTCCTTTAAGTTATTAATATTTATATGACCATACCTTTCGTGCCATTGTTTCACTGTATCATCTTTTCTTTCTAAATTAAATGATGCTTCACCACTATTTAATAATTCAACTACAAATAAATTATTTCGCTTAACAGCTTTAAAAATTTGCTTATTATTTTGGTTCATCACTGTTGCTTTATTTTTTAAAAAATTTACCATATGATTATTAAGTGTAATTTAACTTACTGATATGTTATTGCATCTTAATTAAGGGACGTATAAAACATTTTGTAAAATGATGTCAGCATATAACATTTTTAATTTTACAATACCTTCTCCTGATAGTTGACTATTGCTATCTGCTGCTAGTTATACTGTTTGATTACTGCGCAATGATCATTTTGAAAATAAATGTTTGTCGCAACACATGTGCGCTGTTGCACCGCCATCGAGACACCAAATGATTTTTTTAATTATGCCGTAATCTTCCCGCAATAAAATTCCAAACGTTGATTCAACACGTGCATGATTTTTATTTTTACAGTTGTTCGCATAATGACCTCGAATTCCGCTATTATAAAATTTTCCTTTAATTTTGTGACCGTTATTTGATTGAAAGGTTTTTGGTTGAAAACTTTTATTAGTATAAAAATGCTTTGAATTTTTTGCTATAAGAGCAAATTTTTGTGATGAATTTTTGTCACCGTCTTTGGTGGTACGCCTTTGTTCTTCTTTTAAAATTTTTATATTTAAGGAATTTAGAGAAGGTAACGATTCTCTGCTTTCAATCGCTATGATGAAATTTTCGTAGTTACTTGGTAATGTACACAGTAGTATGATCGTCAGTAACTCATCTAATATTGTCACATTTATTTCGTGCAGTCTTTCTACTATGACTTTCACACATTTTTAATATTATTAATTTTTAAAAAGACTTACTTTTCGTGCAAGTTTTGTTGGTTGGAAGATGTCCTTTGATTTTACTCACGTTTCATGTTGCGTCTTGCAGTGTTTTACATGAATTATTTCGGATGCTCTGATGCTTAACGCAATCGTAACCAACGCCTTTTCGTCAACAGTTACCCATTTTTCAAAGACTTCATTATATGACTTATTTTCTTCACCTGGGCCAGTATTTTCTGGAGCTATAACCTTTCCACTTACATTACTCCAGTAAAGAGCATGAATCAATATTTTTTTCATATGCACCAACCATGTGCTATAGTTTTCACTATTTAATTTCTCGATTTGATATACGAATTTTAGCTAATTTTTCTGGCTTTAGTTCATTAGATAACTTAAGGTAAAAAAACGAATTAACGCCAGAATGCAATAAACTAACGCCAGAATGCAATGAACTAACACTAGAATCCAATGAACTAACGCCAGAATCCAATGAACTAACGCCAAAACGTAATGAACTTACACCGGAACGTAATGAACTAAAGCCAGAATGCAATGAACTAACACCAGAATCCAATGAACTAATGCCAGAACGTAATGAACTAATACCAGAATGCAATGAACTAACGCCAGAATAAAATTTTCCTGGCATTAATTCATTTTCAGTTCTGGTGTAAGTTCATTCTGGCGTCAGTTCGCAGAGCCTTTTTTGAGGTAGATGATTATTAATAGTTCAGAATGTAAATATGTATGTATTTGCATTTGTCTCTCGCATATATATGATTTACTATTGTCTATTTACCTATATGATTACCTATATGAATTTGATAGTATATTATTATATGAGGGTGTAAAAATTTTTAAATTGGATTGGATTGGTGGATTTTATTAATATATTTCAATTTTTTAAAAATTTTGTTTAGAAGTTTTGTATGAAATGGATAGCAGTTTTTTTTAGTTCACTGATAAAAAAAAATTTAAGTTAGAAATTATATTGTTATTATAATAATCTAAATTAATAATAGTTAAAATAAAATTATAATAGATAATTATATAGTTAATTATATAATAAATAAATAAAATTATAATAGTTAAATTTAGTTTAATTGTCAGACATAAGATATGTATGCAAGTAGTATATAAAGTATTACCTAGATTCAATTCGCAATGAATTCCAATTTTTGTTTTTTTTATTGGAATTTTATGTTTTGTTTTTGATAATTACATAAATTAAAAGTTTCAGAAGCTTTTTACATAATACATACATATATGTTGGTATGTTTTATATTTTGTAAATTTGGTCGCATAAAATTTTTGAAGAATGTTTTAAATCAAAATTACGATTTACGAATTTAATTTTTTGTATAGAAATAAACAGTGTCCATTTTTTTTAATCACCAAATGCATATAATTATGTATTTGATTTTATTTAAACATAAAACGTTTACTCAGGACCGTGTGGGTACACATTCATAAAATTTGACATCATTTTTATAAAAAAAAAATCAGAAAATAAAATTTTTCAAAAAAATGTATTCTATTTTGATTTTCATATATACGTGACTGTATATATGTAGTAAATAATTAAGGAAAAAGCAAAAGGATAATTAAATTTAAATATAATAGCACAATTTATTTAATATTATTAATAAATAGTTTAAGTAATTATTAAAGTTCGTTTAGTAAAATTATTTAAGGTTTTAAATAACAATATTTGGATTGGATATTTGGAGTGGATTAGTTCAAAATTTAAAATTATGATTTCATAATATAACAATTTCAAATGAAAAATGATTACGTTCCTTTGATAATACTTTTTTAGTTCCTTCTTCGTCCACAGATAGTTTTAAAAAAGGCAGAATCAAGCAAATTTTTATTGATTTAAAATAATTTGTAGTAGATGTTGTACTATTTTTGTACCAGTTGCGTTAAGGTAGATGTGCATCATTTAGTTAACATGTTTTAGTTCCACATGTTTCACCTATACTCTTTTTCTACTTCTTTACTACTTCGAATATAACCATGTAACATGATTACATAACATCATCTCATAATATACATACATATATATTATGTAAGTATGCGCTTTCAGCTTTAAAAACTTTAATTCCATGCTTAAACCAACAACAATAAATTTGAGACATTTTTAATAAATGTGAATGTTTTGATATATGTTTGTTTATATGCATGCATATTATTCTTTACATTCAAATTAATAAATAGAAATATTTTATAAAAATAATCGAAATAAAATTTAAAATAAAATTTAAACATTTTTAGATCAATTAAATGTTTTGGTATTAAATTAATTTTTGTATAATCTGTTTTTTACTGCACGCAATCCAGCTCTCATTATCTCCAAATTGTTACATTAATTGTTACAATCAAAAATTTTAATTTTTTGCAGCTTCTGAAATACAAAATTATATATTATATGTATGTATGCATGTATAATAGATGTTACTGGTAAATGGCAATATGAAAAACCTCACCAAAAAGATCAATTACAACCTTACATAACATAAATCGCAGTACAATGAATTATCTAATAATTTTTTTCTAACAATTATTATTTAAACATTAAACAAGCAGCAACATGTGTGTAACGGTATCATCAAAAATAAAAAAAAATTCATAACCATGATATGTATGTATGTATATGCATGCTTCAATTAAAAAAAAAAAAAAAAAAATCTCATTTACTTTGGAAGCGGTTCCTTAGAAGCGTTCTAGAATTCATGATTTATTGCTTCTCATTCATCACATAATTTTTATACCCTACACCTAAAGTATAGGGTATATTAACTTTGGTATGGTGTTTGTAACCACCAAAAGGAAGCGAGTTAGATATGGACATGTATATATATTCTGAGTCAGGATCACCTCCTGAGTCGATTTAACGATGTCCATCCGTCCGTCCGTTCGCACGATAACTCAAAAACTAATGAAGCTATCTTGATGAATTTTATACAGTAGGTTACTAATCACGAAAGGAAGGCTAAGTTCGGCTAAGGCTAATTTGGACAAAATCGGTCAATGGGTTCGGATTTTGGAAGCTTCCGAATGATTGCGAAACAAAGGAGATTATCTCCAAAACCAAGAAAGGTAGAACCTTTAAATTTTGTATAATTATCTTCCTTCCCATTCGATTTATGTCTCTGAAATTTAAGAGGATTTGGTCCATGGGGTTATATTTTGGAAGCTTCCGAACGAGCACCAGAGCAAATGAGATTATCTCCAAAACCAACTAAGACATAACCTTTAAATTTGGCAGAGTGGTGTTCTTTCATGTTTTATTTAAGTCTCTGAAATTTGAGAGGATTTGGTTCATAGGTTCGGATCTTGGAAGCTTCCGAACGAGCCCCAGAGAAAACGAGTATATCTCCACAACCAACAAAGATAGAACCTTTATTTTTAGTACCAGAATGTGTTGTTATGTTTCCTTTTCTATAAAATTGGAAACTGACACTTGAAAGAATTTGAACCATGGATTCGTATATTGGAAGCTTCCGAACGAGCTCCAGAGCAAACGAGATTATCTCCAAAATCAACAAAAATATAACCTTCAAATTTTGTACAATGATGCTCCTTGCAGTTCGATTTATGTCTATGAAATTTAAGAGGATTTGGTCCATGGGTTTGGATTTTGCAAGCTTCCAAACGAGCACCAGAGCAAACGAGTATATCTCCAAGACCAACTAAGATATAACCTTTAAATTTGGCAGAATGGTGTTCTTTCATGTTTGATTTAGGTCTCTGAAATTTGAGAGGTTTTGGTCCTTGGATTCACATTTTGGAAGCTTCCGAACGAGCCTCAGAGCAAATGATATTATCTCCAAACCAACTAAGATATAACCTTTAAATTAGGCATTATGGTGTTCCTTCATGTTTGATTTATGTTTCTGAAATTTGTGAGGATTTGGTCCATGGGTTCAAATCTTGGAAGCTTCCGGACGAGCACAAGAGCAACGAGCATATCTCCAAAACCAACAAAAGTAGAACCTTTAAATTTAGTACAATGGTGTTCTGGCATGCTTTCTTTATGTTCCTGAGATGGACTCGATGAATTGGGGTGGCAATTCGGGTACCTGACACACACCTCCCAAGAACTAACAATCTTCGAAATTAATAAAGATAGAAACTTAAAATTTTTTACAAAGGTGTCAAGCATATCCCAAGAGGATGCCTCTTTTACGTTCCTGAAATTCGAGTTGAATAAGACACAAAAGGGAAGAAGTTCAAGCAGCTGCCAAAAAAACATGGATTTTTAATTTAATTCGAATTATTCAGGTGTAGGGTATTAATAAGTCGGTTGCATCGACTTACTGTTACATTTACTTGTTTTTGTTATAAATGAGTGGTTCTACATACCTTCCTAAGCTAGCACTTCTCTTTTTTCCCGTTGGGAGGTAAACACATATATCAGTATTTTGTTAAAACAACAATAACAATTTTAACGTACAGAAATAATATCAATAATATGAGAATAGAATTAGAACTTACAATTTAAATAAGTACTAATTAATATTTTTATGTTAAGAAAAATTAAGAAAATTAAATGTACATACATACATATATTTGAAAAAATTAAAATATACAATTATTTCTTTTAAAAAATTCTAATTTCAATGTATGCAGTTATGTACTTATGACCATGACCATGAGTATGGTTTATGGTATCTACATATTAATTATTGTTCGTATTACTTATATTATTTCGTCATTTAAGAAGTGGTACAGTTCAGTAGTAACCAAGGGCTGACTTACAGAGTATAACCAGATAACCGAGATATAACAATTAATAATAACAATATTTATGTATTATGTATTTATTGAATAATAGATCAATTTTTGCTATGTATTGGGTGCACATTTGCGACTTTTGGAATTGAAATATTTTTAAAATAATAGGTCTTATGTATATTAAATGCAAACTTTATGAGTTTCAGTTAAGAACTAATATGTGCCTATGTATATTATAATAATAAATTTTTGAGTTTATTTTATAATAAATTTATTTATGAGAATAAATAATGCATTATATAAATATGAATTTATGAATTCAAAAATTTTTAATACGTATTTTTCAATGCATTAAAAAATATTTATATTTTCCATTCTGGAACTCTCTGGCTTTTTACTACGCAATCTCACTGTGCATATAAAAGCGTCGGCCGTAAGTTCTCTACATATGAAAATTTTAAAATAATATGTAATTAAAAAAAGTAATTGTTATTTTAAAATGTTATTCTCTTAATAATATATGTATACCTGATGCCATAATATGTAGTCCAATTTTAAGCGTTTGTTTTTAATAATTTAAAAGTTCTTTACATTACTTTACTTCTTTTTATGATTTTATTTAGTTTAACGTTTTGGTAATAATAATTTGTGGTTATTACCGAAAACGTTAAAAGAAAGAGTCCATGAAAGAGAAAGAATTTTCGCTTGCACATCACGAACTCAGAAAAAAAACTTTTGGCTTTCGAAAACGTACAAGATGTACACTATGTAGCTGTATTTTAATTTAGATTGCTCGATTTTCGAGCAACGGGAAAACACTAGTATGATTAAAAGAAGGTACATAAGTATTCAATTTCTAGAGCAATAATAAATATTTTTAATGACTTTTTCTTAAGTCAATTTATCATAGATAAAGAAAATAAAATAGTATAAGCGTAAAAATTATAGAATATTTTCTTAGTTTGATATAGTAATGAGCTTGTAATTCTATATTATTGTGTATTGTTGTGATTCTCGTGAAAAATATAACCGCAAATTTTTAATTAATCTTTACTTTCTTTATGAACAGATGAGTTCAAAGTATTGAAACTAAAGTAAGTAGTCATTAAGTAATTTAATAACGAACTTTACAATTACAAAGTAAATTGTGTTAAATCGAGGGTGTTTTACCGACCTCTTTTAATTAAAATACAATATTTGAAAGCTAAAAAGTTCCGTTTGAAATGATTTAAGTGTGCAATCACATCATTTAGTAGATGAATATGTACATATGTACATATTATGCGCAACTTACTCCCTTACTTGCTGTAAAAATAAAAATATATGTTTGTAAAATAAAAGTGTTTGTTTTTTTTTCAGCATTTTGAATTTACGCAACATTATTATTTTTAAGCATAAAAAAAAAAAAATTAACATGATAAAACCTATTTAAAGGTTAATATGAAATGTGAATTAAAAGATTAAAAAAGTTTAATTAAAAATAAATAAGAACATAAACGAATATGTATTTTTAAAACAATTTAAAAGGTTCTGAACATTTGAGCTTTTTAATAAAAAGAGTTTTAGAAATTAAACATAAAAAAATTAAAAAACGTTGAAATTATTTAAATAACAAAAACAATAGGTAATACCATTCCCGTACAAAATAATTTAGAACTTGATTTGAATACTGAATTAAATACAAACAAATGAAAAAACTTTTTGTGATAAATCTATTTTATTAAAATCAAATTTGTGCATTCGTAATTGCATCGTATAAACTTTACGAAAATAAAAAAAATCTAAAGTAAAAATGCAAAAATAAATAAAAAAAATTTTAAAAAATTATTTTATGTAATAATTATAAAGTAATATCTTCTACCTTCTTCATGTTAAGTAATATCAAAACCAAGCCATCTAACTAAAACTTGATTTCATTTTTCATTTCAAAATTTTTTTCTACAAGTTACACATGTAGATTTCTTACCTTGTGTTAATTCAGGCTCATAAAAAGTATCGGTTATTGGATTATTTGTGTAATCAAATCAATATGTTATTGCGTCAGTTCTTTTAATTTTTGCAATTGCAAATATTTCTGTCGACCAGTTTGGTTGCAATTTTTGCAAATATTCCTTTAAATTTTGCTTGTACGAACATAATCTCCAACATTATCCTTTACGAAAAATTTGAACTTATGTATTGTATACAGTTTTTAATAGTAATTTTTTCGTTTTTCTTTGTAACCTTTTTAGGCTGCAATTTAATTGTATGATGATACGTAGAATTATTTTTTTTAATTAATGTTGGTAAAATAAATATCCATTTATAATTACCCTGAAAACTAAACTGCTTCCACATTCAATTTTTTAAAAAAAGTACGGTTAAAACATTCTACTATGGATGCTTTCATTTCAGAATATATTGTGTGATATGATTAATTTTCTTTCTTTCCATAAGTTTTCTAACTTTTTTGGTAAAAAAAAATTCTTAGTTCAATTTATCATAACTGGTAGTCCAAATTACCCTGTCATTTTTAAAAATAGACATTTTCAAGTTTTGTTTACTCTTTTAAACTTAAAACACAAAACGGTTAAACTTAGAAAAAAACAAGTAAAAGTAACAGTAAGTCGATGCAACCGACTTATTTATACCCTACACCTAAAAAATTCAAATTAAATTAAAAATCTATAAGTTATTTTAGTTAGGTATTTAATATACCTAAGCTAAAAATAAATGCTTTTACAACCTTTGTACAAAATTTCAGATTTCCATCTTTATTAAATTCGAAGATATGCTTGTTAGGTCTTGGGAAGTGTGTGAACGCTTGGGAAGATGTGAATTCATCTCAAATTTCAGAGACATCATCAGAACAGAGTAGAACACTCTTACATCAAATTTTAAGTTTTTATATTTATGAATTTCGAAGATATGCTCGTTCGGTCTTAGGAGTTGTGTGGCAGATACCCGAACAACCATTCCAATTCATCTGAAATTTTAGGCAAATCAGGGATTCAGGAAACAACAGCCTCGTATCAAATTTGCAGTTTCTATCTTTATTAATTTCGAAGATATATTTGTTAGGTCTTGAGAAGTATGTGAAGGCACGCGGACCAGCACCCAAATTCATCTCAAATTTTAGAGTCATCATCAGAACAGGGTAGAACACTCTTATATCAAATTTCCAGTTTTTATATATTAATTTCGAAGATGTGCTTGTTTGGTCTTGGGAGCTGTGTGGGAGATACCCGAACAACCATTCCAATTCTCCTGAAATTTTAGGCAAATCAGGGATTCAGAAAACAGCGCCCTCGTATCAAATTTAAAGTTTCTATCTTTGTTAATTTCGAAGATATGCTTGTTCGATTTTGGGAGTTGTGTGGGAGGTACCCGAACAACTCCTCCAATTCATCTCAAATTTTGGATAAATCAGGGATTCAGGAAACAACAGCCTAGTACCAAATTTGAAGATTTTATCTTTATTAATTTCGAATATAGGCTTGTTCGGCTTGGGAGTTGTGTGGGAGGTACCCGAACAACCACTCCAATACATCTCAAATTTTAGGGATATTAAGGATTCAGAAAAACACACCCTCGTACAAAATGTTAAGTTTCTATCTTTATTAATTTCGAAGATATGCGTATTCGGTTTTGGGAGTTGTATGGGAGGTGCCCGAAGAATCCATGGACCGATTTTGTCCAGTGACATAGACTTTTTTAAAATTGTATTTATTTCTTTTTACGTTTACATATAATATTTTATATTGTTAATAACCACTTCCAGCTTCATTTTTCTCAACATCAATAATATCTTTTTTATTTATTCTACTCTGCTTAATTCTAAGATTTATTCTATCAATAGGAAGCTGGTCACCTATACTAATTGTTGGAGTTGTAGTGGCTAATACAAGAGTGTAAATTGGCGGCATCGGCACTTTGCCGCATTGGCGGCAAGTAACACTTTCGTCAATTATAAAGTAACCCTATATTATTAAAAAAAGTTGTTAACAGAAATAAGAGTATAATGTTGAAGCTTTAATTTTTGTGTATTACTTCAAAAAAATTTTAACAGGTGTTCAAGTTACAGGTGTTTAAAAAGAGGAAATTTTCAGTTTTTGACCCCTTACAGCTCGTAAACGGGGAGTGATACAAAAAAAATTTCTGAAGTAACTCATACTTATTTTCAAAGATCTAACTTCTGCCAAAATTTCAAGATTCCAACTTAAACCGTTTAGAAGATAGAAGGGTTAAAGGATTTTGCAAAATTTGAGTTTCGCATAACGGTAAATTAAGACACCGTATGCCACAAGTATATATTTATTGTATATATACTTTTAAAGCTAATAAAAGTAGTAATCGTTTGACGTTTTCAAAATGAAGATATACTTTATACAACTTGTGCTATAACAATTTAAATATAGAGCTTTTTTGAACCTTTCAGGAGTTGTAGCTCTATAACGGGTGGGGCTACAAAAAAAAGTTATTAAAAATAAAATTAATATTTTTGTGAGGTCTATCAGCTGTTAAAATTTCATAGCTCTATTTCAAAAAAAATGTGGGGATCTAAAAGTTAGGTGTTCGAGAGCTACCCTAAGTTTTGGTCCAAACTCAACAAAAAAAAATAGGAAACCTACAAATTACTGTCAGAATATTTTGTGTAAATTTCAAGATTCTAGCTTTCTTAGTTTTTGAGTTAGCGTGCTGACGGACGGACGGACGGACATGGCTCAAAAGTCTTTGAATTTTTTTCTGATCCCATCCATACCTTTGAAGGTATATCTAGCTCGCTTATTTCGAGGTGTTACAAACGGAGGAGTAATTTTATTATACCCGATCCTATCGTACGGGTCTAATTAATATGATAACATTGTTACATTTAATGTTTACTTTAATTATCAATAATTACCGAAATCTTCTTTCTCTTTTTTACTAAAGGAAATTATTATTATTATTTCATAATTGTAACACATAGTATAATAGTTAATTTACTTTATTCTATTCATCACCGGATGCCATCGGTATAGGATAATGTATTAATTTAATTGATTTCTAATCATTGCTTTTGGATAGATTTCTTCTGTACTATGATCATAATATGTCAATTATGTAATATCGATTATCATTCATTTAATATATAATGTAATGTAATTAGTTCCTGCTAAGGTCAATGAACTATATTACATAAGGAGTTATATGATTATAATGTTAATAGTATTTTTGCAGTTAGAGTAAAATTGTGATGATAGGTTTTCATTTTTTCAAAATCTTGCGTCGTTAAGCCCAATCCAAAACATGGTGGACTGTTATAATCGAATGTGGTTAAAATCTTTTTAAAAAAGCTATAATATGTGTTTAAATTCTATTTGAAAAAGAAAATTAATCTATAAAATGGTGGTGCATAAAATCTATTTAAAAGACTAGTCTATAAAACTTTTAGTGGTTAAATACTATTCGCAAAAAACTGATTTTAAAATTGCGTAAAATCTATTTGAAACGACTATTCCAAAAAAAACTTTTTAGTGGTTAAATTCTAGTAAAAAAAAATTAATCTATAAAATTTGTGGTGCTTAAAATTTATATCTACTTGAAAGGGCTAATCTAGAAAACTAAAATCTTTAAAAAAATCTAGATGAAAAAGTTATCCAAAGATAAATGCTCATGAAATTGATTTATCACGGATTTTGGTTGTAAAATAGCTGGTAAGATCTGGAATGTTGTAATTTCCTTTGATACAAAAGTTCTGTTCAGAATTGTGATATTTGCATTATCAAACTTGATAACGTAAGTACCAGTAAGACTGTGCTGCTCACGATTTATTAATATTGTGCCGTTAAACTGATTTAGTAAAACTACACCTTCATCTATTTCCTCAATTTTTGATATGTGTTGATTATTGGTAATACTGCAATTTGAATTTCTACTTTTTAGAAGATTCGGTATGCAAGTGAAGTCCTCCAAACTTATAAGATTATGTTTTTTACAAATAGATATTGAATTTATTGTTTTACAATAATTATTTTTTATACCAAACATTACGTTATTATTAGTTAAAATTTTTGAAAAATTTATTTCATTTGCAACATTATTTATTTTTATTGGTTTAATAATTTATCATATATTTCTAAACTAGTTAACGGTATTTCAATAATATAAAACAAGCCAGTGCCATTGGAAATTATTTTTAAATTTGTAAAATCTAAAGCTTCCTCTGAAATTCTATGAGCACGACGATGTGTTGTCATTATTATCTCATCTTGTTCATCGTTAGTTTGATATCTATTATAAAGATTCGTGTAAAGCGAATTTTGTAGTTTTGAAAATGATGTGGATAAATCTGCTGTATTTTTTCCATGATGTTTTCGTCTGTCATAATACCATTCAAGTTGTGGTTAAGATATTTTTTTAAGATGTTAATTAAATTATTTTCAGAAAATTCGGGTTGTATAAGAATATTTCTATTAAAGTTTGGGAAAGGATGATCCAATTTATAAGTACTATTATTGCCTACTTTTAATATTATTTGATTGCGGAAACTATTCAAAGGTGCTTCTACAAATTGAATGCAATTATGGGATGAAGTATCATCGCTATGTTGGGTCATAGTCAATGTGTTCACTTCTGTCTCTGGAACTATTCTTGATAAAGTATCAGCCACTACGTTAGTGTGACCTGGCTTATATTTGAGCTCATAATTATATTCTTCAATTATTGCCTTCTTCCTTTTCATCTTACTATTGCTATTTTTATTGCTCAATGCATAGGTAAGAGGTTGGTGGTCGGTATAAATAAGGACTTTCTTTGATCCGTAAAGGAAATTTATAAGAGACGTCAGAGCCCATACGATTGCCAACATTTCTTTCTCTTTGGTGGCGTATGACTCTTCAGTTTTTGTTAAAGTCCTAGATAGAAAAGTAATTGGCTTGCCTTCTTGAGACAATACTTCGCCAATAGCATAGTTGGATGCATCCGTAGTAAGTTCAAAATGTTTGTTAAAATCAGGATAAGACAACAGCACTTCTTTTGATGTTAACATATTTTTTAATATTTCAAAATATTTTTTTGCTTCTTCGGTAAGAGTTATGGCAACGTGTTTTGATTTATTTTTGGACACTCGTCCTCCATCTCCTCTTAAAAGAGATGTCAGGGGTTTGGCAATTTTCGCATAATCGAAAATAAAACGCCGATAATACCCTGACATACCAAGGAAAGATCTTAAACCTTTCAATGTCCTAGGAATAGGTAAATATATATAGATTATATATCCATCTCTCTCCGACACGTATGATGGATGCTGGTGTTCGTTTTTGACTCTCAATTCGCTAAATTTTTTTTTTAAATATCACCATAGTAATTACCGTAACTTAATTGATTAATTTCTGGTGGTAAGTTTTGCTTTTGGTGAATCTTTGGTTGTACCTGCGTTCAATAAGGTCACTTAAAAGTGTATGTTAAAAACTGTTGAACGTTGTTATAAACCATTTGCTCACTCAAGGCAAAATATTGAAAAATATTAAAGTTGATATAAAGTATTGATATTGGCATTGATAGTGTTTTTTTTTTTTTTTCCTGTTACTCCACTAGGGAGCATAGGGCTTCCACTTGAAGTCTCCAATCTTCCCTGCTTAACGCTTTGTCTTCAATCATGCTCCAGGACAAATTGCATCTGCTTATTTCACTTAGGACAGTGCGCTTCCACGTTATTCTGGGTCTACCTCTAGCTCTAGAACCTCCTTGTAGATTCCAACATAGCGAAACTCTGTTTATGTCATTTTCATTTTTCCTCAATGTGTGCCCGATCCATTTCCACCTTCTCCTGGTTATTTGTTTTACTAGGGGTTCCTAGGGGTTCCTCATTTGTTAAGTTCCATAGATCTTTATTGCTGATTCTGTTCGGCCAGAAAATTCTGCATATGATCCTTAGGTGCTTGTTTATGAAGACTTGCAGCTTATTCTTGATGATGTTCGTTAGCAGCCATGACTCACTACCATATGTTAGAGTGATTTTAAAACAGGAGTTGAATATGCTAATTTTTGTTCTTCTAGATATTTGGTTGCTGTTCGATATAGGCCGAAGTCTGCCGAATGCTGATCTTGCCTTGCTGATTCTATTTTGTACATCTTCCCTAGTACCACCTGTAGGAGTTATTATGCTACCGAAGTAACAGAATTCGTCTACGCTATCTATGTGTTGGCCTTCTAGTATGACAGGGGTGTTGCTTGGGCAGTGAACAAACATTGCCTTAGTTTTGTTAATGTTTAGAAGGTTCAGTTTCGACTGTGTTTCAGCTTGGCTGTGCGACAAGAGGCAGATGTCGTCAGCGTAGTCTAGATCAGAGAGATTCCTATCATCAGACCAATTGACGCCATCCCAGGTGTTACTGATTTCTCTCATTATGTCATCCAAGACTATTGTGAATAACAGTGGCGATAGAGGGCATCCTTGTTTGACTCCTGTGAATGGATCGTTGATTCGTTGTGAATGGATCGCTGATATTTCCACTATGTGATACCGAGAGTTCGGCGTTATCATAGAGAGCACGAATTATACTCACGATTTTCCTTGGTATATTTCTGTTCACAAGGGCTTTCCATATGGCTTCTCTTTGTATAGAGTCGAATGCCTTCTTAAAGTCAACGAAGACCAGACACAGCGGTGAGCGCCATTCGTGTATCATTCGCTCCACTATTATTCTTAGTGTGTTGGCTTGATCGAGACAGCTTCTACCCGGCTTGAAGCCAGCTTGTTCGTTTCTTAGCGTGTTCTGCACCTCTTCTTGGAGTCTATTCTGAATAATGTTTGTGATGATTTTATATATCGTATTCAGTAATGTAATACCCCTCCAGTTGTTGCAATTAGAAAGATCACCTTTCTTTGGAATTTTGATAATAATTCCTTTTTTCCATGATGATGGTATTGTTTCTGATGCCCAAGCGCTTGTTATATGCGGGTGGATGAGTTCTGCTGATGATTGTGGATCTGATTTTAGTATCTCACTTGGTAGACCATCGTCTCCTGCTGCCTTATTACTTTTCAATCTTAAGATGGCGTCTTTAATCTCATGAATTGAAGGTGCTGAGCTGAGAATAGCGGTGTTTTCTTCACTGAGGTCATTGGTGGTTACTTCCGAGTGAGGACTGTGTGTCGGCTGAATGTTGCTTATTTCCTCAAAGTGCTCTTTCCAGCGCTGGGTTTGTTCTTGAATGTTGGTTAGAGCGTTGCCGTTTCGATCTTTTATAGGGCGGTTAACTCTGTGAGATCTGTTTGTATGGCTATTTACGATATTGTGTACTGATCTTATATCATTCTTGCCAGCTGCTGTTTCTGCTTCTCTAGCCATTTTCTCAATATGTTTTCTCTTATCAGCCCTGGCTCCTTTCTTAACTAGTTTGCTCTGGGTCTGATACTGCTGCCTTAGCGAGATAGAGTTATCAGTATTCATTTGGTACTTTAGTTGTTGCCTATGTTTGATCAGGTTCCATGTATGGTCAGAGATCCATGGTTTTCTATTATTCTGATGTGCCTAGGACGTTTACTGATTTTTGTCGTATGGCTTTAGCTTTTTCCTCCCATGACTGCTTCATGTTCTCTGATACAGTTTGCTGGATAGCCGTTATGATAATAAATTTTACTGCTGGGTTTCTGAGCTGGTCTAAGTTCAATTTGGCTTTGAGCTTCTGCGCGTTGGTAGTATTACGCCTTAACCGAATCCTTAGGTCAGCTGTTATAAGTTCATGGTCGCTCTGTATATTAGCACCTCTTCTATTCCTTACAATGAGTAGCAATGAGTTTCTCCTTTTTCTATTCACGCATATATGGTCAATTTGGTTCTTTGTTCTACCACCAGGTGAGACCCATGTGTATTTGTGTATATCTTTGTGGGGGAACAGTGTGCCTCCTATGACCAACTGATTGGTTTGACATAATTCTACCAGTCTATCGCCATTGTTGTTACGTATTCCCAGACCATGTTTCCCTATTGTGTTTTCTAGGTTGATGTTTTTGCTCCCAATTTGCGCATTAAAATCACCCATCAGGATTACCAAATCGCCTCTGCTGATATCATTTAAAACACCGCTTAGTTGGCTATAGGAATCGTCTTTTTCGTCATCTTCTGCGCTTTCAGTTGGTGAGTAACATTGAATGACCGAAACATGCCTGATTCTGCCGCGAAACCGAGCCGTAATAATTCTATCTGATACGGCTTTCCATGAGATTAGTGTATTAACTATGGTTTTCTCAATTAGTATTCCAACACCACTTTCTCCTCTGGATTCTTTGCCGCTGTACAGAAGAATGTTGCTGTTTGCCGATTTCATTTCACCACTTCCATTCCATCTTAGCTCACTTATGTCTAATATGCCTATCTTATATGCAGCCGCTTGTTGCTCTAATTGCGCAAGCCTGGATGCTTCTCTAAGTGTCCTAACATTCCATGCGTTCAATGACAAAGGTCATTGCCGTATTTCCAAATCTATTATATCCGAGGCTTCTCGCTTCCGTTTCTTGAATCCTTTTCAATTTAAGCTGAATAGGGGATTGGCCTATTGCAACCGATCCTAGTGTTTGCTAGGAATATAAGTTATTTGTGGGCTATATTGAGTTATTGAATTATTAATTATTGACAACTTATTATATCTGTGAGTTATATTTTATAAAGTGAAAGTAGTTATGTATATTGGCTATTCTGATATAAGGATTATTTGAGATTATTGTATCTGTGAGTTATAGATATGAATTGAAAATTCGTTATAGTATATATATGAAAATTACTTTGATATGAAAATTATGCTAATATTAGTTTTAATAGTAATTTATTTTAAAGCATTGATAGTAATTTATTTTAAAGTGTTGTCAAGTTCGGGTTTTTTAAATCGTGCACTTTTACTTTTGATTTTAATTTTGAATAAATTTTAATTTTAATTTTAATTTGAATAAATTTTAATTAATTTACATACTTTAATTTATCAGTCAGATTTTAATCTTGGTTAATTTTGAAATTGATTTTAAGTCTAATTTTGATTTTAATTACAATTTCAACTCTGATTTCTTTTCGTTTTGCGTTTGATTTTAATTTTAAACTAGATTTCAATTTTAATATTACTATTTATTACTTTAACTTTTCTTCTATACTAAATTTTTTTTTTTTTCCATCAAAATTACCACTTTTAATGTTAATTTCTGTAACATACGCGGGTTGCAAACGAATTGTGGTGACTGACTTGTGTTTTAAAGTCTTAGCCCTTTGTGAAACACAAGTCAGTAACCACAATGATAACTTTAATGTTACCGGCTACTCACTTATTTCACACTTCGTACCCAAAAGAGGTATCGCTGTCTATATAAAAAATGATATCGCTTTCAACACACTTCCAAAATATACATGTTCTAGCCCAACCTTTCATTACATTTGGGTCAAAATTCTCGTTGAAAAGCATGCCATACATTTCTGTTTTCTATACAGATCACCCAACTCAAATGAACAAGAAACTGCTATGGAAATTGAAAATCTATCGAACCAGATCAATGAAATTTTGGACGCATCTCCAGAAACTGAAATTGTCCTGGCGGGAGATTTCAACATCCATAACAGGGACTGGCTTCATTTTTCTAGCAACATCTTCCCGAGTCAAAACTCAATTGGGAAACAAGTTGAACTATTCTCCACACTTTTCCACCTTTCTCAACTTGTCCAAAATCCCACTAGGATCCCGGACCGTGCTGATCATGAAGGTCACCTCTTGGATCTGTTTCTCACCACACACCCTGAAAAATATGTGGTTTCAGTTGGTTGCCCCCTTGGTGATTCCGATCATTGTTTGGTTAACACAAGTTTCCGGGTAAGCCCAATCTCCAACCAGAGGTTCACTCCCAAAAAACTAGTTTGGCGTTACAGCCATGCTGACTGGGAGGGCCTTAACAACTTTTTTAGAGCCTTTGATTGGTCATTCTGCTTCCGCAACAGAAATGTTAACTTTGCTGCAAATGCGATTAGTGAAACTATTTTACTTGGAATGAGGTTATTCATCCCTCATTTTATGAAATCTGTTAAAAGGAGTCCCAAATCTTGGTTTAATCGTATTTGCAAAGAAGCCATTTCTAGAAAAGAGGAGGCTTTTAAACTGTACCAAAATAATAGGTCGGAGGCGCACAGGAACAACTATATAGTGGTGAGAAACAAGTGCAAGAGAGTTATCAATAAGTAAAAATTCTTGTTCAACCAAAGGTTGAAACGTAAAATCATCCACATGCCAAAGAATGGTAAATCTTTTTGGTCATTTGCCAAAAATCTAAAGTAAGACGTTAGAGAGTCTTCCTTTCCACCACTTATTGATAATAACAACAGAACCGTATCAGATTCTAAAGAGAAAGTGAACTTTTTTGGCAAGCAGTTCGCTTTTAATTCGACACTGTCACAGTCAGCTCAGATGCCACCTTCTGTTCCAGGAGCTGGCTGCTCCTTCGGTAAAATTTACTTTAGGACGCGGACGGTGATGAAAATCTTAAAAAATCTTGATACAAGCAGGTCAGCCGGTCCAGATGGTATAACCACCATGGTGCTTAAAAATACCTACTCCACTATTTTAAAACCTCTGCGCAACCTTTTCTACCTCTCCTTCACTTCGGGTATTCATCCTACCCAATGGAAGGTTGCAAATGTTTTCCCAATTCCCAAAAAAGGTAATAAAAGCGATCCCTCCAACCACCGCCCTATTGCTATAACTTCGGTCCTCTCCAAGGTAATGGAGAAAATAGTGAACCAAAAGCTTCTGAAATACCTAGACCACAAAGGTTTGCTTCATGATCGTCAATACGGGTTCAGAGCCCGTCGTTCAACCGGTGATCTCATGACTTACCTTTGTGAGAAGCTAAGCATCAACCTTCATCATTCTGGTGAGTCTGATGTTGTGGCTCTTGATATTTCTAAGGCTTTCGATCGAGTTTGGCACGATGCTCTATTGGCAAAATGCAAAGCATTAGGTCTAGGTAGGGTCTTTCTAAAATGGATTGGAGATTTCCTTTCGAATCGCACGATTCGTGTTCTGGTCGATGGATATTCATCTGACAAATTCAAAATAAATGCTGGTGTCCCTTAGGGATCAGTTTTATCCCCAACTCTCTTCTTAATATTTATCAATGACCTACTCTCATTGACCTCCAATCCGATCCATAGTTTCGCAGACGACAGCACCCTTGTAGCTTCCTATGACTTTGATAGCCGCTGTAACATTAGTCATCAGATTAATACAACAGCAAAAAGTTTCACTATTAGTGAGCTAAATAACGATTTAGCAAAAATTCAAAAATGGGATGAAGTCAACAGAGTTGAGTTCAATACCAAAAAAACACAATGCTGTCTGATCTCGCAGAAAATTGCCACTACTGTTCCTACCCTACTATTTCAGGGAGAGGTCTTGCAGCATTCAACGGACTTAAACATGCTGGGCATCGGGTTAAACCAAAAATTGACTTGGTCAAATCACATTTTTGGTATAGCTAAGAATGCAGCTAAATGTTTGGGTTTTTTGTATCGCTGCAAAACTTACTTTTCCGCATTTGATCTTCTCATGTCTATAAAATGTACATTAGGCCAAAAATGGAGTACAATGCATACATTTGGGCTGCAGGGCCTCAAACAGCACTGGGTTATTTAGATAATGTGCAAAACAGAGCTATTCGTTTGATCAACGACCCCAGTGTAACTTCAATGCTCACTCCACTCAGCCATCGTCGCACAGTTGGGTCGCTGACCTTGTTTTATAGGTATCTCGTAGGGATTAATACTTGTTCTAAAGAAATAAAACAACTAATGCCTACACTCAAAGTTTTCCAACGAGAAACAACGAGGGCAACAGATGCTCATCCCTACCATGTTGAGTTATCAAGTTGGCGAAATACAGCCTATGGAAAAGCGTTTGTTATGCGCACGTCCCGTTTGTGGAACCATATACCATCGCATGTGTTCCCTAAAGTTGGTAATTCTTATGTGTACGATTTACTTAAGTTTAAGAGGAACATTAACATCTTTCTTCAAAATGTCCCTCCAAATTTTCCTAGCTATCCCCCATGATCCAAATTTCCCAATTCCAATTTTCCCAATTATCCTTCCCACATCCCTAACCCCAAAACCAAACTGTACATTCGTATTAAAGGTTCCATCCTAAAGTTTGGTTTTAAAAGAGAGGTGGTTTTGGTTGGTTAAAGTCCAACACTACCCTGAGGAAGCACGTGCAGTTCCTCTTGGTGACTTTCGAGTTTTCCACCAACCCTCGTAAAAAAAATAAAAAAAAAAAAAATAAAAAAAAAAAAATAAAAAAAAAAAAAATTCACAAATTGCTTGGACTTTTTTAGGATTTGCCTTAACCCCTTCTGAGTTTATTATGGGTCCTAGAAATTCAATTTCAGTTTGAGGAAACTCGCATTTGTCCAGTTGAACTTTAAGGTTGGCCTCTTCTAACGATTCGAAAATTATTTCAAAATTTTTTAAATGTTCGCCCTCGTTCTTTCCGTAAATAATTACATCATCGATATAGACGTAACATCTTTTCCCTATATGCACTCTTAATATGTCGTCGACCGTTCTTTGAAAAATCGCATGACATATGACCCGAGTAGTCCTTTTCCTGTTGTCGAACCAAATTCACTTACTATAATTTTAGTTTATAGTTTTAGTCTGTTCACTTTACTTTTTATTTATTTTTTTTTATTGTTCTTATTGTTTTTATTATTTTTATGTTTTTTATATTTTTCTTTATAATATTATAATGTTAATAAAAATTTTATTCAATTTTTTACTTTTAATAAAACTAAAATGTTTCTTTATTTTCAGGTAAGATGCACTTTTTGACTCACTGTTACACTACTTAGTGGTCCCTGCTTGGGCGCCTGTTAAATTTTAATAAGACTCCGTATATAAAAATTTAAATAAAAAAACTTTATTAAATTTTTCTTAATATTTTAAATAATTTTATTTTTACAAACTTTCAATACTTATTACATTGGAAATCAATAATAGAATGAATTTAATCGATAATCTTTTTAAGTTCAGAACATATCAATCGCATATTTTGTTGATTCGTTGTTTATTTTAAAACAAAGATAAAAACTGCAAGCTGGTTAAAATTTTAGTATTTCCTAAAATTGTTAATAATGTAAAGTTGAATAATTTATATTGATATTAATAACAAAGTTGAATGAAATCGAAAGGAGTACAAAGTTGAATGAATGAAGCAAAATAAGCAAAATAAGCATAATTTGGAGTTAATTTAAATAGTAGTGTTGGAGATTGGTGCTAAATCGGTATTTATAAACGTCTGAGTAACAAAAAAGAAATTATAAACTAAAATTATTTAATGAAACTATTACATACTTCCTGGAAAATTATAAACTATAAGAAAGAACATTGTTGTGCTAAGAACATTGTCTAATTATTTGGAAAGGAAATTTCCATGCCAAAATGTATTGTAGTGTGGTAAAATATTGTATAGTATTGGTAATGTCGCGAATCGCGTACGTGTAAAGTTCCAGAATAGCAGAATTGTAGTCAGGGTGAGTAAACGGTTTTCTAGCAAGTTTTTGTATTATACAACCAATCTGTATGCTTGGTACTAAAAAATAAAAATGTAAAAAAAAAATCATAATAATTTATAATATAAAATACATAAAAGCAGTTTTGAGCGATTTAACAATGGAGTAACCAGTGGCAGAAACAAAAGGTGGTGGTATTTTTTGGAAATATGCATATTTTGTTTTTTGAAAAGGCTTACTGTAAAAGATTAGAATCATTGCGCGGAAATGTACAATTATACCGCCACAATTATATTAGATCGAGTTATACATATTCAACTGTACTAGCCGTACAACTGTATCATAGGATATGCCGTTGTGCTACACAATTTTAAGATTTATAACAACTTTGTTTTTTTTTATTAACTTTGCAGTAAATTATTAGTACTAAAATAGTGTAGTAATAGTAATACTAAAATAGTGTACTAATAGAATTGTAGCAGTTGAAGTATATATTTTAAAATATTTGAACATTTCTTTTGATATTCGACATATTTCGCATTATTATATTTTGATTTTTTTTATATTTAAACATTATATTTACATACATTTTAAAAAGGAATCTGCTTCAGTGTTTTCATTTCTGTACAGTACGAGCTTGGAATAGTGGCTATTAATTTCAGGAAGTGTTATTCTAACGCTTGCTAAATGGTACGGGGAGTTATACTTTCTTTTATTTAAAAAATTTAGCTGAATTTGGTGGGTGTTTCATTTGAGTCAAATAAATTAATTAAAAAAAAAAAAAAGATGGAAGACTTAATAAATGCTCAAAGAAAATCCTTGAAGATAAAGAAATCCTTGAAAGTTGCTTTAATAATTATAAAAAGACTGGCAAGGATAAACGCACTAGAGGGTTCTATCAGAGAAGATTAGCAGCATTGTAAAGCCATTGGGATACATTTGTCAGTGGGTATAAAAAGTTAATAGTTCAAAGGTTATCGGAAAAGGGAAGTCAAAAGAGTTATAGTTACTTTGAAGACGATATCTATGTTGAAGTGGAAGATTATTTCAACACAAATTAAAAAATAATTGAAGGCCGATCTGAAACAAAAACGGAAAACGCATCAAAGGAGGCTGAGACCAGCATGATACAATCTAACCAGTCAAGAGTTACTTTAGAGTGCGGCTTGGAATTATCAAAGGTCTCACTTGATAAATTCGATGGTGGTTAAAAAAGGGCCAATCTTCTATGATCTTTTTAGAACAATGGTTCACCAAAATGATTCTCTTAGTCAAGTCCAAAAATTGCAATATCTAAAGATTCAACTCGTAGGAGAACCAGAACAGCTTTTTAGACCATACTAGAAAACAGGAAAGAATTATTTTTCAGCATGGTCACTATTACAGGATCGATATGATAATCGAAAGGTCTTAGTAAGATTAAGATTAGTAAAGTCTTAGTAAGTAAGATTAAAGACATTATTGTTTCAATCTAAAGTTCAACAAGAGCCAGCCCAAGTCAGAGGATTAATAGACACAACATCTGAATGCTTACGCTCTAGATGATCTGGATATTTCTACAAAGGAATGGGATCCGATTTTAGTTTTTAATTGTTAACAAGCTTCCAACAGAAACCGATAAGTTGTGGGGGCAAGAAACTTGCAACATGAAAGAGTTTCCACCTTGGAAAATACTCAAAGAATTTCTAGAATCTAGATTCCGCACCTTAGAAGCCATAAATAGCAGAAAACCAATACAGAAACAGCCAACAACCATTTTTAATAAAATCGAAACAAAACTATAACATAATCGTATCACATTGCAGTTCCAACTTCATGTGTCCTTTGTCAAGGCCAACATCCTATCCGCAAATGTGATAAATTTCTACAGCCAAACCAGGGTAAACGTTTAGACTTTATAAAGGTAAAAAATGCTTGTATCAACTGTTTAAATTTTGGACATAGAGTTGTTAATTGTCTCAGTACGAGAGTTTGCCAATATTTTAAAAAGAAACATCACACGCTTTTACATAAAAATATAGACTCTTCTGTGAACCAACAAAATAATCGATCTCCTAATCAATCCAGTCAACCTAGTACTTCCCGAGCAACGTCAAACAACATACTAACTCCCAATAGCCCAAGTTTTATACCAAATAATCAAACTCAAACCATAAATTCTAATTTTTCAAATACATCTAATGTTCAATCGATTATCACATACCGTCAAAATAATCAAATGTTCAAGGTAAGGTATAGGAAAGAGTCAAACACATCATATCACTTCTAGAGTCAGATTTTGCCTTCAAACCAAGGAAACTTTAGTTGAAGTAGAAAGTCTCGTTTTAAAAACGTTAACAAATCATCTACCAACTGATAGCTCAAGATAGCTTCTCATTTGACAAGACTGACTTCACCCATTACAATTGTTGTTTCATTCCACATCATGTCGTAATTAAAGAGACGAGCACCACAACTAAGCTACGTGTAGTTTTCGACGCATCCAAGTCAACATCAAGTGGATTGTCGTTAAATGACATGCTTTTAAAGGGTCCTGTTATAGAAGATGATTTGGTCAAAATTCTTATTCGTTGGAGAAAATATCGCATTGCATTTACCGCCGACATTGAAAAAAATGTACCACCAAATTCGTGTCGAAGATTCAAACACAGAATCCCAGAGAAAAGTTTGGAGAGATAATTCAAATCAACCTATAAAAGATTATAAGTTATTGACAGTTACCTTTGGTACAAAAAGCGCTCCTTATTTAGCAACGAAAATTTTACAACAATTGGTGCTTGATGAAAAAGACAACTATCCTATTGCAGCAAGAACAACGTCAAGTAATTTCTATGTTGACGATCTTCTATCAGGTACGGAGTCTCCCAAAAGAAGCCATCCAAGAGAATTAACAAACTCTACTGGTTTACCACTTCGAAAATGGCCATCCAATTGTAAAGAATTAAAAAAACTTTTTGAAATAGAAAACAATAAAGTTAACTTTTTATCGTCTTTAGAGGACAATGAAACTGTTTGAACTCTTGGTATCTCTTTGAATTCCAACAAAGATACCTGTATATGTTTTGTAAATTTGTTTAATCCTCTTGGTTGGCTATCACCCACAATAGCACTATATTAGCGAAAATGCTCATGAAAAAATTTTGGTTATGTGACTCTAATTGGAATGAACAAGTTAGTACGAAGTTTGAGCAAAATTGCAAAAAATATTTGTTACATCTTCCAGAAGTTCAAACAATCGCCTTAGAAAGATGGATTCCTTATTCAAACAATAGTTCTCAAATCGAAATTCATGGTTTTGCTAACGCATCTATCAAGACATATGTAGGGGTAGTTTATATTTATATAACCAACAGCTTGGACACAAGATGAACTCACCCTCTAGCATTAAAAACCAAGGTCGCACAAACTAAAACAATTTCCCTGTCAAGATTAGAAATTTGCACTGCAACACTGGTGTCGAAATGAATTAACGTGTTAGAATCGTTTCGGTTCGATCACTCAATAAGAATTCACCATGGGCAGATTCAGAAATTGTTCTGGCATGACTGAATGCTCATCCAACTCGTTGGACAACTTTTGTTGCAAATCGTGTCTCATACATACATGAACAGCTTGGTAAAAATTTATGGAATCATGTTCCTTCAAAACAGAAGCCGACAGATTCTGCTGCTCGCGGTATGAATCCTGCCCAATTAAAAGAACACATACTATGTTGGCATGGTTCCGAATGGCTTGGAAAATCAAAAGAAAACTGGCCCACTAAGAAAAACCTAGAAACTAATATGTAAGCTCGAAAAACTATTTTTACCCATAGCAATGTCGCACAACAATATTTTGAAACTAGTTTTTCATCGTTCACAAAATTACTATGAGTGACCGCCTACTGCATAAGCTTTGCTAAAAATTATAAAAGAACCACATCGAAAGAGATAAGCTATTTAAAGACTCACGAAATCCAAACATCATTGAAGATTTTAATCAAAATTATTCAAAATCGACACTTTTCAAAGGAGATATTCGAATATTCGAATTGAAAACCGCTACATATAAGCCGAGAAATGTTCCTTTATCGAAATTAGCACCGTTTTTAGATCAAAATGAAATTTTGAGGGTAACCGGAAAACTACAACAATCTTCATTATCATACAATCAAAGGCACTGCATAATCATTCCTGACAAAGATCACGTCACACAGAAACTTTGTATGGAGGATTTCAATTAATGGCAACTATTCTAAAACAAAATTATTGGTTACCAAATGCCCGCAATACGATACGACATCATCTTCACAAATGCATAACATGATTTCGTCAAAAGGCTTAAGTAAGAGAACAACTTATGGGCAATCTCCAAGCACTAGAGTACAATTGTATCGTCGATTTTCACACATTAGTAATGATTATTGCGGTCCGTTTGAATTAAAAGCGTATAAAGGATACAAAGCGTACATATGTTGATTTGTGCAAAAAGATACAAAGCGTACATATGTTTATTTGTATGTATGTCCGTAAAGGCCATACATTTGGAATTTGTCACCGACTTAATCAGTGCAGGTTTTATTGCAGCCTTTGAAAATTCACATCCAGACGTCGACTTTGCAGTGCCATCTATAGTGACAATGGTTGTAATTTTCTTTGAGCGAGTGAAGTTCTGGCAACAGAAAGAAAGATAATGGAAAGATAAATATTGAAATTGCAGAAACAATTGATACAATCGTAGTAAATTATCATTTTAATCCTCCTGCTGCTGCTCATATCGGCGGTCCACGGGAAAGAGACTTAAGATCCACAAAATACTATCTCAAAAGAATTTTGATAAATGACATTTTTACTAACGAGAATTTACAACCGTATTACACCAAATTGAGGAGTGCTTAAATTTACGGACACTGTGCGAAGTGAGCAATGAAACCCAAAATTTAAACATTTTAACACGGGCTCACTTTCTGATTGGTGAAACAATGCTAACTCCATCTGAGCCTTCCATATTGGACCTGAAAGCGTCCATTTAAATCGATGGCAACACGTACAACGTTTATTTCAAAATTTGTGAAAACGCTGGATTACTGAATACTTAACCAGATTGCAACAACCACCAAAATGGACAAAGCATATTCAAGATGTTCAAATTGGAGACTTGGTCATATTAAAAGATGAAAACCTACCACCCTGTCGTCGGTTATTAGCTCGCATTACGGAATTACAGCCCAATACGGATGGGCTAGTACGCGTCGCGACCGTAAATGCAAAAAATTCGATTTTAAAACGACCTATTGCAAAATTATGGATTTAGCCTATACCTACACCCACTGCACACACAAGTATCTCATGTTTTGAAAACCCTATACGCAATTCAAAATTACTAAAATCTAATATAACCTACTTAAACCTAGCACTACTTAAAAACTAGCATTACTTAAAACTAACACTTAACATAACAACTAACATAAACCTAAAGAAAAAAACTTAATTTCTAAAATTAAAACTAAACACTCTGCATCAGTTTGCTGATTAAATTATTTTTTTTTTCATATTTTTTTCTAAGTGATGATCAACATTATCGTTACTTAGTACAGCATCTACAAGGAAGAATAGTCTGAATGTGTTCAAAAATTCCAACACATTGGAAAACATCTCACCTAGTTATATTTGTTTGAGGTTAACATCCAAGTTGATGATATGTTCATCATCCGGAAAAAAATTGCTAAATATATCGGCAACCATTTCATCGATGCGAATAGGGGAGAAGTAGTATAGCTATGTCGATTTGACTCCAGGAAATGACGTCATGACCATGTAATATCAAAGTATGAGTATGGAATGTTAAAGTAATATGTGAATTTATTTACAGTAATGTACATCAAGTGGTTAACCTTGAAATTAGTATTATTGCAATTATTTATGGGTGCAATATACAAATGTAATGAAGCTTGGAAAAGTTCTATTAAAAAGCTCTTGATGTTAGTTAACGTGTTATTAAGTGTAATATAAACTCATATAATATTTCTGAAGGTTAACAAGTTAATGCAGAATAAATTTCATAATTAGAACATAAACAAATGATTATACGCAAAATATATATTATATATATGATTGGATGAAGCGTATTATGGGGTTGAATTTAGGATTAGAGTGTGATTTAGGATATGTGTTATGAAATTTAAAAATTAAATTATTAAGTGGGCTTAAAAAGTTTAAAGGGTAGGTGGTTTAAGACTTTAGTACGATGTTATAAACGTAGAAGCTTCAGCAGAATTTAGAGATTTGGAAAAGGAAAAGTTGGGATTTCGGCAGGTTCGGAGAATTGGAATAAGATCAAAAGGGGCCAAGTTCAGAGATTTAGTATCTCAAGATGGAAGGTTTAAACATTAAAAATTTGATGGAATTAGTTTTATGGTAAGATTTGAAGGGGGCCCTTTGGACCGAAGCAAGGACCCAAGCGGACTTCTAGGACCGAATTGGACACGTCAAAATTATTGGGAGTATGTATCAACCATCTTAGATTTTGAGAATTAATGTCTAATGAACTTAATCATGAACTTGATTTGAATACAGAAAGATGTATATTATTGGCAACTAATACTATGTATAATGCAAATAACTATTAAATACATACAAAATGAAATAAAGCTTTTTGTGATAAATGTATTTTATTAAAATCATAATATTAACTTTACTAAAATCAAAAAGCGAAAGTAAAATGCACAAATAAAAAATAAAAATATTTTAAATACGAGTCAAAGATTAAATTATTGTTCATAATAACAAGTAACTATGGAAAGAAATCTTATTCAAGATGATAAGTCACTGTAACGAAATGCAGGAAATCACTAAAGATTGTGAGGCAGATATTAAAAATTTGGAAAAACTCTTATCATCTGCCCAGAAAACAGGGACAAAACTTCATTGAACTGCAGCATTGATGATTAAGTCTTTTAGAAGCGGTAGTGAATCCGAAGCATCATCTTCATAATTATGTCAGCGTTTGGTGTGGGAAGATCTACCACATTCAGCTTTTAAAAACAGAAGTCGATCAGCAGTAATTACTAACTTATATCACTCTGAACCGAAAATGTTCTTTCAAGAATGTGGAAGTGTAATAGAAGATAAATTGAGAATTTTACTGAAAGAACATAGCAGCATTAAAATAAATGCAGGTTTTTGTGGTGAATTCAAAATGTATGAAGTTGAGTCAGAAAAAAATAAATTGAAACATTTAAGTACAAAACATTTTGCAGTATATAAAGGAGATGAAATAGAACCAATAATTATAGAAGCTATAGAAGAACCACTGTTAAGAAAATTAGAAGAATTTCAAGAAAGAAATAGCTGTTGGGCTTTATCAGCTATTATAAATTGATCAATAAATATAAATAAATGTTCAACATTTGTTGGATCATCTTACATTAAAACACCTATAAGGAATGGAGCTTGCATATTAATGTGCGAAATAATGACGAGACATGCTTTGCATGGGCTGTTGTGTCAGCATTATATCCTACCATTAATCACCCCGAACGGACTTCAAGCTATCCAAATTATAAAGGTGTTCTTAACCTCGACGGAATTAGCTTCTCTTTGGAGTTAAAAAACATTAGACAATTTGAAAAAAAATAATAATATTTCAATTAATGTATTTGTTTATCATCGTGAAACGCCGAAAAGTAATTTGGAAGTTGTACCATGTTAATAATAGGGTGTTATATGGTGCATTTAAATCTTAATAACGTAGGAGAGTATTCATATTTGTACTTAAAAACGGATGTTTTACTACTAGCAGATGTATTTGAAAAATTTCGTACAAATTCCTTAGAAACACATAAATTAGACCCTGCTCATTACTACACTCTTCTTGGCTATACTTGGGACGCTATGTTATTATTCACTGGAATAAATTTAGAATTGCTTACAGATATAGATATGATTATGTTTATTGAGAGGAGAATACTTGGAGGTTTAAGTCAATGTTCAAAACGCTACTCTGAAGCAAATAATGAATATTTAGCTGGATATAATCCATATAAACCAAAGAAATATTTAATGTACAAAGATATTAATAATCAGTACGGTTATGCAATGACACAATTTTTACCAACAGGGAATTTTAAATGAATTCAACCATGTGATTTTTCAATAGATAATATTCAGATAATAGAAAACGACTCAACAAAAGGTTGCATTTTAGAAGTCGATTTAAATTATCCAAGAGAGTTGCATGATTTGGATGCCGATATACCGTTTTGCACTATATGTCCCCCCAGTTCAAAACAAAAAAAAACTACTTGCAACTAATGATATAAATTTCTATAATGAATGACATATTTTACGATAAAGAAAAATATGTTATTCATTATAGAAATTTAAAACAAGCTTTAAAACATAGCTTTAAGTTAAAAAAAATTCAAAGGATTCTTGAATTTGATCAATCTGCATGGTTAAAAGCTTATATTGACTTAAACACATGACTAAGAGCACAAGCTACCAATAAAATTAATATTGAACATTTTAAACTTAAAAATTGGAAAATTATAGAAAACCTAAGAAAATATTGTAATGTAAAACTAGCTTCAAATTGGGAAGGAAGGTATAGTGCCAAATCATTAATTTCTTCGCTTTTTTTCAAAAATAGTACAGTTTTTAATGAGAATTTAGTAGCTATTGAATTATTTAAATATGACGTACACTTTTGTAAGCCTATTTATGTCGGTTTCTGCTTTCTGTAGTATTACTCATTCGAAACTAGTTTTAAACGCGTGTGAAAACGTCGACAACGTTAAACGTCATTATGCAATTGAAAATAATTAAGTTTTTTTGTAAATTATAATAAAGAATTTAAAAATAAATTTTTTGTCTTTCTATTTATAATTTTTTCAACACATCGCACGGGAAAATATGTATAAGATGCCTATAGCATTTATATAGTATTATGTAAACCTTAAAAGTTTGAGGTGTGTCACCTATTGAAATCACTATTGAAAACGCAACTTGTAAGTTAATGAAAAGATTTATTGTTTTAACAAAGGAATTTATGAATAAATTTAGTTTAGTGCTGGTAGCTACAAATAATAATTCAAAGTATTTTTTTTTTCCTGTTACTCCACTAGGGAGCATAGGGCTTCAACTCCACGTTTCCACTCTTCTCTATTATTTGCTAGTAATTCTATGTCATTCCATGATTTACCGAATCTACTTAGCTCTTTCAGCACCGTTCTTCTCCATTTTGTTCTGGGTCTACCTCTCGCCCTGGACCCACCTTGAGGATTCCAGGTTAGCGCCATTCTTGTTATACCATTAGTTTTTCTTAGTGTATGGCCAATCCACTTCCATTTCCTTCTGGTGATTTGTTTCACTATGGGCTCCTCCCCAGTTAATTGCCATAAATCTACATTCATAATTCTGTTGGGCCAGAATATTCGGCATATTATTCTGAGATGTTTGTTGATGAAGATTTGTACTTTATTTTTTATGGAGTTAGTAAGTAACCATGATTCGCAGCCATATGTTAATGTGGATTTTACACATGAATTAAATATACTTAACTTGGTTCGTCTTGATATTTGCGAGCTGTTCCATATGGGGCGAAGTCCGCCGAAAGCTGTTCTGGCTTTGTCAATTCTATTTTGCACATCCTCATTAGTGCCGCCTGTTGGTGTGATGATGCTTCCCAGATAGCAGAAATTCGTAGTGCATTCAATGGTTTGAAATTCGTAGCTTCATGGGGTTGTTATTTGCTAGGTGTATGTGCATTACTTTGGTTTTGCTAATGTTAATTTCGAGACCAATTATTCGGGATATTAACTGTAGGTGATTTAGCTTGGCTTGTGCATCTTCTTGGTTATTTGATAACAGGCATAAATCATCTGCGAAATCCAGATCTTCTAGCGTTTTGACATCTGACCAATAAATACCTCTTTCGGTGCTACTTACTTCCCTCAGGATATCATCCAGTACTATAATAATAAATAGTAGCGGCGAAAGGGGGCATCCTTGCTTTACCCCTGCATTTGTTGTGAATGATTCGCTGATATTCCCGTTATGTAGCACTGATAATTCTACGTTGTCGTACATATTTTTTATTATATTTATTATCTTCCTGGGGACATTTCTTCTTTCCAGAGCCCTCCATATTGCGCTTCTGTGAATGGAGTCGAAGGCTTTCTTGAAATCCACAAATATTAGACAGAGTGGTGATCTCCATTCATTCGCTTGCTCTACAATTATTCTAAGGGTGTTAGCTTGGTCCAGACAGCTTCTGTTTGGGCGAAAACCAGCTTGTTCATTCTCAGCATGTTCTGCATTGCACTTTGGAGTCTATTTTGGACTACTCCGGTTAGGATCTTGTAAATTGTGTTGAGTAATGTGATGCCTCTCCAATTGTTGCAGTCAGTTAGGTCGCCTTTCTTGGGGATTTTGACTATTACACCCTTCTTCCATGCTGTAGGGATTGCTTCCGCTTCGCAAGTGTTGGCTATGTGTGGCTGAATGAGTTCAGCTGTTGCCTGTGGATCTAACCTTAGGATCTTGCTTGGCACCCCGTCGTATCCGGCAGCTCTGTTATTTTTCAATCTTAGAATGGTATCTTTAACTTCCAGTGTTGTCGGAGTGGAGAAGTTGATGTTGTAGTTATTGTTGAATACTGCTGCTTGGTTGTTGCATCTCAGGTATTATTTGTACGTTGCTGATTTCTTCGAAGTGCTCCTTTCATCTCTGGGTTTGTTGATTTACTTCAGTAATTAGTTCTCCGTCATGATTTCTTATTGGCTGACTGATTCTGCATGATTGGTTTGTGAGTTTGTTGATGGTATTATACACAGTCCTCATATCATATATATTTGCTGCAGTTTCAGCTTCTCGAGCTATTCTGCCGAGGTGCTTCCGTTTGTCCGCTCTAGCTGCTCTTTTTACTAGTTTGGATTGGCTAAGGTATTGTTCTCTTATCGTGGCCGAATTATTGATGTTTAACTGATTTTTGAGTTGCTGTCTTTGTTGGATTAGGGTCCATGTTTGGGCCGAGATCCAAGGCTTCTTGATATTCCTGTTGGTACCTAGGATGTTAGCAGCTGTTTGCCTTAGATTCCTGATGGTTATCTCCCATGTTTGTGTGAAGTTTTCTTGCATAGTGTCTTGTATAGCTGTGGTAGTGTTTGATCTAACAACTGGGTCTTTGAGCAGCAACAGGTTAATTCTTGCTGAAGGACGCTGTGAGTTATTACCCGAGTTATTCCTTAATTTGATCTGGAGGTCTGCAGTTATTAGTTCATGATCACTGTGTATGTCTGCACCTCTTCTATTTCGTACATCCATGAGGGAATTCCTCCATTTCTTGCTGATGCTTATATGATCGATTTGGTTCTTAACTCTGCCGCCTGGAGAAACCCAAGTGTACTTATGAATGTTCTTATGTGGGAATATTGTGCCGCTTATTACCATGCGGTTTGTTTGACATATCTCCACTAGCCTATCGCCATTATTGTTCCTTGACCTTAATCCGTGTTTACCCATGACGTCTTCCAAATTCGTGTTGTTATTACCGACTTGAGCATTGAAGTCACCCATTAATATTGGTATATCCCCTCTTCTGATGTTGTTGAGGGTTCCGCTTAATTGATTGTAGAAATCATCTTTTTCTTCCATTTCTGCGTTCTCGGTAGGGGCGTAACACTGGATGATTGATACGTGTCTGATACTACCTCGAAAGCGTGCCATTATAATTCTATCGGAGATTCCTTTCCAAGAGACAGGTGACTGTCTTATATTCTTCGTGATAAGTATTCCTACTCCGCTTACACTTCCAATTTCCTTGCCACTGAATAGAATTGTATTGCCGTTGTCAGATTGAAGCTCGCCACACCTGTTCCATCTTAGCTCGCTAATACCCAGAATATTTATTTTGTATGCAGCAACCTGTTGTTCAAGCTGCGCTAGTCGTGATGCTTCCCTTAGTGTTCTAGCGTTCCATTGTGCTAATCGTATCCTTATTTTAGTGCCAAAGGTCGTTCCCAAATTTCCAGTTCTGTTATATTCGAGGCTTGTTGAAGTTTCTTGAATCCGCTTCGTGATTTAAGTTGGACAGGGGATTAGCCTATCGCAACCGATCCTAGTTTTTAAGCTAGGCATACTCAATATTTTGGTTTATATTCTTATAATAATTATTTTTATAGTATATGGAATGTATATAATGCTAGTAGTTTTTATATCTGTGAGTTATAGGTATAAAGTGAAAATTATTCTGTTATTATATTATTAATATTTGATATTAGAGTATCTGTGAGTTATAAGTATAGAGTGGAAAATTTTTTGTATAAATAATAGTTATAATATTCAATATGAGAGTTATATTCATATTAGTTTATATAAAGTAACCCCCATCGGGAATCGAACCCGAGACTACCACACTGATATGATTGCTATACTTGCGCTCCTACCAGCTAGGCTAAAGGGTATTCAAAGTATATATGTGTCATCTAATTATTTAAGAAATTACATGATAATTGTCATAGTTCTATTGCATTAGATATAAACTAATAATTACTTAGTTTATGATGTTTTTAATTAATCAGAATACAAATTAATAAAGAAACTATGCATTCATTATACTTCTAAAAACGTAGGGAGTATTTAAAACTGCTTTCAAATAGTAATAATGCTCTGAAAATTCAAAAAAGTCAAAAGTTCCTTACTTTACTTTGAAAACGAATAAATTTAAAATCAAATCCAATTCAAAAAATAAATTGAAAACGGTAAGATATTTCCGGAGAGAGAGACTGGAGGTCTGAGATGCGATCCTCAGAGGTCCGAAATATAGTCCCCAAGGTCTTTATGGATCCGTTATCGGTCCTTGAGGGTCTGGTATCGGTCCTTCAGGATCTGGTATCGGTCCTTGCTAAGCTCCATTCTACTAGGGGCAAGGGACAAAGGGAAAGGGCCCTGGGATCAAGAGGCCCTTATTTTGTAAAGCGTCCTCGATGGTCCATTCAGGTGATCCCTCTTTTTTAAGATCGTAATAGGTATGTAAATTAGAGGTTTTCAAGTTATTCTAATTTAGTACGCAAAATGAGCAGCAAGGCAGTAGCAGATTTACAATTTCTTATTGGAAACAATAAACAATATTTGTTGAAAGAATTTGGTAGCTGAAGGTTCATTCATTCCAATATTGTTTGTGTTTAAAGCGCCTTATTCACTTGAGGAACAACAAAACAAACAAAAACAACAAAATAAATACAACAAAAATACAATTAATTAACTTGACTTGGATGATGGATTTATAGAATACTGAAAAATTAAAAATATCTTAAATGAATATTTTGCTTCATTTGATGTCATTTACGTAAAAGGATCTAAGAAAAAGAAATTCTTAGATAAATTTGTTTCAACGACAGTAGAAGTTATCAATTTGGAAAATAAAATCCATCTCTTCAGAAAAGAAGGAATTTCACAACTAAACCTTCAACATAAAGAAAATCATTTAAGATGTGCTGTAAAAAATTGTATGAACTTATTTATATAGGTTTGTAATAAAAGAAAATAATTGGTTTTAAAAAATGTTTGTTTATATATTTTTTCTAACAGAAACATAGGTATTTCATAAAATAGCCTGGAATAGTTGCACTGAGCTATGTGTAAATTCATAGGAATGTAAAAATCTTCCTGTTCCAATCTTAGTTTGCTCTTTTCAATATATTTTACTACGTATTCCCGTACATTCAAATCAGCTCCATTGTTATTTTACATCACTGCTTGTATAAAATCTAACATTAGACAAAAGCGGGTGTATTCATTTAGATTCAATGTAAGTTGTATAATAAGTCAAGAATAATTAAATTTTAGTGGAAATCTTTCTGAATTTAATTTTGCTTCGATTTTTTTAAAAATCGTGATAAAATGAATACCACTTCAAATAATTCATCTTACAAATAACTTTGTGATGTCGTTGGAAAATTATTAATGCAGTAACATTTTCAATATTAAAGCCAATTTGAATTTTTATTGTCTGCTTTTTATTCAAATAATAGATATAGCTTAATAAAAAATTTTTCGCTGGTTCATCTTGCGTTGATTTTCCAAATACTTCTGAATTTGTAGCTTGCTCCATCTTGTCTTTTTTTTTTAAATTAGCGAATTCTATTTTAGAATTTGATATTATAATAAAAACATTATATTATTACATAATTAATAGATAAAACATTACATTATTACATAATTAATTTTATTAGTAATCTAACAAAATTTGAATCGTTTCAATCGGACTTGTAGTTTTTAAGATAATGGTGTTTTAGTAAAAGTCTTTCCCAGCTATAATTTTCTATTAGAAAAGAGAATATTTAATTGTTCTAAGGTGGGCAAATCGAAATTTGTCCAACTTGATGCATAGAAAAACTAATACATACTCAAAATTTCTTTTTCACAATCAATGTATTTTTAATAACTAAGTTGAGCAATTTGGAATCTGCCCACCTTGCATATAAAAAAAAATTCTTATGAAAATTTTTTTTTTTTATGAATGAAATGTTTTTGAAGTGTTAGTGTATTGTGAAGTGTTTTGTGTAACTGTGGAATAACATATATGTGTTTGGAATGTAAATTTGTAAGTATGTAATAATAATTGTATTTATACAATATATTCTATGACTGTATTCTATTGTATTGTATTATATGAAAGATAATATATATATCTGGTTGCATTATTAATTATTAGAATGGATAAGAAAAATCAAAAAGCTAATAAAAAAAAGTAGGTAGGTATATTTCATATTAGATTTTTAAAATGAGCTTTTATTTTATGAGACGTTGATTAAAAGTTATAAGAATATTTGGGTTTAGTTTGTTTGGCGTTTTATAATGTTGGGCAGTGCCTAACTTGCCCATTAGGTAGAGCCGCCGTTGATAGGCACTCCATTTACATATAATTGAAACTGTGAAAGATTTTGATGTTCGAAAAAGTATGGATTTTTTGATCTTTTTCCATTAAAGTTTTCAATGTTTACCATACAAATGACAAGAGCCCTAGAAATTTTCCCTATAAAAACATTGTCCATTTGTAGTGATACTTTGCGTTTGCCTTTTCTAGTACGGTATTCTGCGCTAACAATATATTAAGATTGATGGTAACATGTTTCATGTATAAAGAAGCTTTATGAATCTTTAAATAGCTTTTATCTGCATTATTGAAAAACAGAAAAAAATTTTGCTTTTCTAATGTCAGAGCACTTCGCATGTCAATACTATTTAAAGGTATTGTTGACATATTAAAGAAATCTACATGTAGTTTTCCCATCAATTCCACCACTGCAGAGTTATTATATAATTTCTGTCTCTTTTTATATATTTTAGAGCCATTATTGCTAAAATCATTAGCGTTAGATTTATCAAATCCCAACCAGATGCTTCTAAATGTGTTTGACTGGAATCGCTATCATAATTTAATAAAGTTGTTAGTTATGTTTTATAATGATATAATGAAACGAATGGTGCAATATTTTTTTCATTTAATGTCACATTGCATTGTTTGATCATGGAATGTAATAAATTATTTATAACACTTGGTTGTGGAGTTGGTTTAGAATCAGCTCCGCTTCCTGTTTTGTCATTTGCGCTCCAACTTGATCCATCTATTTTTAATATTTGAACTTTAAATTTTACAAAGGTGCTGGATGAATCTCTATAAGTATCACCGTTTCAAAGTGATACAAATTCAATGGTTGGCGGTGATGCTTCTAATGATGCTAAAGGGTTGAATGCTACCTCCTCTGAACGTAAAATGCTTCTTTGCACTGGTAAAGAACCAAATATATCTAATTCAGTTTTCATGCATTCCATTTCATGCATTTAGCTCAAAATATCAGATTTCTTGGTTTGCTTTTTCCGTCGCTTCAACTTTGAATGCTGGTTTTTAGAAACTGATCGTCTTTATATAGGTTTGCGTCTTCCACTATACATTGAATGTAATTGATTAACCACTGATTTTCGTGAATTTTTGATACTACTTTTGCCTTGATCAATTACTGATTCTTTAATATGCGCACCTGATGCTATGTCACCAAGAATGTCACCTAATAATGTTTTTACTTGTGTTTACAGCTTCTTTTTTAAAAAGATTCTTACAAGATGAAAGAACTGATTTCGCATAGCGGAATAAACTTCCAAATATGTTACCTAGACCACGACCACGTTGCATAGTTGGATAAAATTGTAATAAAGGTCCAATATCATTAATTCCTCCTCCTACTTGAGAGGAATAATATCTCACGTAAGCTCGTTCCATGTTTGATAGAATATCATATTTGAGTAGTAGTATTTATATTGTTTGGTAATCAATGCTTTAAAGTGTAATACAATTTTTGTTGGATAGTAACTTAAAAGAAAAGTTATTGCATCACCGTATTGGTTGCAGATTTTAATAGCTATAGTTTAAAAGTATTTTTCTCTATAAGTATGTAATGAACATTTTGAAATTGAACATTTATAGCTATTCTAAAATTATCCATGTTGATAGCTCTCAATGCACGCACTTTACTAGTTGCAAAACAGATGATTGAACTATATATGAATAAATCATCACTACTCCATTCAATTTATCTATATTATTAGCAACAGCTAATTTGATTAATTCGGGTAATTTTGTTTTGAAATTTTTATATTTTTTTTCTGTTGAAATAGTTCTGTTAATAATGTTCTTCATCAAAATTTTGCGATATTCGAATTAAATCGTTCCGGTTAGATTCTGACACTTTTTTAAATGTTACATATATCATTGGATTATATACATATATCAAAATTTCATTAAAAAATTCTTTGAAAACCTGGTTTCGAGTAAATTCTGGATTAGGAGTTACATTTTTAATAAATGTTGGTAGAAAATTAAACTTCCGATGACCCAGACGTAATTACGAATCGTCATGTGAATAATATGTGTGTAATACCTATAGATTTGGTTACTTAGATTTTTTCAATAGGTTTTTCAATATTTGTTACATAAAGATTATACTGCCCAATATTAATAAAAGCACATTTCTCTTTGTTAAATTCTTCTGTTTGTAGGAAATCGTTTATATAAATTTCTGAAAAACCAACTTTCCAATTTCCATTTCTTAAATCGAAATGAATAGGTAATTTATTTTCGAATGAAGCTAAAGTATTTTCCGGAAACAGTTTTAAATTATCATTGCAGAACAATTTTACATATAATTCATCTTGACTATGCATCTTTGTTAACTTCTTCTAAAACACAAAATTTCACACTATTTATATGTTTTTTATGTTGGCACAGACAATGTTCTATTTGGTGTTCTATGTTATGATTAATTTCAGCTGCAATATACAAAAGTCAGAATTTAGAGAAGGTCTTTCGATTAATTTTGCGCCTTTGTTTATCTCAGCTTGAGCTAATTTTTTACCAATATCTCCATCCTCCTTATCATCAGTGTTACAGAAATTAACACTGCTTGCATCTGCTGGTTCTTTTTTAGGATCTCATTCAAAGAGATCATCTTCAACAAAAGGAATAAAATTTGTTTGGGCATTTGCTGTTTGATATTTAGGTGATATGGTTTCTGTATATGCATTCCGTTTTGAAACTAATTTAGTTGGAGATGCCGCATCAAATAATTTACAAAATGATGATTTTTCTGGTAATTTCTTTGCGAATCGACTGTTGATTCCATATTTCATTAAATTTTGTCTATATAAATGCCATTTTTGAAGTTGTTCTAGTTTTTTTTCATACAGAACCTTTTTCAATTTTTGATCTAGTTTGCTTATCCTCCTATCCTCCTACTCCTATCATCTTCTATTATATTTTTAAATTTGTTAAATATTACAGGTGACATAACACTCATTCGCTGCATTATGTCTTACTGAGAAGTTTTCCTATTACACCAGATAATATAGTACCATTTAATGTCGGTAAAAATCCTCAATGTTGAATTAACATTTTTCGTTTAGCTTTTATACATTTTCGTGCACTCGCTAAGAGTCTCATTTTTAAACGTGCTGGAACACTCCCAAAAAATATTCAATCTGATCAAGGTAAAGAGTTTTTCAATAAAAAATTTAGAAAACTTATGGGAAGAAAAAAAATTAATCATTATCATATATATTCTAAAATGAAAGCATCCATAATAGAACGTTTTAACCGTACTTTAAAAAATTCAATGTGGAAGCAGTTTAGTTTTCACGGTAATTATAAATGGGTGAATAATCTGTTTTACCCTAACTTATTAAAAAATACAACTCAACATATCATCGTACAATTAAACTTCAATCTAAAAAAGAAAAAACTTCAACGAAAAATTACTATGAAAAACTGTCTACAATAAGTTAAAAGTGTTTCGTAAAGCAAAATATAAAGTTGGAGATTATGTTTGTATAAACAAATTTGAAGGTATTTTTGCAAAACCCAACTGGTCAAGAGAAATATTTACAATTGCAAAAATTAAAAGAACTGACCCAATAACATTCAATTTACTTGATTGCACAAATAATCCAATAACCGGTTATTTTTATGAACCTGAATTAATACCACTTAAAAATGCACATGTCTATCTTATAGAAAAAATTTAAAAAAAAAAGGAAATCAAGTTTTAGTTAGATGGCTTGGTTTTGATAAAGAGCATGATTCATGGTTAAACAAAGAGGATATTACTAATACTCTACACATATTTAAAATATTTTAATTTTTTTATTTCTGCATTTTACTTTCGCTTTTTTATTTTAGTAAAGTTAATAATATGATTTTAATAAAATGCATTTATCACAAAAAGCTTTTTTTCATTTTGTAGGTATTTATTTAATTATTTGCATTATATATAGTATTAGTCGCCAATAACATATCTCAAGTTTGCATAAATGAAAGCAATTTTACAAGAACGTTATAAATCTTGTTCTATATTAAATTTGTTTTTCATTTATGTATTTAATTCTGTATTCAAATCAAGTTCATGATTAAGTTCATTAGTCACTTTAGTCACGATTTTATACATACAACCGAACAAAATACACCTGTGTTGCGTCCTGGGCAGCCGTCAACCTAAAAAGAGTTTGAAAATAACCCCAAAGAATCATTAATAAAAAAAATAAAGGAAACACTTATCTAAAGTCATCCTGAGTTACACCGTCCAGGATCTCAACATCTATGGAACCAACCATCAACAACTGAAAATAAATTAATCATTATTTTTGTGTTGTATTTAAACTTACCAATAATAATCCAAATTTTTATGTATATATATTGTTATTTCTAATTATCAATAATTACCGAAATCGTCTTTCTCTTTTTTACTATAAGAAATCGTTAGTATTGTTTCATAATTGTAACACATAGTATAATAGTTAATTAACTTCATTATTAATTCTATCCGTCATCAGATGTCATCGTGGTAGGATAAAATATTAATTTAATTAATTTTTAATCATCGCTTTTGAATAGATTTCTTATGTACTATAATCATATGTCTCTTATGTAATGTCGATTATAATTCCTTTTGTTACTGCTAAGGTCAATGAACTATAGTACATAAGGAACTATGTGATCATAATGTTAATGCCTTTTTTTGTCAGTTAGAATAAGATTTAATATAATATTGTCTAATTTTTAAGTTTAATCGCTATCGAGTCGTTGAAAAAGAAAGATTGTAATAAAAATGATCGAAATTGAGTTATTGAAAAATTTAGCGTTTTATTTTTTATCTCAAACTATTTGTTAAGCTTTTTGAGAAAGAAACATTATGAATTCTTAATAAGCTAATTCAAAATATGGTCCTTCAAGCCGGATAAATGATATAGTGTTCATAAAATCTATTTGGAAAAATATTCTCAACCATTTTTATTGGTTAAGCTCTAGTAAAAAAAAAAAAAACTTTATAAAAGTGCTTAAAATCTATTTGGAAAAATATTCATTTTTAGTAGTTAAGCTCTAGTAAAAAAAAAAAAAACTTAATAAAGGTGCTTAAAATCTATTTGGAAAAATATTCTCAAACATTTTGGTGGTTAAGCTCTAGTTCAAAAAAGAAAAAAAAAACTAATCTAGTGGAAACGGTTAATCAAAATTTTTATTTTTTTTTTTTTCCTGTTACTCCACTAGGGAGCATAGGGCTTCCAATTGAAGTCTCCAATCTTCCCTGCTTAACGCTTTTTTTCAATCATGTACCAGGACAAATTGCATCTGCTTAGGACAGTGCGCTTCTATGTCATTTTGGGTCTACCAGAACCTCCCTGTGGATTCCAACATAGCGAAACTCTGTTTATGTCATTTTCATTTTTCCTCAATGTGTGCCCGATCCATTTCCATCTTCTTCTGGTTATTTGTTTTACTAGGGGTTCTTCATTTGTGAAGTTCCATAGATCTTTATGGTTGATTCTGTTCGGCCAGAAAATTTTGCATATGATTCTTAGGTGCTTGTTTATGAAGACTTGCGGCTTATTCTTGATGGAGTTCGTTAGCAGCCATGACTCACTACCATATGTTAGAGTGGTTTTAACACAGGAGTTGAATATGCTTATTTTAGTTCTTCTCGATATTTGGTTGCTGTTCGATATAGGCCGAAGTCTGCCAAATGCTGACCTTGCCTTGCTGATTCTATTTTGTACATCTTCCCTAGTACCACCTGTAGGAGTTATTATGCTACCGAGGTAACAGAATTCGTCTACGCTATCTATGTGTTGGCCTTCTAGCATGATGGGGGTGTTGCTTAGGCAGTGAATAAACATTGCCTTAGTTTTGTTAATGTTTATTTCGAGCCCTCTTTTCCATGCCGCCTGTTGTAAAAGGTTCAGTTTCGACTGTGTTTTAGCTTTGGCTGTGCGACAAGAGGCAGATGTCGTCAGCGTAGTCGAGATCAGAGAGATTCCTATCATCTGACCAATTGACGCCATCCCAGGTGTTACTGATTTCTCTCATTATGTCATCCAAGACTATTGTGAATAACAGTGGCGATAAAGGGCATCCTTGTTTGACTCCTGCATTCTTTGTGAATGGATCGCTGATATTTCCACTATGCGATACCGAGAGTTCGGCGTTATCATAGAGAGCATAAATTATATTCACGATTTTTCTTGGTATATTCCTGTTCACAAGGGCTTTCCATATGGCTTCTCTTTGTATAGAGTCGAATGCCTTCTTAAAGTCAACGAAGACCAGACACAGCGGTGATCGCCATTCGTGTGATTGCTCCACTATTATTCTTAGTGTGTTGGCTTGATCGAGAAAGCTTCTACCCGGTCTGAAGCCAGCTTGTTCGTTTCTTAGCGTGTTATGCACCTCTTCTTGGAGTCTATTCTGAATAATGTTTGTGATGATTTTATATATCGTATTCAGTAATGTAATACCCCTCCAGTTGTTGCAATCAGAAAGATCACCTTTCTTTGGAATTTTGATAATAATTCCTTTTTTCCATGATGATGGTATTGTTTCTGATGCCCAAGCGCTTGTTATATGCGGGTGGATGAGTTCTGCTGATGATTGTGGATCTGATTTTAGTATCTCACTTGGTAGACCATCGTCTCCTGCTGCCTTATTACTTTTCAATCTTAAGATGGCGTCTTTAATCTCACGGATAGAAGGTGCTGAGCTGAGAATAGCGGTGTTTTCTTCACTGAAGTCATTGGTGGTTACTTCCGAGTGAGGACTGTGTGTCGGCTGAATGTTGCTTATTTCCTCAAAGTGTTCTTTCCATCGCTGGGTTTGTTCTTGAACGTTGGTTAGAGCATTGCCGTTTCGATCTTTTATAGGGAGGTTAACTCTGTGAGATCGGTTTGTAAGGCTATTTACGATATTGTGTACTGATCTTATATCATTCTTGCCAGCTGCTGTTTCTGCTTCTCTAGCCATTTTCTCAATGTGTTTTCTCTTATCAGCCCTGGCTCCTTTCTTAACTAATTTGCTCTGGGTCTGATACTGCTGCCTTAGCGAGATAGAGTTATCAGTATTCATTTGGTACTTTAGTTGTTGCCTATATTTGATTAGGTTCCATGTATGGTCAGAGATCCATGGTTTTCTATTATTCTGACGTATGCCTAGGACGTTTACTGATTTTTGTCGTATGGCTTTAGCTTTTTCCTCCTAATTTCCTTTCTAATTTAATAGTAACATTTATATTTTCAACTGTAATGTAATTCGGCATTACAATATTATGTTTAAATTCTTTATTTTTATTCGAATATTTAAAGTTATTAATTTCAATAGAACAGTTATAAAAATATATAATATAATTTGTATTCAATGAATGCAAAATATTATGACAATTGTTTGTTGAGTTGAGTTTTTGTGCATTTTTAACTAATACAATTTCTTGATCAATTTCTACCGTTTTTACATTACTGTCAATAATTTTAGTACAGTTATAAGAAGATTTTACAAAAAGATTTGAAATACAAGTTGAAGTTAATTGTAGTTTATTAAAGTATCTTTCTTTATTGAGATAATATGTTTTATTTCTAAATAATATAATATCAGTATTTTCTATATCAATCTCTTCCAAATTAGAATTTAGTACAGCGAATATTTTATATTTAATTACGTTTTCTTCGCTTATTACTCTAGTATCTCTAGTATAAACACTAATTTACTACTCATTACTACTAAAAAACTTTTAATTTCTTGTATTTTAAGAATATCTATATCATAAAAAGCTATTTCTTCAGGTATTAAGATGTTTAGCAAACACTACGTTTTCTTGAATTTTTTTCGATTTCTTCATTTAAAAGGTTAATATTTGTTAGTATTTGTAAGTATTGTAGTTGTTTAGTAATGTTTTTGTTATTTTGTGAAATATAATTTAAAAGTTTATCAATTGTTAATTGATTTTTATTTATAGTTTTTTGTAAGGTTTTAATGTTATTTTGATTGTTATTATTAATTTTTATCTGGTTATTACTACTTAATATTAGATTGTGATTATTTTGATCGATATTTTTTAAATGGTCTTCTAAATCGGCCTTGTCTTCCTCATCCATTGTACCAAATATCCATTTAAGAAATGAGCCGCCAACACTGACTAATGCTCTTTTATGTCTATAAGGTATCAATGTTTTAAAATTATGTTTAGTTTTTGACATTTGGGCATTCAAGGATTTTAAATTAATTTCATCTTTCGTCAATTTATATGAGGTGTTTATATAATTATCAATCATGTTGATTGTATATTCAATTTCTTCTAAATCGACTATATGGAGAAGTTTAGCATAGCTTTCAACTATTGAAATATTTTCTTGTTGAATTATGGTATAACCAGATTCAGTCTCTAACTTTTCTAAAATAAAAGTTCCCTCAGTTTTGATCAAGAGATGAACAATAGTATAAGTTGTAGAATTGTTTTGGTAACCATGGTGACCATTAACTGTTGGAGTACCTGTAATAAATTTATAATTTCTTTTAATTCTAGTTGGAGTATATTTCGATTATTAATACTAACATTCTATTTCCCTCTAATTTGCTTTTAATTTTAGTATATTTGGGTTGTGTTTTAAATCTTTGTGAATCGGGGTTATTTACAGCAATTTCATCTTTACCTTGTGCTGCAAATTCTTTTCTTGTACTATTAAGTTTATGTATTTTCTAATCTTTTTCTTATGAATTAGATTTTTAATGTCTTCTATATTTGTAATTTTACCATTAAGTATATCTATTGGCTTAGTCATAATGGTAGAGTTAATTGTACAATTATATTTTTCGACCGCTGGGAATATTTTATGTACAAGATTTAATTTGAGTGCTTGAGCTTCGAAAATTCGGAGATGTTCGTTTAAAGTACCGTGAGCTCGTTCAATGTCAGAATTTCCTATATGAGATCTTGGTGAGGTAAAATGTACTTCTATACCTTCTTCTCTACAGAAATCTTTAATATTAAGGTTGTTGAATTCATTATCAAACACGAGTATATTTGGTCTTCCTAGTATTGCGCAGCGAGTTCTTAAAAGATCTATAATGGTTAAAGCGTTCCTATCAGGTAATTGTTGAACCATAAGATGTTTTGAAAATTTATCAAAAGTGGTTAGGAATGTTAGCTTATAACAATAAAAAACGTCGCCACAGATAATATCATTTGGATAATTCGGAGTTTCACTTATCTCGAATTTATACTTACCGGTTTGCGATCATATTTTACGAGATTGCATGTGTCGCAATTATTTATATACTTACGTCTTATTTCTTTAATTTTTGGATAAAAGTATAATTTTCTAATTTCGTTAAAGTTTTCAATAATTCCTCTGTGATTTGACTCAGAATGGGTTTTTTCTATTATTTCTAATGCTTTACTTTCATTTAATAAATCTATAGCTTTTATTGTACATTTAAAAAATTTTATTTTGTTGTAATTGCTAAAAAATTCAATTAGTTTTTGCTGTAGTATATTGTATTTACATTCTTCTAATTCTGAGAAGATTCCAATAGATCCTCTTTTGATTTTACTACGCAACAAGTCGTTAAGATAGTAATTGTTATTTAAGTCATTTTCTTCAATAAAAATTTGAGTATATTTATTATACAGACATTTTATTTCATTATTTTTATTTGTGACAAGATGAATTTGGGTGTAATATTTAATAACGATATGCTCTACAAAAGGGATATGGTCGTCCAAATTTTCGATACCACTGTGTATTGTAGTCATATCAGTATTATTTTCATTAACGGAATTTCCTTCAATTTCATTTTCGTTTATTTCTTGTTTGTCAGTATTTATCCTACTAAGAAAGTCTGCTACTCGATTTTCTTTTCCTTTTACATACTCTATATCAAACTCAAATTCATTTAATCTTATTTTCCAACGCTGTAGCTTACATTAGGTTCCTTAAGGGAATGTAAACAAGTTAAAGGTTGGTGATCGGTTTTAATGGCAAACTTAGTGCCATATAAATACGGACGGAAGTATTTTGTCGCCCATATTATAGCCAGAAGGTCCTTCTCTATAGTTGAGTACCGGATTTCATGTTCATTTAGAGTTCTACTTGAAAAACAAATTGGGTGTCCATCTTGAGACAAGACGGCACCAATTGCAATTGTTTGAGGCATCAGTTGTTAATGTGAACTTTTTCTTAAAATCAGGATACCTCAATGTAGGATAATTAGTTATAAGCTCCTTTAATTTTTTAAAGGACAATATATAATTTTGGTCTTTTACATTTATTTTTTTATCTTTTTTTAAATAAACTGTCATGGGTTTGGCTACCATAGCATAGTCATTTATAATCTTATGGTAATATCCAGTTATACCCAAGAAGCTTTTTATTTGTTTCCTTGTATTAGGTAGTTTAATAATTTTGGCTTTATTTTCCTTAGGCTTAATACCCTTCGGAGTAAGAATATGCCGTAAATATTCCGTTTGTTTGCAAAAGAAGTTGCACTTATCAATTTGAATTTTTAAATTATAACATCGCAATTTTTCAAAAATAGTGTTAATTGCTTCTAAATGCTCTTGAAGCGAGTTAGAAAAAATTAAAATGTCGTCAAGATAAACGAAGCATATTTTATTTATTAGATCCTTTAATATATAATTCAATACACATTGAAAGGTTGCAGGTGCATTTTTCAACCCAAATGGCAGTCGTAAAAATTCGTAATGTCCTTGAGGGGTTGAGAATGCAGTTTTACACCTGTCTTTTTCGTCAACCAAAATTTGATGGAATGTCAAATCTAAAGTGGTAAAGTATTGCGCTCTACCCAATTTGTCAAAAACGGAATCCATATTTGGTATAGGAAATTTATCACTAATTGTGATCTCGTTTAATTTCCTATAATCTACCACGATTCTCCATTTAGGTATCCTAGAATTATCAGTTTTTTTTGGAACCACCCAAATTGGGGAGTTGTAAGGCTTATTACTTGGCTGAATTATCCCTTGTTCTAGTATTTCTTTAACTTGCTTTTCTACTTCAATCTCATGAACTTTGGGAAAACGATAAATTTTTGAATAAATTGGATGTGAATTTTCTGTTATAATCTGATGTTTCACATCCGTGATATGTGTAAGGTTATCACCTTCTTTATAGAAAAAATCGCTATTTTTATATACTATCATTTTTAAATATTTTAATTCCTCCGAATTCATATAATCTGTTTATAAATTATTAATTGTATCGAAATGTTTCCATTGAACGGTTTCCAATTGAAAAATCTCTTTATGAGGACAATCGTCATTAAATTTAACTTTTATTCCGTTAATTTGGAGTGTTTTTTCTAAAAGATCGATTTTGGCACCCATTGCGGTAAGGACATTTTGCCCAAGAATAGCATCGAAATTTTTATGTTTTAAGTCAAAAATTTTCCAAGACATGGTGGAATTTTCATTAAATTCTAATGGTGTTTTGGTTATTATTTCGTATTTTATTTCCCTATTCCCTGATAACGTAATTAAATTGAGAGATGTTTTTAATTTAGAAAATCTACTTTATTGAAAAATGATATCATCTATAATTGATGTAGCAGCCCCAGTATCGATTAAACAATCCATTTTTTCTATTTTCAACTGTCAATTGGACTATGGGTAGTGAAATATTTGAGGCATTACTGAAAATTTTCCACCTCTGTATTTTCACTTTCACTCTCATTTTGTCTATTACTATTTTGCATTCTATTTTTATTTCTATTAGTTCTACTTCGGTTAGAATAATTTTCAATATTATTGTGCTCAATATCCATAGGTTCATAACCATTATTACGGTGCAATCTATTGGTATTTTGAGTCTGTTGACTAGGATTAAAATAATTTCTGGTTTGTTGACTAGGATTAAAATAATTTCTAGAATTAGTATTATTATTGTTATTACTATTATTAATATTATTATACCAACGATTTTGTATTGGGTTTAGATCTGTATTCATTATTTTCATTTCTATTCAAAAAATTACGACTGTTTGAGCTATTATTATTATTAAAATTACTATTAATTCTATTATAAAAGCCACGATTATTTACGTTATTATTCCTAACATTATTACTACTATTATTAGTTTTAGTATTGTTAGTATTTCTATTATATATAGCCCTAATGTTATTTTGAATTATTATTACTCGAAATTCCAGTTTGCACGAGTTCATAATATGCTTCTTCTAAAGTAGCAACATTTTTAATTCTTAAATAAACATTATCAGCTCGTAGTAATTTATTTAGAAATATTTCTAATAAACTTTTTTCATTGTTTGCCGTACTAAATTCTAATGAATGATTAGGATCTAACTTATCTAAGGTTAAGCTTATCAAATATTTTTGATAAATCATTATGGTATTGACTTACATTGAAATATTTAACTGCATCTGCTTGCTCCTTCAGCTTCAAATAAGATTCCTGCACTCCAAATGACTTTACTAGTTTATTTTTATCTGCTCCCAGGTTGCTGTTTCTAACCTCCTAATAGCTATTGACGCTCTGCTTTGTATTTTTGTTAACAATATGTTTAGTAAATATGATTTTACCGCAGGGTCTGCTGTTAACCCTATTATAGTATCTACTTCATTTATGAAATGTGACAATTCAAAAGTGTTGTCACCTGTAAATACTGGTACAGCTTCTTTTATTAAGTCGTGAGCTGTTAAATTGAAACCACCTTGTGCCATATTTTCAATTAAACTTATATTATTATTAGTTACGAGTTGTATACTGGAATAGTTCTCACTCACTTCCCTAATTATTTTTGATGTTTTGAGTCTAAATAATGAAATCGGAATTCTATACGGTTTCATTCACAATTAATATAATAAAAAATTTTTTTATTTTTTTTTTTATTTAAATAGTTCGCCAATTATTTTCTTAATAGAAAACTAGTATTAACCGTCCTTATCTTTTATTATAGTTTTTTTTAATTTGTTTTATTAAAAGATTTTTATTTTATTTCTTTTTATTATTTTTTTTTATTTTATTAAAACTTAATATTTTATTGGATAGATATAGCACGATCAATTACACTAACTTCTTTGGAAATATATATTAGGAGAAATTTCGTATGATAAGGAAAAATATGATATATAAAAATAGCACGATCAATTACACTAACTGGCGATCCTCCCGACTGCGCCAGTTTTATATATTTATTTATTATATTATGTGATAAATAAAAATTTAAATAAAAAACACAAATTTTATATTAAACAAAATTTATTTTCCTTATTAAATTTTATTAACCGTTTTTTAGAATGGTTAAACTTAGACTAAATTTATAAAAGAAAGTTTTAAACCTAAATTTCAAATTATTTTCATTTATAATTACATAAGATCAATTTTTATTGTATTATATATTTTTTCCTTAATTTACTTTACTTATCCAAAAAAAATCATAATTTGTTTAATACAAAAAAAAAATATTAATAATCAATAATATAATTAACATCGGTTTCCGATATTGTGACATACAAAAAGAAACATAAATGTATTTTGTTGTAATTTGACACTTTAATTTGTTAAGTGTTTGTTTCCAAAACGAAATTACAACATATTTAAAATAAAAGGAAAAAAAATTAAAATAAAGAAATTTAACGTTCAGAATAAAAACGAAAATCAAAACTCAGTCATATAAATTCATTGACTTCAGATTTCAAATGAAATATGATCTAGCAAAAAGGTAAAAAACGAGGAAGAATACAGTTGCCTTTGTCAACTCTTAGATACCCGTTAGAACTCTTAGATACCCGTACGAACCGTTAGTATGTTCACAGCCTGTCACTCTGCTTACAATATTATTATTTTAATATTTTAGTATTTTAAAATAATTTGGGTGAATTTTATAAATTCTAGAACTATGCGTTGTACATATATTCAAACTATATGTTTATATGTACATTCTTCAAAAGCAGATTCTAACCTTCCACATAACGATTATCAATCCAAAACTTTTTCAAATATGCTATAGTACCATTTAATACTAAGCGGTAAATGTATATTAAATTTACTTAGTACAAAATAATAAATATAATTTTAAATGTTATATTATATTATATTTAAATATTCCATTGACAGAATAATTTCACATAAGTACAATAAAATACATATATGTATGTAAATACAGCGCTATATAATACACATATATGCTTTTATCATTCATTCACTAGTGACATATACGATATGAAAATAAACATGATATTATATAAGTATGTATATATATCAATATCATATAAATAAAAATTCTTCAAGCAACCGTTATATTGTTTATTTATTTACATTTTTTTGTACTACGCATTATATCCTCAACAATTTCAAATTATCGAGTAAAACAAATGCAAAAAATTTGTTAGAAAATTTGAAAAAATCAAGTAACACTTTCGTCAATTATAAAGTAACCCTATATTATTAAAAAAAAGTTGTTAACAGAAATAAGAGTATAATGTTGAAGCTTTAATTTTTGTGTATCACTTCAAAAAATTTTTAACAGGTGTTCAAGTTACAGGTGTTTAAAACTAGGAAATTTTCAGTTTTTGACCCCTTACAGTTCCTAAACAAAAAAAATGAGGTGATACAAAAAAAATTTCTGAAATGACTCATACTTATTTTCAATCTAACTTCTGTCAAAATTTCAAGTTTCCAACTTAAACCGTTTAGAAGACAGAAGGGTTAAAGGATTTTGCAAAATTTGAGTTTTGCATAACGGTAAATTAAGACACCGTATGCCACAAATATATATTTATTGTATATATACTTTTAAAGCTAATAAAAGTAATAATCGTTTGGCGTTTTCAAAATGAAGATATACCTTATACAACTTGTGCTATAACAATTTAAATATAGAGCTGTTTTGAACCTTTGGGGAGCTGTAGCTCCGTAACGGGTGGGGCTACAAAAAAAAATTATTAAAAATAAAATTAATATTTTTGTGAAATCTATCAGTAGTTAAAATTTCATAGCTCTATTTCAAAAAAAATGTGGGGATCTAAAAGTTAGGTGTTCGAGAGCTACCCTAAGTTTTGGCCCAAACTCAACCAAAAAAAATAGGGAACCTACAAATTGCTCCCAGAATATTTTGTGTAAATTTCAAGATTCTGCTTTCTTAGTTTTTGAGTTAGTGTGCTGACGGACGGACATGGCTCAAACGTCTTAGAATTTTTTTCTGATCCGATCCTTACCTTTGAAGGTATATCTAGCTCGCTTATTTCAAGGTATTACAAACGGAGGAGTCATTTTATTATACCCGATCCTATCGTACGGGTATAAAAATCGTTCAACTTAGTTTAATGTTTGAGTACTTGAATGAATAATTATTAACACAAAAAATAATATTTGTTGCGCTAGGTTAAGAGATCTATAATTGTTATTTATTGCATAATGAAGATAATTATAATATATTTCTTTGGAAATATATATTAGGAGAAATTTCGTATGATAAAGAAAAATATGATATATAAAAATAGCACGATCAAATACACTAACTGGCGATCCTCCCGACTGCGCCAGTTTTATATATTTATTTATTATATTATGTGATAAATAAAAATTTAAATAAAAAACACAAATTTTATATTAAACAAAATTTATTTTCCTTATTAAATTTTATTAACCGTTTTTTAGAATGGTTAAACTTAGACTAAATTTATAAAAGAAAGTTTTAAACCTAAATTTCAAATTATTTTCATTTATAATTACATAAGATCAATTTTTATGGTATTATATATTTTTTCCTTAATTTACTTTACTTATCCAAAAAAAATCATAATTTGTTTAATACAAAAAAAAAAAATTAATAATCAATAATATAATTAACATCGGTTTCCGATATTGTGACATACAAAAAGAAACATAAATGTATTTTGTTGTAATTTGACACTTTAATTTGTTAAGTGTTTGTTTCCAAAACGAAATTACAACATATTTAAAATAAAAGGAAAAAAAATTAAAATTAAGAAATTTAACGTTCAGAATAAAAACGAAAATCAAAACTCAGTCATATAAATTCATTGACTTCAGATTTCAAATGATATATGATCAGCAAAAAGGTAAAAAACGAGGAAGAATACAGTTGCCTTTGTCAACTCTTAGATACCCGTACGAACCGTTAGTATGTTCACAGCCTGTCACTCTGCTTACAATATTATTATTTTAATATTTTAGTATTTTAAAATAATTTGGATGAATTTTATAAATTCTAGAACTATGCGTTGTACATATATTCAAACTATATGTTTATATGTACATTCTTCAAAAGCAGATTCTAACCTTCCACATAACGATTATCAATCCAAAACTTTTTCAAATATGCTATAGTACCATTTAATACTAAGCGGTAAATGTATATTAAATTTACTTAGTACAAAATAATAAATATAATTTTAAATGTTATATTATATTATATTTAAATATTCCATTGACAGAATAATTTCATATAAGTACAATAAAATACATATATGTATGTAAATACAGCGCTATATAATACACATATATGCTTTTATCATTCATTCACTAGTGACATATACGATATGAAAATAAACATGATATTATTATAAGTATGTATATATATCAATATCATATAAATAAAAATTCTTCAAGCAACCGTTATATTGTTTATTTATTTACATTTTTTTGTACTACGCATTATATCCTCAACAATTTCAAATTATCGAGTAAAACAAATGCAAAAAATTTGTTGAAGAAATTTGTTAGAAAATTTGAAAAAATCAAGTAACACTTTCGTCAATTATAAAGTAACCCTATATTATTAAAAAAAAGTTGTTAACAGAAATAAGAGTATAATGTTGAAGCTTTAATTCTTGTGTATCACTTCAAAAAAATTTTAACAGGTGTTCAAGTTACAGGTGTTTAAAACTAGGAAATTTTCAGTTTTTGACCCCTTACAGTTCCTAAACAAAAAAAATGAGGTGATACAAAAAAAATTTCTGAAATGACTCATACTTATTTTCAATCTAACTTCTGTCAAAATTTCAAGTTTCCAACTTAAACCGTTTAGAAGACAGAAGGGTTAAAGGATTTTGCAAAATTTGAGTTTTGCATAACGGTAAATTAAGACACCGTATGCCACAAATATATATTTATTGTATATATACTTTTAAAGCTAATAAAAGTAATAATCGTTTGGCGTTTTCAAAATGAAGATATACCTTATACAACTTGTGCTATAACAATTTAAATATAGAGCTGTTTTGAACCTTTGGGGAGCTGTAGCTCCGTAACGGGTGGGGCTACAAAAAAAAATTATTAAAAATAAAATTAATATTTTTGTGAAATCTATCAGTAGTTAAAATTTCATAGCTCTATTTCAAAAAAAATGTGGGGATCTAAAAGTTAGGTGTTCGAGAGCTACCCTAAGTTTTGGTCCAAACTCAAGCAAAAAAAATAGGGAACCTACAAATTGCTCCCAGAATATTTTGTGTAAATTTCAAGATTCTGCTTTCTTAGTTTTTGAGTTAGTGTGCTGACGGACGGACATGGCTCAAACGTCTTAGAATTTTTTTCTGATCCGATCCTTACCTTTGAAGGTATATCTAGCTCGCTTATTTCAAGGTATTACAAACGGAGGAGTCATTTTATTATACCCGATCCTATCGTACGGGTATAAAAATCGTTCAACTTAGTTTAATGTTTGAGTACTTGAATGAATAATTATTAACACAAAAAATAATATTTGTTGCGCTAGGTTAAGAGATCTATAATTGTTATTTATTGCATAATGAAGATAATTATAATATATTTCTTTGGAAATATATATTAGGAGAAATTTCGTATGATAAGGAAAAATATGATATATAAAAAAATTATAAAAATTACATTTAGATAACGAAATTTATGAATTCTGGTGCTGAGAATTTGTTTGAATAATTTTATTTAAGATTTCGTTAGATGGTTATATGACTATTTCGTTAGATGGATATATGACTCACACCGGCAGAATAATCAAATTTTATTAGCAACCGCTGTGATCACAATTGTCGCTCCTTCAGGTAAACAAAGCCTGATTAGAGCACTCAAGCCTCGTTCATCACCGAAAGAGTTGTTCAACAGCTTGGTTTAAAAAGAGTAGTCTGCGCTACTGTGCAAGGGATAGGAAAGAGTCAAACACATCATGTCACTTCTACAGTCAGATTTAGCCTTCAAACCTTAACCTTACAACTAGCACTTATGAAATAAATCTAAAAAAAAATAATAAATCTTAATTGCTGAAATTAAAACTAACGCTAAAATTATGTACCAGTTTACTGATCCAATTATTTCTCGTTTCATAATTTTCTCGAGGTTATCATCCAAGCTGATAATATGGTCATCATTAAAAACAAAAAAAAAAGGTCAAAATACATCGGCTTCCATTTCATCGATGCCAATGGGAGGGACCGTCAACCTAAAAAGAGTTTGAAAACAACCCCAAAGAATCATTAATAAAACGAGGAAGAATACAGTTGCCTTTGTCAACTCTTAGATACCCGTACGAACCGTTAGTATGTTCACAGCCTGTCACTTTGCTTACTATATTATTTTTTTAATATTTTAGTATTTTAAAATAATTTGGGTGAATTTTATAATTTCTAAAATTATGGGTTGTACATATATTCAAACTATATGTTTATACATTCTTCAAAAGCAGATTTTAACCTTCCACATAACGATTATCAATCCAAAACTTTTTCAAATATTCTATAGTACCATTTAATACTAAGCGGTAAATGTATATTAAATTTACTTAGTACAAAATAGTAAATATATTTTTAAATATTATATTATATTATATTTAAATATTCCATTGACAGAATAATTTCATATAAGTACAATAAAATACATATATGTATGTAAATACAGCGCTATATAATACACATATATGCTTTTATCATTCATTCACTAGTGACATATACGATTTGAAAATAAACATGATATTATATAAGTATGTATATATATCAATATCATATAAATAAAAATTCTTCAAGCAACCGTTATATTGTTTATTTATTTACATTTTTTTGTACTACGCATTATATCCTCAACAATTTCAAATTATCGAGTAAAACCAATGCAAAAAATTTGTTAGAAAATTTGAAAAAATCAAGTAACACTTTCGTCAATTATAAAGTAACCCTATATTATTAAAAAAAAGTTGTTAACAGAAATAAGAGTATAATGTTGAAGCTTTAATTTTTGTGTATCACTTCAAAAAATTTTTAACAGGTGTTCAAGTTACAGGTGTTTAAAACTAGGAAATTTTCAGTTTTTGACCCCTTACAGTTCCTAAACAAAAAAAATGAGGTGATACAAAAAAAATTTCTGAAATGACTCATACTTATTTTCAATCTAACTTCTGTCAAAATTTCAAGTTTCCAACTTAAACCGTTTAGAAGACAGAAGGGTTAAAGGATTTTGCAAAATTTGAGTTTTGCATAACGGTAAATTAAGACACCGTATGCCACAAATATATATTTATTGTATATATATTTTTAAAGCTAATAAAAGTAATAATCGTTTGGCGTTTTCAAAATGAAGATATACCTTATACAACTTGTGCTATAACAATTTAAATATAGAGCTGTTTTGAACCTTTGGGGAGCTGTAGCTCCGTAACAGGTGGGGCTACAAAAAAAAATTATTAAAAATAAAATTAATATTTTTGTGAAATCTATCAGTAGTTAAAATTTCATAGCTCTATTTCAAAAAAAATGTGGGGATCTAAAAGTTAGGTGTTCGAGAGCTACCCTAAGTTTTGGTCCAAACTCAAGCAAAAAAAATAGGGAACCTACAAATTGCTCCCAGAATATTTTGTGTAAATTTCAAGATTCTGCTTTCTTAGTTTTGAGTTAGTGTGCTGACGGACGGACATGGCTCAAACGTCTTAGAATTTTTTTCTGATCCGATCCTTACCTTTGAAGGTATATCTAGCTCGCTTATTTCAAGGTATTACAAACGGAGGAGTCATTTTATTATACCCGATCCTATCGTACGGGTATAAAAATCGTTCAACTTAGTTTAATGTTTGAGTACTTGAATGAATAATTATTAACACAAAAAATAATATTTGTTGCGCTAGGTTAAGAGATCTATAATTGTTATTTATTGCATAATGAAGATAATTATAATATATTTCTTTGGAAATATATATTAGGAGAAATTTCGTATGATAAGGAAAAATATGATATATAAAAAAATTATAAAAATTACATTTAGATAACGAAATTTATGAATTCTGGTTCTGAGAATTTGTTTGAATAATTTTATTTAAGATTTCGTTAGATGGTTATATGACTATTTCGTTAGATGGATATATGACTCACACCGGCAGAATAATCAAATTTTATTAGCAACCGCTGTGATCACAATTGTCGCTCCTTCAGGTAAACAAAGCCTGATTAGAGCACTCAAGCCTCGTTCATCACCGAAAGAGTTGTTCAACAGCTTGGTTTAAGAAGAGTAGTCTGCGCTACTGTGCAAGGGATAGGAAAGAGTCAAACACATCATGTCACTTCTACAGTCAGATTTAGCCTTCAAACCTTAACCTAACAACTAGCACTTATGAAATAAATCTAAAAAAAAATAATAAATCTTAATTGCTAAAATTAAAACTAACGCTAAAATTATGTACCAGTTTACTGATCCAATTATTTCTCGTTTCATAATTTTCTCGAGGTTATCATCCAAGCTGATAATATGGTCATCATTAAAAACAAAAAAAAAAGGTCAAAATATATCAGCTTCCATTTCATCGATGCCAATGGGAGGGACCGTCAACCTAAAAAGAGTTTGAAAACAACCCCAAAGAATCATTAATAAAACGAGGAAGAATACAGTTGCCTTTGTCAACTCTTAGATACCCGTACGAACCGTTAGTATGTTCACAGCCTGTCACTTTGCTTACTATATTATTTTTTTAATATTTTAGTATTTTAAAATAATTTGGGTGAATTTTATAATTTCTAGAATTATGGGTTGTACATATATTCAAACTATATGTTTATACATTCTTCAAAAGCAGATTTTAACCTTCCACATAACGATTATCAATCCAAAACTTTTTCAAATATTCTATAGTACCATTTAATACTAAGCGGTAAATGTATATTAAATTTACTTAGTACAAAATAGTAAATATATTTTTAAATATTATATTATATTATATTTAAATATTCCATTGACAGAATAATTTCATATAAGTACAATAAAATACATATATGTATGTAAATACGGCGCTATATAATATACATCTATACTCTTATCATTCATTCACTAGTGATATGTACGATATGTAAATAAACATGATATTATATAAGTATGTATATATATCAATATCATATAAATAAAAATTCTTCAAGCAACCGTTATGTTGTTTATTTATTTATATTTTTTTGTACTACGCATTATATCCTCAACAATTTCAAATTATCGAGTAAAACAAAATGGAAAAAATTCGTTAAAGAAATTTGTTAGAAAATTTGAAAAAATCAAGTAACACTTTCGTCAATTATAAAGTAACCCTATATTATTAAAAAAAGTTGTTAACAGAAATAAGAGTATAATGTTGAAGCTTTAATTTTTGTGTATTACTTCAAAATAATGTTAACAGGTGTTCAGGTAGGTAGGTATGGTGGTGACCTTCACGATGCTGCTTGAAGGCCTCAATTAGCACTAGATTGCGCCATTTTGATACCACTGCACTCATATGACCCGTGTTTTTAGATTGTTTGCGGTTTTATATCCAACCCGAGCGGTTTAGATACAAGATCAGTTCTTTGATTTTGTGTTTAGAAAGCTCGCTGAGGTTGTGGAAGAACGGCTTGCCGAGTGAGAGACGTCTGGCTCCAGCTGGGGCCGGACATTTGCAAAGAAAGTGTTCTAGATTCTCACTTTCGTTTGCTTCTTGCAGCTTCTGCATGAGGTGTTGTGTGGGAGTCCTAATTTGTCCGCATGCGTGCCTACTGGCCAGTGGCCTGTGATGATTGCCACTACTCTGGCTATGTCTATGCGGGATTTGGATATCAACTCGATTGATCCCCTTTTTTTGTATGTGGGCCACAATGTTCTAGATATGGTGCAATTGCTCAGATTGCTCCACCTATTTTGTGATTTCGCTATATACAAAGAAAGGATCCGTTCCTTGACGGTACTGATTGGGCAACTAACTCTCCGGTAACTTTCCGGGGAGTTAGTGTTCTGAGTAGCTCCTTTCTTTGCTAGTTCGTCAGCTTTTTCATTTCCTTCAATATTGCTATGCCCAGGCACCCATAAGAAGGTTATGTTTAAACTTTCGCTTGTTAGGGCAATTTCCTCTTGGCACTGTCTAACAAGCTTAGAGGTTGTGATGTTCGCGTTAATGGCCTTTATCGCGGATTGACTGTCCACACAAATAGCGACCGTTCTCATTTGTGTGTTGTTTGCGTTCAGAATTCGAGCAGCCTCTCTAACTGCTAGTATCTCCGCCTGAAAGATTCTAGCTGTGTCGGGGAGTTTGTAGAATTTTGAAATGTTGTGTTTCTCCGAGAAAATGCAAGCACCAACTCCTTCCTTCATCTTGGATCCGTCGGTGAAGATAGTGACATCGAAATGCTTTGTCACATTACCGCCCTTCCATTCCGCTCTAGACGGAAATTCTACGACTAAATTACTCCTGAAGTTTATTTTGGGAATAGTGTAGTCGGTCAGGGTTGGTATAAAGTCCCTTGGAAATATCTCCAGAATATTACCGTGGCCATATGGTTTAGTAGCAAACCACCCAGCTTCTCTGAGTCGAACTGCACTACACGTTGCGACATACTTAATATATAGATCCGGGGGTAAAAGAAAAAAAAAAGTATTCAGAGCATAAGACGGACACGATCGCAGTGCTCCTGTGATGCCCACAGATCTGTGTTCTATTTAGTTTTGTTATATTGTATTTCCGATTCATCGCTGGCCAACAAACCAGCGATCCATAGGTAAGGATTGGGCGAACCACGGCTGTGTACGTCCAAAGCGCCATCTTTGGCTGCATACCCCATTTCTTCCCCGTGGTTTTATTGCAAGCATAGAGAGCAACACAAACCTTCTTAACTCTATGCTCGATGTTAGATTTCCAGGAAAGCTTCGAGTCTAGAATAACGCCTAGATACTTAGCGCTGGTAGTCAGATTTAAAGTATAATTGTTGAGTTTCGGTAGGACAAAAGTATGTATTTTGGATCTTGTCGTGAAGAGTACCATTTCAGTCTTCTCTGAGTTGACACCTAGGCCACAACTTGTGGCCCAGTTGTGAACCTTACTTAGAGTTCTATTCATGATCTCACTAATCACGGATATAAACTGGCCTGATACTAGTATCACCACATCATCCGCATACGCCACTACCTTTATTCCTTCCTCAGCAAGTATCATTAGAATTTTGTTTATAAACATTAGCCATAGCAAAGGTGATATTACACCTCCCTGAGGTGTACCCCTGTTGACTAATTTAGTAACACTGCTGTTTCCCAATTTCGCGTGAATTATTCTGGAATTCAGCATGGATATAATCCAATGCTTCAGAAACTGCTCTGTTCACGCCTGGGTTAGAGCTTCTTCAATAGATTGGATGTTGACATTGTTAAAAGCACCTTCGATATCTAAGAAGGTGGTTAAGGTAAATTGTTAATTTTACTTAATGGAGTGTTCAACCGTGCTGACCACTTCATGAAGAGCCGTTTCTGTTGACTTACCTTTTAAGTACGCATGTTGGGATTTCGATACTAGAGTTCCCTCAAAGCGTTGCCTAATCTGGTAATCCAAAATGCGCTCCAAAGTTTTTAAAAGAAAGGAGGACAGGCTGAGTGGCCTGAACTTTTTCGCAGACTCGTGGCCCCTTCTACCTGCCTTTGGAATAAATACTACTCGGACTCTCTTCCAACTGCAGGGAAAATGATTATGTTTTAAACAGCCACTGAAAATGGCGACAAGCCATGATGTCGACAGCATTAACTACCTTTGCAACATAATCGGAATTACGCCATCCAAGCCAGGCAATTTATATGGAGAGAAACTTTTTATAGCCCAAGAAACCTTTTCCTGAGATATAATTTTACTTACTTCATCCCATGAGGTTCCTTGGGCTACAGCGCCTCCATTGGGTGGAGTTACGTTACCGTTAACATTGCTGGCTACGGGAAAATGGATGTTAACTAACAGTTCAAGAGATTCAGCTGAAGAATTGGCCCTGCTCCCATCCGTTCTTTTGATTAAGGAAAGACAGGATCTATCATTGGACAGAATTTTACAGATTCTAGCTGAATCCTTTGTAGTTTCAATAGATTGACAAAATTCCATCCAAGTATGCCGCTTGGCTTCTTTGATGGCTTTCTTATATACTTTTAGGCAATTTTTGTAAGGTTGCCAGTATTTATGTTTATAGCAAATATTGAAAATAGACCTAGTCAATCTTTTGAGGTAGGCTAAGTCTTCATTCCACCAAGAGGGATAGATTTTCTTTCCGCGACTAATTGGACACGAGACTTTAAAGGCTACTTCCATTGCCTTTTCAAAAGTTTCAATCTTTGCATCCAGTTCTTTTATCGTTTCAATTTTGATGTTCGGTACATTAATTAGTTTTGACTGTATAATTCGGCTGAATTTTACTCAGTCAGTTCTTTTAGGATTTCTATAGAATTTGGGGATATTCATCTGAAAATTCACCTCAAAGACTATGTATTTGTGATCTGAGTAGGAGTTCTGGCTAGACACAGACCAGTTTACAACTCCAATGATATTGTTGTTAGTAGCTAAGGTAATGTCTATTACCTCTTCCCACCCACTATATCTGCCCGAACTTGGGAAAATAAAAGTGGGTTTGTTACCACTATTACATACTTTAAGGTTACTGTTAATAAGAAAATCAAATAGTGACTCACCTCGTTCGTTGTTCTCCGAACTGCCCCATAGGGAATGCCTAGCATTGGCATCACATCCGATGAGTAGGTTGTTTTGCCTTGTCGCTCGCACAAGTTTATAAACTTCCTCTGGTGGTGACGGATCGTCATGAGCCATATATGCAGAGGAGATGTAGAGACTATCTCCACCAAGCCCTTCTAACCTAACGACAGTCAAATCGGATGAGCTAAAATCGGGGTGGGGAAAAGCATTAAATTGTTTATTTACTAAAATACAAGCTCTCGGTGTACCTGTATCTTTTTTGTAAAAAAGATTGTAATCTTTATGATGTAGTCCCTTGATCTCAGTACCTCTGACCCAAGGTTCTTGAATGAGGCTGATGTCTATGTTTTCCTCGCTAAGGAAAACCAGCAGATTATCCGAGGCACTTCTCGAGTGCCTGAGATTAATCTGCACTACCTTTGGAATCATTACCCCTAACCGCACTCTCACCTGGTACAGGATTCTGTCCAAGAGGATCTCTTTCGATCGTGAGATCCTCTAACAGCTTAGAAGGTAGATCCTCCTCTGGATCTTCTTCTTCCGCTGGAGCTCTGAAAATTTACAGTTTGGCATACCTTATGCCGAACCTCATTCTATAATCAGCCTTCTCAAGTTCCACTAGGCACTCCTCATTTATCAAAAGCAGGATGGACTTACTGTTTTTTTGAGGCTCCTCAGCCTTTATTATCCTCCAGTTTTCCATCTGGATCTTCGGATTCTGGAGCTTAAGACATTGAAGAACCTTTCCATTGTCTATGCTGATATTTGGTAACCAAATGCGCCTAGGTCTCCTTGGAACCCTAGGTCTCCTTGGAATTTCCCCAGCCGGGATAAGCTTGAGCTTCAAGCCAACCTATTTATCACTAGCCTTAGCGACGAATTTGCTGAGGAAATCCAAAGACACCTGATCCTCGCATTTGACAATCCTGCATCCTCTCAACACGTCCGTCAGCACGCTAACTCAAAAACTAAGAAAGCTAGAATCTTGAAATTTACACAAAATATTCTGGGAGCAATTTGTAGGTTCCCCATTTTTTTTGGTTGAGTTTGGACCAAAACTTAGGGTAGCTCTCGAACACCTAACTTTTAGATCCCCACATTTTTTTTGAAATAGAGCTATGCAATTTTAACTGCTGATAGATCACACAAAAATATTAATTTTATTTTTAATAACTTTTTTTTGTAGCCCCATCCGTTAGGGAGCTACAGCTCCCCAAAGGTTCAAAACAGGTCTATATTTAAATTGTTATAGCACAAGTTGTATAAGGTATATCTTCAATTTGAAAACGCCAAAAGATTATTAATTTTATTAGCTTTTAAAGTGTATATACAATAAATGTATATTTGTGGCATACGGTGTCTTAATTTACCGTTATGCGAAACTCAAATTTCGCTAAATCCTTTAACCCTTCTATCTTTTAAACGGTTTAAGTTGGAAATTTGAAATTCTGACAGAAGTTAGATCTTTGAAAATAAGTATGAGTCATTTCAGAAATTTTTTTTGTATCACCCCCCGTTTAGGAACTGTAAGGGGTCAAAAACTGAAAATTTCCTAGTTTTAAACACCTTTAACTTGAACACCTGTTAAAATTTTTTTGAAGTAATACACAAGAATTAAAGCTTCAACATTATACTCTTATTTCTGTTAACAACTTTTTTTAATAATATAGGGTTACTTTATAATTGATGAAAGTGTTACTTGATTTTTTCAAATTTTCTAACAAATTTCTTTAACGAATTTTTTGCATATTGTTTTACTCGATAATTTGAAATTGCTTAGGATACAATTCGTAGTACAAAAAAATGTAAAGAAATAGACAACATAACGGTTGCTTGAAGAATTTTTGTTTATATGATATTGTTATACATACATACTTATATAATATCATGTTTATTTACATATCGTATATGTCACTAGTGAATGAATGATAAGAGTATAGATGTATATTATATAGCGCTGTATTTACATACATATATGTATTTTATTGTACTTATAAGAAATTATTCTGTCAATGGAATATTTAAATATAATATAATATAATATTTAAAATTATATTTACTATTTTGTACTAAGTATAAATATAAATTAAGTATAAATTTACCGCTTACTATTAAATGGTACTATAGAATATTTGAAAAAGTTTTGGATTGATAAACGTTATGTGGAAGGTTTGAATCTGCTTTTGAAGAATGTACATATAAACATGTACAACCCATAGTTTTACAAATTATAAAATTCACCCAAATTATTTTAAAATACTAAAATATTAAAAAAATAATATTATTAGCAGAGTTAGCTGTTAGCTGTGTTAGCTGTGAACATACTAACGGTTCGTACGGGTATCTAAGAGTTAACAAAGGCAACTGTATTCTTCCTCGTTTAATATGCATTTAATTAATAGTTTTTAATTTTTATCGTAAAACCATAAACATTCACTATATACTATAGCATGTTTTTGATAATTTCATAACACTATATCTTTCCAAAATAATATAGTCTGTTCAAAACCTAAGATCGTTGATACATGTCCTCAACACCTTCGGCGGGTCCAATTTGGTCCTAGAGGTCGGCTTTTATCCTTGCTATTGCCAAAGGGCCCGTTTTAAATTATAATTCCAAAGCACTAATTCCATAAAATTTTTTAATGTTCAAACCTTCCATCTTGAGAGTAAATCTCCGAACTTGGCCCCTTATGATCTTATTTCAATTCTTCGAACCTGCCGAATTCCTAACTTTTCCAAATCTCTAAACTTGCTGAAGCTTCTATGCTTATAACAACGTATCAAAGTGTTAAACCTCCTACCTTTAAAACTTTTTAAACCCATTTTATACATAATATATATTTTCCGTATAATAACTTGTTTTTATTGTAATTATGAAATTTATTCTGCATTAACTTGTTAACTTTCAAAAATATTATATGAGCTTATATTACGCTTAATAACACGTTAACTAACATCAAGAGCTTTTTAATAGAACTTTGCCAGCTTCATTACATATATATATTGCACACATAAATAATTGCAATAATACCAATTTCAAGGTTAACCACTTAATGCACATTACTGTAAATAAATTGATATATTACTTTAACATTCCATACCCATACTTTGACACTACGTGGTCATGACGTCACTTCCTGGAGTGAAATCGGCATAACCATACTATTGGGGCAGTATGTTGCGTCCTGTGCAGCCGTCAGCATAAAAGAGATTGAAAACAACCCCAGAGAATCATATACTAAAGAACAAATTAAATATACTTATCCAAAGTCATCTTGGATCCACACCATCCAAGATCCAACATTTAACAGCTGAAGAATCAAGAATCAACACTTTAAAATAAACCAATGTATATCTATTTGTTATGTTAAAACTTACCAATAACGATCCAAGTTGAATTGTTGCCATCTATTAAGTTAAAATTATTGTTGTTAGTTTTATAAATTAGATAATTTTCCTTAATTTTTTTATAATTTTTAATATTAATTAAAATGTTAACATTGTTTTTTTTTTTTTAATTCATTTATTAGTACAAGTACTATTTATATAAAATTTTGTTATAATTATTATAATAAATTGAAAAATTTGAAAAAAAATAATAATCAAAAAGTACGCTAATGAATATTATTTGAAATCTAAAAATAAATTAAAAGTAATTTAAATTAAAAATGGAGTGGAAAAATAAAATTTTAAAAGAATTCAAAAAAAATTGAAAAATAAAAAAATATATAACAAAAAAATAAATCAAAATTCAAAAACAAACAAAAAATTCAAAATTTAAAACAAAAACAAAACACTACTAAACTTAACAAATTGATACATTATATTTCATTATGCATCAGCTATATAATTAATGCAGTTTTAAAAATTATCAAATCATCTACATCTCTCAGGACGGCTGTCAATTTGTTGAATAGGTCGATTCCTCTGAAGAAAAAGTTGTTCCTCGTGCTTTGTCTCCTAAATAAAGGTAACCTAAACAAACCAGTAGTTACCAATCTTAAATTACGTGCAATTTGACAGATACTCTTTTTTTTTATTTTATAGACGAAGACTAGAACATTGAAGTGTATTCTTTGACAAACCGACATCCATTTTAATCTACCTAGCATTAAATTAATATTTGTCCTTCTGTTACATTTGAGAATTACTCGAATAGCCTTGTTTTGAAGAATTTTCAAACGATCTACCTTGCCTTTATTACATAGAAATAATATTGACGAACAATAATCTAAATGTGGTAAAATTGTGGTGTTTAAAAATAATTTTCGCACAATCTTTCGTTAACTGATTTCTCATTCTAGCTAAATATACTATTTCCATTGACATTTTAGAATTTATATAATCAGCATGATGATTGAAGTTTAATTTTTCATCTATTTGTACACCAAGATATTTTATTACATTTACTTTTCCAATCTGTCCTCCTCCAATAAGTAAATTATTTTGAACCCCCGTTTTATAATTAAATATCATTCACTTTATTTTCTCTAAATTCAAACTAAATTTATTCATACATAACCAGTTATACACACTATTCAAATCATTTGTTATTTTATTATTATAATGTGTCGTCAGCGAAAAGAGTCATTGAAAAGTAATTTAAAACTGCTTTTATATCGTTAATATAAAGTAGAAAACATAAAACACCAAGAACTACAGCTTGCGGAACACCTACATTTATACTATTACTTGATGAAACGTCGTTATCGACTAACGTTTTTTGTCTTCTACATTCCGAAAAAGTTTTAAACCATTGTAGTTCATTATCGCATATAACTTCGCATTTTAAGTAATAAAATTTCGCGGTCAACAGTTTCAAAAGCCTTCTTGAAATCAAGAAAGACTTCAACAACCACGAGCCAATTTTCTATTCCTAACTTCCATTCATAAAGAACTAAGTGAAGAGCTATTTCACAAGAGTGCTTGTCTCTAAAACCACTCTGTTTATCACAAAAGATTGAGATGACATTTATATATTTTTCGAGTTGATGACTGACTACTTTTTCAATAATTTTTTCATACACCGGATTCATATTTATTGCCCTAAAGTCAGATGGTGTTTTACGCTTTGTGATTTTAGGTATAGGTTTGATCAGCGTTTCTTTCCAAGTTGATGGAAGCGTACCTTGATTCATAGAGCTATTAATTATATGTAACAACACATCTCCAAATATATCAAGTGACTTACTAATTATGTTTACATTTAATCCCATAAAATCGGTTTTATTATTCACATACGTAAGAATTTCACTAAGTTCATTTCTATCTATTCATTTAAAAATAAAACGTGTATTTCCTTCAGCTATTGCATTTTCAAATTCAATAAAGGGGATTTTTTGATTTATGCCTTCAATGCTTGTAATGAAAAAGTTGTTCAACAGGTTTGCAATATTTTTAGAACCATTGATAGTGACACCGTTATCCATTTTTATTTCACATATCGACATATTACTGTTGCTATTAGATTTTGTCACATACCTTTTAAAGGTTTGCAATACTTTAGTGGAGTCATCTTTACAGTTTTTTAGTTTATTTTCTATGAAAGTACTTTTAGTTTTTTTTAGCAATATTATATTCATTTCCAACTTTTTTATATTTTCTCGAGTCTCTGCAACAATTTATAAAAGAAGCTAGTTGATATACTCTTATTTTCAATGTATTCATACAATTTAATTCAATAGTAAAACAATCTTGATTTTTAATATCAACGCTGAAGCTGCTGCAGAAACTATTCATGCAGTCGGTAATAATATTTTTGAATGCATCTGTAGGTCTATGCTCTACATCCTCTATAGAACAACATTCTTGCATATTTTTTTCAATTAGATATTCATCCATCTCGATTTTATTATATTTTATGCATTTAATTTGAATTTTATTAAACGCATGTTTTCCTTTACCGGCGATTCGTATTCATATTGCTTTATGATCTGAGATAATGCAATCTATTTTATCTTCAACACAGATTTTCGTTGTTACTGCTGCATTTAATTTTTACTTTAATGATCAATAATTACCGAAATCTTCTTTCTCTTTTTACTAAAGGAAATTATTATTATTATTATTTCATAATTGTAACACAAAGTATAATAGTTAATTAACTTTATTATTAATTCTATTCGTCACCATATGTCATTAGCATAGAATAATTAAGGGTATTTCAAATTGAGTTTTCAAAAGTAGGCTCCTATGTAGCACACTTCAAACTTTGAACGTACCCATATTATATGTCATTTTGACAGTTGAAGGTTTGCCATTTATAAAAATGGAGTCGTATACATTACAACAACGTGTTGAAATTATTGAATTACAACGATACAGGAAAACCATACATCTAAATGCATCTTTGTTACCATATATACCAAAAATATGATTGGACCGACTTAATTTTGATTTAGCTCCATGGCTAAGATGTTGAGCTCACCCGCATGCTGCAAAACTGCCCCTTGAAAAGTTAGAGTTGGGATTGAAGTGTTTCTTTTCCGAGAGACTAAACAGGACTGAGAAATCGACTCTGTTGATTTGGGCTCAATTAGAAATATTGTCCAAGTCGAGATTTAGTTCGAGCGAAGCAGAATATTTACTGTTGTTGTCTTCATAAGAAGAAACGAGCATGCTGTCATCTGCAAAGCTATGAATTGGATTGGAGGTTATACTTAAAAGATCGTTTATAAATATTATTAAAAGTGTCGGAGAGAGAACCGATCCTTGTGGGACACCTGCATTAATTGTGAATTGGTCTGAAGAATAAACATTGACCAGGACACGAATCGAACGATTCGAAAGAAAATCTCCAATCCATTTTACAAATACTCCACCGAGGCCAATTGCTTTGCATTTAGCAATTAAAGCATCATGTCAAACTCGGTCAAAAGCTTTATAAATATCCAAAGCGACAACATCGGACTCCACTGAATGGTGGAGGCTGATGTTGAGCCTTTCACAGAAGCATGTCATGAGATCACCTGTTGACCGATGGGTTCGGAACCCATATTGGCGATCATGAATTAATCCTTTGTTATGTAGATATTTCAGAAGCTTTCTATTTATTAAATTTTCCATTATTTAAGTGATAGCAATAGGGCGGTAGTTTGAGAGATCGCTTTTTTATCACTTTTTGGGGATGGGATGTATGTGCGCTCTCTGCCACTGGGTGGGATATCTACCCGAAGAGAGGGATAAATGGAAGAGATTGCGCAATGGTTTCGCAATAGCAGAAAAAGTATTTTTCAAAACTCCGCACCGGCTGACTTTTTTGTATTCAAATTTTTAAGAGCTTTAAGAACTGCACGAGTTCTGAAAAAAATTCTACCTAGGGAGCAATTATGTTGAGTTGGAGGCAAAATTTTCGGCAAATAAATCTGCTTTTTCTTTGGGGTCGGATACAAATTCGTCATTCTTATCAATCAAAGGCGGGAACGAAGAACCGCGATTTTTAACATTAAGGCTCTTAGCAAAGGTCCAAAAGGATTTGCTATTTTTAGGAAGATGCAAAAGTTGTCTTCTCAACCGTCTGTTGTGCAAGAATTTTTGCTTGTTGATAACTCTCCTACACCAGTTTCTAGCCGCGATATAACTCGCCCTATTAGATTTAGTCCTATCACTCTTGTAGATTTGAAAAGCTTCCTCTTTTTTACATATTGCATTTGCACAAATGCGATTAAACACAGATTTGTGTGGCCTTTTAATACTTTTCATAGAGTGAGGTATGTAAGCTCTCATCTCTAGAAGAATTATTGCACTAATCGCATTGGTTGCAAAGTCAACATTTCTGTTGCTAAAGCACAAAGACCAATCAAAAGCTTTAAAAAATTCATTTAACCCTTCCCAGTTAGCATGGCTATAACGCCGTACTATTTTTTTGCGACAGGTCTTTGACTGTCTAGAAATTATAAAATTCACCCAAATTATTTTAAAATGAGTGACAGGCTATGAACATACTAAGGGTTCGTACGGGTATCTAAGAGTCGACAAATGGACTTGTATTCTTCCTCTTTTTAAATATATGTTCATACATATAATTAATATACATTTCATTCTCTTAAATTTTTCTTAACATAAAATATTAATTAGTACTAAAATTGTAAGTTCTAAATTCTACTCTTATATTATTGATATTATTTCTGTACGTTAAAATTTTTATTGTTGTTTTTACAAAATACATAAGTTAAATAAAAGACTTTATTTTATTTTTTTTTTTAATTCAATCCTATTTTAATAACAATATAAGACTAACTTTTAAAACGAATTACAGAACTATTTATTCTAAAAATTTAGTATTGGAATTACAATTATTGTTATTTTTTACAATTTTATGTTATAAGTTATTAAACTAAATTCTATAAACTAGATTCTTTATTATTTGGGTTAGTTAAATATTTCTTTTCCCAATTTCTTTATTTATTGACTTAATCATTAATATTTTGTTCAGTAAGCAGAATTTCCAAAGTAAAGCTTGAATATTTAATAATTAAAACTTCCGCTTACTGGACAAAACAAAGAATTTATTTTTTAATTATTATTCTTAATTATTATTAAGTACTAAATCAGTTTTGTTCATTAATAATCTTATAATAATTTTTGTTTACAAACATTAAAATATATACAATTCTGTTTGTAAGCAGAATTGTAAGTTACCATTTCTTTTCAAAATTACAAAAAAACGTTATTTTTTATAATATGCTTATTGGACAATTATTTTCATAACCAAATTAAATAATACAAAATTTATTCGAGTTCAGTTCTTCTTATTTGCGTTATTAATAATTAACTTATTTCTTCGTTTGATTAAAGTTATTGTGATTAAAATAAATAGTACTGTCATGATGATTGTAGTAAAACTGATATTAATGTATTGGTACATTTGTCTGTCATCATTCACTAAACCAATTGCTTTTGTATTATTGATATTTATTTCATTCAACAATTCTAAAGATAAATGTTTTTGTAATTTGTCAATAGTTGAATTTGTTTGTAGAATGGCAGGTAATGGTTTCACTTTAACAATTTCTTCTGATCTGAATTTGTGTTTCTCGACTTCAATTGTAGAATTATGAAATATTAATAAAAACGTACCATTAATGTTTTGGTTATTGCCATCGATTTTAATTATGCCGCTATATTGATTAATTATAAAAGTTCCTGATGTTATTTCTTCGATTGCTGGAATGTGTTGATTGTTGGTAACATTGCACATTGAGTTTTCACCTTTTAACAAATTAGGTATACAAGTTGAATTTTCTAAATTTACAATATTTTTTTCATTACAAAGAGTTATAGAATTAATATTTTTACATTCATTTATAATACCAAATATTCTTTCCTGATTAACTAGAATTTTATTTAAATTGATTTGTGTTACAATATTATTTAGTAGCATTTTTAACAGATAACAGATTTTATTTCAAGCTTAGAAAGTAAAATTGAATTTATTACACCTACTTTTGCCCAGTGTACAGAATACTTAATATTTATTACTTCTTCTTTAATTAATTTTAATTTATATTGAATTTGTAGAATTGATTGATGATCAATTATACTTCTATTTTTCATATTTTCTAAAATTTGATTAGTAATATTAGTAATTTCATTTATTCTATCAGTATGAATTTTGTTTATAATTATTTGTTCGTTGTTGTTTTCTAATAACCCGTTTAATTTCTTTTTAATCATGACGAGGTCCGTATGATCTGGAGTTCCGGCAATCCATTTCCAAGCAGTGCCAAGAAAATTGATGGATCGTTTTTTTCGTTTTATCTCAAATTCATCTAATAGTTCTTGAATTTGTTCTCTTTCATGATCCAGATAATTACATAAGGGATGTGATGTATCAACACGTTTGGTTATGATAAATTTTATATCATCCAATATTTTTTGTATCTCTCCTATTTCTATAATGTGAATTATTTTGAATTTACCTTCTTCTATCTTTGCTTGCCCAATATTAACAGTAATTATTTGTGAGTTTGTATAATCCAGTATTTGCACCTTTCCCATGCATGAACATATCAGGTACCTAAAAAGATTTTAATTGCGGATATTAGATTTATGAACAACTTTATTGGACTTTGTTAGAATAGCTGAATTTCTATTTTCCTTAACTATTTCTTTAACATATCTATGTGTAAGTTTTGATCCTAATCTTTTATTGTGCTTTACATATACCACTTGTCCTATTTTGTAATGTTTTATCGGTTTTCTTCTTTTATTTTGAAACTCTAAATCTTTGATCTGCTTGTCTTTCAATTTCTCTATTAAATTATGTCTAGTTTTCTCAAATTCTCCTGGAGTAATATTTGGGGTTCCACTTAAAAATACTTCAATAGGTTTCCTCCCTGTCGTAGAATGAATTGTGAAATTATATTCATTAACTCCTCTTTCTATCAATTCCTCGAAAGTGCGGTTGATTCCTTCAGCTTTTAAACAACGATTTATTTCAGCCAATGTTGAATGAAATCTTTCAACTTGTCCGTTTACCTCACTCTTATATGGCGGTGTTGTGAAAATTTTTATTCCCAATTCATCCTCCATCATAGATTTAATTGAAGCAGAATTTAGAGATTTTTCGTTATCAATTATGACCCATTCTGGTTTTCCATAATAAAAAAGTATATCTCTTAAAGCTCATCTGACATCCTCAATGTGAACTGTATGTCCAGCGTAATTGGAATTGGAATTGGAGTACTTTATTTTTTGACACATGTCCATCCTCCCCTCTTAAAAGTGATGTCAGGGACTTAGCTACTCTCGCATATTCAGATATAAATCTTCTATAATAACCTGACATTCCCAAAAATTATCTCAAATCTTTTAATGTTTTTGGAGGTTCTAAATCAGAAATTGCTTGCACTTTCTTTTTATTAGTTTTGATACCTTCTGATGAAACGATAAATCCAAGAAACTCAACTTCGTTTTTTAGAAATTCAGATTTATCTAACTGTATTTTTATATTAGCTTGCTCTAATGTTTTAAAGATGATTTCTAAATTCTCAAAATGTTGACTTTCAGTTTTCCCAAAGATAATGACGTCATCTATGTAAACATAGCATCTTTTTCCAATACTTTCTCGCAAAATATCATCCAGTGTTCTTTGAAATATTGCTGGAGAATTTTTAAGTCCAAACGGTAGTCTTGTAAATTCATATTTGCCGTTATTTACTGAAAAAGCCGTTTTCTCTATATCAGATTCTTATAGTAATATTTGATGGAATACACTCTTCAGGTCTATTATTGAAAAAAAATTATTTTGTCCTAAATTAGCTAATACCTCATTTATTTCAGGAATAGGATATTTGTCCGCTATTGTGATAGTGTTGAGTTTCCTGTAATCTATTACCATTCTGAATTTCTTTTTGCCAGAAGCATCTTCTTTTTTAGGAACAACCCAAACCGGAGAGTTATATGGAGATCTAGACGGAGTAATTATTCCATCATGCAATAGTTCCTTAATTTGCTTATCTATTTCTTCCTTTAAGCATATTGGATATGGATAAGATTTTGTAAAAACTGGTTCATTTGTTTTAGTTCTAATTTCTCCTTTTACCACAGTTGTATAGGTTAACTTTTCATTAACTTCAGAAAATAAATTTGAGTATTTTCCAACCAACAGATTAATTTTATTTTTTTGTTCTCTATTGAGATGGTCTGTTCTTATATGAATGTTATTGACACTTTGTGAAATATGTTGTTTTAATGGAATATTGTTGTTATCATTAAAATTAATAAAGCTTCCATTTGTATGAATAATTGCATTAAGTTCTCTTAAACTATTGTTTCCAATAATTCCATCAAATGTTGTAATTTTCTCAAGTATAAAAAACTTTAATTTTTTAAATTCTGATCCAAATAGATTTATTAGGGCATGATGTGTGATTTCTACATTTCCTCCTATCGTGTTTACATGAAATTTTTCGATATTTGGAATTGGGGTTTTTACTAGTCTTGCATTAATGTAATTTTTGTTTGAGCCTGTATCTATTAAAAATTTTAATGTTACGCCGTTCCCCGCCATATGCTCAATATAAGGGAGCGAGGTAGAATTTAATATAAAAAAGTATTGGTATTGTTACTTTTACCTTAATCTTCGTTGGTAGTACATTTACAATTGAGCTTTTCAATTTTCTTTTCATGTAGTGCTGTGGTTGTGGCGGATGGTTCCGAATATTGTATTTGTTGCATTCTATTTGTAGTAGAAGTATTTGGTGAATATGATTTTTTATATTGCATATTTCTATTATAGCTGTTATTATGATTATTTTTGTAGTTATTGTTATAATTATTGTTATAATTTCTCCTATATTGAAATTGATTTGTTGCTTCAGGTTCCATTTTAAATGTTCGTGATTGTTGAAAATTTCTGTTGAATGGATTTCTATAATTGTTGTTATAGTTACTATTTCTCGAATATCCATGTGAGGTTCTTCTTGGTTGATAATATGTAGAAAGTTGTTGTTGATTTTGTTGTGTATTATTTTGTTGTTGTCTATTTTGTTGTAGTTCATTTATACTTTGATTATCAGTATCATCCATCTTCAAGCATAATTGCAAAGCATGTTTCAAATCTAAGGGCTCTCTGCTGGCAACTATTCTACGAGTGTTCCTTTTTAATCCTTTAATGAAAGTACTTAAAGCTTTCTGTCTATATGCCATAGTCATGGATTGTAAGGCTTCCTTACAATAATTCATAGTCGATAATTTACTTAAGATTAATGATAGATGATCGCTAATTTCCTTATAAAATACTTGAACCGAATTTCCTTTTTGTATTGTACCTGTCATCTGATATTCCAAATTTGTTATATCCCTATTATCTAAATAATTCATATTTAGACATTTTATAATGCTGTCCCAATTAAGTGGTGTTTCAAAGCTTTCTAAACAAGTATCAGCCTCCCCTACAATTTTACCTCTTATAGCTGTTAAAATTTCATAATATTTTGCTGTACCCTTCATTGGGCTGTAGATATTTAAAATCTTCTCAACATTCTTCTTCCATGATCCGTATTCTGTTATAGATCCTGAGAATTCCTTAATATTCTTAACTATATCTGGTAATACATCCATACCAGGAAGAGATTCATCTACGCCAAAATTAATTTCTTGATCTGTTTCATTATTTTCGGCTGTTTCATCCACTCCCCTATCTCTTAGAACTCTTCTGGTTTCTGTTTGCACTAATCCTAAAACAGTATTTTTTAAAACATCAGGATCTAAAAGAGTATTTTGCGGTCTATTTTTCCTATTTTCTAATTGAATAATTTCCAGTATAGTATCTTTCAGAATTCTAGGATCGAAAAAAATAGTCGGTTCTGACGCTGCTTTTGGGGTTGATGCGGCAGTTGAGTTTGTTTCACTAATAGTAGAAAGTGGATCAGCCATTTTCAAAATTTACAAGTAAAGTATGACAAGAAGGGAAAAATAAATTCGCAAAACAAAGGGGCAGAACAATAAAACGATAGTGATTTTTCAGATAAAAAAAATATAAAACCAAAAAATTTGTGTCAATAATAATTTGTTATAACTTGCTTATTCTTTACAGAGGTTTTATAAATACCAATATAATTTTAAAAAATTCATATACTATAAAAAAATTTTGAGTAATATAATTTTCAAAAAAAATTTCTATAATTTAATTTTTAATATTTCATCAAATTATAATTTAATATAAAAACTTTTTTTTTTATTTAGTTCTCTTACCTTTATTTCATTAATCAATAAAATTTGAATTAAATATAATAGATTTTGATAAGCAATTCCAGATTTTATTTTTTTTATATTTACTATTAAATTTCCGCAACAATAAAAATTTTTAAATAAAATTTAATAATATAATTTTAAAAAAATTTATTTTTCCTTTTAAAAATGTAACTTTATATTATGATTATTATTACTTTACTAAGAGATTTTTTCCTCTTTTTAAATATTTTTAAATTAAAATAAACTTTAATTCTGATTTTTCTATTTTTAATTTTAAAAAGAAAGAAAAATTCTTAAAAATTTTTTATTAATATGGTTAATTATTAGTAAAATTTGAAACGTTAATGATTATAAGTGAAAGAATATAATTTTCGAGATGTAAGTTTGTTGCAACAATAAAAAAAAATTTTATTTTTTTATTTTCCTTTTTTATTTATTTTTATTTTGAAATAGATTTTTTCCATAAATCAAGTAGATATTTAGATTTTCTTTTCTCCTTACTCATGAGGATATTTGTTGACGAAATTCTAAACTCTACCTTGATTTTGTTTTTTTGAAGGCTTCTTCTTTTTTTTCTTTGATATTATTATTTTCATATATCTCTACTGGCCAGTTCCTTTTATTTTTAATATTTTAATTTTTATTTTAAGATGTTTATTAACGTATTTGCCTTTTTTTTCAGCTTTAATCCTCTTCATTAAATTAATGAAATGAGAGGTGAAGTCTTGCGTTTCTGAATTTTCTAATTCAGATTGCAACATTGGATAATTTTTATTTTATCCTTAATTTTAAGGATAAAACCCTTTTTTTTTTAAATTTGAAAAATTAATTTACTTTTTTTACTTTTATGCAAATTATTTTCCAATCTATGTAAAGCATATTTTGGAAAATATTTCACTAACTGGACTTACTCTGCTCTTTCTGGCCAACAGGATAAGTGGCTGCTCCGACGCTTTTGTAACAGGGAGCTCCTTTTTGTTCTGGAAATTAAATCTGGAACTACTCGGGGGCCTGTTTTCCTTATCCCTTTCCAAACTTGGGTTGACCAGACCGGATGCGACGCTGTTAAAGATCCCTTTTGGTTTTTCAGTTGAATGAATTTCAACGTGAAAATTTTTAATTCACTTTTTTTTTTTTTTTTAAATTTTTTTTTTTTTAGTCACTGTTTTTCTGTTTTTTTTTTATATTTTTCTATATATTTTTTTATTCTTTTATATTTTTGTTCTACTATTTTATTTTCTAATGTACCGTGCCTAGAGCAGCCTCACTCTAGGTTGCGAAGATTTAGGCTTGATCACGGTATATTATTTTTTATTAAAATTTTTTCCAAAAAAAAAAAAATTATTCACTAAATAAAAAACAGTGGTTACTCTCTTAACAACATGCAAGGTCCCTGCTCGGGCCCCAGTTGAATAAAAGACTTTATTTTATTTTTTTTTTTAATTCAATCCTATTTTATTAACAAAATAAGACTAACTTTTAAAACGAATTACAGAACTATTTATACTAAAAATTTATTATTGGAATTACAATTTTTGTTATTTTTTACAATTTTATGTTATAAGTTATTAAACTAAATTCTATAATCTAGATTCTTTATTATTTGGGTTAGTTAAACATTTCTTTTCCCAATTTCTTTATTTATTGACTTAATCATCAATATTTTGTTCAGTAAGCAGAATTTCCAATGTAAAGCTTGAATATTTAATAATTAAAACTTCCGCTTACTGGACAAAACAAAGAATTTATTTTTTAATTATTATTCTTAATTATTATTAAGTACTAAATCAGTTTTGTTCATTAATAATCTTATAATAATTTTTGTTTACAAACATTAAAATATATACAATTCTGTTTGTAAGCAGAATTGTAAGTTACCATTTCTTTTCAAAATTACAAAAAAACGTTATTTATTATAATATGCTTATTCGACAATTATTTTCATAACCAAATTAAATAATACAAAATTTATTCGAGTTTCAGTTCAGTAACAAATTCTATAATAGTATTTCAATTACTGTTTACAATATTTTGTTTATTTAGGAAATTTTATCAATTAAATAAATTTTACAACTTATAGTATAAAATATAAAAAAGAAATAATTTTAAGTTTTAATTTATTGATAATTAACATATCATACTCATATCATAACATACTCAATGGGCAATATTATAAACATTGTAACTGGAATACTGTATGCATTGTTGAGAAACATCATTCGTTAATCAATATAATTTATTAACTCATATGTACGTATATATATATTTTCCTACTACGCTACACTATTTTTTTTTAACTTAAAAATTCCTATTTATTAATTTGAATTAAATTAGGTTTTTCCTTTCAAATTAACGTTTTTTAATTTCAAACGCATTTTTATTCAAACCAAATTAACGTTTTTTAAAATCAAAATAAAGATTTTTCATTTCAACTTAAATTTTTTAAATTTCAATTTAACATACTTCAGATGACTATTTGTAGATATGTAGAAGATAAGTCTCTATATGTATCACCATGACTTAATGAAACAAATTCTATGACTGATGGATTATCTAGAGAAGCGATTGGGTTATAGAAAACTTCTTCAGAACGCAATATAGTTGACTGAAGGGGTTGTGTTTTAAATCTATCCAACTCAGACTTCATACACTCAATCATAATCATTCAAAAATATCTTTTTATTTCCTTTTGCTACTAACTTTGCGTCGCTTTGACGTATAATAATTTAAATTATTAATTGGATGTCTTTTTACAGGTTTTCTTCTTTTTCTTTTACCTTGTCCATACATTTCATTGAGTTTTCGAACTTCGCCTTGCCTTACATTTTTCATTATCTCTTTGCTTCAATCTTGTACAATTTCTTTTCCATTTGCACCAGTTGCAATATCAGACAAAGCATTAATACCTGAGTTAATAACCCCTTTTTTTAATATAATAGCTCCAGACGTAAATATTGGTTTTAAATATTTAAAACATCGACCGAAAAAAACTCCCTAACCCTCGACCCCTTTGGTAAGGTACAATAGAATGAAACAGTGGGCCGATATCCTCAAAGCCTTTTCCTGATTGAACTAAATAATATTTATAGTATGCTCCCTTCATAATGTTTTAATAAAATAATAAATAATGTTACAAAATTTCTTTTATTTATACTTTTTTTAACTGCAAAACAACTTTTGTTGGAATACTACTAGTAGAAAAATCCATTGGACTACCACACTTATCACATAATAAAAATAGAAATATTGTCAAAACTTATCTTTTCAACAGGAAAATATTGAACATTTTTAAATTCTATTGAATTATTTTCATAAACATTTTTAATTGTTATTGCTCTTCAACATCTTATAGTATTATCTTCAACGATATGTCGATAACAACGATATCAGTATCTACAAATATAATATCAGAGTTAATAACTGGTATCAAATATAATATTTCTAAATATGATTTATATAGTTTTACAATTCTATTTTAATGGATTTAAAGTCAGAGAATTTTTGAAAAATTTGGTTAAAACATTTCTTAATAAAAAAGTCTATTATAAAATCACCTTCTTCGCGTAACTTTATTTCCACTTTTAGATTATTAACACAAATTTTAGTTAATTCTCCAACATATGATGCTGATTCTTGAGATTGAATATAACTAGAATCTTTAGAAATATAATCATAAATTTGCCATACAAGTTGACGTTCACCTTCTGTCTTTATATATCCATCAAATGGTTGTATATTTTGTATTAGTGTTGGTAAAACAAATGCTTTCCAATCACAATTAATTTGTTCAGATCTGTATGGAATGTATGTTGTACCAATACTATTATATATAACTTCTGTACCTCCGATATGAATTGTAATTCTTTTTTCTGGATTTTCTCCATATGCGTTTGGAATAAAATCATTATATATATTTTTCAAAAATACCAACTTTCCATTTTGAATCCAAAATGACTAGCTTATTTAAATAGTTTGCAAAAGTGATAATGTGTTTTCTGGATAATAATTCAAAGATGAATCGCTGAGTAAAGTAATGTAAAATTCATCGTTTATTTGTATGCTGCCCATGAGCTGGTTGATTTATTCTTATGAATGGGTAAATTATGTTCTGTTTGAGCATTACCTGCAATAAATGATCGTAAAACACGTCTTGCTGTATTGCTTAACTCTTTGCTATTTAGAGTTTTTTCTTTTTCGTTGGTAGGATAGGGCTATCTAAAGGAAATGTTATTATGTCTCCTGCATCAGTTTGAAAAATTTGTACATTTGTATTTCTAATAGATTTTCTTTTTCTCCGACGTTCTCCAGCTGAAGCAGCTGACAATGCTTTTGTAAAAATTTCTTCTTCCATTTCATCATCGAACACTTCGCAAGCTTCTTTTTCGTATACTTCTTCTTTGGGAACAAATTGTATTGCGGAATCTTTATATTCAGGTATGTTTGTTTGAGCTTCTGCATCAATATACAGTGGTTTTGCACGAGTTTGAGTTTCTTTAGTTTTTGTAATTTTTAATTGCTCTTCTTTATTACGAGGAAGAACTCTAATTTTATTTCTTATTTTAAATAGATTATGACGGTATAAATACCATTTTTCAGTGTCTGTCAGTTGTTTATTTAACAGTATTTTTTTCATGTTTTTATCCAACTCATAGAGTTCAACATTTGCATTTTACTTAATTTTTTCATATATTTCGGGTTTTAATATAATCATTTTTTTAAATGTTATATTACTCATTTTAAAAAATTTCCGATTATCCCTGACAGTACTGCACCAAGAAGTGTAGGTAAAAATGACACAACGTTGAATAATGATTTTTCTTTTATAGATTTTTGACGACAAATTAGGGATCTCAATTCTTTTTTATACTTTCGTAATTGGGTTGTTAATTTTTTACTTAGATTATTTGAGATCAATTCATCTCAAATTTTAGAGACATCATCAGAACAGGATAGAACACGCTTATATCAAATTTCAAGTTTTCATATTTATTAATTTCGACGATATGCTTGTTTGGTCTTGGGAGTTATGTGGCAGATACCAGAACAACCACTCCAATTCATGTGAAATTTTAGTCAAATCAGGGATTCAGGAAACAACACTCTCGTATCAAATTTGCCGTTTCTATCTTTATTAATTTCGAAGATATGCTTGTTCGGTTTTTGGAGTTGTATGGGAGGTACCCGAACCCATGATCCTATTTCGCCCATTTGCACTTCCCGCCTTACTTTAGTCATTGTTAACCTACAGTATAAATTTCATCAAGATAGCATCATTATTTTTTGAGTTATCGTACGTACGGACGAACGGACGGACATCGCTAAATCGACTCAGGAGGTAATCGTGATTCAGAATATATATACATGTCCATATCTAACTCTCTTCCTTTTAGTGGTTAAAAACACCATACCAAAGTTAATATACCCTATACTTTAAGTGTATAACTTTACTTTAAGTGTAGTATAACAAGAAATTCAATTTATGCATGTGTGGGACTTTGCTTACAGATCAGCACGAAAAGATCGTTGGGAGTAATACGCCCGTGATAGAAGTAGATTTCAAAGACGTATGCAAAAGATGATTTCATTATTTCTAGAATCTTTACATCTGATCATCGCAAAACTGTAAAAGCTTTTTTAGTTAAATAAATTTTTAAATATATAACACCATTGTTTTATTTTTATAATTTTATGTTTTCTATTAGGTACCAAAAGCAATTAACTAGTCCTGCTTTTTTTTTTTTGTTCATTTCTTACACTATACAATGCAACAATAATAACAACAAATAAATCGTAGATTTCTGGTTATTTTCTCAAATATTCTTATAGAACAGAAAAAAGAAATCTTATATAACAAATGCATCTATAATTCCATAATTTTTTCTTTTATTTTTCTTTTAACTTTTTTACTATCAGTATTCATAGGTTTTAAATTGTTTGAAACAGTCAAACTAGTTTTTACAATTTATTTTACACTAGGTAAAAAGAAATTAAAAGAATGCAAAATATTTTTAAAGTTCATATGTACTTATTTAATGTACATATTATGTAGGTCTTATGTAATACCTTTAACAAACTTTAGTTTTTTCTTTTTTATTTTTATAATTTTACATCTTGATATTATAAAGTATCTACATATAATAGTACTTCTGTTTAATGTATTTATTTCAGGTTTTTCAGAATCTGAATATACCTCAATTTCGTTTGCTGATGACCTAAAAATGTATCAAGTTACTAAAGATAATTCTGATGCAGCTATACTTCAATCAAGCTTATCAGTGTTACAAGCTTGGTGCACGTCAAATAAATTGGAACTCAACATACAAATATAAGGTTATAAGCTTTACGCGAAAACGATCTTCTTTGATATACGACTACAAAATAGATAACGTAACTTTGGAAAGGGTTTTTAGCATTACTGATTTAGGAATTCTTCTCGATAATAAACTTAATTTTAATCTTCACTATGACCAATTAGTTTCAAAGGCCAATAAAATGTTAGGTTTCATTAAGAGAAGAGCTAAAGAATTCAGTGACATGGCTGTGATATAAATTTCTCTATTGTTCGCTAGTTCGATCTATCTTAGAATGCGGTAATATTATATGGAATCCAGCCTTTTAAGTTCATTCCAATAGAATTGAATCAGTTCAAAAGCAATTTCTTTTATTTGCATTAAGAAATCAATATAATTCTACTGATTTTGCTAATCTTCCTAGTTACACTACAAGGACTTACTACTTAATTCATTAACCATGCTTTCTTTATCTTTACGTAGACAATTATTGTCTTCATGTTTTACTTTTGATATTTTGAATAATAGTATTTCTATCCAATCTCTTACTAACAAGTTTAGACTTAACGATAGTGTTAGGCAAACTAGAAATACTAAATTTTAAATGCATTACAAACACAATACAGAGTACGGAAGAAATGAACCCATCAATAGATGTTATACTACTTTTAACAAAATTAGTCAACTTTATTCTACATCCATCTCCAAAATTACTTTCAAACATATTTTACAACAACATTTTTCCACTTTAATGACCTCAGACAATTAATTCTTACTTAGGTAATTATTATTATTTTTTTTTAATTATGACATAATTTAAACTTGACACACTAATTATAATACATTAAAATACAATAAATCGGTTTATGTTTTTTATTTAGATAATTTTTTTATTTTTGTATATTTTATAAATTGTAATTAAATGCTTTTAAGTAATGTTAAAGAAAAAAATTCATTTTTTCAATTTTACTACAACTTAATAATAAGATATCCAATTACATTTTCTATGTTAAAAAAAATTTATGTTCAAAATGTTAAATTGGTTTTTACTATATATATGAAATGTACAGACATCATATTACATTTTTTGTTAATACTGTTTTCTTTTTGCCCTGTTGGGGGTCTAGCTCGTTCTGTCTTGGTCTCTAAGCTGGCATTTAAAGTAATACCGGTTAAAGAATGGGTCAGTGTAATTATGGGAATTATTTATTTGGTATAGTTATGATATTTCAATAACTGAAATTGTACTGTTTCAGAATTTGTCTGAATAAGGCGATCGTTTCGAAGAATACGGAAACTTAATAATTTTGGGTCCTCACCCTTATTTTAAAAAATGGTACCTGACGGGAAGCTTCTTTAGGTTACGATGATTTTCACTTTTTGATAACCTCAATTTTTTATTATTTTTATTATACACATAGAAGGATTAATTTTATATTTTAAATATCTTTACAAATTTTGGTTTTATTTTACAAGAAAAACAAGAATTTTCTAATTTATTCTTCTTTTAAAAAATTTTTGTTCAGAGCTTTTTAGGAAAAGGTCAACCTTTTACTTCAACGTCTGAACAATGAATGTTCCTGCATTGTCTGATCTTTTTTCTCAGGAATAAAAGTTTTTTTCTTGTAAAAGTTTCAGTTTCGAATACCTATTTTGCTCTGTATACTGTGCTGATTTTTTTTAGATTCTTAATCTTATGTAGGATTATTTTGCTCCATATCCTTGAGCTTAAGGAATTTTTTTATTGATTTTCCACCGCCATTAAACGAATCAAAAAATTTTCTTTTCTAGTATTGTGTAATTCTTGCTGCTCACATTGCTATTGTGCTTGTTGTACCTGTTCTTGTTGCAAGTCTGTCTTACTTCTTAGTAGTAATACTTTACTTTATTTGGTGTTTGTAAAGTATCACCATACAAGTTTAAAAATTTCTGTGCCATTGTTTGAACTAAACTGATATTTTTGTAATAAATGGTTCTGAATTTATACAAGTTCTACAAATTCTAATATGCAAAGTATTTTTTGAATTGAAGGTAGGTAATTTATTAAATTATCATTTTCTACTTTATAATAAATAAGTGTGTTGTATTTTAAATAGAAATCATTTGTTAAAACATCATTTGGTAAAGCAATTTTTTATTTCAAGATAAGCTAAATTAGATTTGAAGACTTGCAATAAATAGTACAAATTATATTTTATAATAAATCTTTTTTTTTTAATAGCATTTTGGAATTAATTATTTTATATTTTGTATTTTATTAAAAATTTTTAATTTGTTAAAGTACCCAAGAATTGTTTCCTAGAGAAGTTTTTTGTTTAAATAAAGAAAAAGACCTTTTGTTTATCTAGTATTTCTTAGATTTTTCTATAAGAAACATGGCAAAGAAAATTATTTTAAATAATTTTTTGGATTCTTCGGATTTCGGAAAATTTACCATCTATTCTGTATACAATTGAAAGCAAAAGTGTGACGTCGGTAAAACGATATAATATACACGGACATAAAACAAAATTTACAATCAAGGCTGTACCGGATAATGTAGATCCAATTGATTGGATTAAGGGTGCGATACACCAAGTTATAAGAGATGTAACTAAAGAAGGTAATCCAACAGATAAGATTGAGCAAAGCAATTCCGAAGGTAAGTACATATTAATACTACAACATAAATTGTTTTTTATTCTCTTTTTAAATCTTAAATTTCTAATATAATCTGATAACATTTTAAATTTTGTATGCTTAAGTAACAGGCTTAAGTACAGATCCATTTTGCATAACAGTAACATATGTTAGACTCCGTCTGGAACTAGATGAGGAAAGCAATATACAAATTTCAAACAAGAGTGCCAAATTCGCAGAGGAATTGGGGAAATTAAAAACAAAGACAGCATGCGTCTTCCTCGAGCTTTAGTAGTTGCAATTTCAAAAGCAGAAAACGGTCCTAATTATTTTGAAATGCGAAAGGATATTAAAAAAACACAAACTAAAACAGCAAATGAACTAGTTTCAAAAGTACGTTCCAAAAGTACGTTGGAGTATTTTAGAACTGAACAAATTTCAGGAGTATCTTAGTGCACATAAAATAACAGTGTACCAATTTGAAACCAAGGGGAGAGAAGTGATATTTGAAGGAAGTGGAAATGGTAAAAGAATCCATTTACTACATTATCAAAATCATTATAACGTTATTACCTCACTAACTGCAACTTTTAGGGCGTGAGATAAGGTTTAAATATTTTATGTAAAGTGTGCAATAGAACATTTAGAGGTTAACAATTTATAGACAATACAGTAACTTCCAAAAATACATGAATGAAAACCTGTGTTTTTGAACAAAGATGTGATATATGTATTGATGAAATTTTCGTACATTTTTGTCAGAAATGTAAATTTAGACGAACTATAATAAAAAAGACAATATTATAAAACGATTTCTTTCACACATATTGTAGGCAAGAAAATATTTTAAATGTGTGGTTGTAATCGCTCACAATGCCATTTATTGCAACAAACAGATATAAAAATAAAATTGATTATGCGAGGTATTAAAATAATTATGATGGTGATAAATAAAGTCATATTCATAGATTCAATCAATTATTTTCCAATGAGCCTATCAAAACTTCCAAAAGCATTTGGTCTACCACCCATTTTTAATGGGCTACTATTGAATATTACAACCCGGAAACAATGCAGATGGAAGGCCGTAGTACATTCATTAAATGGTACGAAGAAAATGTAAGGGTAATACATTAGATATGCAACTTGACATCTTTGTTTATTGTATTAGTAATGTACAAGTACTAACTCAAGCATGTTTATTATTTAGAAAGTTATTTCTTGAACAATGTAAGGTTGAGCCATTCTCAGAAACAACAATTATATCTTCAGCTTGTAATCTAGTTTTTCGACGTATTTTTTTTAAACCAGACACTATTGGCCTGATTCTTAAAACCGGGTTTCGCTATTCTGGCAAGCAATCAAAAGAAGCTATTGAAAGGGAAAGTTTTTGATGAGGAAAAACGAAGCATAAATATTCAACATGCAGCTAAAGGATAAGAAGCAGTTATTGCAGGAGTTAAAATAGAAGGATATTGTGCAAACACTAAAAACATTTTTGAATTTAATGGATGTTATTTTCACGGACATCCTGTTTGTTTACATTATAGACGTGATGAATCATTATATGATGATGTTAATGATACGTTAAAAAAACAATATGAGAGAATTATAGCAACATTTTAAAGATTGAAAAGTTTAGGATATGAGTAATTGAAATGTGAGAATGTGAATATAAAAACCAATCAAGAAACCAAGATATGCAGTATTTAGAAAAATATCCTTTAATAAATAACTTACCATTAAACTCACGTGATTCATTTTATGTTGGTAGAACTGGAAACATAAACAGCTATTACAAATGCAACTCAAATGAAAAAATTACATATATAGATGTATGTTTAATATATCCGTATGTATGCAAATTTGGTAAATTCCTTATAGATCATCGAAAAGTTCATGTAAATAATTCTGTATGTTGCAAAATTAATCTTGAAAATTTAGATGTTGTTATAAAATGTAAAATTTTACCACCAGAATATTTGTTTCATCCTGTATTACCGTTAAAAGAAAATGATAAACTAATATTTTCATTATGTTATAAATACTTGCGGTGAAAATGAAAACCAAGAAGAATTTCGCAATCATTCAAATGAGAAACGAGCTGAAGAAAAAAAATTACATATTTGTATGTTTTAATTTAAACAATATCATTTTCATTTATCCATGCATTATAACTGTTGTCAAATTCAAGTCAATATTTGCCTCTTAATACATTATTTCCTTCTTTTTAATAATTTTCTCTACAAGGTAAGTATCTGGGCATTTAAAAGGCATACCTCGGCAGGTTGCGGAAAGAAATACCCTCAGCAAGGGATGCTTGTGGTATGAGTCCACTAAAATTCCAACTAAAATCCCAGAGCGTCTGGCCCAGAATGGGTGGCTCCTTGGTCTGTGTCGGTTCCCGAAGGGGATAAAAATATGAATAATAATAATAAAAATACAAATCTGGTAGGGATATCTACCAAAAAGTCGGCATAGACCACGGCTGTCAGCAAGTGCTTGGCTAATTCTACAAGAAAATGAAAAATTTCTCTTGAGAATAAGCGTACTTGCAAAATTATGAAAAGATTTAAAAAGTGGCATATGCATTCTTCGAAAAGAAAATGAAAAACTAAAAATTAGAAAAAAAACAATAAAAAGTACTCCAAAAAAAAGATCTCCAAAAATAAGTTCAGAAAACTCTGGGGATGAAGTAAAAGAGAATAATGGAACTACCGAAAAAGCTAATTTTATTAGAACGAGAAAGAATACAGTTGCCTTTGTCAACTCTTAGATACCCGTACGAATCGATAGTATGTTCACAGCCTGTCACTCTGCTTACTATATTATTTTTTTAATATTTTAGTATTTTAAAATAATTTGGGTGAATTTTATAATTTCTAGAACTATGGGTTGTACATATATTCAAACTATATGTTCATACATTCTTCAAAAGCAGATTCTAACCTTCCACATAACGATTATCAATCCAAAACTTTTTCAAATATTCTATAGTACCATTTAATACTAAGCGGTAAATGTATATTAAATTACAAAATAGTAAATATAATTTTAAATATTATATTATATTAATGCGCACATAGTATATTTATATTATTATAAGTATATCACCATACATTGCAATATTTCTTTAAAAATATTTTCATTCATAGAATAATTTCTTATAAGTACAATAAAATACATATATGTATGTGAATACGGCGCTATATAATATACATCTATACTCTTATCATTCTTTCATCAGTGACATATACGATATGTAAATAAACATGATATTATATAAGTATGTATGTATATCAATATCATATAAATAAAAATTCTTCGAGCAACCGTTATGTTGTTTATTTATTTACATTTGTTTGTACTACGCACTCATCCTCAACAATTTCAAATTATCGAGTAAAACAAAATGCAAAAAATTCATTAAAGAAATTTGTTAGAAAATTTGAAAAAATTAAGTAACACTTTCGTTGTTAAAAAAAGTTGTTAACAGAAATAAGAGTATAATGTTGAAGCTTTAATTTTAAATAATTCAGTTTCGCATAACGGTAAATTAAGACACCGTATAGCGCAAGTATATATTTATTATATACATGTTTGTAAAGCTCATAATAGCACCTATCGTTTGGAATTTTCAGAAATTTCCTACAAATTGCTCCCAGAATATTTTCTGTAAACTTCAAGATTCTAGTTTTCTTAGTTTTTGAGTTAGCGCTCTGACGGACGGACATGGCTTAATCGACTCAGAATTTGATTCTGATCTGATCCATACCTTTCAAGGTATATCTAGCTCGCTTATTTCGAGGTATTACAAACGGAGGAGTAATTTTATTATATATGCAGAAAGAATATATACAGAGGGAAATACAGAGAATTAATAATGCTTATAAATTAAGCTAAATTAGAATGACACGCGTATGAAAATAAGTTGACCAGGCCAATCAAAGTTATGAGTAGGAACTTACACCAACCTGAAGATACACTAACCTGAAGATATAAAAAATAAGCTTTAAAACAAGGGTTTCAAAAACTCAAATAAAATTAAAAAAGCAAACAAAAATAATAAAGAACTATAGGGAGTGCTTGGTTGCAAAGGAATTGCAAAAGAGAAAAAATTTAAAAATGAATCCAAAGCAAACTAAAGTACGTGAGTTAAATCCAAGAAGCCCCAGAATTTTTGAACCTCGAAAGGTTACTAAGGGTTACTATTATAATGCAAATGATGCAAAATATGTTAAATACAAGGGATGAAATCTTGACAAAATTAAATAAGCTACAAAACATATATAACAACAGTTATACATATACATAAAAAAAATGATAAACAATAGTCGAAAACAAATTTAATATTGCTACGTGAAAGCTCAAAAGCTATCGACGTGTATCTACTATCATAAACGCATATGATAAGACAGTCAGAGTTAAAGATATTAGGCTACACATGCTATAAATCAATACATCCAAGCAATCCACCGAGAGGAGACAGTCCAATTTTAGTAAAAAATATTATATTACACCACGAACAGTGTAATATACAAACTGATGATTTTAAACTCTCAGTAATACAAATCAAGTCCCTTAAACAAAATCCTAATGTTGGTGCTTTACATTGTCCTCCTAAAGGCAATATAAAGAATCCAATGTTCAAAGATCTCCTTAACCTACTTGGGGATAAATTCATTTTGGGAGGTGACTTTAACACCAAACATATCGACTATGGTTCTAGATAAATCTTAACAAGGTGAAAAGAGCTAAGAAAAGCTATTAGAGAGTTAGATTGTCATCTTCATTCAACGGGCAAACGAACTCATTGGTCTACCGATTGAAATAAAATTCCAGATCTACTGGACTTTTTTATAACAAAAAAATATCGCCAAACTTCATTAGCCTAAAATATAATCAAGATTTTGACTCAGACCATTCTGCTGTAGTACTGAACTTGAACGAAAAGATTGTCAAAAAAATAAATAAGCCCACTCTCGTTAATAAATCAACAGATTATGTAAGTTTTAAACAGGAAATAGAAAATAAAATAAATTTAACAGTTAAAATTAGACCTTAGAAGAAATAGATAATGCTATAGAAAGTTTTATCAAAATTGTGCAAAATGCTGCATGGAATAATACAAAAGAATGTAAATATAGAGCAACAGGTTATCGTTATCCTAGATATATCATAATTATGTTAAAAGCGACAAATTTTTGGAAATAAAGAGTAATAATTATAAAAATTATGTGGAAAATTTATCAGTTAAAAAGAAAAAAAATTTTCTTTGGAGAAAACAACAATGAGTCTAAAAAAACATATCTTGCAAGTTTCACCAATCAAGAACAAAGACGGTAAATGAGTAAGAAACAATCAGGTCATCAGGTCGTGAGGTCGAAATATTCGCAGATCATCTGGATGAAAATTTTCTACATTGAATATGGTTGATGTTAGCATGGTCTAACAATGCTAATATACATAATGAATGCTATATAGAGATTAAATTATGCACCTAATGTTTGGAAGGTGGTAGAAATAATTAAGATAATTAAGTCTGGAAAGCCTGCAAACGAATCAAAATCTAATAGACCAATTTCTCTCTTACCGATAGTGTCAAAGCTTTTTGAGAAATTATTATTAAAAACAATAAAACCGTTAATAGAAAGTAGGAATATAATTCCAAACTATCAGTTTAGATTTAGAGAAAAACATTCCATTATTGACCAATTGCATACAATCACAGATATAATTGAAAAAGCTCTAGAAGAAAAGCAATATGCTCTACAATTTTTCTAGATGTAGCTCAGGCATACGATAAAGTTTGGCATGAAGGCTTCATTTATAAACCAAGAAAAATTTTAGCTAAACAATATGTAGATATACTCTCATCATTATTGACAGACAGGTTATTTAGAATAAAACACGATGAGGAGTTTTCTATACTTAGAGAAATCAAAGTAGGTGTGCTTCAAGGTAGTATTTTGGGTCCTATATTATATTTGCTTTATACCAGCGATTTATCAAGATTAGACAATATAACTGTAGCTAGATTTGCTGACGATACTGCAATAATGACAGTAGCATCCAATATTGACGAGGCTGCAGGTACATTACAAAAAGCAAGCGATAAGCTTTTTTTGTGGAACAAAAAATGAAAAATTAAGCTTGATGAACTTAAATCTGTCCAAGTAAATTTTAGAAATAAATTTGTACAAAATTCCCCAGACGTAAAATTAAATGGAGTAGATATAGTTACCCCAAGAAAACAAGGCAAAATACCTAGGAATGACAATAGATGTCAAGCTAAGAAAAAAGTCGAATTAAAATCGAAATACAGACAAATTTATTGGCTCGTAGGTCGAAATTTCAAATTGCCAGTAGAATATAAAATTTTGTAATAAAACCAGATAATTAAACCTATTTGGTTGTACGGCAAACAGCTATGGGATCGCGTCAAACAAACAAATATTCAGAGCATTCAAATTTTCCAAAATAAATTTTACGTAACATGGTTAGTGTTCCTTGGTACCGTACGAAATTTTGATTTACATAGGGGTCTAGGCACATAAAGGTCGAAGTTTCGAAACTCCTACATTGTTAAAATACCATTAGAAGGCTTAATGGAATTAGGCTGGCTTGTTTATTGAGTTAAAGTCTCGCATAACTGTGTTGAGTACAGTATCTTTCGATGATTGTCACCTTCTTTACCCAAAGAAACAAAAAAAAAAAGGTGTAAGTTCAGCTTGATAAAAAACCTCCAGAAATAAGTGTGCCAGTGTAGTCTGATAATTGATATGTAAAAGGATAAGTATTATTCATCTTTTCAATTTTAAATATTTCATGACCAATTCGGTTGATAATCCTTTTCGAAATGACCTTTATATTTAATTATTCTTACAAAATTTGCAATCTTATATTTATCATTTTGAGAAATTTTAGGTTCAATATATATAATTATATCTGTTCAAGTTAGTTTTTAAAATTTTAAAATAAAACACGTTGATTTTAATTTTAAACGTCTTTATTAATTTACTTCAAGAAAACAACTACTTAGAAATAATATTTTTTCAATACAATCATTTTCTTAATACTAAAAAGGTTTTACAGTTGAAAAATGCTGATTCTGTATTATCAGCGTGTTTCGATAATTGTTTAATAGTTTTTTTTTTGTTCATTTCGTACATATTGAGTATTGTCCTCATATGATGACGAAATGTACGATCAGCTAATTTATTAATCAAGTTTTAAAAAATGCGTTTAGGCATTTATTTATACAAAAGTTAAAAAGCAGCGATCGATTGTGAAATACGGCAATTAGGTTAAGTTTTTATTTTAGAGGAATGGAGTTTTTTTGTCCCTGTTGAGTAATTCCATCCCTTTGTACAATATTGTTTGGTACAATAGTGATGGTATTATCAATAGGAGATGGTGTGGATGTAACTCCTCCCTCTTTAGAATCCGACTCTTGGCGGTTATCATTTATATTAAAGGTTACCTTTGGTACAGTGAATTTGAATCGCGATATCAAACGAATTCCAATGAAAATGAATACTATTATTATTAAAAAGATAAACGAATCTGTAATTACACTGGTATACCATTTCCGTGTATTATCAAATTTAATTTCTTCAATGTGTCTGGTATTGTTTATATGACTCTCGTGCAAAGTTTCCAGATCGATTTCATTTACTATTTTCTTTACCTTTATTTCAAGTTCGACGTAGCGCAAAATTTTGTTTACATAATATTTAAGTTCAGTATCATTTATTTTAAAATTATTTATTGAAATTATACAATTAGAAAATTTTATTAAGTTGTTACCTCTAATTTTAATTTTATTTTGTGAATTACAATTATTGAATAAAAATGTTTCATTTAAGTTTTTTGTTATTAATACATTTTTGTTAATTATTTCTATGTCACTAGTATCATTCTTACAATAAGTACAAATCATTTCATCTGTATTTAGTAGGTTTTAAGCTGTGCACTTATCATCAAATGACATTAGTTCTGAATCTAAAATTACTTTTTTCTCTAGATATTTAAAATTTTTTTGTTAACAAATAATAATTTTTTCTATTTCATTACTTAATTCTAAGTTTTTATTTTTATTAGAAATTTTTATAATATTGGTTTTGTAACATAGATCTGTGGTAAAATTAGGTATTGGACAATAAATACAATTTTGTTTTCATTAAGTGCTACAGTATTTTTTATAAACGGTAATTTTTCTAGTGCAATATTAAAATTATTAATTTCCTCATTTGTCAAGATATTTTTTGATAAAATTTCTAATTTACTAGATAATATTATTTCTTTAATATTAGATATTTGTTTTGTGAGTAATTTTATATTATCTTTTATTTCTAATTCTATTCTAAGTAATTTAATATCCCAATCAATTCGTTCTATATTATTTTGAATCTTACTAATTTCGTTTGATATTTTGTTTTGTGAGGAGTTTATGTGGTCAGTTATATTAATTATATGATCTGATAAGTTTTTTTTATAAAAATTTGTTTATTCGCGTTTGTTATTAGTGCATTATTATTTTTTTCGATTACATTAAAATATTCTTGAATTTCGTCTCTGTCATTATTATCCATTGTACCCGTAAGAAACGTAGACCGTTACCTACAACGTTAATTAAACCCCTTTTTTGAATATGATGTGGGATTATGCTGTCAAAGTCATCTTGTAAATGTTTTAGATCATGCTGAAATAGAAGGTTAATAGAAATTTCATTTTTGTTTTGTAAATGTTCCACATTTTGTGTGATTTTATTTATAGCTTCTTCGTACAGGTCCAAGTTGATAATATGCATTATTTCCGTATAATTGTAGATGATATTTATTTTAGAATCTTGTAAGAGCATATACCCGTTCCCATTTTGTAGTTCATTAATTTCGATATAAGAACATGCAATTACATTAAGAAGACAAAGTAGAAGCATGCTGAAGAAAGCAGTTCCTCAAGTACTGAAAAAGTAAATAACTGTTTGCCAGTAAAAATTGCGAATAAAGTAATCAAAAATGTTATCTTAAAATAGTTGGAGTGTCAGATTGACTTAATTGAACTTTAATTTTTAACTTATTATTATTGTTTATTTTTTGGTTAGTTTTCATGCTTAAATTTTTTTTTGAATTGGCTGATATATCTAGGTAAGATTTCATTATTAATTTGGAAATGATTCTCACTTTAATTTTTTATTTCAGTTTTTTTATAATATGGTTGAAGTTTGCTGACCCGGTTAAGTTTTAAATAATTTGATGCTTTTCCTTTTTTTCTATTTTCATTAAGTTTCTTTAACTTTTTAGTTTTGGATTTTATCAGTTTTTCTTGGAAAATAAGATATTGCGCGGACGAGATTGTACCATTAATGAAATCAATGGGTCTTTGATTGGTTGAGGAATGGATTGTTTATTTGTAAGTTTTAACAGCTTTGACAACAGGATCTTCATCTGTTGGTAAGCCTTCTTCTTTTTCAATTGTCTGTAAAATTCTAAGATATTCATTTAGTGTATTGTGGAATCTTTCTATATCCCCGTTACTACTATGGTTATTTGGAGTAGTGAAGTGGATATCAATTCCTGTATTGTTTAAGTAATTTTTAAAATTTAAACTATTAAAACCTTTTTATCTATCTGTAACTATTATTTTGGGTTTACCAAGAGACGCAAAATATTTCATAAGTCCGTTTTTAAGTTCAGACCAATTCCTTGACTTTGTAAGGAAAACTTGCACATGTTTCGAAAATTTATCTATAAAGGTAAGGTATGGGTCTTCTTTGGATTTGAACCAAATGCCCATGTGAACTATTTCTAAAGGTTTACTGGCGGTATCTGAAATTGTAAATGCTAATTTTAGACGCTTACGTTAGAGTTGCAAATATGACAATTATTTATGACGTTTTGAATTTCTTCTTTTAATTTAGGAAAATAGTATCTTTTTTTTAAGTTTAAATAGACAACATTAATACCTCTGTGGTTGGTTTTTACATGTTGATCAAGAATGAGTTCTTGCAATTCTTGACGGTATAAAATGTGACGGAGTAAGAGTGAACATTTGTTTAATTTTATTAATTTGTTTTTGGTAAAATATTTTAGATAAATATTAATATTTTCAATCATAATCCCTATTATTTCTTTACTTGGAATATGATCTTTAAAAATTTTAATGAAAAATCTTCATTAGGATTAGGATGTATAAAGATTTTCCTTTTTCTATGATTAATATTCAATAATTTAAAGTTTTCTTGTGAACCTTTCTTAATAATAATTTGCGTTTTGTAAAGATTAATAGGTGAATCTGATATAGGAATGTATTCGGAATTATCTTCGCCAGCTGAATGTATTCTAGCATCAGTTGATCGTGTTTCATCAATTTCCATGTCGTTTGAATTATTTTCATTCGAATTTAACCTATTTAAATTACCTTACTCTATCTAATAATATTACTTGACTTGTGTTATCATATCTTAGAATTAAGGGTATTATATTTTCTACTAAATCTAAAAATGTGTTAAGATTCTCACCATTTCCATCGAAGGTTGGTAAATTATCGATGTACATACTTTATTGGATCAATTGATAATGTTAGTGATTATTGCGGTTGTTGTAATTGTTGCAGTTGTTGTGGTTGCTGTGCTTGTTGTGGTTGATGTGCTTGTTGTGGTTGCTGTGGTTGTTGAGGTTGTAGTGGTTGTTGTAGTGTAGTGTAATCCTCTTCATTAAATTAATGAAATGAGAGGTGAAGTCTTGCGTTTCTGAATTTTCTAATTCAGATTGCAACATTGGATAATTTTTATTTTATCCTTAATTTTAAGGATAAAACCCTTTTTTTTTTTTAAATTTGAAAAATTAATTTACTTTTTTTACTTTTATGCAAATTATTTTCCAATCTATGTAAAGCATATTTTGGAAAATATTTCACTAACTGGACTTGCTCTGCTCTTTCTGGCCAACAGGATAAGTGGCTGCTCCGACGCTTTTATAACAGGGAGCTCCTTTTTGTTCTGGAAATTAAATCTGGAACTACTCGGGGGCCTCTTTTCCTTATCCCTTTCCAAACTTGGGTTGACCAGACCGGATGCGACGCTGTTAAAGATCCCTTTTGGTTTTTCAGTTGAATGAATTTCAACGTGAAAATTTTTAATTCACTTTTTTTTTTTTTTTTTAAATTTTTTTTTTTTTAGTCACTGTTTTTCTGTTTTTTTTTTATATTTTTCTATATATTTTTTTATTCTTTTATATTTTTGTTCTACTATTTTATTTTCTAATGTACCGTGCCTAGAGCAGCCTCACTCTAGGTTGCGAAGATTTAGGCTTGATCACGGTATATTATTTTTTATTAAAATTTTTTCCAAAAAAAAAAAAATTATTCACTAAATAAAAAACAGTGGTTACTCTCTTAACAACATGCAAGGTCCCTGCTCGGGCCCCAGTTGAATAAAAGACTTTATTTTATTTTTTTTTTTAATTCAATCCTATTTTATTAACAAAATAAGACTAACTTTTAAAACGAATTACAGAACTATTTATACTAAAATTTTATTATTGGAATTACAATTTTTGTTATTTTTTACAATTTTATGTTATAAGTTATTAAACTAAATTCTATAATCTAGATTCTTTATTATTTGGGTTAGTTAAACATTTCTTTTCCCAATTTCTTTATTTATTGACTTAATCATCAATATTTTGTTCAGTAAGCAGAATTTCCAAAGTAAAGCTTGAATATTTATTAATTAAAACTTCCGCTTACTGGACAAAACAAAGAATTTATTTTTTAATTATTATTCTTAATTATTATTAAGTACTAAATCAGTTTTGTTCATTAATAATCTTATAATAATTTTTGTTTACAAACATTAAAATATATACAATTCTGTTTGTAAGCAGAATTGTAAGTTACCATTTCTTTTCAAAATTACAAAAAAACGTTATTTATTATAATATGCTTATTCGACAATTATTTTCATAACCAAATTAAATAATACAAAATTTATTCGAGTTTCAGTTCATTAACAAATTCTATAATAGTATTTCAATTACTGTTTACAATATTTTGTTTATTTAGGAAATTTTATCAATTAAATAAATTTTACAACTTATAGTATAAAATATAAAAAAGAAATAATTTTAAGTTTTAATTTATTGATAATTAACATATCATACTCATATCATAACATACTCAATGGGCAATATTATAAACATTGTAACTGGAATACTGTATGCATTGTTGAGAAACATCATTCGTTAATCAATATAATTTATTAACTCATATGTACGTATATATATATTTTCCTACTACGCTACACTATTTTTTTTTAACTTAAAAATTCCTATTTATTAATTTGAATTAAATTAGGTTTTTCCTTTCAAATTAACGTTTTTTAATTTCAAACGCATTTTTATTCAAACCAAATTAACGTTTTTTAAAATCAAAATAAAGATTTTTCATTTCAACTTAAATTTTTTAAATTTCAATTTAACGTACTTCAGATGACTATTTGTAGATATGTAGAAGATAAGTCTCTATATGTATCACCATGACTTAATGAAACAAATTCTATGACTGATGGATTATCTAGAGAAGCGATTGGGTTATAGAAAACTTCTTCAGAACGCAATATAGTTGACTGAAGGGGTTGTGTTTTAAATCTATCCAACTCAGACTTCATACACTCAATCATAATCATTCAAAAATATCTTTTTATTTCCTTTTGCTACTAACTTTGCGTCGCTTTGACGTATAATAATTTAAATTGTTAATTGGATGTCTTTTTACAGGTTTTCTTCTTTTTCTTTTACCTTGTCCATACATTTCATTGAGTTTTCGAACTTCGCCTTGCCTTACATTTTTCATTATCTCTTTGCTTCAATCTTGTACAATTTCTTTTCCATTTGCACCAGTTGCAATATCAGACAAAGCATTAATACCTGAGTTAATAACCCCTTTTTTTAATATAATAGCTCCAGACGTAAATATTGGTTTTAAATATTTAAAACATCGACCGAAAAAAACTCCCTAACCCTCGACCCCTTTGGTAAGGTACAATAGAATGAAACAGTGGGCCGATATCCTCAAAGCCTTTTCCTGATTGAACTAAATAATATTTATAGTATGCTCCCTTCATAATGTTTTAATAAAATAATAAATAATGTTACAAAATTTCTTTTATTTATACTTTTTTTAACTGCAAAACAACTTTTGTTGGAATACTACTAGTAGAAAAATCCATTGGACTACCACACTTATCACATAATAAAAATAGAAATATTGTCAAAACTTATCTTTTCAACAGGAAAATATTGAACATTTTTAAATTCTATTGAATTATTTTCATAAACATTTTTAATTGTTATTGCTCTTCAACATCTTATAGTATTATCTTCAACGATATGTCGATAACAACGATATCAGTATCTACAAATATAATATCAGAGTTAATAACTGGTATCAAATATAATATTTCTAAATATGATTTATATAGTTTTACAATTCTATTTTAATGGATTTAAAGTCAGAGAATTTTTGAAAAATTTGGTTAAAACATTTCTTAATAAAAAAGTCTATTATAAAATCACCTTCTTCGCGTAACTTTATTTCCACTTTTAGATTATTAACACAAATTTTAGTTAATTCTCCAACATATGATGCTGATTCTTGAGATTGAATATAACTAGAATCTTTAGAAATATAATCATAAATTTGCCATACAAGTTGACGTTCACCTTCTGTCTTTATATATCCATCAAATGGTTGTATATTTTGTATTAGTGTTGGTAAAACAAATGCTTTCCAATCACAATTAATTTGTTCAGATCTGTATGGAATGTATGTTGTACCAATACTATTATATATAACTTCTGTACCTCCGATATGAATTGTAATTCTTTTTTCTGGATTTTCTCCATATGCGTTTGGAATAAAATCATTATATATATTTTTCAAAAATACCAACTTTCCATTTTGAATCCAAAATGACTAGCTTATTTAAATAGTTTGCAAAAGTGATAATGTGTTTTCTGGATAATAATTCAAAGATGAATCGCTGAGTAAAGTAATGTAAAATTCATCGTTTATTTGTATGCTGCCCATGAGCTGGTTGATTTATTCTTATGAATGGGTAAATTATGTTCTGTTTGAGCATTACCTGCAATAAATGATCGTAAAACACGTCTTGCTGTATTGCTTAACTCTTTGCTGTTTAGAGTTTTTTCTTTTTCGTTGGTAGGATGGGGCTATCTAAAGGAAATGTTATTATGTCTCCTGCATCAGTTTGAAAAATTTGTACATTTGTATTTCTAATAGATTTTCTTTTTCTCCGACGTTCTCCAGCTGAAGCAGCTGACAATGCTTTTGTAAAAATTTCTTCTTCCATTTCATCATCGAACACTTCGCAAGCTTCTTTTTCGTATACTTCTTCTTTGGGAACAAATTGTATTGCGGAATCTTTATATTCAGGTATGTTTGTTTGAGCTTCTGCATCAATATACAGTGGTTTTGCACGAGTTTGAGTTTCTTTAGTTTTTGTAATTTTTAATTGCTCTTCTTTATTACGAGGAAGAACTCTAATTTTATTTCTTATTTTAAATAGATTATGACGGTATAAATACCATTTTTCAGTGTCTGTCAGTTGTTTATTTAACAGTATTTTTTTCATGTTTTTATCCAACTCATAGAGTTCAACATTTGCATTTTACTTAATTTTTTCATATATTTCGGGTTTTAATATAATCGTTTTTTTAAATCTTGTATTACTCATTTTAAAAAATTTCCGATTATCCCTGACAGTACTGCACCAAGAAGTGTAGGTAAAAATGACACAACGTTGAATAATGATTTTTCTTTTATAGATTTTTGACGGCAAATTAGGGATCTCAATTCTTTTTTATACTTTCGTAATTGGGTTGTTAATTTTTTACTTAGATTATAATTATATTTTAAAATGTTTAAAGCAATTTCACAAAATGTTTTGATTACTTCCGGATCACAGTGTTTTATAATTACTTTTTGATATTTTGGTTAAAAGCTTTTTAATAGGCGCAATATATGACGGTTGGCCTTCAAAGGTCTCATATTTTTTCCCAAATTGTTCTAATTGATTTCTTGTGCAAAAACACAAAATATATCACTTTTTATTTGAAATAAATCATTAACGTTTTGAGTAAGATCAATTAATATATACCCATATCCGTCTGACGTAACTTCATTATATACTCTTTTAAATGCTTTGATTTGATTTTGATAAATCTGACGAGCTAAGGGTAACTGGCCTACAATTTTTGTAGCTGGCCTGTTAACTGGCCTGTTAACTGGCCTACAAACAAAATGAAAAGCAGTATTTCCTAAAAGAGCTAGCTATACTTGCAAAAAGAAGTTCAATTCCAATTGTGTATCACTTTAAACAACCAAAGCAATATTTAGAACTAGCCGAAAAAATTTATGTCAAAGGAGAACAAAAAAACTTTTCCTTGAATTGTGCACTGACAGTAGAAAAATAGAAGATCTAACCAGGAATTTACCTTCACTACTAAAGATTGATAATTATATATCAAAATGCCCTATACACTTATCGAGCAACAGTTTTAGATGAGCTGTTAAAAATTTTTATAAAGTGTAAGCTACATGTAAGATACATTAAAAGAAAAAATTTTGAATTAAAGTTCACTTCAACATAAAACAAATAAAAGTAATAGTAAGTCGATGCAACGGACTTATTTATACCCTACACCTAAAAAATTCAAATTAAATTAAAAGTCCATAAGTTATTTTTGTTAGGTATTTAATATCTAAGCTAAAAAAAATAAATGCTTTTACAACCTTTGAACAAAATTTCAGATTTCTATATTTATTAAATTCGAAAATATGCTTGTTAGGTCTTGAGAAGTGTGTGAAAGCACGCGGACTACCACCCCAATTCATCTCAAATTTTAGAGACATCATCAGAACAGGATAGAACACTCTTATATCAAATTTCAAGTTTTCATATTTATTAATTTCGACGATATGCTTGTTTGGTCTTGGGAGTTATGTGGCAGATACCCGAACAACCACTCCAATTCATGTGAAATTTTAGTCAAATCAGGGATTCAGGAAACAACACTCTCGTATCAAATTTGCCGTTTCTATCTTTATTAATTTCGAAGATATGCTTGTTCGGTTTTTGGAGTTGTATGGGAGGTACCCGAACCCATGATCCTATTTCGCCCATTTGCACTTCCCGCCTTACTTTAGTCATTGTTAACCTACAGTATAAATTTCATCAAGATAGCATCATTATTTTTTGAGTTATCGTACGTACGGACGAACGGGCGGACATCGCTAAATCGACTCAGGAGGTGATCGTGATTCAGAATATATATACATGTCCATATCTAACTCTCTTCCTTTTAGTGGTTAAAAACACCATACCAAAGTTAATATACCCTATACTTTAAGTGTATAACTTTACTTTAAGTGTAGTATAACAAGAAATTCAATTTATGCATGTGTGGGACTTTGCTTACAGATCAGCACGAAAAGATCGTTGGGAGGAATACGCCCGTGATAGAAGTAGATTTCAAAGACGTATGCAAAAAGATCATTATTTCATTATTTCTAGAATCTTTACATCTGATCATCGCAAAACTGTAAAAGTTTTTTTAGTTAAATAAATTTTTAAATATATAACACCATTGTTTTATTTTTATAATTTTATGTTTTCTATTAGGTACCAAAAGCAATTAACTAGTCCTGATTTTTTTTTTTGTTCATTTCTTACACTATACAATGCAACAATAATAACAACAAATAAATCGTAGATTTCTGGTTATTTTCTCAAATATTCTTATAGAACAGAAAAAAGAAATCTTATATAACAAATGCATCTATAATTCCATAATTTTTTCTTTTATTTTTCTTTTAACTTTTTTACTATCAGTATTCATAGGTTTTAAATTGTTTGAAACAGTCAAACTAGTTTTTACAATTTATTTTACACTAGGTAAAAAGAAATTAAAAGAATGCAAAATATTTTTAAAGTTCACATGTACTTATTTAATGTACATATTATGTAGGTCTTATGTAATACCTTTAACAAACTTTAGTTTTTTCTTTTTTATTTTTATAATTTTACATCTTGATATTATAAAGTATCTACATATAATAGTACTTCTGTTTAATGTATTTATTTCAGGTTTTTCAGAATCTGAATATCCCTCAATTTCGTTTGCTGATGACCTAAAAATGTATCAAGTTACTAAAGATAATTCTGATGCAGCTATACTTCAATCAAGCTTATCAGTGTTACAAGCTTGGTGCACGTCAAATAAATTGGAACTCAACATACAAATATAAGGTTATAAGCTTTACGCGAAAACGATCTTCTTTGATATACGACTACAAAATAGATAACGTAACTTTGGAAAGGGTTTTTAGCATTACTGATTTAGGAATTCTTCTCGATAATAAACTTAATTTTAATCTTCACTATGACCAATTAGTTTCAAAGGCCAATAAAATGTTAGGTTTCATTAAGAGAAGAGCTAAAGAATTCAGTGACATGGCTGTGATATAAATTTCTCTATTGTTCGCTAGTTCGATCTATCTTAGAATGCGGTAATATTATATGGCATCCAGCCTTTTAAGTTCATTCCAATAGAATTGAATCAGTTCAAAAGCAATTTCTTTTATTTGCATTAAGAAATCAATATAATTCTACTGATTTTGCTAATCTTCCTAGTTACACTACAAGGACTTACTACTTAATTCATTAACCATGCTTTCTTTATCTTTACGTAGACAATTATTGTCTTCATGTTTTACTTTTGATATTTTGAATAATAGTATTTCTATCCAATCTCTTACTAACAAGTTTAGACTTAACGATAGTGTTAGGCAAACTAGAAATACTAAATTTTTAATGCATTACAAACACAATACAGAGTACGGAAGAAATGAACCCATCAATAGATGTTATACTACTTTTAACAAAATTAGTCAACTTTATTCTACATCCATCTCCAAAATTACTTTCAAACATATTTTACAACAACATTTTTCCACTTTAATGACCTCAGACAATTAATTCTTACTTAGGTAATTATTATTATTTTTTTTTAATTATGACATAATTTAAACTTGACACACTAATTGTAATACATTAAAATACAATAAATCGGTTTATGTTTTTTATTTAGATAATTTTTTTATTTTTGTATATTTTATAAATTGTAATTAAATGCTTTTAAGTAATGTTAAAGAAAAAAATTCATTTTTTCAATTTTACTACAACTTAATAATAAGATATCCAATTACATTTTCTATGTTAAAAAAAATTTATGTTCAAAATGTTAAATTGGTTTTTACTATATATATGAAATGTACAGACATCATATTACATTTTTTGTTAATACTGTTTTCTTTTTGCCCTGTTGGGGGTCTAGCTCGTTCTGTCTTGGTCTCTAAGCTGGCATTTAAAGTAATACCGGTTAAAGAATGGGTCAGTGTAATTATGGGAATTATTTATTTGGTATAGTTATGATATTTCAATAACTGAAATTGTACTGTTTCAGAATTTGTCTGAATAAGGCGATCGTTTCGAAGAATACGGAAACTTAATAATTTTGGGTCCTCACCCTTATTTTAAAAAATGGTACCTGACGGGAAGCTTCTTTAGGTTACGATGATTTTCACTTTTTGATAACCTCAATTTTTTATTATTTTTATTATACACATAGAAGGATTAATTTTATATTTTAAATATCTTTACAAATTTTGGTTTTATTTTACAAGAAAAACAAGAATTTTCTAATTTATTCTTCTTTTAAAAAATTTTTGTTCAGAGCTTTTTAGGAAAAGGTCAACCTTTTACTTCAACGTCTGAACAATGAATGTTCCTGCATTGTCTGATCTTTTTTCTCAGGAATAAAAGTTTTTTTCTTGTAAAAGTTTCAGTTTCGAATACCTATTTTGCTCTGTATACTGTGCTGATTTTTTTTAGATTCTTAATCTTATGTAGGATTATTTTGCTCCATATCCTTGAGCTTAAGGAATTTTTTTATTGATTTTCCACCGCCATTAAACGAATCAAAAAATTTTCTTTTCTAGTATTGTGTAATTCTTGCTGCTCACATTGCTATTGTGCTTGTTGTACCTGTTCTTGTTGCAAGTCTGTCTTACTTCTTAGTAGTAATACTTTACTTTATTTGGTGTTTGTAAAGTATCACCATACAAGTTTAAAAATTTCTGTGCCATTGTTTGAACTAAACTGATATTTTTGTAATAAATGGTTCTGAATTTATACAAGTTCTACAAATTCTAATATGCAAAGTATTTTTTGAATTGAAGGTAGGTAATTTATTAAATTATCATTTTCTACTTTATAATAAATAAGTGTGTTGTATTTTAAATAGAAATCATTTGTTAAAACATCATTTGGTAAAGCAATTTTTTATTTCAAGATAAGCTAAATTAGATTTGAAGACTTGCAATAAATAGTACAAATTATATTTTATAATAAATCTTTTTTTTTTAATAGCATTTTGGAATTAATTATTTTATATTTTGTATTTTATTAAAAATTTTTAATTTGTTAAAGTACCCAAGAATTGTTTCCTAGAAAAGTTTTTTGTTTAAATAAAGAAAAAGACCTTTTGTTTATCTAGTATTTCTTAGATTTTTCTATAAGAAACATGGCAAAGAAAATTATTTTAAATAATTTTTTGGATTCTTCGGATTTCGGAAAATTTACCATCTATTCTGTATACAATTGAAAGCAAAAGTGTGACGTCGGTAAAACGATATAATATACACGGACATAAAACAAAATTTACAATCAAGGCTGTACCGGATAATGTAGATCCAATTGATTGGATTAAGGGTGCGATACACCAAGTTATAAGAGATGTAACTAAAGAAGGTAATCCAACAGATAAGATTGAGCAAAGCAATTCCGAAGGTAAGTACATATTAATACTACAACATAAATTGTTTTTTATTCTCTTTTTAAATCTTAAATTTCTAATATAATCTGATAACATTTTAAATTTTGTATGCTTAAGTAACAGGCTTAAGTACAGATCCATTTTGCATAACAGTAACATATGTTAGACTCCGTCTGGAACTAGATGAGGAAAGCAATATACAAATTTCAAACAAGAGTGCCAAATTCGCAGAGGAATTGGGGAAATTAAAAACAAAGACAGCATGCGTCTTCCTCGAGCTTTAGTAGTTGCAATTTCAAAAGCAGAAAACGGTCCTAATTATTTTGAAATGCGAAAGGATATTAAAAAAACACAAACTAAAACAGCAAATGAACTAGTTTCAAAAGTACGTTCCAAAAGTACGTTGGAGTATTTTAGAACTGAACAAATTTCAGGAGTATCTTAGTGCACATAAAATAACAGTGTACCAATTTGAAACCAAGGGGAGAGAAGTGATATTTGAAGGAAGTGGAAATGGTAAAAGAATCCATTTACTACATTATCAAAATCATTATAACGTTATTACCTCACTAACTGCAACTTTTAGGGCGTGAGATAAGGTTTAAATATTTTATGTAAAGTGTGCAATAGAACATTTAGAGGTTAACAATTTATAGACAATACAGTAACTTCCAAAAATACATGAATGAAAACCTGTGTTTTTGAACAAAGATGTGATATATGTATTGATGAAATTTTCGTACATTTTTGTCAGAAATGTAAATTTAGACGAACTATAATAAAAAAGACAATATTATAAAACGATTTCTTTCACACATATTGTAGGCAAGAAAATATTTTAAATGTGTGGTTGTAATCGCTCACAATGCCATTTATTGCAACAAACAGATATAAAAATAAAATTGATTATGCGAGGTATTAAAATAATTATGATGGTGATAAATAAAGTCATATTCATAGATTCAATCAATTATTTTCCAATGAGCCTATCAAAACTTCCAAAAGCATTTGGTCTACCACCCATTTTTAATGGGCTACTATTGAATATTACAACCCGGAAACAATGCAGATGGAAGGCCGTAGTACATTCATTAAATGGTACGAAGAAAATGTAAGGGTAATACATTAGATATGCAACTTGACATCTTTGTTTATTGTATTAGTAATGTACAAGTACTAACTCAAGCATGTTTATTATTTAGAAAGTTATTTCTTGAACAATGTAAGGTTGAGCCATTCTCAGAAACAACAATTATATCTTCAGCTTGTAATCTAGTTTTTCGACGTATTTTTTTTAAACCAGACACTATTGGCCTGATTCTTAAAACCGAGTTTCGCTATTCTGGCAAGCAATCAAAAGAAGCTATTGAAAGGGAAAGTTTTTGATGAGGAAAAACGAAGCATAAATATTCAACATGGAGCTAAAGGATAAGAAGCAGTTATTGCAGGAGTTAAAATAGAAGGATATTGTGCAAACACTAAAAACATTTTTGAATTTAATGGATGTTATTTTCACGGACATCCTGTTTGTTTACATTATAGACGTGATGAATCATTATATGATGATGTTAATGATACGTTAAAAAAACAATATGAGAGAATTATAGCAACATTTTAAAGATTGAAAAGTTTAGGATATGAGTAATTGAAATGTGAGAATGTGAATATAAAAACCAATCAAGAAACCAAGATATGCAGTATTTAGAAAAATATCCTTTAATAAATAACTTACCATTAAACTCACGTGATTCATTTTATGTTGGTAGAACTGGAAACATAAACAGCTATTACAAATGCAACTCAAATGAAAAAATTACATATATAGATGTATGTTTAATATATCCGTATGTATGCAAATTTGGTTAATTCCTTATAGATCATCGAAAAGTTCATGTAAATAATTCTGTATGTTGCAAAATTAATCTTGAAAATTTAGATGTTGTTATAAAATGTAAAATTTTACCACCAGAATATTTGTTTCATCCTGTATTACCGTTAAAAGAAAATGATAAACTAATATTTTCATTATGTTATAAATACTTGCGGTGAAAATGAAAACCAAGAAGAATTTCGCAATCATTCAAATGAGAAACGAGCTGAAGAAAAAAAATTACATATTTGTATGTTTTAATTTAAACAATATCATTTTTATTTATCCATGCATTATAACTGTTGTCAAATTCAAGTCAATATTTGCCTCTTAATACATTATTTCCTTCTTTTTAATAATTTTCTCTACAAGGTAAGTATCTGGGCATTTAAAAGGCATACCTCGGCAGGTTGCGGAAAGAAATACCCTCAGCAAGGGATGCTTGTGGTATGAGTCCACTAAAATTCCAACTAAAATCCCAGAGCGTTTGGCCCAGAATGGGTGGCTCCTTGGTCTGTGTCGGTTCCCGAAGGGGATAAAAATATGAATAATAATAATAAAAATACAAATCTGGTAGGGATATCTACCAAAAAGTCGGCATAGACCACGGCTGTCAGCAAGTGCTTGGCTAATTCTACAAGAAAATGAAAAATTTCTCTTGAGAATAAGCGTACTTGCAAAATTATGAAAAGATTTAAAAAGTGGCATATGCATTCTTCGAAAAGAAAATGAAAAACTAAAAATTAGAAAAAAAACCATAAAAAGTACTCCAAAAAAAAGATCTCCAAAAATAAGTTCAGAAAACTCTGGGGATGAAGTAAAAGAGAATAATGGAACTACCGAAAAAGCTAATTTTATTAGAACGAGAAAGAATACAGTTGCCTTTGTCAACTCTTAGATACCCGTACGAATCGATAGTATGTTCACAGCCTGTCACTCTGCTTACTATATTATTTTTTTAATATTTTAGTATTTTAAAATAATTTGGGTGAATTTTATAATTTCTAGAACTATGGGTTGTACATATATTCAAACTATATGTTCATACATTCTTCAAAAGCAGATTCTAACCATCCACATAACGATTATCAATCCAAAACTTTTTCAAATATTCTATAGTACCATTTAATACTAAGCGGTAAATGTATATTAAATTACAAAATAGTAAATATAATTTTAAATATTATATTATATTAATGCGCACATAGTATATTTATATTATTATAAGTATATCACCATACATTGCAATATTTCTTTAAAAATATTTTCATTCATAGAATAATTTCTTATAAGTACAATAAAATACATATATGTATGTGAATACGGCGCTATATAATATACATCTATACTCTTATCATTCTTTCATCAGTGACATATACGATATGTAAATAAACATGATATTATATAAGTATGTATGTATATCAATATCATATAAATAAAAATTCTTCGAGCAACCGTTATGTTGTTTATTTATTTACATTTGTTTGTACTACGCACTCATCCTCAACAATTTCAAATTATCGAGTAAAACAAAATGCAAAAAATTCATTAAAGAAATTTGTTAGAAAATTTGAAAAAATTAAGTAACACTTTCGTTGTTAAAAAAAGTTGTTAACAGAAATAAGAGTATAATGTTGAAGCTTTAATTTTTAATAATTCAGTTTCGCATAACGGTAAATTAAGACACCGTATAGCGCAAGTATATATTTATTATATACATGTTTGTAAAGCTCATAATAGCACCTATCGTTTGGAATTTTCAGAAATTTCCTACAAATTGCTCCCAGAATATTTTCTGTAAACTTCAAGATTCTAGTTTTCTTAGTTTTTGAGTTAGCGCTCTGACGGACGGACATGGCTTAATCGACTCAGAATTTGATTCTGATCTGATCCATACCTTTGAAGGTATATCTAGCTCGCTTATTTCGAGGTATTACAAACGGAGGAGTAATTTTATTATATATGCAGAGAGAATATATACAGAGGGAAATACAGAGAATTAATAATGCTTATAAATTAAGCTAAATTAGAATGACACGCGTATGAAAATAAGTTGACCAGGCCAATCAAAGTTATGAGTAGGAACTTACACCAACCATGCTAACCTGAAGATATAAAAAATAAGCTTTAAAACAAGGGTTTCAAAAACTCAAATAAAATTAAAAAAGCGAACAAAAATAATAAAGAACTATAGGGAGTGCTTGGTTGCAAAGGAATTGCAAAAGAGAAAAAATTTAAAAATGAATCCAAAGCAAACTAAAGTACGTGAGTTAAATCCAAGAAGCCCCAGAATTTTTGAACCTCGAAAGGTTACTAAGGGTTACTATTATAATGCAAATGATGCAAAATATGTTAAATACAAGGGATGAAATCTTGACAAAATTAAATAAGCTACAAAACATATATAACAACAGTTATACATATACATAAAAAAAATGATAAACAATAGTCGAAAACAAATTTAATATTGCTACGTGAAAGCTCAAAAGCTATCGACGTGTATCTACTACCATAAACTCATATGACAAGACAGTCAGAGTTAAAGATATTAGGCTACACATGCTATAAATCAATACATCCAAGCAATCCACCGAGAGGAGACAGTCCAATTTTAGTAAAAAATATTATATTACACCACGAACAGTGTAATATACAAACTGATGATTTTAAACTCTCAGTAATACAAATCAAGTCCCTTAAACAAAATCCTAATGTTGGTGCTTTACATTGTCCTCCTAAAGGGAATATAAAGAATCCAATGTTCAAAGATCTCCTTCACCTACTTGGGGATAAATTCATTTTGGGAGGTGACTTTAACACCAAACATATCGACTGGGGTTCTAGATAAATCTTAACAAGGTGAAAAGAGCTAAGAAAAGCTATTAGAGAGTTAGATTGTCATCTTCATTCAACGGGCAAACGAACTCATTGGTCTACCGATTGAAATAAAATTCCAGATCTACTGGACTTTTTTATAACAAAAAAATATCGCCAAACTTCATTAGCCTAAAATATAATCAAGATTTTGACTCAGACCATTCTGCTGTAGTACTGAACTTGAACGAAAAGATTGTCAAAAAAATAAATAAGCTCACTCTCGTTAATAAATCAACAGATTATGTAAGTTTTAAACAGGAAATAGAAAATAAAATAAATTTAACAGTTAAAATTAGACCTTAGAAGAAATAGATAATGCTATAGAAAGTTTTATCAAAATTGTGCAAAATGCTGCATGGAATAATACAAAAGAATGTAAATATAGAGCAACAGGTTATCGTTATCCTAGATATATCATAATTATGTTAAAAGCGACAAATTTTTGGAAATAAAGAGTAATAATTATAAAAATTATGTGGAAAATTTATCAGTTAAAAAGAAAAAAAATTTTCTTTGGAGAAAACAACAATGAGTCTAAAAAAACATATCTTGCAAGTTTCACCAATCAAGAACAAAGACGGTAAATGAGTAAGAAACAATCAGGTCATCAGGTCGTGAGGTCGAAATATTCGCAGATCATCTGGATGAAAATTTTCTACATTGAATATGGTTGATGTTAGCATGGTCTAACAATGCTAATATACATAATGAATGCTATATAGAGATTAAATTATGCACCTAATGTTTGGAAGGTGGTAGAAATAATTAAGATACTTAAGCTTGGAAAGCCTGCAAACGAATCAAAATCTAATAGACCAATTTCTTTCTTACCGATAGTGTCAAAGCTTTTTGAGAAATTATTATTAAAAACAATAAAACCGTTAATAGAAAGTAGGAATATAATTCCAAACTATCAGTTTGGATTTAGAGAAAAACATTCCATTATTGACCAATTGCATACAATCACAGATATAATTGAAAAAGCTCTAGAAGAAAAGCAATATGCTCTACAATTTTTCTAGATGTAGCTCAGGCATACGATAAAGTTTGGCATGAAGGCTTCATTTATAAACCAAGAAAAATTTTAGCTAAACAATATGTAGATATACTCTCATCATTATTGACAGACAGGTTATTTAGAATAAAACACGATGAGGAGTTTTCTATACTTAGAGAAATCAAAGTAGGTGTGCTTCAAGGTAGTATTTTGGGTCCTATATTATATTTGCTTTATACCAGCGATTTATCAAGATTAGACAATATAACTGTAGCTAGATTTGCTGACGATACTGCAATAATGACAGTAGCATCCAATATTGACGAGGCTGCAGATACATTACAAAAAGCAAGCGATAAGCTTTTTTTGTGGACCAAAAAATGAAAAATTAAGCTTGATGAACTTAAATCTGTCCAAGTAAATTTTAGAAATAAATTTGTACAAAATTCCCCAGACGTAAAATTAAATGGAGTAGATATAGTTACCCCAAGAAAACAAGGCAAAATACCTAGGAATGACAATAGATGTCAAGCTAAGAAAAAAGTCGAATTAAAATCGAAATACAGACAAATTTATTGGCTCGTAGGTCGAAATTTCAGATTGCCAGTAGAATATAAAATTTTGTAATAAAACCAGATAATTAAACCTATTTGGTTGTACGGCAAACAGCTATGGGATCGCGTCAAACAAACAAATATTCAGAGCATTCAAATTTTCCAAAATAAATTTTACGTAACATGGTTAGTGTTCCTTGGTACCGTACGAAATTTTGATTTACATAGGGGTCTAGGCACATAAAGGTCGAAGCTTCGAAACTCCTACATTGTTAAAATACCATTAGAAGGCTTAATGGAATTAGGCTGGCTTGTTTATTGAGTTAAAGTCTCGCATAACTGTGTTGAGTACAGTATCTTTCGATGATTCTCACCTTCTTTACCCAAAGAAACAAAAAAAAAAAGGTGTAAGTTCAGCTTGATAAAAAACCTCCAGAAATAAGTGTGCCAGTGTAGTCTGATAATTGATATGTAAAAGGATAAGTATTATTCATCTTTTCAATTTTAAATATTTCATGACCAATTCGGTTGATAATCCTTTTCGAAATGACCTTTATATTTAATTATTCTTACAAAATTTGCAATCTTATATTTATCATTTTGAGAAATTTTAGGTTCAATATATATAATTATATCTGTTCAAGTTAGTTTTTAAAATTTTAAAATAAAACACGTTGATTTTAATTTTAAACGTCTTTATTAATTTACTTCAAGAAAAGAACTACTTAGAAATAATATTTTTTCAATACAATCATTTTCTTAATACTAAAAAGATTTTACAGTTGAAAAATGCTGATTCTGTATTATCAGAGTGTTTCGATAATTGTTTAATAGTTTTTTTTTTGTTCATTTCGTACATATTGAGTATTGTCCTCATATGATGACGAAATGTACGATCAGCTAATTTATTAATCAAGTTTTAAAAAATGCGTTTAGGCACTTATTTATACAAAAGTTAAAAAGCAGCGATCGATTGTGAAATACGGCAATTAGGTTAAGTTTTTATTTTAGAGGAATGGAGTTTTTTTGTCCCTGTTGAGTAATTCCATCCCTTTGTACAATATTGTTTGGTACAATAGTGATGGTATTATCAATAGGAGATGGTGTGGATGTAACTCCTCCCTCTTTAGAATCCGACTCTTGGCGGTTATCATTTATATAAAAGGTTACCTTTGGTACAGTGAATTTGAATCGCGATATCAAACGAATTCCAATGAAAATGAATACTATTATTATTAAAAAGATAAACGAATCTGTAATTACACTGGTATACCATTTCCGTGTATTATCAAATTTAATTTCTTCAATGTGTCTGGTATTGTTTATATGACTCTCGTGCAAAGTTTCCAGATCGATTTCATTTACTATTTTCTTTACCTTTATTTCAAGTTCGACGTAGCGTAAAATTTTGTTTACATAATATTTAAGTTCAGTATCATTTATTTTAAAATTATTTATTGAAATTATACAATTAGAAAATTTTATTAAGTTGTTACCTCTAATTTTAATTTTATTTTGTGAATTACAATTATTGAATAAAAATGTTTCATTTAAGTTTTTTGTTATTAATACATTTTTGTTAATTATTTCTATGTCACTAGTATCATTCTTACAATAAGTACAAATCATTTCATCTGTATTTAGTAGGTTTTAAGCTGTGCACTTATCATCAAATGACATTAGTTCTGAATCTAAAATTACTTTTTTCTCTAGATATTTAAAATTTTTTTGTTAACAAATAATAATTTTTTCTATTTCATTACTTAATTCTAAGTTTTTATTTTTATTAGAAATTTTTATAATATTGGTTTTGTAACATAGATCTGTGGTAAAATTAGGTATTGGACAATAAATACAATTTTGTTTTCATTAAGTGCTACAGTATTTTTTATAAACGGTAATTTTTCTAGTGCAATATTAAAATTATTAATTTCCTCATTTGTCAAGATATTTTTTGATAAAATTTCTAATTTACTAGATAATATTATTTCTTTAATAATAGATATTTGTTTTGTGAGTAATTTTATATTATCTTTTATTTCTAATTCTATTCTAAGTAATTTAATATCCCAATCAATTCGTTCTATATTATTTTGAATCTTACTAATTTCGTTTGATATTTTGTTTTGTGAGGAGTTTATGTGATCAGTTATATTAATTATATGATCTGATAAGTTTTTTTTATAAAAATTTGTTTATTCGCGTTTGTTATTAGTGCATTATTATTTTTTTCGATTACATTAAAATATTCTTGAATTTCGTCTCTGTCATTATTATCCATTGTACCCGTAAGAAACGTAGACCGTTACCTACAACGTTAATTAAATCCCTTTTTTGAATATGATGTGGGATTATGCTGTCAAAGTCATCTTGTAAATGTTTTAGATCATGCCGAAATAGAAGGTTAATAGAAATTTCATTTTTGTTTTGTAAATGTTCCACATTTTGTGTGATTTTATTTATAGCTTCTTCGTACAGGTCCAAGTTGATAATATGCATTATTTCCGTATAATTGTAGATGATATTTATTTTAGAATCTTGTAAGAGCATATACCCGTTCCCATTTTGTAGTTCATTAATTTCGATATAAGAACATGCAATTACATTAAGAAGACAAAGTAGAAGCATGCTGAAGAAAGCAGTTCCTCAAGTAGTGAAAAAGTAAATAACTGTTTGCCAGTAAAAATTGCGAATAAAGTAATCAAAAATGTTATCTTAAAATAGTTGGAGTGTCAGATTGACTTAATTGAACTTTAATTTTTAACTTATTATTATTGTTTATTTTTTGGTTAGTTTTCATGCTTAAATTTTTTTTGAATTGGCTGATATATCTGGGTAAGATTTCATTATTAATTTGGAAATGATTCTCACTTTAATTTTTTATTTCAGTTTTTTTATAATATGGTTGAAGTTTGCTGACCCGGTTAAGTTTTAAATAATTTGATGCTTTTCCTTTTTTTCTATTTTCATTAAGTTTCTTTAACTTTTTAGTTTTGGATTTTATCAGTTTTTCTTGGAAAATAAGATATTGCACGGACGAGATTGTACCATTAATGAAATCAATGGGTCTTTGATTGGTTGAGGAATGGATTGTTTATTTGTAAGTTTTAACAGCTTTGACAACAGGATCTTCATCTGTTGGTAAGCCTTCTTCTTTTTCAATTGTCTGTAAAATTCTAAGATATTCATTTAGTGTATTGTGGAATCTTTCTATATCCCCGTTACTACTATGGTTATTTGGAGTAGTGAAGTGGATATCAATTCCTGTATTGTTTAAGTAATTTTTAAAATTTAAACTATTAAAACCTTTTTATCTATCTGTGACTATTATTTTGGGTTTACCAAGAGACGCAAAATATTTCATAAGTCCGTTTTTAAGTTCAGACCAATTCCTTGACTTTGTAAGGAAAACTTGCACATGTTTCGCAAATTTATCTATAAAGGTAAGGTATGGGTCTCCTTTGGATTTGAACCAAATGCCCATGTGAACTATTTCTAAAGGTTTACTGGCGGTATCTGAAATTTTAAATGCTAATTTTAGAGGCTTACGTTAGAGTTGCAAATATGACAATTATTTATGACGTTTTGAATTTCTTCTTTTAATTTAGGAAAATAGTATCTTTTTTTTAAGTTTAAATAGACAACATTAATACCTCTGTGGTTGGTTTTTACATGTTGATCAAGAATGAGTTCTTGCTATTCTTGACGATATAAAATGTGACTGAGTAAGAGTGAACATTTGTTTAATTTTATTAATTTGTTTTTGGTAAAATATTTTAGATAAATATTAATATTTTCAATCATAATCCCTATTATTTCTTTACTTGGAATATGATCTTTAAAAATTTTAATGAAAAATCTTCAATAGGATTAGGATGTATAAAGATTTTCCTTTTTCTATGATTAATATTCAATAATTTAAAGTTTTCTTGTGAACCTTTCTTAATAATAATTTGCGTTTTGTAAAGATTAATAGGTGAATCTGATATAGGAATGTATTCGGAATTATCTTCGCCAGCTGAATGTATTCTAGCATCAGTTGATCGTGTTTCATCAATTTCCATGTCGTTTGAATTATTTTCATTCGAATTTAACCTATTTAAATTACCTTACTCTATCTAATAATATTACTTGACTTGTGTTATCATATCTTAGAATTAAGGGTATTATATTTTCTACTAAATCTAAAAATGTGTTAAGATTCTCACCATTTCCATCGAAGGTTGGTAAATTATCGATGTACATATTTTATTGGATCAATTGATAATGTTAGTGATTATTGCGGTTGTTGTAATTGTTGCAGTTGTTGTGGTTGCTGTGCTTGTTGTGGTTGATGTGCTTGTTGTGGTTGCTGTGGTTGTTGAGGTTGTAGTGGTTGTTGATTTATCATTTTGCTTGAGATTTTTATAGTTGATTCGATTAAATCTTTTTCCACTAAATTGATTTCTTTTAAACATTCACTTCTTTATTTATTTTTTCTTATTATAGCTCATAAATTATAACTCTTTTGCTACATGATTTATTTGTTTGTTTTTTATTTTTATAATTTTAAAAGTATCAAATCCTGTTTTTTTTTTTGTTATTATAATTTAATATTAAACATTAAAAGTGAAGTATTAATTAAAATAATATTAAAAATTTTATTATACTTTTATTACAATAGTTTTTGAGAAAAAAAAAATGTTTCTCTTATTTAGATTCACTTTTTAAAATGAATTCACCTCTTGAATTTTAGAGTTAATGAGTTAATTACTAACTTGAGTCTTTTCTCTTTAATAAAGAGTATGGTTTTATTTTAATAAAAATTATTATTTTTTTTTTTCACTAAACTTTTTATCACTATGGCTCCCTTTTACTTTTGTGATCCTACCGACTACGCCAACTATATCTGTTCAAATTAGTTTTTAAAATTTTAAAATAAAACATATTGATTTTAATTTTAAATGTCTTTATTAATTTGCTTTAAGAAAAGAACTACTTAAAAATAATATTTTTTCAATACAATCATTTTCTAATACTAAAAGGTTTTACAGTTGAAAAATGCTGATTTTGCATTATCAGCGTTTTTCGATAATTGTTTTTGTTCATTTCGTACATATTGAGTATTGACCTCATATGATGACGAAATGTGTCTACGATCAGCTAATTTAAATCAAGTTTAAAAAATTGCGTTTACTTATTATACAAAAGTTAAAAACCAGCGATCGATTGTGAAATACGGCACTTAGGTTCAAGTGAGTTTAAAAAAAAAAATAATGAAAGTGTGCAAGTAATGAAATATGGAATTAAGTTTTTAATTTTAGAGGAATGGAGTTTTTTTGTCCCTGTTGAGTAATTCCATCCCTTTGTACAATATTGTTTGGTACAATAGTGATGGTCTTATCAGTAGGGGATGGTGTGGATGTAACTATATATTCCTAAGTATATTTTTTTCGTTGTTCTTTGTAATTTTTTCAAGAGGAAGTTTTGTTGAATTATATTCTTTTATTAATGATTGTACCTACTGTAATAATTCACAAAGTAAAATACTGAATGATTCAAATAAAACACCTTTATTTTTTGAGTTTCTTTTATTGACTGATTTTTTAATTTTCCAATTTTTATTAACATTTTTAATATAATTTTGAATATTATAAATTACCTACTCATCAAATTAGAATTACAAAATTAATATATTGCAATCCCTGACCTACAATTAATAACATAATTATGAATACCTATTATAATTAATGATTGATCATATTACAATTACAATATTAGTAGATCGTAGATCGATGCAATCGTTCAACATTTTTGAGTTTAATGTATTACAGTTCAATATTCTTGATTTTGTTACATTTTAGTAAAAATAAATAAGATAATAAGATAATACATAAGCATTAAAAATAAGTTAAATTACATATTACAATTTTTTGATTATTACACTACCATTATAAGTTACCTTTTATAATTTTCATTTAAACTAAATGTTTTCCACATGGAATTTTTCAATGTACGGTTTAATCTTTCAACAATTGATACTTTTAATTCGCTAAATGTAGGTACTTATAATAAATGATTGATTGATATTTCGTTCATATAATTTTGAAATTGTGAATAAAAATTCCTTTCCTTGATCAGAGTGAATATTTTTTGGTATGACTTTAGCTCTACTAATAATTGATTTTAAAGCATTTATAACATCTTCAGCATTTTTTGCTTTTACAGGTTCAGCATAGCCATATTTAGAAAAAGTGTCAATGACCGTCAACACTTAACATATATTTATAATCATTATTAAACTTTGCATAAGGTATCATTTCTACTAAATCAATTTGCCATGTGTCATTTAATCGTTTTTGTTTGAATTTTCTTCTAGGAAATTTACGTCGTGCCTGTCTATGAATTTTATTTGGGCTCTTGACATTCTATTTATATTAAAGAATTATGTGAACTAGTTTTAGAAATGTTAAAGATATTGAGATAATAATAATTATTATACATAAAATAGTAAACTGGTTTTTTTTTTTTGTTAACAATGTAATGTTTTGTTAACATTATAATACAAAATAATGTTATAATGTTTTATATTTTTTCTTTTAAACTAGTGTTTAGTATAAATTTTATTATTTCTGTCTTAAAAATTCTTACGGAATCAATTTATTTTAGTTGTGTTGGCAGTTCATTATTTAATTTCAATACAGACAATTATTTTTCTGTTGGTGTTTGTTTTAAAAAGTGACAGTTAAAAATTTAAACTAACCATTTGCTTGAATTTATTTTGCTTTATACTTTTCTACATGAGTATATAATCAGGTTCTTATTTTTAATTTTAATTCAATTTCATTCTGATTTTTATTCAACAAAGCACTAAAATACAAACTGATTTTACAACATTTCCTTTTAAAGAAACTGAGCAAGTAAATAGACAAAGTCAGATTCAGTGAAATGAATACACATCATCTGCGAGGGATGAGGAGTTGGCAGATACAGAAGAGTTTGTTTTGCCGCTCCTTGAATTGGAGAAGGAAAACGAACACGCAGATTATGTTGAAGAAGAAGAATAAACTTGGGATATCAATAATCAACAAGGAGACGCTGATTATTTTATCGATTTATTAATCTTAAATAATTTTAATTAAATAATATACTACATATATTTGTCTCTGTAAACATATAAATAAAAAATAAAACTAATTTATCTATTACTATGTATTTTGATTTATTTTGATTGTTTTATGTAGTATATTACAGATTTTTTCTTTTAAAATTACAGGAGTTTCAAAAACTAACCTTGAATAATTGCATTGAACATTAAAATATTGCACTGGTATATAAATTTCTTGTTGTAACCTTAATACTTGCTGTTCACCACATAATTTTAGATATTCTCCAACACACTGTTTTACATTAAGCTCAGCATTTTTATTATAGGTCTTTATAGCATTAAGAAAATTATTTAAATAGTAAAATTTTTCTGCTTTTTCTCTATTAATAGTTATGCTTTTTCCGTTTGCTGATCTTAGCTCATGATGAAAACTCTGTTTTTTGTGTTTTATTTTCTGCTGATCGAGTTTTTTGTTAAATAGGTAATAAAATATATTCCATTTATGATATTTTAAAGCAATTTCCTTCTTATCGAAACGATGAAATATGGTTAAAGCTTCAAACGACTCGCGGTTAAACCCAACAATAATTTTTAATGTATAACTTTTTTTGAGAAAATAAGTGTAACTTAGCAATAAATTTTTGTTTTGACTTGGTTCCACTATTATTTTAATTTTACTAAAAGTTGTTTATATTGTTTTTATTTTTTATACGATTTAGGATAACAAGTTTGTAATGAGTTATATTTTCCAAATACAATTTGAAATGTTTTTAGAATCAATTTGTGATTTTCTAGTTGATTTACGTTATTAAATTTTTTTGAAAAAGGCAACTATAATGGCAACATCTATACCACTTATAAATACAATAATATTGCCCATATACATCTGAATAGTTACTTTGTAACTGTTTCTCATTAAAAATTATACATTGGTTTTTAAATAACTCAAAATTTCTAATTTATCAGGTTTTCTACCAAACGAATCAAAATATTCAATACAGCCTTGTTTTGGAATATAAAGAGCTATCCAATGTGTCCCTAGATCTTTTGCTTCGTCGGTGTTTACAATTAAAAAAGTTTATTTTTAATTATTTTGGGGAGTTGATTGATCTAAAGCAAAAACTCCCTTAAAAAATTTACTTGTGTATTTGTTACATTTTAATACGCTACTTATTTCTAAGTTGTTCATTATTCAAATTAACTCAAGTTATATACTTTGGTTGTTTCTTTAACGAAGTTCGATAAAAACTCTTTTTAATTTTTTAATTTTTTTATTTGTTATCAAATTTTTCTATTACTTGACAAAGCTCTTTATTTATTTTATCCTTGTACACAGTTTCGAAAGAGTAATTTTAAAAGTATCATTTGCCAAATCCCTTGTGGCAAATTTATACTTGAGCTCTTTTACAATCGTTTTACAAGGTTCTTTAATACCAACTATACAAATATCTTTCGCAAACAAGTTATTATTATCATCAAAACAAAATGCTACTTCCAGAAGTGCACAAGACAGTGACATTTTGTCAAATATTCATATTTACTTTTATGTATGCTATTTACAGGTTTATTAATATATTTCGATTTTTATCAATTTGTAAGCTTGCATCAAATTCTCAAAAAACAATAGCTGTTAGTGTTGATTTTTGGCTTTGCCTTTGATAGCCTTGCCTCTATTCTAATTGCACCCTGGTTTAGTAAACCTTGACACACTTCATTTCCAGATGCATCTGGAGTTAAATCAAAAGCTATTATAAAGAATCCATTGCTAAACATAGACTTTATTATCTGATGTCCTCTATCATTATGGTAAATTCTAGTACCTAAAAAAAGTATGGTATACGTGTGGCAATCATTTTATTCCGAAAAACTAGTTTCAATTGCTGAATAGGGTACTTGAAATCCATTTACGTTTAATATAAATTGTGAAATAAGGATTAGTTTAGGCATGATGCGGTTTCACACAAAGCCACCAACGATTTTATATATTAAGATTAAATTATGAATAAAAATGGTTTTACCATTGTAATGAAATGAAATGGTTTTACCATTGTAATTATGCTATTTCATCCACAATTACCATTGTGGATGAAATAGCATAATTGTGTTAGTTAAAAACTAGCATAGCTAACCTATATTTATATAAAAAACTCTTTTCCTGAAATGAATATAAATTTAAATTTAGTTATTCTATCGAACGTTCATTCAAAAACCTTCAAAATGGTTAAACAAATATTCATAGTTGACCTACAATTTTTACGATTTTTACTATACTTGATAAAGGAAGTTTAATTCCAATTGTATATCCCTTTAAACCACCATACGCAAAAGAACTTAGTCAAGAGGTAAAATTTAATAATCAATATTGTGCAAAAAAAATAAATGGACTTAAATGGGCTAACGGGTTAATTAATTATTTGGACTTTAAACCTATATTAAAACACTATTTAGAACCAGCAGAACAAATGTATGTCAAAGGAGCACAAAAAAAAATTTTCCGTGAAAAGTACATTGACAGTAGTAAAATAGAAGATTTAACCAGAGATTTACCTTTATTACTAAAGATTGACAATTATAAATCAACATGTCCTATACACTTATCAAACAACAAGCAAAATACTATACACTAAGCAAAAACAAACTTGCACTTGGTTTTTCTTTTAATTCGTTGTATCTGTATCTTGCTTTACTTTTTTCTTTTTCAAGTTCACTTCTAGCATAAAGCAGAAAACAGGTTTGCACTTTTTCTTTTCAATTTTAAAGATACGCTGTATAAAAATTTTTGTTTTTTTGTTTGATATTATAGTACTTTGTATCTATGTTTTATTTTTTTTTAAAAACAAAAAAAAATATTTTTTTTACATATAGAACATAAGAAATTTTCTTGCTACTTTTTTATGTGCGCCTAGTATTTAAACCAGGTATACAATTTTGTTTATTAAGGACCCTACCTACTTTAAAGTGCTTAACCTATAAAAAATATAGGTTAAAGTCATTATTCAAATATATTGGTCAGTGGGTGGTGCGATATGAGTTGATTTTTTCCCAGCCCCAAGAGAACCAATACCTACTTTAGTGAGTTGTATTCAGCAAATTCTTTTTCCTTTTTCCATCACTTTCAATGTTGCCCGTTATATACATGTAAATACGAGATTCTGTTTTAAAATTAAGCTTACATACTTTTTTCCGAAATATTTAAGCATCGTAGCACTGAAGAAAATGCACTAACCTCAAAAGAAAAAATTAACTAATTGCTAAAACAAAACTGAACTAATTCCCCAAAAAAATGGACTAATCCTCAAAAAAATGAACTAATTTCCAAAAAATATGAACTAATTCCCAAAAATATTTTTCTGATTCTCAAAATTAACTAAACCCTAAAAAAATGAACTAATCTCTCAGTCAAACTTTAGTAAAAATATTGGGGATTAGTTAGTTTTTGTACTTGGGGATTAAGAGTTGGGGTTTATTTTTACTTAAATTGGCTAAGCTTCTTCTCTTTTCTTCCTTAATTTTTTGGGCTAAAATTTCAATTTATTTTTTTCGAATGTTTTTATGTAGAAAATCATTTGGTTTAGTAGCGAAAGTTGTACTATCAAAATAATTTTGAAAATTTTATTATTTAAATCGTCAATTGTCAGTGTTTTTACACTGACAATGTTAAAAATAGTTTTTTTTTGACGGATATTTTTTTCAAATAAATTAAATCCATTCTGAAAACTTCTAACTAGTTTTTTACGAAATAAAACACAAGTAATTTTTATGGATTTTATACTGTTTATTCTGATAAAAGAATAAATAAAACAAATTTTACATTTGTTGATCTATAAGGAATACTTTAATATCTTTAATTTGAATGATAATTTTACATAAAAAGTTGTTGGTTTATATAGAAAGAAAACAGTTATAAAAATTGTTAATGTTGCATTAATTAAATAAATAAAATTTAAGTTACACTGATACACTACTAATTATTGACCTACATTAATATTTGTAAATAAAATTATTACTTATCTAAAATTTGATTACATAGCAAAATTAATAAGAACAACTAAAAGTAATTTAAAGTAAATATTATATTGAAATAATTTATATTCTAAGTAAGTGAAATTAGCGCTTATTTGATATTATTAAAATTAAACATTTTTTGTTTTACTGTTATTACCTTTAGCTTTTACACGTTCTCCTTTTGTAAATTAATGCTTCGACAGTTGCGACAACAATATAATATACTTAAGATAATTACTATTATTAAGAGTAAATATGCAACTTTATAATGATAAATATGGTGAAAACTACTATTCCTCAAATTTGAAAGTTCAGACCTTTGTTCCACAATCATTGAATGTACAGCCTGAAAATCTGTGTCTGTAATTTCATTTTGTATCATCGGCATTCGGCAGCAAGTTGGAGTTAGTATAAGTTTGATTAAATATAGAATGCGAAATATTTTTTGGAATATTTGTTTCTAATAAAACCCCCCAACCCCCATTTCTAAGCAACCACCATTGTCACTGTAGCGGCAGTTATTATTGGTATTAATATTCTTATTAATATTATTATTATTTTACTACAGAGTCAGCGCCATCAGTGGATTACAACATGCAGCAGTATATAACACCTTCCATGATATAACCAAAGATAGCCCCACTGTAGTAGCTGTTATAATTATTACTATTATTATTATTATTATAATTATTGTTATATTATTATTGTTCTATTTATTATACTATTTAATTATTGTAATATTATTATTATTATTATTACTATTATTATTATTATTATTTTACCACAGAGTCAGCGCCATCAGTGGATTACAACGCGCAGCAGTATATAACACCTTACTTGCGTGATACAACCAAAGATGGCTCTACTGTAGCAGCTATTATTATTACTATTATTATTATTATTATTATTGTTTTTATTACTATGCTATTATTATTATTATTATTATAATTAGTATTACTATTATTATTATTATTACTATTATTGTTATTATTGTTATTATTTTACTACAGAGTCAGCGCCATCCGTGAATTACAACATGCAGCAGTATATAACACCTTACTTGCATGATATAACCAAAGATGGCTCCACTGTAGCAGCTATTATTATTATAATTATTGTTATTATTATTACTATTATTATTATTAATATTATTATTAATATTATTATTGTTATTATTATTACTATTGATTATACGATATACATTATTACGATATAAAAGTACTATATATTTTTTATTTATGACCTGACCGGGGTTACTTACATTACTTGACCTGACCGGGATTTACTTACATTAGATTGCAATCCATATAGCGGTAAAATTTGCATAAAAGATTATCTGATTTCCATTGTCGGCAAAATGTAAGATCATCAGTTTCCATAGGTGTATACAGATCATGATATGTATTTGCAAGTAGGTATTTACTTGAAGGTTAAATGTACACAAACTGTTTAGAATATTCATAGGAATTGGTATTAATCGATACATTTTATAATATTCTGCATCAAATAGCGGTATTTTAATTTCAAAGAGTATGTTACTAGTAGTTACTCGAGGTTTTGCCTTCATTAATGAATATTATGTAAGAATCTTATTTTCATCTTGATCTCCAGGAATCCTGAAATTTCTAAGGATATGATCTCGAATGATTTTAAGTTGAGAAGAAAGCTGTGTGGGTGTTAATAACAAAGGGCTGCTTTTACCATGATGAATATCTGAAATAGCTCCTATTAAAGCTTGTTGAATATGCCTGATACTATTTAAATCTAATGTTATTAACGAAACTGCTGAATTGAATTTTCCAAAAATATTTTGATGCTATTTAGTTCGTCTAATAACACTGACAATTGATTTTTAATGTTTAAAAATTGTTGAAGATTCGCTTCTGTTCTCTTTATTAAATTGAGTGTGGAATCATAATAGAAGTTTGATTTTGCAATGGCCAGGGCCTCAGGACCAAAGGGCAGGGCCTCTTCGACTAATGAAACGTTTAAAAGCTGCTAGAAATGAAATGGAAGTTAGACTGCTCACCACTTCTATATGAATAGCTTTTGTACTGAAGTAAATAATTAATGCAATATATCCTTTAAAAGTTGTTGTACCACGCCCTACTGATGATCTTAAGGTAAATGGTTCAGCATAATCAACACCGCAATTAGTGTCTTGCTATTATTAATCTGCTTTTCGTAAATTTCCCATTAGTTGCGTTGTCGATTATGTTGACCTTTGACTGCCTTTAAGCCGTTTAAAATCCAATAATTTTCTCTTATATATTTCAGAGTCTTTGAATTTCCCCCATATAAAGTGTGTTTATGAGCACAATTTATTATAAGATCGGTTAAGATGGATTTGTATGGTAAGATAAATGGATGTTTACGGTTGAAGCTAGTTTCAAATTCTGTAATTCTAAATCCGACACGAAGAACCTTGTTTTAATTTTGATGGATAAATTCTTCGTGATGTTAAATCTGCTGGGTTTGCTTGTGAGCTGACATGATGCCAATGTGCGACCTCTAATATCGATTGTATTTCTGATACTCTATTTCCTACAAATGTTTTCCAATGATGTGGGTGTCCCTGTAGCCACGATAAAACAATTGTAGAATATGTCCAAGCAAATGACATTATATTATCAATATCTAAACTGTGCTTGACTTCTTTCATCAATCTGGCTAATAATAAGTCGTCACATAACTCTAATCTTGGGAATAATAATTGTGATCTTAGTAGTGCTACCTTATTTTTCCCTGTAACAAGATTTACTGTAATTTGACTATTTGCTCTTAATGTTCATAGGTATAAGACTGCACTCTACACCTTTTTGGAAGCATCTGAAAATCCATGTAATTCACAAGTTTCTACCAAATTTTCTTAATCAATCCAACGTAAAAGTTCAAGTTTTCCAATAGATGGTAATTCGGTTTTAGTCTTTTGCCATTCCTTTAATACTTTGTCAGAACCTGTACCATCCCAATCCGATTGTTCTAACCATATTTCTTGAAACAATAATTTTATTTTAATGGTTACAGGAGACAGTAATTCTATTGGATCGAAGATTTGCGCAGCTTCAGACAATATCCATCGTTTAGTAACAATTTCTGGGTGTGGTTTAATGTTAATATTGAATTTTAATTTGTCGGAAGTCGGTACCCAGCGAGGTCCTAATGCTTTTATTGATTCACCATCATCAAAATTGATACTGTTTGCAGATTCTCTTAGCTCTGCTGGTATTCGTCTTAACAGATTAGGATGGTTAGTGCTCCATTTTCTGAGATTCAGCATCTCACTTTTAAGAAGTTGTATAAGTTGAGTAGAGTTTTTCACAACGGTTTCATAATCATCTGCTTCTGAAACAACATCATCCATATATGTATCATTTAAAATTGCTTTAGCTACCAACGGAAATAAGTGACCGTCATCTGCAGCCAGTTAACGTAATGTTTTAATTGCTAGATAAGGTGCTGCAGATAAGGTAATCAGTTCCATATGTAATAGTTGTTAGTTTATACTCTTTAATTGGCTCTCTTGTTGAATTTCGCCAAAGAATTCTTTGGTAATCTTGATCTCTGCTATCTACCTTTATTTGGCGATACATTTTCTCAATATCAGCTGTGAAAACGATTTTATATTTTCGCCATCTTAATAAGATTTCTACTAAGTTTTGTTGTAAATTAGGTCCGGTCATCATACAATCTTTTAAGCTTTTTGTAGTGCTTTGTTTAGCGGAGGCTTCGAAAACTACTCTTAATTTGGTGGTTGAGCTGTCTTGTTTTGATACTGAATGAGGTGGTAAGTAATATTTAATCGTCATTTTCTACTAGTACCATATGACCGAGCTTGCCATATTCATTTATGAAATTTTTACACATTTTTTCGAGTAATGAATCATATTTAAATTTGCGTTCTACTTTAAACAATTTTGCCATGGCCAATTTTTTGGAACAATTAAAATCTAATCTATTTGGTTGTTTCTTGAGTTGTAATCGAACCGTATAACTTCCATCTTCCGCACGCACGACGATGTGTTGTCTGATAGAATTTCTCACATTCAATTTCTTCAGTTGACGACACCTTTTCTAAGCTAAGCTCTTCGCTTTCCCAAAATTTTGACAGTTCTTTTCCGATATCAATGTCACTAACATGACACTTTCTTGAATTTGTTGATTGTTCTCGCATGATTTCTCCTGTCAGGATATATCCAAACTCTGTTTTTTGAGGGATTGGCGTACCCCTTTTTCCTTTAATTACATCGTTTAAAATAATCTGCCCATAAATACTTGCTCCGAGTATAATATCTATCGTTTTAGATTGGTAAAAGTAAGGATCTTCCAATGTTAGGTCGTTAATGTGTTCCCAGGACTGATAAGATGTAATATTTTCCGATGGAAGATAACTCGTTAAATTAGGTAATACAAACGCATTTTCGTATATGTAAGTATTTGCTTTAAATTTTGAACGTATATTGATTACTATCATGTATTGAGATAGATGCATGCAGATTTTTTATTAAAGTTGCCTCAGAACACGGATCAATTAGTGCTCTGAGTCCAATGTAAGAGCCGTATTTTCTTTGTATTTCAACGAGTGCTGTTGCTAAAAGTTTTTTGCTATATGACGAATTAATGTGCTGATATTCGAACTTCTCTAGATTGTTCCTTTGCTATCCTAGGTTTGTTATTGGCAGTTATGTCTCTATGTAAACTTGTATGATGACGCTTGTTGCATATCTTGCACGTAAATCAAGATTTACAGTTTATTGTAAAATGTCCTGGCATTAAACAGTTTTTACATAGCTTATGTTTTGTAACGTATCCGAATTAAAACTTTAAAAGCTTTTCGCACTGATCAATTTTGTGGTCCTGATGATACACAGCACATTTATGATTAATAGGACTTCCATAATATGTTCTTAATTCTTTCTCCTTTGAAGATATACCTTCTAATAATTCCAATGTTTGCAATCGATTTTCCAAAAACGCGAAAAAATGGTTTAATGTCTGCAATTCTCGAGGTGAATTTAATGATTGCTCATATAGTCTATGAGACTCTTTATCTAATTTCTCCACAAATAAATGTATTAATGAGGGATCCCAATTTTCCACTGAAATTTGTAAATTTTCAATAGCCAGGAGGCTCTCAATTGTAACGTTGTGTAATTTCCTTATTGCCTTGTTGGGGTTGATTCAGCAGATTTTTTAATTGATGTGCAGCTAGTAATCTTATATTAATGTAATGTTTGTCCAAAATTTGCCATGCTGTGTCATAATTTTCAGCAGTAACTGACTGGTAAATGCTTGATCAAATCAAAAAGTTCGTTGTTTAAGTGTGCTTTTAAATAATGAAATTTTTGAGCTAAATCCTAAATCTATATTTTCCTAAATCTTTATTGTGTTCTATTAATTCCATAAACAGGTCTCTAAATGTCTTCCAGTAAAAGTAACTTGCTGAAAACTTTGGTATATCAATTTTCGGAAGTTGCAAATTTGTTTCTTTATTATTTATATTTAATTTCGGTGGATTCTCTTCTGTGATCTTCTTTTTTTGCAGTTTTTCTTGCAGATTTATTATTATCTCTTCGTAGCTTATTTGAATTTTTTCGAATATTCTTTCAGTAAAGTATTCATGTGCCTGTGCACCCTTGCTCGCAATTACAATGTAGTTTTCGTTGATTTCATTCCAAGCCTCTCTCAATGTTCTTAAATTTTCATGAATATATGTAGTAGATAACTCTGTTTTAATTTTATCCTGAATTCGCACAATTTTTCCTTTTAATATTGTAATCAAAATGATTTGCCTACACACAAGATCATTTCTTTCCTTAAGTGATTCTGCAGTTTCTTCTTGCTTTATTGCATTGAAAATAATTTTCTCTAATTCCTTTTTTATCTGCTCCACGAGGATTTTCATCTTAGCGAAACTTTCCGTTTTAAAATATGCATGTTCATCATCATTAAAGGATTGAATGTTCGTGTCATTTTCTACAGCTCATTTTCATAGTTCATTTGGTTTTTTAAGTCTCTCTGATGCATATTCCTTTGTTTTTCTACTTAAAAAATCTTTTTTGAAATTATTTTGCATATTTTCGACATCTATATATAATAGCTTCTGATCCTTGATAAGTTGTTTCATTTTTTAAAATTTTTTCCTTTTAAATGAGAGCTGAAACTAAATTAAACTCCCTCTGTTACGCTTTAGATAATTGATTTGTAGTTGTAGTAGTGGCAGCACATAACAGCAGATACTGTAGATTTAGAAAAAACCCTGTAGATTTCTAATTAAGTAGTTCATTTGTAGCTTTTTAAAGTAAACCTGAAATTTGACATAGACACTTGTTCTATAGCGCAGCCTTTTTATTTATATATCTCGATAGAGGCTAGTTCTATAGATAGTATTGTAAACACTAGTTTTACAAATAAATTATTGAGTTCTAAAGACACTTGTTCTGTAGAACTCTTTCTTTTTTTTTTTAGGCTCGAAGGAGCAATGTTTATTCTGATAGAAGAATAAATAAAACAAATTTTACATTTGTTGATCTATAAAGAATACTTTAATATCTTTAATTTGAATGATAATTTTACATAAAAAGTTATTCGTTTACATACAAAAAAAACAGTTATAAAAATTGTTAATGTTGCATTAATTAAATAAATATAATTTAAGTTACATTGATACAATACAAATTATTGACTTATATTCATATTTGTAAATAAAATTATTACTTAGCTAAAATTTGATTACATAGCAAAATTAATAAGTACAGTTAAAAATAATTTAAAGTAAAAGTTATATTGAAGTAAATTATATTCTAAGTAAGTGATTATTAGCGATTATTTGATATTATTACAATTAAACATTTTTTGTTGCATAAACATATACTATAATTCAATGATTAATATTTTACGTTCAACCTTTCAAATAATTAATATTATATTTTATATTCACTCTTTTTTTTCTGTACTTAATCAAGCTGCGCTAACGGGTAACTAAAAAATTCTAAAACGCTTCCTTATATAATCTTTAAATAAATTTAAACGGTTATCATTATACATAGGTCAATGACTTTAACATTTCTTTATACTTTTACTTTTTAAATTAACAAAAAATTTCAAGTGCTTTACATATGTTTTAATATTACAGAATTATTCCAAAAAAAAAGTATTGAATTAACATCTTTGTTATACATAGTTAATAGAGAAAAAGAGATAAAAAAATATTAAAATTTGGCAACTAATAATTTGACTGACAAATGACAGTATTAATTCAATTTAAAGCAAAACAAACAATTGGTAAGTACAAAGAAATATTTTTTAATACGAATAAATTATTTAAAAATTTAATATTCTAATTTTTAGATGGTGACCATGATGTGCTGCGGACGGATGACTGCGTGCACCCGATCCACAAAGGAACATCAGATAAATATAAAACATTAATTCATAAAAAAAGATGATGCTTTGTGGTTTTTGTTTTGTTTTGTTTGCAGGTTGCTGAAAACTAGGATGATGAAGGAAAGAGATTCAAACTAGGATAAAACATACTCCCCGGCCTTGACATCATCATCAAAGGATGTCAACAGCAGTAACTATAAATATTGTCAATTTTTAAATAAAATTTGTGTTTGATATTTGACTAATGATATTGATTTGGATTCTTTTAGGTTATGTTATCACTTGAAGACCATCAATGTCCAGATAAATGCAAAATTACGAAAATGTCAAAATGTTTGCTGTATGAATATGTTTGTTTGTATATTAGAACATGGAACGAACAAATTGTAAGTTAACATTAGTTAAAAGATATAAGTATTGTCAATCAATACATATATACGAAGTAATTTATAAGTAAGTGTAGGTTTTGTCTACTTTTGATAGGTGTTGCTAGGATCATAATCGTGTAGATGTATGATGTAGGCAAAAGGCAAAGAAAAATTTCTTTTGGTGACGACTCAATTTAAAATGGTGACGACTGTGACTAGACCATCTGAACCAGGATGAATTTCGGCAATTCAGGCTAATAGCCGAGACGGAGTGAGGTTATCTCCTTTCAATAATACCAGTTGCTCTGGTTGTAGATTTTCTATTTTGCTGGTCTATTTAGGTCATTGTTTTAAACGAGGCAGATATTCACATGCCCATCTTAACTAAAAATTTTAGGATAACATCTGCAAGTAGTGCCAACAACTTAGCCTGGTGTGGTTGACGTCAACTAACTCTTTTTGTGGCAGTGCCAACATTGTTCCGCCAATAAAAACTGTACTGGCGTTAATGGTATCAAATACAAAAGATCGGAATGTGGTGATGATGGTTGATTGTGTGAATTCGTTCCATTGTCACAATATAGTACATAACCCTCGTCTGGCACATAATCGACGAAACGCTGCTATGAATCCTTCATCAGATAAAACATTTACCAATTACTAAGTGAATAGCTTTGGGGCCATGCATATGAATAATGCAATGAACGCCTTAACTTGCTCGATCCTCTAAATTTATGGTACTTTATTTCAAATGGGCCTCAATAATCCAGCCCTAAATTTGAAGATGGACACGACATCTGGACACGTTCAGCCAGAAAATTCCTCATCAACTGTTTTCTGATTTCAGCATTTTCTTTGCAGCAAGTAATGCATTTGTGTATGCGATGTCGAATTGCGTTTTTTGGCTTAATAATCCAATAATTCTGCCTGAGCTGCGTTAACTTTAATTGTGTGCCTTCATGCAAAGTATCATGGTGGGTTTTATCAATTAGCAGTTTTGTAATATGCTCATCATCTTTCAGTAATAGAGGATGCTTTTCGTTATATTTGAGGTTCTAAACATGGGTTATACGTCTTCCCAACTTGAAACAACCAACTTAATCCAATAATGGGTTTAGTTTTACAGTAGCATGTTTGTTGGAAACTGGTAAATTTCTTTTAAGTGATTTAATTTCTTCATCGAAACTTCGGCTTTGTGATCTTTGGATGACCCCTTTCATGGCTTGTTTTAATTCGGCAGCTCGCAAATATTCTTTTAACTTGTAAATGAAACGGCGACAATACGCCACTATTCGGTTCAACGAGGAGAATTTGAATTCGAAGGCATCTTCTTTTATCGTTGTGACATTGCAGACCCAAGTTTTTCTTTTTTCCAAAATCGTTTTCGTCTGTTTCTGAGTATGCCAGAATTTTTTTGATTTTGACAGCCATTCTGGACCGTTCCACCATAGGTGGTGAACCGCTAATTCAGCTGGGGTAAGCCGCCTGGTGGCACAATTAATTGGATTTTGCTTGACCACACATTTCTTTTTAGAACTTCGTGAATATGACACGTTTGCCACGAAGGTGGTCCATTTACTCGGATGATCCTTTAGCCATGCCAACACTATTTCCGAATCGCTGCAGCCATAGATGTGTACCTTTTCCGACAACTTTAATGATTTTTTAACTAGTTGAATAAGAGTGGCGGCTAAGTTGCTCGCACATAACTCCAATCGCGGTAACGTTATAGTTTTGATGGGAGCTATTCGACTTTTTTCTGCAATTCAACTTACTTTTCGCACACTCTAGGAATCTACAATGCAAAAGTATACTACCGCAGCATAGGCTTTCATTGGTGCTTCGGCAGAAACATGAAGTTTTACTCTTGAGTTATTCGGAGAGTATTGAATCCATCTTGGTATCCGTATTTTGGCAATATCGATTAATTACTTGTGATGATTCATCCATTCATCTTTTAATTCATCGCTAATCTGACCATCTCAATTGACGCCTTCTAGCCACAACTTTTGTATCATGATTTTTCAGATTATGACTACCGGGGTCAACCAACCCAGCGGATCGAATAACTTTGAAATCTCGGGAAGAATTAGTTGTTTTGAATATGACGGTTGGATTTCTGCCAAATCCAATGAATAGGAAAATTAATTTTCATGAGGATTCCAGGTTATTCCCAAAATTTTCACCTCATTGTCGTCCTCTGATGATGACAACACCAACTTGGGTTCAATATTCGGAATGTTTGGCGAATTCTCTTGCATTTGACTTCGACTTTGGTAAAGGAAACCCTCCGCTATCCATTAATTTGATCATTTCTGCTTTAATTTTTTTAGCCGATTCTATGTTGTCTGATCCTGATAACAAGTCGTCCACAAAAAAATCTGAACGCGCGATTTCGGATGCGTGTGGATAATTGTTTGATTCGCCCTTGGCTAATTGATGTAGCGTTAGAGTTGCCAAGTAGGGAGCAATTTTTTGTAGCAAAGGTGACCGTTCGTAATTTGTAGTCTTCGACTGGCTCATTTGGGTAATTTCACCATAAAATGTGTTGGTATGCATGTAAATCTTGTATCCAAATTTGCCGATACATCCTTTCCACGGCTTCGGTTTTATATTAACGCCAACGGATGAAAACTTGACGAAATTACCCTGTAGCACAGAACCTTTCAATAACATTTCGTTCAGGGAAATCGCACTTGTTGTAACACTTGATGCGTCGAAAACCACCTGTAATTTTATCGTCGTACTTGATTCTTTTATAACCTCGTGATGAGGGACGTATCAGGTTGAATAAGTATATGACATCTCACTTATGTTACATTTATCTTCCTCCCTTGGCACTTCTACCATATGTCCTAATTGTAGGTATTCCTTTATGACTTTAATGTATTTCGTTTTGAAGTGGCCATCTCGTGTGAATAAATTTTCAAGTTGGTACAAACATTTCAAAACAATGTTCCGAGAAAATCCTAAAAATGCCACAGGGGTTGTATCGCGAAATAGTAGCGACACTTGTAATTTTCCTGCTGGGTTTCTGATAGTAGTATTTTCAAAAATTTGATCACAAACTTTTTCTTCTTTTGTTTGTAGAATTGATGTGTCTTGTAACAATTCTATTTCCCAAATTTTTTTAACTTGGTCTTTAAATGTTGCGTTGATGTGGAAATTGCGAACCGTGGACGTCGTGCTGCCATTGTCACATAGGATCCACCCAAACAAAGTTCCTTGGGTCAATAAACATTCATTTGCTCGATGTTGTACGCCTTCTATCATGATATGAGCGTAACAATCAGCTCCCAGCAACACATCAATTTTTGACGGCGTTTAGTATTCTGGATCAGCTAGTTCTCGATATATGGCATCTAACTCGTGTAGTTCCTCCTCCTTGTCAGTTAACGTGTTTGCTACTTTTTGTACAATTAATGCCGTGACCATTGTCTCATGTGTACCAGGTGTACCTTAAAATAATGTAACTTCTGGGCAAAAGTCAGACTGGATTTCTCGTTAATTAGGCATTTAAATAAGTCATGAAATGAAGGTCAGTCTAAATAATTCCCGTTGAACTTTTCTAAAGTTATCTTCGGCAAGTTGATATTAGTCTGAACCATCGGTTTATGGTCACTGGAAGTCTGGGCAAGCGGGCCACCGTCTGCATACATCTTCTCTGACTCCTGCTCATATATATGAAAATATATGCCGTTTAATGTACCATATAAATTTTCTTTTAGATATTCCTCTTGTAATAATTGCTTTCCACTTTCGGATTTTGAATATTGCAATATTTGCAAACGGGTACTAGTGACATTGACATTAGTTCTAACTCCTTGATTACCTATTGATAGAAGAATTTATCTATTGGCTGTAGCTAAAAAATAAAACGGGTAACTAAAATATTCTAAATCGTTTCCTGATATAATCTTTTAATAAATTTAAACGGTTACTATTATACATAGGTCAATGAGTTTAACATTTCTTTTTACTTTTACTTTTTAAGTTAACAAAAAATTTCAAACATCTTTGTTATACGTCATTAAAAAATAGTTTAGAAATTTCCCGTATAATAGTGTCGTTAATAGAGAAAAAAAGAGATGAAAAGATATTAAAATTTGATAACTATTAATTTGACTGACAAATGAGAGTATTAATTCAATTAAAAGCAAAACAAACAATCGGTAAGTACAAAGAAATATTTTTTAATACAAATAAGTTATTTAATAATTTAATATTCTAATTTTTAGATTATGAACATGATATGCTGCGGACGGATAACTTGGTGCACTGGATCCACAAAGGAACATCAGATAAATATAAAACATTAATTCATAAAAAAAGATGATACTTTGTGGTTTTTGCTTTGTTTTCTTTGCAGGTTGCTGAAAACTAGGATGATGAAGAAACGAGATTAAATCGAGGATTGAACAGTCAGTTTCTACAATTCTAATATATTTGTTAAGTGTATCGTGTTCTAGTTGCCGCTTTTATTTCCAGCAATAGTTTGATGAAATTAAATATGGTTTCCGGTAAGAAATTGTCTTCAGTACTATGTGTTATGCACTTTTCGTTCTCTACTGTAGAATTAAAAATTACTCGATTTTTAAATCACCGTCACTAGCAGTGATTGCTACTTTTGAATCACTGTGAGAATTGACTGAAATCAGTAATTTTTTTTTGCTGCTTAATATTTATTACTACTATGGTATTATGGTTTCAATAACTGTTACTTTTATTGAATTTTGAACATTTTTTAGTATATGATGTTATCGCAAAATACTTCAATTAAAACAACCTATTTCTTTTCATTGTTATTTAATAGTAATAAAGTGGCGCGATATATTTATATGAAAAAGCTAAAAAAAAACTAGAACCCATATTTTATTCTACAATTTTTTTAAATTTCGAGTTGAAAGCTGAAATTTCGATATGTTAAACAAAAAATTTCCAATTTTATTTTAATATAAAATTTGATATATTTCAATGTATGTATATTTCACAACCAAAATTTAAATAGGTAAAAATAGATGAAAAGTAAAAAAAAAGGCTAACAATAAAAACATTTAATATATTATGTGAGAAATTTACATTTAGCAGTTTAGCTTAAATACTATAAACGTGTTTGTGTTAATTATATTATATTAATCAAAAATATTATATGGTTATAATGCCAATCAATTTAATTGAGTATTCGAGTTGTAATATTTAAATATTGTGATATAACTTGAAGTAAAAACAATCAGCTGTCTCCACCACGGGACCGACCGCTATTATACGAAAAGTATAAAGCCAAAATTCTTAAATTTTTTACATATCAAAATAACTTCCTAATAATTTAACATCACTTTTTTTTATTCAATAACAATAATAAGCAATGATTTAATCGTAAAAATATACATACATATGCACATTCATTCATACATCCATACATTATGTACATGATTTTTTTCTGCATTCAAAAATATTAGAAGTAAAAAATATTAAAAACTGTAAACAAATACAAAGCAACCTCGGTAGCCTAAAGGGTAATAGCGTATAAAATACGTTGTAAACACCGAGGGAGTGTGGATTGGAATCCTACACATGTTGTCATATTTCCCCCTTACGACATTTACAGCCATGCCTGAAAAGGAAAGGCTGTGTAATTTTCTGTTCACATTTATGTGACAGAGAAATAAAGAAAAAATAACAAAACTAAACATAAGATATTGAATGTGTTACAAAAGTTTTACAATTTGAATTTCGCGTTATCAACAAAATTATATACATAGATATTATATGTATAAATTTATAGAGATATAAAAAAAAAAATCGTTCATATAAATTCATATGGCGATTTATAATAATATGTATGAAATTTGGACTTAGAAAAAAATTTAAATAAAAGTTAAAGTTAGGCGGATCAAAAAATGTTTTATGGAAAAAGTGTTGCTTTTTACTTGTGTAACAATTTTTTCTTAATAATTTTTCTCAAAATTTTTTTTTTGTTACGAAACATTCGTAAAAACTTAAAAATAATACTAGTAAGGTACTACTTCCGGTTGTCCGATTTGCTCCAAAAGCTTATAAGTCCGAAATATTTACGACAGTCGTTTATGCTGTACACGTGTCCATAGGCATACCCACACACCCACACACACTCGACCACGCACACCCACACACCCACATACACACACAAACATCACGCTAAAAAAAAATGTACAGCCTTCTACGCATTCGAGTAGTGCATATTTGCCAAAATCTCGGGTACAAATTTTTAGTATGAAAACAATACCTAGCCTTATACCATAGACATATAACATATAGGGAATTTTTAAACACTTATTTTTTAAAACTTTAGAAAAAATAACTTGGGAAGAAATCACTGTTAAATGCAATAATATTAATAAAATGTATAATCAAAATATGTATAATAAGAATGTTATCTATACGACTAAACCGTACATTTGTCTATGGTTGTATGCACATATTTTTATTACTTTTTTATTTAGTTGTGTTGTTTATGTTTTACTTTGATTGTTCTGAATTGAATACAGATAAATAAAAAGAAAACAATCAAAACTTATTTGGTTTAGAATTGAGAGTCAATATTTGGTTAATATTTTTAATAGAGAATTTATATGTATTATTCAACAAATAAAGGCTATATGTATAAGGAATTACTCAATATGTATTACTCAAAAAATAAAGGAGCTAGGTCACTTTTGCAAAATTGTTAGTTTTGCTATTTAAATCCAGTGTTTTAGGCCACTGGGTTCGAGTAGCTGCTATAGAATTGTTTTCTTTATAGGAATAACTCTGTTAAAAGCTAGGTATTCGAAATTTTACAAAATTGTGCCTAGTTATAGGCCAACAACAACAACTTCTATTTTTAAATAAAAATAATTTAGTGTCTATTGAAGCTAGGAATATGAAATTTAGGAAAAAGATGTCAAGTTACATGCCAATAACTTTTGTAAAATTTGGTTGGTCTAGAGAAGCCGGTTCCGCCTTCTTTCACCTGTTGAAATTTGATGAAGCTAGGCGATTGAAATCTTACAAATGATGATCAAGGTTTATCATATCATTGGATCGTCTCGGTTTTGAGCCATATCAATGGTATTATTATTATTTGAGAAGAAATAAAATAAAATTTTTCTTGAATTAACTGTTATTGAATTAAATAATTTAGTTATTAATTTATTTGAAAATTTTTTCATTATTTTTAAATGTTTCTAGTTGTAAGTAATTGTTAATTAAATACACGGCTTAACATTTATATTTTACGTAGTATCAGAATAAGAGTAATGTTGTACTTTTTCAATCTTCAAAAAAAAAATGATAACAGTAAGAAAATCTGTGAGTGTAATAATAAAATCTAATTCCGTTAATACAAGCAGGTAACCTGCAAGTTAGTTCTAGAATAAATGAGTTGGAAACTTGTATGAAAAAATTAGATCTGTAGATTTTTGGGCAGAAAATTTAAAATTAAAAAAATGTGACATAGGGTACCGAATGTCTCTGAATGCAACAAAAATAGATGCCACTTACGAAATAGATGAAGAAGAACTGGCCCGAGAAACTGTCTGGAATTTTAATTCTGAAAGATTTTCAAAAAAATGAAAAGCAGACCAATCCCCAGATTTTATAAGGGGTCTTTCAAATTGAGTTTTCAAAAGTAAATAATTAAAAGACATAGAATTTGAATTGAAACTAGAAAAGTTTTTATTTATTTTTGAAGTGCAATGTTTTCCATTTATACTCTGCAAATTATATCTCCTATGTGACCACCTCTTGCGTCTCTACAGTACCTGATTCTTTTATCAAAATTTTCGATCACATTCTGGCATAGTTGCGGCTCTATCTCACCAATAACTTGAATACTTTCTGCTTCCAATGCTTCAACTTTTTGAGGATTGCCCTTGTAGACCTGTGCTTTCACAAAGCCACATAGAAAGATGTCTAACTGTGTCAAATCGCAGAATCTTGAAGGCCAATGCAAGTCACCTAATCTGGAAATAACACGGCTTGGGAACTTTGTATGCAGTAATGGCAGTGTTTCTCTGACTGTATGACTCGTAGCCCCATCTTGTTGAAACGACATGTCCTCATTATCAATATTTTTCAGTTTTGGCCATAAAATAGTTGTGATCATGTCGCGATATCAGGTATCGTTAACGGTTATTGCTCTTCCAGCATCATTTTCAAAAAAGAACGGACCAATCACACCACCAGACCACAATGCACACCAAGCAGTAGATGTGGATGTGTATGAATATGTGAATGTGAAGTAGATGAATATGTGAATGTGTTGGCTTCTCTTGGATCACGCGAGGGTTTTCCTCTCCCGCCTCCCCGTCGTTTTGTTCCACTATCCCATTTTATTCCAACAGGCATATTGTAAACAAAGTTGTTAATATTCAATTTATTGCTCAGCTCTAAGCTAGTATTAATCAAGCAGTGGTCGGAACAACCAAGAGGAGAGCTAACTGAGATCTTATATTTCTCAGCGTGTGTAGTCTGAAACAGGTTCTGTCTTAACTGTCACGAATTCTGGTGGGATTTTGAACCAGTTGAGTAAGATGGAATAATGAAGCGAAAAGGTTCTGGTTCAGATTCTGGATTTAATTCCAAAATTTCATTAATCTGGTTGGTGAGATTTTCAATTTCCAAAAAAAAGGCTCCAGTTCACAAAAGTTTGGAGACCTGTATAAATACCATAAATGAATGACGTGCTTAGCAACAATTAATGGCGTGCTTAGCGTCAATGATGAATGAAGTGGAACATTTGGTTGGAACACTTATACTTATTTACGTTGTGAGCGACGTTTCTAATATAAAGAGCGATCTCCCTCTGGGGCACCAAATAAAAGATAAACGAGCAATGTTCAACTACAAAGTTGTCGTCTTGGACAACCACCTGGGTCTCACATAATGCCAATATTCCCGGTTTTACTGATTAAGGTGGTCTTGGCCGGCAAGAAAATTCGACTGCAGACCACGAACATTGCAAAAATTTACGCAAAAAATGGCAATGATTAATAACAACAATGTGTTGCAAAAAGAGAAACAAAAATTCCTTCCTTCCCTTCCCCTCCCCTCCCTCTCCAATTTGACAAAGAAATAGTAAATTAAAAATTAACGAAGGTTAATTAAATTTTAATATTGAGTGCAATTATCAATAAATAATTAATAATTAGCACTTAACCAATTAACTTAATTAAAGATTAACAATCAATATACATAATTAATAAATATTAATATTAGCATTAATAACCACCACATATAACAAAAAATTTGCAAAATACTTTCAACAGTTTTTAATTCCTTATCGAAAATAATTGCAACTCAAAGTCAACTTGAGGTAATGTAAACGCGATACTTAAATAATGCTTAATGTAAACATAGCAAAATAAGGTAGAAAACCAATAGAATAAACAACAATATAATCCTTGAATTTTTTCAACCGTAAGTTTGTGGAACATTTTTAACTTAATAAATCTAACAATATAATCTATTACGAAAAATATGAATGTATGAAAAGGACGGATAACTATTGTTTGATCATTTGACGTGTATTTCTACCGCACGTTTGTAAACAAAAACAATGTTTGTAAATTTAAAAAAATAAAATTAGTGTAAATGTAAATTTACACTAAAGTAATGTAAATTTAAATAAAAAAAATTGAAGCTAATAATAATAAAAGTAAAAATAAAAAGAACTACTAGTTTGAAGTTGGTAGGAATTATACCAAATTGTGTATAATAATAAGCATGCCTAAATTTATATACATATTGGTATTTACTTACAAAAAAAAATAAAAATAAGTTAAGTTTATTAATAATAATATAAAAAAAAAAAACAAATGTATAAATTTAATTATAAGTTAGAAGAAAAAAAAATTATGTTTGAAATAATAAATAATTTTAATTTAATTAATTAAAATAAAATTGTTTAAGAAAAAATTAGTGCATTTGTATTATACTTTCAGTAGAAAGCAAACAAAGAGAAAAAGAAAGAAAAATGTAAATCTATCTATACTTTAATAAAATATATGAAATTGTTGGAAAATAAAATAAAATAATAGAATAAAAATTTTATAATTTTGTATTTTATTTAAATTGAGTGAAGCCATTAAAAATGAAAAAAATAAAAAGAAAAGCAATATCCAATAAATAATCATTACATTGGATAAGTGACGGCCATGACAGAAAAGGCAAAATCAAATAGACAAAAAAATAAAGAGAGAAAAAAATAATAATAGGCGAAAAAAAAGTGCTACAGTGCTAAAAAGTGTTAATGATTCCAAATCCGAGATTACAATACACAAAAAAAAGAGATAAATTAATAATTAAGAGCAATTAAAAATTCTAAAAGGCCGACCTTTCCCTTCGACTGTAAAACGAGACTTCAATATAGTAAATAACAATAATCTAAATAATAGTAATAAAAAAATTTATTAATAGTTTATAATTAAATATAGTAAAATAATTTATCTTGCATTGATTAACCATCGTTTAAAATTATGTTGGGTTTTCTTAATAGATGCAAAAAAAAAATTAATAATAAATTTATGTGTAGACCGTCAATGCCAAAGTGAATGTCAATGTCAAAGGAAAAACACTGGAGAATTTATCTATCATCATATTTAAGAACATAGAATTCCTACATGGAAACTTAATGTTAATGTATGTCGTTAAATTGTAGTACTGCGCAATTTCAAATGTTGTAAAGGTTTCCTATCATGTAAATCTAGAATACAAGCCTCACAGTTTATTTCCGAATTTTTGTATGTGCAATTGCAAATTAGTACAATAGTACACGTCTTTTTATTAGTTCCAGTATTTTAATGTTTACTTTTCTTAGTAAAGTTTTTTGGAAATGTAGCTTTTTCTTTTATATAATAAATAATTAAAACGAATTATAATTTCAAGTTTAATATAATTTATTATAGAAATTTTTGGTTATACTTTACTTTAGGTACATTGTCTAATTCCTTTTGTAATTTTACATAACGGTACTTAGTGACGTCATCTATATTTCATAGAATATGAGTTTTGGCGACAAGGTCATTTAAAGGTGAACATTTTCTAACATTTTGCAGTAATTCATTTAAACCGTTATATTTTTCGTCTGCGATAGTATACAGAAACTATTTTCTACATTATTGTAGAGAATAATACTATCTTTAATATGCATCTTGTTTCATCTTAATAGGTGTTACCGTTTTTGAGATATTGAAAGTGGAAATTTTGATAAAAAAAAAAAAATTCAAACTTTCAAAAAAATCAATATGATGTGAAATTTTCAAAGACACCCTAAATTTATTATTATACTGTTAGAAAGGTATCTTCAACCCTTTTAAATGGTATATAATAAGTATGGTATGGGTTGGCAAATAGTCCCACCAGAGGACACACTTCTTCTTTAGCTGCCAATCCTCTTGGATGTTGGCGAATCACATTTAGACATCACTGCAAATTTATGATAATGTTGTTGTATTCTTCTCTCTTGGATGCTGTTTGTAATAGTTCGGCGATTATTCTCAACCCTGTCCAGTTTCTGATATTACACAGCCAAGATATATCTTTTCTGCCTACACCACGTCTGCCTTCAATTTTTCCTTGGATTATAAGTTGTAGGATTTCTTATTTATTGTTGCGCATGTGTCCAAGGTATGCAGATTTACAACGCTTAATATTTTGTAATAGCTCGCGTTCAGTTTGTAATCTGTGCAGAACTTCGGTATTACTCACTCTATTGACCCACGATATTTTTAAAATTCGTCTAAAGGTCCACATTTCAAATGCCTCGATCTTATTCATATCTTCTATCTTCAACGTCCAAGTCTCCATGCCATAGAAAAGAACAGACCAGACGTAACATTTTACGAGTCTTAATCTTAGACTGAGATCAAATTCTCTATTGCACAAAATTTTTTTATATCTACAGAAGGCCTCACGTGCCATTTCTATTCTAAATTTGATCTCAGATGAGGTTCTCCATTTTTCATCTAACCAATATCCGAGATATTTGAAACGGGTGACTCGGTCAACGTCTAAAACATTTAGCGTTAATTTAGTAGTATTACCATAGGTATTTCTTCTGCTTACTATCATGAACTTTGTTTTACTTGTATTCATATTAAGGCCAAATAATTTACTATGGTGATTTGATTGATATGGTGATTTTTGCAGCAATAACTGAAGATTTTGTATATTATCCGATAGAAGAGTTGTATAGTCGGCGTATCTTATGTTGTTGATAGTGATGCCATTAACTTCTATACCTTCTTCCTTATTACTGATTGCTTCCCGAAAAATAAATTCTGAATAGCAATTGAAGAGCAATGGTGACAATATGCAGCCGTGTCGAACTCCTCTCTGGATTTCAATTTCGTTTGTTATAATATTACCCATGCGAATTTAAGAAGTTTGGTGCCAATATAGATTCTGTATACACTTAATATCCTTTTCATCTATGTTTGAAAGTTTTAGAATATCGATCAATTTGCTATGTTGCACATTGTCAAAAGCTTTTTCGTAATCGATGAAATATAGAAAAACATCTTTCTGTACGTCTCTGCAATTTTGTACCAGAACTTGAATGGAAAAAAGAGCTTCTCTAGTACCCATACCATTTCTGAAGCCAAATTGCTTGTTACTCATATGTAGTTCTAGCTTTTTGTACAGTCGATTGTGTAATATTTTAAGAAAAATTTTCAATGTGTGGCCCATCAAACTAATTATTCTGTATTCATTGCAAGTTCTGGCATTACTCTTCTTCGGTAAGGTTATAAAGGTGGATTTAAGCAAATCTAGAGGGTAGATACCTGTGTCATATATTTGATTAAATATCCGCTCGAAAATTTCAATATTTTGTTCATCGATTAGTTTCACTATTTCGGCTGGAACTTCATCAGGACCAACAACTTTATTGTTTTTTGAATTTCTAACCGCGTGTTGGATTTCAGCTTTGGTAATTGGTGGACCTGTTAATTCCTGATTTGTTACATTTTATTGAATTGGAGATCTTTCATTATCAGAGAACAACTCTCGAAAATAGTTTTCCCATATTGTTTTCTTTATCTGGGGATCAGTCACTACATATTTCGTTTTCCTCATTTATCAAAGCAAAATGATTGACTTTGCGATGGACACCTGATAAGTCTTTAATATTCTTATGTAAATTAAAGTCATCGTGTATCCTATGCAATCTTTCCAATTCTTCGCACTCTTGAGTAAGCCATTCGTTTTTTGCGTTCTTAATTTTTGCCTTAATTACTTTATGAAGTTCTTTGTATCTTAAGATATCTATGTTTTAAAATTTCCGCCTCTCGCTCATTAATTCCAATATCTCTTCTGTCATCCACTTTCGCTTAGCAATAAAACGTTTGCCATAACGTTTTGCCATAACTCAACGCCTTCCAAACTGCTATTAGAGTTCACAGTACGAAGTTTATTATTAAATTCTAATGTAATGCTGGCTTTAATAGACTCGTTTTTCAGTTTATCAAGATCTATAGTTTTCTTTCGATTTGGTTTTCGAGCTCTTGCTAACTTGATTTTCAATTTTGCGACTAGAAGGTTATGGTCTGATGGAGCATCTGCTCCTGGCATAGTGCTGACTTTAGTTATTGATGTGCAGAACCTATTGTTAATTAGTATATAATCTATCTGATTACGTACTACATGTTGTTCATTATCTTGAGGTGATATCCATGTATATAATCTTCTTCGTGGTAAGTCAAATGGAGTGTTAGTTATTTTCATACTCTTTTCTTGGCAAAACTGAACTAACCTATCCCCTCTTGAATTTCGGATACCTAAGCTAAGGTTTGGTTAATTTTAATAATTTTTCTATTTCACCATATAAATCTTCTACTTCATCATCTGAGTGATCTAGTGTTGGAGCATATATTTGGATGACATTGACTATAAGGGATTTGGTGTTAATTTTTCTTAGCATAGTTCTATCAGAATTAGGAAGAAACTCTATTACATTATCAGTTACGGGTTGAGATAAAATAACCCCTACTCCTTTTCTATGGTTTGGGTCTTGGTTACCTGAGAAGTATACTTTGACATTACCATTGTAAAATTATCCTGATCCTCTCCACCAAGTTTCACTAATGCCTAGTATGTCGATCTTAAGTTTTTTTGTTTCGACTATGATGTTTGCTAGTTTTCCTGCTTCATATAAACTCCTCACATTCCACGTTCCTATTTTAAGGTGTTGATTTGTTTGAGAGGACACACGCGCGAAATTAAAACAAGAATTTTAATAAAAAATACATTTCCATGCTTCATTTCTCATACATTTATTTTGCCTTTGTGTGTTCTTGTTGAAATATGTAAAAAAAAAAATGCAATTATGATGGATTTGAAAGTTCGATGCAATATCAGAGTTGTAATAATTTGTTTAGGTGGAGTTTGGAGGTGGCAGTACCCACAATTTTGAAAATTTTGTTATTTAAATATGTATGGAAAAATATAATTCTGATGGATTTTACAGTTGGATTCAAAATCAGCGTTATACGCCTTTTACAGAATATTTATATATACTTTTTTAAAGTAAAATACAACAATTTTTCATTCAATTTAAACTTTTTTTTATCCAACTGACTGAAAAAACTAGCTTTAATTTAAAAAAAAGGTTTTAATTTCAATCAAAAGGTTTTTATTGGAAAAATGTTGAATTTGGATGAAAAATTGTTGTATTTGAATGAAAAAAAGTAAATATGTATCTGCGATATTCTAAATTAGGGGAGATTTTGGAGTTGGCTACAAAATCAGGGTTTCAAAAATTAGTTTAGCCGGGGCTCATTCTTTTTGAAATATATGTATAAAAGAAATAGGATTAGGATATATGTATAAAAATAAAAAGCGGTAATCCTGCTTTTGAATCCAACTCTAAATTGTTGGATTCAAAAGCATGATTGTCGCTTTTTCCAGAGTATGTATATAAAATAGAATATGAGGGATTTTAGAGTTTTAATCGTCAAAATCAGACTAATTTATATATATAACAACTTTTAATCAATTTTTTTTTTCTTCATTATTTAGAAATAACACAATGAAAATATATGAAAACAAAAAAGGTTGCCAATAATGCATTCTCTATTGCAGTCAATTGCACTTTAAATTTGTATCGAAATTCGAAAGTAGTTTTTAAAAAGTAATACATAAATCTTAAAATTCTTACTTTTAATGAAAATGTTGTGTCTTCGATAATACTTTTAGTCGAAGATTTGTGTCTCAGATAATAAAATTTTAAATTATTAAATTAATATACAGAAATATCATCATTGCCAGTTTAGTTCAGTGTGAGTGGTTTATTATAGAAATAAAATATTTTTTTTTTACATGTTGGCAAGATCTCGCCAACATCTTGTGTATTATATTATAGATTGACTTTTCTTATCATTTTACCCAAAAGCATTTTACCATTACTCAAAAACAAAAAGGACCAGAGTAATCAATGAGAACTTCCTAGAAAGAGGAAGAAAAAGAGAAAAAAACTTGTTCACAAAAAAAGTACCGTTATATTTAATTTTAAAATGAAATATTGAAAAAAGTGCATATTAAAAAATTTTTATTTTTGGTTTAATCACTCTGTACTCAAATTGTGACAATATCTTCTAATTTTAAGTATATTATCTTAAGGGTTAATTTGCTTTCAGACCTATGTTGTGGGACTACACCGGTTTTTATAGATCTAACAATTTTTGATATAATTTACATTAGTTAAGCATGTAAAGTATGAAATTGAATTTTTTATTAAAATTGTTGTTTCAATTTCGCATTTATATCCTCTAGTGGGAGTATTTACCAAGCTGTACCATACTTATTATATACCGTTGGAAAGGATATGAAGAGACCTTTCTAACAGTATAAAAATAATATAAGGTGTCTTTGAAAATTTATAAACTATAGTAGTGTCAAGGAAGTCTAGAGAAATTTTTTTTTATACAAAAATTTTCAGTTTAACCTGCAGTATCTCAAAAACGGTAGCACTGATTAAGATTAAACAAGATATTTATTAAAGACATAAGTAGGTCCCATAATGTTGTAAAAAAATTGGTTCTTGTATACTATCGTAGACGAAAATATAACGATTTTAGTAAAATACTACAAAACGTTAGGAAAATTTCAAAATAATCAATTTGACCTTTAGATGACCTTTTCTTAAAATTATGTTCTATAAAATATAGGTGACATCACTAAGTACCGTTATAAAAAATTTCAAAGCAATCGGACAATGTACCTAACGTTATACCCAAACTACCTACCCTATAACTACAGCAAAAGACGAAATATTAAAATTTATTATTGATACATAATGAAGTATCAATAACAATAATACTAACAACTTTTCTTAATAATATCAGATAACGTTTTTGATACCAATAAAAAACTTAAACGGTAAATAAAATAAATAAATAAATAAAATAATTAAAAAAAAGGACATTTATTTCAATAAATATAGAATATACAAATCTTATTTTAGAATTTTTTTAAAACCAAATTAGTTGTAATGCTGTACCACTAAATGTTTTTTTTGTTATAAACTAGAGCGATTTATTTTGAACTACATGGATGCGGTTATACTCAAAATGAACGGGGAGAAATGGGGAATATATTCATTTAATAAAATTTAGTAGTGAATACCGTTATTTGTTCAATAAAACGGTAAAACCAATTTTTTTTAACACCAAATTGAAGAACATTTTAGTTTAAATGGTAATAGATATATCTTAAGCAACATAACTTATAGTCCTACTTAAAACTGCAGTTGAAAGTACACCAGGTGAGCTTTTAAAAGTGCTATAAATTCTAAGCTTATATACTAAGATAATTGTTTCCATTTTTATAAGCCAAAACTTAACCATATATGTATATTTTGAATATGAAATAGTTTAAATTCCAATATATCGGAAAAGAATGAAAATAGACCATCTTATATTAAGGTATTTTTTATTTGTTTTAATTTCCTAAATCATTAAGGTTGTTATTTAAATTATGCTAATACATATACTTATATTGTATTTTAAAATAACTAAAATTTTTATATATTTGCACCATTTTTAGCTTACGAATCTTTTTTTTTCAAGATATTATATTTGTGATCCGTATGTAACTATGGTATAAAAAATTCTTTTTTTTTTACCTTTAATTATAAAATTAAATTTTTCGCTGTTTAGTTTTTATAACCAAATAACATATTATTTATAACACATAAAGAAGTTGCACGCCATATAAATTTCAGCATAAAAATTTATACCTGTTTAGAGGTCCCACCAAAATAAACAAACATTATTTACTACGTGTTTTATTTTACTACGAAAAAAACCAAAAATAATAAAAAATATTATTTTCGTAATTTATCAATCAATTTTAGTTGTTTTCATAACCCATCCACAGGAATTATTATTACAAAAGTATAAAATATGAAAAAATTTGAATATTAAATATGAATTTAAGGTTATTTTCATTCCCTCTAAAAAAAATACTTTTTTCTTTTTAATCAATGAAATATTTTTTAAGTAATTCTTGCAATATTTTAAAAATTAAAACGGCAAATTGAATTCTTCCCTAGTGAAATTATGTCAAGTGTAATTGTCCGAGTGTAATTGTGTCTAGCGAAATTGTGTCTAGTGGAATCGATCGATTACCCTTCTAAAACCAGACCTTACAATCATTGTTATAATAGCGGCTCACTGTTCTACTAAGTATTTGTGTTGCTAATATAACTCTAATTTTTTTCAAAAGTGCTCGGATTAATATGTTGTATAGTTAATTTGGTACACATTTTAGTTTTTCCATTTATTTGAACTTCCCATAATTCTATGAGAACTTTAAAGCTTATAAAATTATATGAGGTTTTTAAATCGGAATCCATTAATATATTTCTAAGAGATTTAATTAGATGGGGAAAATAGAATGTACAAAAAATTTTGTTATTGTTATAATTAAAAAATGGTTTATCAGGTATAATTTCTAGGAAACGAAAAAATTTGACTGAAGCTTGGCCAGAAATAATTGTCCGTATTGTAATACCAATATCGGACAAAATACTCAAATTTTTTTTAATAATTTCTAAAAGTGTTATGAGAGGAATATATGTATTCTATATTCTAAAAATAAAATTTAAAAGTGTTACGAGAAGAATATCTATATATAGGGTGTTCAAAATTGAGGTATCATTTTAATTTTAATAAAAAAAGACTTTTGTTTTGAAATATTAAATATATTTTTATTTTAATTTATTACAAATAGGTTCCGGTTAATAATGAAAAATTATGTCGGCCAAGTGGCCCCCTCTACTACTTCGGCAGGCTTCCAATCTTTTACCAAAATTCTGAATCACGTTGTTCAATAAACTGTTCTCAATGGTTGAAATCTGCTCGATAATGTTGTTTTGAACCTCTTGAATTGTTGTGGGATTATTGCTGTACACTTTCGATTTCACAAAACCCCACAAAAAATAATCCAACGGTGTCAAATCCCACGATCTTGGTGGCCACATCACTCCTCCTCTACGAGAAATAATGCGATCTTCGAACTTTTCCTTCAAAAGATCCATTGTTTCTCTTGCTGTGGGGCAAGTGGCACCGTCCTGTTGAAACCACATATTCTCTACGTCCAAATCAGCAATTTCCCGCCACAAAAAGCTTCGAATCATCTCCCTGTAGCGATTTCCATTGACCGTAATCGCATTTCCATTTGCGTTTTCAAAAAAATATGGTCCGATGATTCCTCCTGACCACAAACCACACCAAACCGTAACTTTAACTGTTTTAATTCTTGCGTCAGCTGGATCTTATAAGCCTTTAAATGGAGATCACGATGCAAAATGTTGAATAATGTGGATGGTTTGATGTTTAATTGCTGCGAACGATGACGAATGGAAGTTTTTGGATCTTCTTCAACATTTCTGCTCACAGCTGCTACATTCTCGGTTGAACGGCCACTACATTGATAAATGTTGCCTCTGTTATCAAGAACAGATCCAGTTTCTAGAAATTTATCAACCATCAGCTTGATGGCACGATTTGTTGGAGCATTTTCTCTACCAAATTTTGTTCGAAATTTCCTAATTACATCTTGAAAACTTTAACCATTTTCAAAAAATGTTGTAATAACAAAAACACGTTGTTCCTTCGTGTAACGTTCCATATTAACTAACCGGAATGTATTTAGAATATACCTAAAGAAACCTCGTATAAAAATTCAAGGTAGAAAAAAAATGGCGGCAAAGTCAAAATGATACCTCAATTTTGAACACCCATACATACATAATATGTATTCATACATCAGTTACAAAAAAATATTCATATAAAATTTTAAAATATTTTATAAACAACGCCTAAATATCTTAGAAGCCGGATCGGAACACTCAATTTACTTTATACACAAATACCTTTTTTTCAAAGTTTTCGTTGAATGTTCCGTGTAAGCTGTAAGCTGTAAAGGCGTTGTTATAAATACCGTTCATTAAAATAACTTTTTTTGTTTTGTATGTAGTAGTTTGTTCTTGATTTAATTTTTTTTTGTAAAGATATGGTAAGGTTTTTTAAACCTTTCGTGCCAAATGTTTTTTGTTTTAAAAAATACATTCTTAATTTAAAAAATTTTGAAAATCTGTTTTTAATATGACTAACGATGTAGCTACCTTCTTCAATATCAAAAAATACTTTTAAGAATTCTGCTATCTAGAAAGAATTACAGACATATGTATCTATAATTATAATATAATAATACATTCAGTTAATTTAATCTAAACTTATTACACCTTTGTCAGCCGAAAAGGTTAACACAAACCCGAATATTCTTCTAAACAAAAAAGAAACGAGGAAGAGTGCAGTAGAGTAGACTGTGTCAACTCTGGGATACCCGTATGAACGTAATATATCCTGTTTCTATAAAACTTGATCATCTTTTAAAAACATTCAGAGTTTTAGTACCGAACTACAGAGATATATTTATGTAAATTGTGGAGTTGTATGATAGCTACCCGAATCTATTGCGCCTAGCTTCATTAAGTTCCAAGAAATGCAAAAAGCCTGAACCGGCTGCTTTAGACCATTCAAATTTTACAAAAGTTTTTGGCATGCAACTCGACACTTTTTGACTAAATTTCAGATAGCTAGCTTCAATAGACACTGAGTTATTTTCATTTAAAAAGAGAAGTTGTATGGCAACTATCCGAACCTGTCATATCATCACAACAAAATTTTACAGAAGTTGTTGCCATAAAACTCGATCATCATTTGCAAAATTTCAGATACCTAGATTGAATAGACACTGGGTTATTTCCATTTAAAGAAAGACGTTGTATGGCAGCTACTCGAACCCGGCGGCCGAAAATGCTGGAGTTAAATAGCAAAACTAACAATTTTACAAAAGTAACGTAAAAAAATTTTCAGCCTCCTAGCTCCTCTATTTTTTGAGTTATAGTGCGGACGGACACTGAGTTCTTTCATTTAAAAAGAGATTTTGTATGGCAGCTACCCGAACCCGTCACACCACCACAACCAAATTTTGCAGAAGTTGTTGCCATAAAACTTGATCATCATTCGCAAAATTTCAGATACCTAGATTGAACAGACACTGGGTTATTTCCATTTAAAGAAAGACGTTGTATGGCAGCTACTCGAACCCGGCGGCCGAAAATGCTGGAGTTAAATAGCAAAACTAACAATTTTACAAAAGTAACGTAAAAAAATTTTCAGCCTCCTAGCTCTTCTATTTTTTGAGTTATAGTGCGGACGGACACTGAGTTCTTTCATTTAAAAAGAGATTTTGTATGGCAGCTACCCGAACCCGTCACACCACCACAACCAAATTTTGCAGAAGTTGTTGCCATAAAACTTGATCATCATTCGCAAAATTTCAGATACCTAGATTGAACAGACACTGGGTTATTTCTATTTAAAGAAAGACGTTGTATGGCAGCTACTCGAACCCGGCGGCCGAAAATGCTGGAGTTAAATAGCAAAACTAACAATTTTACAAAAGTGACGTAAAAAAATTTTCAGCCTCCTAGCTCCTCTAGTTTTTGAGTTATCGTGCGGACGGACACTGAGTTCTTTTCATTTAAAAAGGGATTTTGTATGGCAGCTACCCGAACCCGTCGCACCAGCACAACCAAATTTTGTAGAAGTTGTTGCCATAAAACTTGATCATCATTTGCAAGATTTCAGACGCCTAGCTTTATTAACTTCCAAGAGGTGCAAGAAGCCTGAACCGGCTGTTCTAGGCCAAACAAATTTTACAAAAGTTGTTGGCATATAACTCGACACCTCTTTACTAAATTTCAGATTCCTAGCTTCAATAAACACTGAGTTATTCTCATTTAACCGGATAAGTTGTATGGCAGCTACCCGAACCCGCCGCACCACCACAACCAAATTTTACAAAAGTTGTTGCCATAAAACTTGATCATCATTTGCAAAATTTCAGACGCCTAGCTTCATTAGGTTCCAAGAGGTGCAAGAAGTCTGAACCGGCTGCTCTAGACCAACCAAATTTTACAAAAGTTGTTGGCATGTAACTCGACACCTCTTTACTAAATTTCAGATTCCTAGCTTCAATAAACACTGAGTTATTCTCATTTAAACGGAGAAGTTGTATGGCAGCTACCCGAACCCGCTGCACCAGCACAACCAAATTTTACAGAAGTTGTTGCCATAAAACTTGATCATCATTTGCAAAATTTCAGAAACCTAGCTTGAATAGATACTGAGTTATTTCTATATAAAGATAGAAGTTGTATGGCAGCTACTCGAACGCGCCGACCGAAAATGTTGGATTTAAATAGCAAAACTAACAATTTTGCAAAAGTGACGTAAAAAAAATTTCAGCCCCCTAGCTCCTTTATTTTTTGAGTTATCGTGCGGACGGACGGACGGACGGACGTACATGGCTTAATCGACTCAGAATTCGATTCTGAGCCGATCCATACCTTTGACACTATATCTAGCTCGACTCCTTTAAGGTGTCACAAACGTAATGGCAAATTTATTATACCCTTGAACATAGTTCATACGGGTATAAAAATAAAAACAAATAGATCCGTTACAACTTGCATAACAATAAGCAATATTATGATAAAATTTTGTTGGCGTTCAAATATAATTTATGTGTTGTGCAAAGTTATTCTTTTTGAGATGGGATCTATAAAATTACATTTTAAAATTATAAGAACATTTGCTTGTCATGCATAGGTAGATATGTATGAATGTATGTTAACAAAATAAAATCAATTTTAAAAAAAAAAAAATGAGTTTGAAGAAATTAATTATGAACAGCGAATGAATGAAAAAATAATTTTTATTTGTTTTGCTTTTCTTATGGTTATACCCGTACGATAGGATCGGGTATAATAAAATTACTCCTCCGTTTGTAACACCTCGAAATAAGCGAGCCAGATATACCTTCAAAGGTATGGATCGGATCAGAAAAAAATTCTAAGACTTTTGAGCCATGTCCGTCCGTCCGTCCGTCAGCACGCTAACTCAAAAGCTAAGAAAGTTAGAATCTTGAAATTTACACAAAATATTCTGGGAGTAATTTTTAGGTTCCCTATTTTTTTTGGTTGAGTTTGGACCAAGCCTTAGAGTAGATCTCGAACACCTAACTTTTAGATCCCCACATTTTTTTTGTAATAGAGCTATGAAATTTTAACTACTGATAGATCTCACAAAAATATTAATTTTATTTTTAATACCTTTTTTTTGTAACCCCACCCGTTACGGAGCTACAGGTTCCCAAAGGTTCAAAAAAGCACTATATTTAAATTGTTATAGCACAAGTTGTATAAGGTATATCTTCATTTTAAAAACGCCAAACGATTACTACTTTTATTAGCTTTAAAAGTATATATACAATAAATATATATTTGTGGCATACGGTGTCTTAATTTACCGTTATGTGAAACTCAAATTTTGCAAAATCCTTCAACCCTTCTATCTTCTAAACGGTTTAAGGTCGAAACTTGAAATTTTGACAGAAGTTAGATCTTTGAAAATAAGTATGAGTCATTTCAGAAATTTTTTTTGTATCACCTTCCGTTTAGGAGCTGTAAGGAGTCAAAAACTGAAAATTTCCTATTTTTAAACACCTGTAACTTGAACACTTGTTAAAATTTTTTGAAGTAATACACAAAAATTAAAGCTTCAACATTATACTTTTATTTCTGTTAATAACTTTTTTTAATAATATAGGGTTACTTTATAATTGACGAAAGTGTTACTTGATTTTTTCAAATTTTCTAACAAATTTCTTTAACAAATTTTTTGCATTTTGTTTTACTCGATAATTTGAAATTGTTGAGGATATAATGCGTAGTACATAAAAATGTAAATAAATAAACAACATAACGGTTGCTTGAAGAAGTTTTATTTATATGATATTAATTATGTATATATATTAATATCATATAAATAAAAATTCTTCAATCTTAAAAAATTCTTCTTATATAATATCGTGTTTATTTACATATCGTATATGTCACTAGTGAATGAATGATAAGAGTATAGATGTATATTATATAGCGCCGTATTTACATACATATATGTATTTTATTGTACTTATAAGAAATTATTCTGTCAATGGAATATTTAAATATAATATAATATAATATTTAAAATTATATTTACTATTTTGTACTAAGTAAATTTAATATACATTTACCGCTTAGTATTAAATGGTACTATAGAATATTTGAAAAAGTTTTGGATTGATAATCGTTATGTGAAAGGTTAGAATCTGCTTTTGAAGAATGTACATATCAACATATAGTTTGAATATATGTACAACCCATAGTTCTAGAAATTATAAAATTCACCCAAATTATTTTAAAATACTAAAATATTAAAAAAATAATATTGTGAGCAGAGTGACAGGCTGTGAACATACTAACGGTTTGTACGGGTATCTAAGAGTTGACAAAGGCAACTGTATTCTTCCTCGTTTTTTTCTTTCGTTTTATCTCCGTCCATAACTATCTTAGTTTGAAAACATAAAAATATTTCCATTTCGACTTCTCTATGTGATGTTCTTTTTAGCACATTTCCAAAAAAATTTTGAAAAAATGTGGTTATTAGTTTCACTCTGTCCGTCCGTCCGTCCGTCCGTCCGTCTGTTTACAAAACTTCTACACCGTTAAAGGTAGAGAAAAAAAATTTTAACCATAGGTGGGTCTCATAAAAAAAATAATTTTGTGGAACAACTTTTTCATGTAGCCCCCCCCATTACGGAGCTACAGCCTCTCAAACTTTGAAAAAGCCCTATTTTTAAATGCATATATCTTATGTTCTGCTTAAGATTTTTTCAATCTGAAAACGTCATTCGACAGGTATTTCTTTTATCTTTGTAAATTAATATCAAAATTATACATTTTTTTTAAATTTAGTATTTAAATTTACCGTTATGTGAAAACCAAATTTTGCATGATTTTTCTACTTTCATAACTCCGCCACGCTTCTAGATAGAAGCTTGAAATTTTGAGGCAAGAAAGAACTTTTAGAATTAGTATAAGTTTGCTCAGAAAATTTTTTCGGACCACCCCCTGTTTATGAGCTATTAGGGCTTAAAAATTGAAAATTTGCTATTTTTAAACACCTGTAACTTAGGAACCTGTACATATTTTACTTCTGCAAGATATAAAAATTAAAGCTACAATAATATATTTTTACGTGTGTTAAAGGTTTATTTTAATTGTAAAGGGTTTTAAAGTTGCCGCTCTTCAAAATTGCGAAAAAGCCCCATTTTCAGATGTATATATCTCGGGCTCTGCGTAATAATTTTGCAATCTAAAACCGCCAGAAGATCGAAAATTTTATTATCTATATAAAACAATATCAAAATTATGTGATATTTTGTAATTTACTATTTAAATTTACCGTTATGTAAAAACCACATTTTGCATGAAATTTCTTTTTTCATAACTCCGGCACGCCTTTTGATAGGAACCTGAAATTTTGAGACAAGAAAGAACTTTTAGAATTAGTATAAGTTTCCTCAGAAAATTTTTTGGTAACACCCCCTCTTTAAGAGTTATTACGCCTCAAAAATTGAAAATTTGCTATTTTTAGACACCTGTAACTTAGGCACCTGTACAAATTTTTCTTCGGCAAGATATAAAAATTAAAGCTTCAATAATATATTTTTACGTGTGTTAACGGCTTTTCTTAGTTGTATAGGATTCCGGACTTATAGCCCTTCAAAATTTCAAAAATGTCCTATTTTCACATATTTTCTTATTACATGAAATTTTCAAATTTTTGTGTAAGTCACACTTCTAAACAGTTTGTATTGAGTTTTGGAAATGTGCGCTTTTAAAAACCGTTGGTTTACATTCTACCTTGTTTATAACATAATTTGAATTAAATATTACGTTTAATTTATATATGAAATAAAATTTAATTGTTGAATTAATAAAAACAAATATTGAAAAGTGTAACCTAAACGTAGAGTAGAATAGAAAAATGTTTATTTCGTGAAATACAATAAGTTTTTTGATTTAAATAAAGACTAATCAACAGCCGAAATGGGCCCCTTAAAATAGAAAACTTCTCTAATAGAAACTACAAAACCAACATTAGTTATCACAACATATGATGTAAGTTAGTATGTAAGTTATAAATATACAATTGCAGAGTTCTTCATACTATGTAAAGAAACTTGTTAATATGTGCATTAATTAGTGCAAACAAATCTTTAATAAATATGTACTTCTTTTTTCAGTTTTTAATTACGATGCATTATATACAATAAATACTTCAACAATCACGTGTTATTTATTTTCAACAATTAAAATAACTATTATTAATGTTAATAAGCCCAATATACATATATATATATATATATGTAATATATATGATGTATTATGTATACACTTTTTTTAAAATAATAATTGTATAATTATTTTTCCACCATATTTTATAAAACTCTTAATGTACGTACAGAATCCACGATTATATAATATAATTACATAATTTTACCACAAGTATTGATGTTTTTTTGTTTAAATTTTACATTTTTTGTATCCATATTTATATTATAATATATATGTATTATATAAAACATAATACACACTCAATATATGTATGTACATATATATATTATATTTTTACATTGAACACTGCTATTACCCTTTTTATACTTAGTTCTAAAGGTATAGCAAATTTACCGTAACATTTGTGATAAAATAGGAGAGGAGATAGATATATTGGAAAGTATATTATTATATTCTTAGACATTTGTATAAGCACGATAATTCCAAAAAAGGAACTATAGGATTATAGAATGTTTACCAGTTTGCTCTGGTTCAAGTAACTTAGTATCTAATTAAGCAAAGTATCTGAAATTTTGTTGAAAGAAGCTTTATGGTAAAATTTGGTTGATTTGAAGTAACAGGTTTGGGTAGAAATGATGCTACTGTAAAATTCATATCTTCATATCTTGGTACTTAATTAAACTAGATATCCCAAATTTTGCTAAACATAATCAAGCTTTATGTACATACATCTGTAACATTTACAACAGTAAATATGTAACAGTTGGTATAAATTAACAGGTTCGAGTAATTGTCATACGACTCCAATGTGAACATAAATATAAGTATCTACTTATGTACTTAATTAAATCAAATCTCTTAAATTTTATAAAAGATGATTTAACTTTACCAAAACTGCATATATTATATTCATGCGGGTATCCTAGAGTTTATACAGTCAACTATATACTCTTCCTTGTTTACATTTATGTTAAAAAAAATAGTTTAAAATCATATAAATTTATAAAATATAATGAATGTATTATTGTATATAATATGCCGGTTTACCAATATTAAATCATATTTTATTTACATTTTCTATATTAAATTTGAATTTTAATTTTTTACTAAGTGCGCTAAAGTGGTGCTTAATGTAAATTTATCAAAAATGTTGTACTATTAATTTAAATTAATATTTTTAACATTATAATAATAATGTTATATGATATATTTTTTTGCTCATTATTAGAAGAGTAATAAATCAATTTAATTATTCATATTAGCGAAATTGTACACCTTTTCTTAGGGTTGTAAAATCCTTCTTAACGGTATGTTTATTTTATGAAATGCTTTTTTATCTAACGCGATCTTTAAGTTATTTTTCTTATATTATTAACGAATACTGATTAGAAATAACCAGGTGCACATCATAATTGTTAGATTTAGGATGTGCAATAACAAAACATAGAAGATTTGCATCAAAATTTCAAAGTTTAATCAAGAAATGTTTTCACCAGTTTTAAGAAAACCATTTATTTTAAATAAAATTCAAAATTGCTTCATTCGAAAAGTGCAAATTGAAAATAAAGAGGGAAACTGGTATTAATAGCATGCTCTGGAGTTTGTAAAAAAATGTATCACGAGGCTTTGAAATGTCCAGCATTAGATTAATCAACAATAAATTTAAATTAAAAATTAAAAAACAAAATAATAAAAAATATATATATATTTTTTATTGTTTCTTAACTTATGTAGTGTATAGTGTTGAAATTATTTCTAAGTTCTTTTAATTTAATATTTTTTAAATTAATTAATTCTTTATGTAAAAATAAAATATATAGGTTCTATTTCTAATAAAATCGCTAATATAATAGAAAAAGAAACGGATTTAAAGGTAGTTTCTATAACAACAATAGCATAGGTAAAGTTATAATATATAATAAAGAAAAATTAGATAAATTAAAAAATTCAGGTGTATACGAAAATAAATGTGATATATGTGACAGTATCTATATAGGTCAAACAGGTAGAAATTTCGCGATTCGTTATTCGGAATACATTAGAGATAATAAAGTCGATTCCAAGTCCAATTTTGCCAATCACTTAATGGAAAAAAACCATTCTAGCAATATAAATAACTTTAAAATCTTACAGATTGATAAAAAAGTTGGATTTATTGGAAACACTAGAAATTAAAAAAGCTATAAAATAAAATAAATCAATTTTGAACGAACAATTAGAATTACGAAATTCACCTATGTTAAATATTTGTTTAGATTTATAATTAATTTGTAGGTATAAATATAATGTTAAAAAGTAGGAAAAATATTCATGTTTAGTATTAAATTGTATTTGCCCCCTGATGATGGCAGTGATGCCGAAATATATATAGGCTTTATAATAAATAAATAAATAAATAAAATATAATATATAGACCAAAAAATAAATACAATATTTTAAGAATTATAAAAATAAAATATTAATAAAATTATTTTGTGGACAAAAACTATAAATAAAAAACAATTTTTTACTCAATAAATCTAATTACATATTAACTTGCTGTGCCTGAGTTTGTTGAATTTAGTTTTAGCAGTTTTTCTAATTGAAAATAGTAAAAGATATGATAAAAATTGTAATATATAAATTAAAGTTCAAAACTTGGGAAGTTAGAGATTAAACAAAATTCATATATTAATAACGGTTTTTATGGGAGTTTTTCATTGAAAAAAGCAAAACAAAAATGAAAATTCTCACTTTTAAAACTAAAGGGCTGGACAACCTTATTTGTTTTGCCTGTGCTGTAAATAATTGAGAATGTTGAAAGATATAAAAAACGACTCACACAGGTCTGGTATATCTAGTGTCATATGCAAAAGAAATAAAAGGAATTTTAATTGTAAGTTTTACAGATGAAAAAAAAAAAATAGAAATCTGGGCCTGTAAATATAACGTAACTATTGTACACAATATAAAAAGAACACAATTAAGATTATGTCAAAATCATTTTACGACAGAATTTTTGGGACAAAAAAAACATACAAAAACAAAGAGGCTATTCCAACTTTCTTTTTATTTAATAATGACAATGAAAAAAATATTGAATAACCACAAAATCTCTATACTTAAAATTTTGCAGAAAGTTTTACGTCCGGCAACTAATCCAGTAATAATTATCGGTTAACATCTCTTAACATTTCTCCTGGTTTTTGCAAAAATTACTTAAAGTTCCAAAAACGGATTCCTGATTGCGAATACAAATGCCATATCTTACTTTAAAAAAAAAGTCAAATAATTTAAAGATACAAAATACAAAGTTAAAAAATTAAAGTAGAATTATTTTGTTAGTTCAAGTGAGGAACAACCCCATTTAAGCAATAATGCAAAAACACTTCTTAAAATGAATTTTAAAAGTGCAAAAAACTAGTTAGAAGATCAAAAGAGGGCTTTGCTTAAAATATTTATTTTAGTTCACAAATTTTTAAGCAATGCCGTAGAATTTAATTTACCCCACATTTCTTGTATGTAGTTAGATATTATCAGGGGCAACCAAAAGCATGCACCAATATGTTTTTTTTTCTTATGTGTTATTGAGAAATGGACTGGGTATTTATCCGTTTTATGAAAAGTTATGCATTTTAAGCCCTATTAGAGTATATTTTTGCATATTCCGCCTGTTGCTGCATATTTTCCCTCAAAAAGCATATTTTTGCATATTTTAGTATTTAAAAATAATTTTTTTATATATTTTTTCCCAAACTTAAAAATATTTTTATTTTTTTAAGGAAATTGGTATTTTAAGAATGTTCTAAAACCGAAACTGCAAAACTTAATGTATTTATTTTCAAAAAATTCTAAAAATGGTAAATGTTAAATTAAATATTATTATGAAGTAGGAAAATATAAATAAGGAAATAAAGTTCCATTAAATGAAAATGTTTTATGTTTTTTTTCTTTTCCAATTTCGAATTTTTTTCTAAACCAATTTTACAGTTCTATTTTGTATATGGTATAAAAGGAAACGTCAACAAATGTAAGCTTTGTTCCTTATTTTAATTAAAAGGGCATATTTTTAGTTTTTTGAGGGCATATTTTAAGCTCCTCGAGGGCATATTTTATGTGCATATTTGCAGTTTTTAAGAGCATATTATAAGCGCTTAAAATGGATTTTTTAGATCATGTTTTTGGTTGCCCTGAATTACACATCAAACAAAGGTATTAGTAGTCAGGATCTAGGAAATTTATTAACCTTAAATTTAAATGTAAGTCCAATCTGAACCTTACGGCAGTTATTTGTGATCAGGGTTCTAACAATAGAAAATGCTTTAAAATGTTAGAAGAAGAAAATCCCTACTTTATTTATAATTTCAATGGGGAAAAAAAAAGTTTTCGCCCTTTTCGATCTAGTTCACTTAGTTAAGTCTCTTCGTAACAGATTGCTTAAATATAATTTAAATACTGAGGATGGTAAGGTTTGATTTAAAATAATTCAGTCTCTTTATTTTTACGACAGAGGTAACAGCCCAAAAATGTGCACAAAACTGTCAAAAAACATATGTTTCCAAATTCATTTGAAAGAACTAATGTTAAATTAGCATGCCAACTTCTTAGTCAATCAATTTTTGCTGCTATTATGACATTAGTTTTAACAAATAGATTCTTTGCCAGAAAATCTTGTGCTTTATCAATAGCTGAATTCATATTTATAATTAATAGATTATTCGATTGCTGATAATAATCAAATTAAAAAATATTAAATTAAAAGAATTAATTAATTTAAAAAATATTAAATTAAAAGAACTTAAAAATAATTTCAACACTATACACTACATAAGTTAAGAAATAATAAAAACTGTAAGAACTGTAAAATTGGTTTAGAAAAAAATTCGAAATTGGAAAAGAAAAAAAACATAAAATATTTTCATTTAATGGAACTTTATTTCCTTATTTATATTTTCCTACTTCATAATAATATTTAATTTAACATTTACCATTTTTAGAATTTTTTGAAAATAAATACATTAAGTTTTGCAGTTTCGGTTTTAGAACATTCTTAAAATACCAATTTCCTTAAAAAAATAAAAATATTTTTAAGTTTGGGAAAAAATATATAAAAAAATTATTTTTAAATACTAAAATATGCAAAAATATGCTTTTTGAGGGAAAATATGCAGCAACAGGCGGAATATGCAAAAATATACTCTAATAGGGCTTAAAATGCATAACTTTTCATAAAACGGATAAATACCCAGTCCATTTCTCAATAACACATAAGAAAAAAAAACATATTGGTGCATGCTTTTGGTTGCCCCTGATAATATCTAACTACATACAAGAAATGTGGGGTAAATTAAATTCTACGGCATTGCTTAAAAATTTGTGAACTAAAATAAATATTTAAAGCAAAGCCCTCTTTTGATCTTCTAACTAGTTTTTTGCACTTTTAAAATTCATTTTAAGAAGTGTTTTTGCATTATTGCTTAAATGGGGTTGTTCCTCACTTGAACTAACAAAATAATTCTACTTTAATTTTTTAACTTTGTATTTTGTATCTTTAAATTATTTGACTTTTTTTTTAAAGTAAGATATGGCATTTGTATTCGCAATCAGGAATCCGTTTTTGGAACTTTAAGTAATTTTTGCAAAAACCAGGAGAAATGTTAAGAGATGTTAACCGATAATTATTACTGGATTAGTTGCCGGACGTAAAACTTTCTGCAAAATTTTAAGTATAGAGATTTTGTGGTTATTCAATATTTTTTTCATTGTCATTATTAAATAAAAAGAAAGTTGGAATAGCCTCTTTGTTTTTGTATGTTTTTTTTGTCCCAAAAATTCTGTCGCAAAATGATTTTGACATAATCTTAATTGTGTTCTTTCTTTATATTGTGTACAATAGTTACGTTATATTTACAGGCCACAGGTAGGTGGTGCACTATTACCTTATAAATAAAGGTGGTGCACTATTACCTTATAAATTATGTAAAGTTTTTAACGAAATATCTTTAAAAGAAACAAAATTTAAACCACAGCACACAATAAAAGATAGCGTTGATTTATGCAACCAAATAAAAAATATTGATATACCAACCAATGCATTTTTAATATCGTTAGATGTACAAAGCTTATTCACTTCTATACCAATTAATGAAATAAAGGCAATAGTATATAGCATAATAAATACAGCAGTCAACGACAAAAACATTAAAAGAGGACTTAAAGTAATATTCAAATTATGTGTGGACCAAAATTATTTTAAATTCGAAAACAAATTCTACAAAATGCTAAAAGGCTGTCCAATGGGTTCACCAATTTCACCTCTACTAGCGAACGTATTTATGGATCGTTTAGAGAAGAAAATATTTAGAAGAAGCTGCCCTTTACAGAATACATAGGTTTCCATTATCGTTATGTGGATGATATTTTATGCTTGTGGAAAGGAGATGAAGAGAACCTGAACATTAATAAATATATACAATTCACATGAGAAATAGAATCAAATTGTGAAATAAACTTTTTAGATTTAAAAATAATTCGTAAGAATAGTAGATTAAGTTTTGAAATATATAGGAAAAACACTTATTCAAATATAATCATACCTAAAAATTCTAAGCATCCAACAAATTTAAAATTATTAGTATTTCATTCCATGATTAATCGATTAATTAATATTCCATTAGATAAATTAGCTTATAAAAAAGAACTTCACACAGTAATATATAAATATAGCTTTAGAAACGAAATTGAATGTGATTCATGTGACAGTGTCTATATAGGAGAAACAGGTAGCAATTGCGCGATTCGTTATTCGGAACACATTAGAGAACTTAATAAAGTTGATTCCAAGTTCAAATTTGCTACTTTCATTTTTTAACTTCGTATTTTGTATCTTTAAATTATCTTTGACTAAAACACTATTTAAAATTAAGGTTTATATTTTAGAATTAAAAAAAAATTCAATTATTACAACAGTTCAAATAATGTTTAATATAATAATTATTTAATAAAAAATGTTTATACAAAAAAAAAGTAATTTAATTTAAGAATATAATTTAATTTAGAAAACTCGGATATAATGCTAACAATAAGACGGTTCGGTTACGATTATAATTTATAAGTTAAAAATATAGTATAATAATTTTATTCTAACTGACAAATATACTATTAACACTATAATGAAATAGTTCCTTATGTAATATAGTTCATTGAACTTAGCAGTGAGGAATTACATTTCATTATATAGTAAATGACAGATGTTCGATATTACATAAGGGACATATTATGATCTTAGTACATAAGAAATCTATTCAGAAGTGATCTTTAAAAATTAATTAAATTAATATATGACGATGACATCTGATGATGAATAGAATTAAGAATGAAATCAATTAATTATTATACTATAATAATATGTTACAATATGAAATAATACTAATAATATGTAAGTACATATTTATGTGTGTACTAATTGTACATTAATGTTTTAGGTTTGTTACAACTTTGTGTGCTTGAATGTTCCTGTGTGCGGAATTGAATTGCCTGAAAATATAACAATATGGAAATCGGTATGATTACTTTATTTATAACAAAAATTTTTTATCTTGTGCTGCTGCGTTTTTTGTAAACATTATTAAGTTCGACTGTATGATATATATTTTTCGCGATTTGATTTTTAACAATCTTATAGTGAACTAGGCATCGATTCGTGATTTTTTGTGTTATTAAGTGTATCTAAAGTGTGAGCTAGTATGACGAAGTTATTTAGGACTATTTAGTTCGATATGTTTTATCTATTTCTGTAGATCTTGAACGATTGTTGTTGATTGATATGCTTGATATGAATTTTTATTTTGCTAGAAGTGTGGTTTTTTTATTGATTATTAACATTTTTATTGACATGAAATATGATTGTTGACATGATATTTGGGTTGATTGTTGATATGATATTTGGGTTGATTGTTGAAATGATATGTAGGTTGATTCTTGATATGTGTCATATGTTTATTGCAGATATAATTTTATTCAGATATGTTAATTGTGGGTTTATTTTATTTAGATATGTTGATTGTGGGTTATTTATCAGCTTCGTCGTGACTTTATTTATCCTATGTTATGAGTTTTGACATTCCTGTTGTATTGGTAATAGACATATTTTAGTAATCGGGCGTTTTAATATACCAGACTTAGTTTTTAGAGTAACTACTCGTAACAAACCATCTGAGCCAGGATGAGTTTCTATAATTCGGGCTAATACCAATTTTCAGTTTTGCTAGCCCATTTAGGAAATTGTTGCAATCGGGACAGGTACTCTGTTCGCCATCTTTTCCAAAACCTTTGGTACAAGCTCTGCAAGTATTGCCAACGGTTTAAACGATTTATGTTAAAGTCAAGTAGGGTAGGTTCAGGTGGTGTCATTAATACATCGCCAAACCAAAAAGTGTGCTGGTGTCAAAGGATTTAGATCCTCTATGTAGGCACTAATTAGGCACAAAGGCTGGGAATTCAAACAGACTTCGATTTGAGTGAGTACGGTCGAAAACTCTTCATATGTTAATATTATATTTCCAAGTACACGTCTTAGATGTTGTTTCGTTGACTTGATGCCGGCTTCCCACAGTCCACCAAAGTGCGGAGAACCTGGTGAAATGAAGTTAAACGTAACACCTTCGTTTTCAAATATTTCGGCAATTTTAAAGTCCAGTTGGTGCAACATTTGAAGCTTTTCTTTTTTTAGAATTCTATTAGCCGAAACAAAGTTGGTGCTGTTGTCACAATATATTGTTGGTGCTGCAGCGAAACAATGTTGGTTCTGCAGCTATCCCTCAGCAGTCAAATCAGTTACTAATTCTCAATGAATTGCCTTTACCACTATGCATATGAAAACTGAAATATAAACTTTATAGCGTTTTGAGCTTCTGCCCTTGTAAGTTTTAATTTCAAAGGGACCGCAATAGTCTACTCCCGCTTGACTGAATGGACGATTGTAATTGCTGGAAGATTTCCCATAAGTTGACTTTACGCAGTTGCCTTTAATCTGTAACAAATTGTGCATTTGTGAATAAAATGACGGATAAGATTTCGTCAATTTATGATCCAGTAATTACGAGATATTATATTCGACATTAACTGAAAACCGCCGTATAATGTCTATTTATGGAATTTACAATTAACAACTTTATAAACTTTCCCTCGTCTGGTAATATGATGAGAAATTTTTAGTTATACTTTAATTCTGCATTTTTCAGCTTACTTCCCACTCTGATAATTACATTTTTGTCCAGAAAAGGATTTAGTTTTAATATCCTACAATTAGAATTTATTGGTTTATTTTTATGAAGTGGATGTAGTTCCCTTTCAAAATTTCGCCTTTGTATAAATTTTATCCAGAGATGTAGTGCTTGTTTTAATTACACCGCTGTAAGGTATGACCTATTTATTTTGTTAGAGTCAGGTTTCAAATTACTTATGAATCTCAATTTAAAATATAGAGATTTTGTGGTTGTTCAATATTTTTTTCATTGTCATTATAATTAAATAAAAAGAAAGTTGGAATAGCTTCTTTTTTTTGTATTTTTTTTTGTCCCAAAAATTCTGTCTTAATTATGTTTTTTTTTTATATTGTGTATTATATTGTGTTCAATAGTTACGTTATATTTAGAGGCCCAGATTTCCAACAGGTTTTTGTCTTTAGACAATCTGTAAAACTTACAATTAAAATTCCTTCTATTTCTTCTGCATATCATACTAGATATACCAGACTTGCGTGAGTCGTTTTTTATATCTTTCAACATTCTCAATTATTTACAGCACAGGCAAAAGAAATATAAATATATACATGCAAAAAAGGGAAAAGTAAAGCACAAACGAATAAAGATTGTCCAGCCCTTTAGGTTTAAAAGTGAGAATTTTAATTTTTGTTTTGCTTTTTTGAATGAAAAACTCCCATAAAACCTGTTATTAATGTACGAATTTTGTTTAATCTTTAACTTTTCAAGTTTTGAACTTTAATTTATCTATTACAATTTTTATCATATCTTTTACTATTTTCAATTAGAAAATCTGCTAAAACTAAATTCAATTCAGGCACGTTAATATGTTAGGCACGTGTTAGAATTCAGGCACGTTAATATGTTAATATGTAAATAGATTTATTGAGTAAAAAATTGTTTTTTATTTATGCTTTTTGTCCACAAAATAATTATATAAATATTTTATTTTTATAATTCTCAAAATATTATATTTATTTTTTGGTCTATATATTATATTTTATTTATTTATTATAAAGCCTATATATATTTCGGCATCACTGCTATCATCTGGTCGAATACAATTTAATACCAAACATGAATAATTTTCCTACTTTTTATTTCCGTACGATAAGTATCGCGTATCATAAAATTACTCCTCCGTTTGCAACACTTCAAAATAAGCGAGCTAGATATACCTTCAAAGGTATGGATCGGATCAGAATCACATTCTGAGTCGATTAAGCCATGTCCGCCGTCCGCCCGTCCGTCAGCACGCTAACTCAAAAACTGAGAAAGCTAGAATCTTGAAATTTATACAAAATATTCTGGGAGCTATTTGTAGGTTCCCTATTTTTTTGGTTGAGTTCCGACCAAAACTTCGGGTAGCTCCCGAACGACTAACTTTTAGATCTTCACAATTTTTTTGAAATAGAGCCATGAAATTTTAATTGCTGATAGATATCATAAAAATATTAATATTTTGTTAATATAAAAATTTCTGTATCCCCACCCGTTAAGGAGCTACAGCCCCCCAAAGTTCGAAAAATCTCTATATTTAAATTGTTATAACACAAGCTTTATAAGGTATATCTTCAATCCGAAAATTCCAAACGATAGGTGCTATTATGAGCTTTACAAACATGTATATAATAAATATATACTTGTGCTATACAATGTCTTAATTTACCGTTATGCGAAAATGAATTATTGCAAAATTCTTTAACCCTTCTATCTTCCGAACGGTTTAAGTTGGAATCTTTGAAAATAAGTATGAGTCATTTCACAAATTTTTTTTATTTCACCCCCCGTTTAGGAGCTGTTAGTGGTCAAAATCTAAAAATTTCCTATATTTAAACACCTGTAAGTTGAACACCTGTTAAAATTTTTTTGAAGTAATACATAAAAATTAAAGCTTTAACATTATACTTTTTTTAATAATATAGGGGTACTTTATAATTGACGAAAGAGTTACTTGATTTTTTCAAATTTTCTAACAAATTTCTTTAACGAATTTTTTGCATTTTGTTTTACTCGATAATTTGAAATTGTTGAGGATATAATGCGTAGTACAAAAAATGTAAATAAATAAACAACATAACGGTTGCTTGAAGAATTTTTATTTATATGATATTGATATACATACATACTTATACAATATCATGTTTATTTACATATCGTATATATCACTGATGAATGAATGATAAGAGTATAGATGTATATTATATAGCGCCGTATTTACATACGTATTTTATTGTACTTATAGATATTATTCTACGAATGGAAATATTTTTAAAGAAATATTGCAATGTATGGCGATATACTTATAACAATATAAATATACTATGTGCGCATTAATATAATATAAGACTTAAAATTATATTTACTTTATTGTAATTTAAAATAGGTACATTTACCGCTTGGTATTAAATGGTACTGTAGAATATTTGAAAAAGTTTTGGATTGATAATCGTTATGGGGAAGGTTAGAATCTGCTTTTGAAAAGTGTATAAACATATAGTTTGAATATATGTACAACCCATAGTTATAGAAATTATAAAATTCAACCAAATTATTTTAAAATTCTAAAATATTAAAAAAATAATATTGTAAGCAGAGTGACAGACTGTGAACAAACCAACTGTTCATACGGGTATCTAAGAGTTGACAAAGGCAACTGTATTCTTTCTCGTTAACATTATATTTATACCTACAAATTAATTACAAATCTAAACAAATATTTAAAATAGGTGAATTTCGTAATTCTAATTTTTCGTTCAAAATTGATTTATTTTGTTTTATAGCTTTTTTAATTTCTAGTGATTCCAATAAATCCAACTTTTTACCTTTTTTATCAATATGTAAGATTTTAAGGTTATTTATATTGCTAGAATGGTTTTTTCCCATTAAGTGATTGGCAAAATTGGACTCGGAATCGACTTTATTAAGCTCTCTAATGTGTTGCGAATAACGAAATGCAAAATTTCTACCTGTTTGTCTTATATAGACACTGTCACATGAATCACATTTAATTTCATTTAATTTTTTACATTTTTTCACATTTAAACACGAATTTTTTAATTTATCTAATTTTTCTTTATTATTTATTATAATTTTACCTATGTTATTATACCGTACACATTAAGTAAAAGGTATATTAACTTTGGTATGGCGTTTGTAACCACCTAAAGGAAGCGAGTTAGGTATAGACAAGTATATATATTCTGAATCAGGATCACCTCCTGATTTAGCGATTTCCGTCCGTCCGTACGCACGATAACTCAAAAAATAATGATGCTATCTTAATGAAATTTATACTGTAGGTTAACAATGACTAAGGTAAGGCGCGGATTGTAAATGGGCGAGATTGGACCATGCGTTAGAGTACCTCCCATACAACTCCCAAAACCGAATACGCATATCTTCGAAATTAATAAAGATAGGAACTTCAAATTTGATACGAGGGTGCTGTTTCCTAAATCCCTGATTTGCCTATGAATTGGAGTGGTCGTTCGGGTATCTCCCATACAACTCCAAAAACCGAACAAGCATATCTTCGAAATTAATAAAGATAGAAACTTCAAATTTGGTACTAGGGTGTTGTTTCCTGAATCCCTGATTTATCCAAAATTTAAGATGAATTAGAATGGTTGTTCGGGTATCTGTCACACAATTCCTAAGACCAAACAAGCATATCTTCGAAATTAATAAATATATAAACTTGAAATTTGATATAAGAATGTTCTACCCTGTTGATGTGCCTAAAATTTGAGATGAATTGGGGTGGTGGTCCGCGTGCCTTCACACACTTTCCAAGACCTAACAAGCATATTTTCGAATTTAATAAAGATAGAAATCTGAAATTTTGTACAAAGGTTGTAAAAGCATTTATTTTTTTAGCTTAGTTATATTAAATACCTAACTAAAATAACTTGTGGATTTTTAAGTTAATTTGAATTTTTTAGGTGTAGGGTATAAATAAGTCGGTTACATCGACTTACTGTTACTTTTACTTGTTATTGTTATAGAAAGCTACCTTTAAATCCGTTTCTTTTGCTCAAGAATATTTCAAAAATTATTACTAAGAGCGGAATACTCCCTTAGCAATCACCATCACGGTATCACAAGTGAAAGAAAAAGTTATTTCAAACAATTAAGGATATTTAAGGGGAAAGTTATAGCTACCATTGAAATGAATCATTGACTAATTCATAATTTAATTTTCACTATGATTCATTTACGTAGATCGTTAAAAAATTTATATAATTCAAAGCAAACTAAAATTAAAAATCACTTAAAAAAAGCCTTCAAAAACATTTTAGAATTAAACAAAATTGAACTTTATTTATTACAACAACGTTGATCTTTCTTTGTTTTAAACAGTAAGTAGTAACGGAAAATTAATTGTATGTATTTACTTACATTTTAAAGTTGTAACTGCCGTTAATTTTTAAAATTTTTATTTGAATTGCTTGTACTAACTTACAATAACAATAAAAGCAGTTTTTATTTTAAAATATAATTTTCTTACAATAAAAATTGCTCTTCAAATAACTTGAAAAAAAAATAAATAAAATCAATAGTAGAAAAAAAAAATAAATGTCCGCACTTAAAATTATTTCATTAGGTCTTCCATAATCTTCTTGCGTTTTTATATTGCATAATATATGTTTATATAATTTTTCGTTCATTCAAATTTTTATTATCATTATACACATACATAACTAAAAATAATATCAGAAAACATAGTTATATACAACTCTCATTTTTATTTATCAAATCAAAAAAAAAATATTAAAAACGAAAAAAAAATTTGGTGTTATTATATTCTTTTATTATTTAAATATTTTAAACTAGCTGTTGGCCCGTCATAGAATGACTGAGTTAATAATGGTAGATTATATTTTATATATGTACATAGGTATTTGTTTTTGCAATTTCGGGATATACAATACAATATGAGAAAATTTGTTGACACATTTTCTCATTGAAAGTAAATTTTAAATTTTATTTCGAAGCAATAAAAACATAATTTATTTATTTATTTATTTCAACCAAGAAGAATGCCTATATCTCTCATTACGTTAGGCTTTATACAATTATAATAATTATAATGTTAAGATTAACAAGAAATGAAATATGTGTGAAAAGTAAAAAGAAAAAGTTTAAAATTAAATGTAAAATAAAAAAAAACAAAAAAGTGAAAAATGTACAAAATGATAAGAAAAAAAAACAAAAAAAAATAAAATAAAAAACAAAATAATGAATGTACATATGTTAACATAATCAATGAATCATTCGTTGTAGTTTGTTGTTATATTAAAATAGTTTTATGCTGCTATATTTGGCTATGAATGATTTTTTCAATTCCTTTTTTAATACAGAGTGTTGGCAATATGAATAGTGGTTGATGTTTCAAACTGTATAGTTTTTTTTGACTTCAAATGAATTAAATGATGGTTTCTTGTATTAGCTTGATGATGATTTTTCCGTTAAGTTAAGTTCATATTTGTATTCATTCTTCAATAATGCATGTCATGAATGTGAAGAATTAGTTTCAGGCTAATACTTTATCAATAATATTTTATTTTTTCTGTGAATAAATTCTGTTCTAATTCTATTTTTTCTGTGAATTAAATGTTTTTAATTGTTTTGCTTCGAATGACCTGAAACTAGTTTATGATTTTATTCGAAGCTGAGCCCCACAATTTAATACCATAACTTAAATAAGAAAGTGTAAGAAAGTGTATAGAATATATCTTTTTTTATTGGCGTCCGGATTTATAACCATGTATTTTGTTTTTGTTATATTAATTGTTAATTTTTGTGTATTCATCCATAATTTGAGTTTGTTTAAGTCTTCATTTAAATTATATTCTAATTCGCCATAACTGTTTCCGTGCAAGACTAGACAAATGTATGGCAAACAAGAATATTTTTGATTTCAAGCCAATTTTTTGAATTGTTCAAAATATAATGAAAATATTAGTGGTCCTAAGATACTTCCCTGTGGTACACCACAACTAATTTTTTCTTTGTTATTTATTATTGAACCAATTTGTGTAAACTGTTTACCATCACTTAAATATGTCCTGAACCATTTATTTGCAACTAACTCCCTTTATTCCAAAACGTTGCAGATTTTTAAACAGTTTTTCGTAGTTGACGGTAACAAAGGCTTTAGTTAGATCTATGAATAATAGGCATACTGATTTTTTGTTGTTTTTTAAATGCTGTACATGTGTAATCATATCGACTAGTGCCGCTCCTGTATTGTATGTTTTCTTAAACCCACATTGATTTTTACAAAGAAGATTATTTTTTTCTAAGAATGTACGCACTTGAGCGTTCAAAACTTTTTCAATTGCTTTTGATAACACTGGATTTATGCAAATTATTCTAAAATTATCTAAGTCCGATTTACATACAATCTATTTTATATATAGGTACAATTCTCCCAGTTATTAATTCTTGTGGAACAATTCCTTCTCGAAATGATTTGTTGATTAAGATAAATTATTTGAATATACAATATGATCGATACAAGTATTTGTTATGTTTCTAGATATAATATTTTTATTACAAATGTAAAAAGAAATTATTTTCATAAAATTTTTGTATTGATTTACAATATTAGTGTCATCCAAGAAATTTTAAAAGTTTTTTAATAAAAGTGAAGGTGCTTTATACACATTGATTACATTGAATGCGTTATTATTTTTCTAATGTTTACACTAAGGAAGTTGTCATTGTCCTTACTATACGAATAATTTTCAGAGTAGGTATATTTTTTGTTTACAAAAATACCACAACCACCACCTGGTTTTTGAGGGTGGTAAGAACACACAGTATTAAAGTCATAAAAATTTGTAAATTTTATCTGATTATGTTTCAGCCAAGTTAATTAACGCGATATTAAAACCTAATTATTTAACGCGATATATGATCTACATGTAGTACGAATATTTAAATTTTTTGTAAGGCTGCAAATATATATCATTTCTGTTAGTATGCAAATAATAAAATCTGTAAGCAATATATTTTAATCTTTAAAAGTTTGTTTGAATGCAGATTTTGGGATACTATTTTTTTTGCAAAATTTGGTTAACAAACTTTGTTCTACGTGAATACTCTATGTATATACTACATATACATATTATGATTTCTTTATGATAATATAGAAAATAGTATTCTTTAACAAAAATTTTTGTGGTATTGATTGTAGCAGAAATATAATATTATAATCGAAAAGTATTTAAAATTGATTAAATTAAATTTATATTGGACACAAATCATTATCTAAATGAAATTGTATATTGTAGGTATTATAATATAAGACCAATTTAATTAGGAACAGCCATTGAGTATAAGATAATACATATTTATTTAGAGAATCAAAGCTAGAACAAAAAGTAGAGTGAGAAATTTTTTCAAACTGATTCTTTAAAAAACGAGAAAAGCAAACCAGAAAAAAAATAATATGAAATATGTACACCATTCACAAAATACTTCGACTATGGTAAAAAATTTTTGTCACCGCTCACCTTATAATTATTATGTATAGTGTACAAGTTATAATATTCTCCTTTTAACCATATAAAAATTTTTATTTTATTGAAATTAAAACCAAATAGCTTTCTTTAAGTTATATGATTTTTATTTAAACTTATTTTGTCTAAAATTAAAATATGAATACAAAATTTCTTTCCATATTACCAATATTTATACTTTTACAATTTGTTACAAAAAATATTAAAAAAAATAATTTTATTTCCTTATCTTCAAGATTTCAAAATAATGACTTGGTTTAAATAAACTAATATGTGTTTTTAGTTAATTAGTTTACAATAATAACTTTAAATTTCCTTATTTTTAAATCTTAAAAACAAAGAAAATAATTACAAAAAATAATTCGTTACAAAAACTAGATTATCTTACAAAAATCATAAATTATTACACAAAAATAAATTACTATACAGAAAATAATTCATTATAAAAAAATGCTTATTTTATAAAAATAAATAAATTTAGTATTTTTATAGTATTTTTACGGTCAAATTTAATTCACAAAACAATATTGACATTGAACCGTATTAACAAAATTGGATCATAAATTATAAAATTATGTTTACTAAGCGAATAATAATTTTTATTTAAATTTATAAAATTGTTGACATTAACTTTTCAATGCGCAACATACTAACATAAACATTAATACTTTGTAGTCATTGTTGAGAAACATTGTAGCAAGTCAATCAATATAATTGTAGTAGCAAGTTAATGGATATAAAATTGTAAACATCGTTAACTTACATACTAACAAAAGCATTAATGTTTGTTGATTAGGCATCAAGTTACCATAATATAACTCCCATCCACAAGCATTAATGTTTGTGGATGGGAGTTATATTATGGTAATATGTTAAATATTGAAAATAATTCTAATAAATTTATTCAGGATGTCCTGAATTCAAAGGTTACGAAGAACGGGTGTGATAGAGAAGTTCATAACAAACAAAAAATTGTTTTGGAAAGGGAGGGCGGCCTATTTCTAACGGTTTTCAAAGTAATTTCGTTAACTGTTTAAAGAAATAACATAATAATTTATAATAATAATTTTATACAAAAGTATTCTAATTTAAAATTTGATGACATAAAGTTACCTTAACTAACTTAATTTTCAAATATTTTACTTGTACATGTAAGGTACAATATAACATAACCCAAGGTACAATGCCTGATTATACCTTCGACTTTTTTAACATCATAGGAAAAACCCTTTAACGAAGAGTTATTTTTTAAAATTTTTTTAGCTATTTAATCACGTATTCGATAATGTAATGTATGTAATGTAATGTAAAATCAGCATATTATATTTGCAGCTAATATTTCTCGAGTTATTAATAACTTATTCGAAAACGGTCTAAGGTATATGCAGTTCCTCCACATAAAAGTAAAATAAATTCAAATTAAATACAAAAATTCAATTTATTCATATATTGTCAAAAATTATTTTCGAAAAAAATTCAATACCAATTATATTGAATTATCTGAAAACAGTATGCGAAACAATATTCTTTTCTTATTTTCTTAACAATATTGTTTTGGATACTGTTTTCAGATAATTTAATATTGAATTTAAATTTAAATATTTAATATTTAATATAATTGGTATTGAATTCTTTTCGAAAATAAATTTAAGCACTTTATATATTATCTATACCTATTTATATATAAATACTAGCTGACTCGGCAAACGTTGTTTTGCCACAAAACCTATTTAAAAAATAAAACTATTTTTTTTTAAATTAATGTTTTACACGGAGGGGTGTCATAAAACCATATTCTCAATATGGTTTTTTGGCCCATTCAAATAAGTCATAAAGCGATATGTTGTTATGTCTCATTCGATTAAAAATACTTTAAAAGAAAAACTATTTAACTTTCAAATCCAACTCTAAAATCCCTCTTAATTCAGAATCTTTCATGTACATATATGTAAGAATTCTGGAAAAGGGAAATATCCTGGTTGTAACCAACTCTAAAATTTCTCCTAATTCGCAATCTCTTTTATACATTATATATGTAAATATTCTGGAAAAAGGAAAATACCCTGATTTTTAACAAACTCTAAAACCCCTCTAAAACAAAATCTCGCATATATATGTATATATATATATATTCTGAAAAAGGGGAAATATTTTATAACCAACTATAAAAACCCTCCTTAATATCATATAAATTATTCAATATTGTCAAAAGGTTTCAAACAATTTTCTATCAGCTTCGTGGCGGCCTGTGCGGCTCTTTCTTCGGGCCACTCTTCACCCCTTCCTCAGCCCTTCCCTTCATAACTCCCTTCGCGCTTATTTTAAAGGATTGCGACCTGCTGCCTCTGAAAGCGGGAAAACGCGGGCGCGGAGACAACAACCCTCATTCCTTTTTTTTTTTGGTTTTCATAAAAATGTCTAATTTTTAGTCTTTTCATAAAATTTATTATTATTTTTCACAGTCAAAATTTAATATTTATCGTATGAAAATCTGAAACCTTTTTTTTTACCCCCATGATTTCAAATTCTTTGTTCTGTAAAGATGAGATGCAAAAATTATAACAAAATAATGATTGCCCGCGTTATCTGCCTATATATGTATCTATTTGGAGGAATTTTATAGTTGGTTACATGGTTGTTCTCTTTCCAGAATCTTTACATATAATATATTCTGGAAAAAGCGGATATCCTTAAAAGAAAATATATTTGAATCACAGAATAATTTAATTATGGCTTTATGACACAAAATGTTTTATAAAAATATGGCGTTACACATCTAGCTGAATCGTTGTTTCATTTTTTTTTTCTAAATTATAAATATTTTTTAATATTTTAATATTTTAATTTTAAAAATTAAATAGGTAATTAAAAATATCGCCGTAAATGATACACAAATATTTGTTTTTTATCCTTTTTTAATAGTTTATACTTATTTCAATTTTTAGAATGTGTTAACAATTAGCTATTTTTAGCACATTTCCAAAAAAAATTTTGAAAAAATTTGATTATTAGTTTCACTCTGACCGTTCGTCTGTTTAAAAAACTTATACACCGTTAAAGATAGAAAATAAATATTTTAACCATGGATAGGTCTCATAAAAAAATTAATTTTGTCGAACAACTTTTTCATGTAGCCCCATCTATTACGGAGCTACACCCCCTCAAACTTTGAAAAAGCCCTATTTTTAAATTCATATATCATATGTTCTGATTAAGGTTTTTTTACTCTGAAAACATCGTTCGACAGGTATTTTTTTAACTTTCTAAATTAATATCAAAATTATATAATTTTTTTTAATGTAGTATTTAAATTTACCGTTATGTGCAAATCAAATTTTGCATGATTTTTCTACTTTCATAACTCCAGAACGCTTTTAGATAGAGGCTTGAAATTTTGAGGCAAGAAAGAACTTTTAGAATTAGTATAAGTTTGCTTAGAAAATTTTTTTGAACCACCCCCAAGCTTATGAGCTATTAGGGTTCAAAAATTGAAAATTTGCTATTTTTAAACACCTGCAACTTAGGAACCTGTACACATTTTACTTTGGCAAGGTATAAAAATTAAAGCTGCGGTAATATATTTTTATGTGTGGCAATGGTTTTTTTAATTATATAGGGTCCCAAAGTTACAACCACCCAAAATTTCAAAAAAGCGCTATTTTCAGATGTATATATCTCAGGCTCTGCGTAGTAGTTTTACAATCTAAAAACACTAGAAAACCGGAAATTTTCTTACTTTTATAAAGCAATATCAAAACTATGCAATATTTTGTAGTTTACTATTTAAATTTACCGTTATGTTAAAACCAAATTTAGCATGATATTTCTTTTTTCATAACTGCGGCACGCTTTGAGATAGGAACTTGTAATTTTGAGACAAGAAAGAAGTTTTAGAATTAGTATAAGTTTCCTCAAAAAAATTTTTTGGTAGGACCCCCTTTTTAAGTGTAAAAACTCAAAAATTGAATATTTGCTATTTTTAGACACCTGTAACTTGGGCACCTGTAAACATTTTTGTTCGGCAAGACATGAAAATTAATGGTTCAATAATATATTTTTACGTGTGTTAACGGTTTTTCTTAGTTAAATAGGTTTCCGGACTTACAGCCCCTCAAAATTCCAGAAAAGTCCTATTTTCATGTTTTTTCTTATTACATGAAATTTTCAAATTTTTGTGCAAGTCACAATTCTAAATAGTTTGTATTGCCTTTTGGAAATGTGTGCTTTTAAAAATCGTTGGTTTACATTCTACCTTGTTTTTTATTAAGATGAATTTTTATTATTGGTATAAAATTAGTGATTACACTTATAGATCATTTATGGGTTAATACTATAAAGCATAATTCAGAGTAACCAAAAATCATTGAATATATTTGTGCGAATATTTTAATCAAAAAACTTTGTCCATAAATAAAACATGTGTGAGCACTAGGCGTTTAATTTTTCGTACAGACATCATTTTACCATTTTGATTAACATACTTATCGCCAGATTCACGCAATTTTTTTAAAATGTTTAAAAACTGCTGAAAAGTCCTATTTTCACATTTTTTCATATTATATGAAATTTTCAAATTTTAGTGCAGAGTCACAATTCGAAACACCAAAAAATTTGTATTGTTTTTTGGAAATGTGAGCTTTTAAATACTGTTGGTTTACATTCTACCTTGTTTATTTATTTATCAAGTTCTTTGTATTATTTATCAATTCTTTTATATTATGAATCTTCTTCAACAAATTTAAATTATCATAGATCCACAGCAAAAAATATAAAAAATTCAAAAAAACCGTTAAAAAAATTGAGAAAACTTAGGTCACATTTTCGTCAATTTTATTCTAGACCTATATATTTAGAAAAAGTTGTTAACAGAAATAAAAACATAATGCAGGAGCTTTAATATTTGTATATTATTTCAAAAACATTAGGACAGTGTCCAAGTTACAGGTATTTAAAAATAGTGAATTTTCTGTTTTTGATCTCTTACAATCCTGAACGATGCAACTCACAAAAATATTTTTTGAGATTATTCATACTTATTTTCAAAGATCTATCCCTCCAAATTCCTAACTTATACCATTTGGAAGATAGAAGAGGACAAAATTTTCGCAAAAATTGAGTTTCACATAACGGTAAATTAAGATATCGTTTGGCAAAATTATATGTTTATTATATACATATTTGTAAAGCTAATAAAAGCACCTATCGTCGGGCGTTTTCAGAATGATGATGTATGTAGCTTATAGTTTTTGTGTTATACCAATTTAATTAAAAGACTTTTTAAAAATTTAGACGACTGTAGCTCTGATTTCTATCCGTAGTTAAAAGTTTAGTGCTCGACTTTAAACGATGTAGAACTTTTGAAAAATGCTTACGAAAAATGTGGAGATGAAAATTAGTTGTTTGTGAGCTACTCTAAGTTTCGGTCAGAACCGAAAAAGTAGGGAACCTACAAATTGATTTACAAATATTTTATGTTAATTTTAAGACTATAGCTTAATTAGTTTTTGAGTTATCGTGCTGACGACGAACGGTGAAAGCTTATTCGACTAATTTTTCGATTCTGATCCGATTCATATATTTGAGTTTATATCAAGCTCGCTTATTTCGAGGTCTTACAAACGAAGGAGCAATCTTATTATACACGATACTGTCGTACGGCTATATAATGATATTAATATAAAGCACAAAAGGTAAATTTCCTTTTAAGAGGGGTTACTTTTACAACTTCGCGGATTCGAATACACATGTCATTGATTGTGTGATTTAGTGGAAAAATTCATTACAATTAAAAAAAAAAAAATTATTTTTTAGCACATTTCCAAAAAAATTTTGAAAAAATGTGCTTATTAGTTTCACTCTGTCCGTCCGTCCGTCCGTCCGTCTGTTTACAAAACTTCTATACCATTAAAGATAGAGAAAACAATTTTTAACCATGGGTAGGTCTCATAAAAAAAATAATTTTGTGGAACAACTTTTTCATGTAGCCCCCCAATTACGGAGCTACAGCCCCTCAAACTTTGAAAAAGCCCTATTTTTAAATGCATATATCTTATGTTCTGCTTAAGATTTTTTCAATCTAACAACGCCGTTCGACAGGTATTTTTTTTAACTTTCTAAATTAAAATCAAAATTATACAATTTTTTTAAATTTAGTATTTAAATTTACCGTTATGTGAAAACCAAATTTTGCATGATTTTTCTACTTTCATAACTCCGGTACGCTTCTAGGTAGAGGCTTGAAATTTTGAGGCAAGAAAGAACTTTTAGAATTAGTATAAGTTTGCTCGGAAAATGTTTTTGGACCACCCCCTGTTTATGAGCTATTAGGGCTTAAAAATTGAAAATTTGCTATTTTTAAACACCTGTAACTTAGGAACCTGTACACATTTTACTTCTGCAAGATATAAAAATTAAAGCAGTAATATATTTTTACGTGTGTGAAAGGTTTATTTTAGTTGTAGAGGGTTCCAAAGTTGCAGCTCTTCAAAATTTCGAAAAAGCCCCATTTTCAGATGTATATATCTCAGGCTCTGCGTAATAGTTTTACAATCTAGAACCGCCAGAAAATCGAAAATTTTATTATCTATATAAAACAGTATCAAAATTATGTAATATTTTGTAATTTACTATTTAAATTTACCGTTATCTGAAAACCACATTTTGCATGAAATTTCTTTTTTCATAACTCCGGCACGCCTTTAGATAGAAACTTGAAATTTTGAGACAAGAAAGAACTTAGTATAAGAACTTAGTATAGAATTAGTATAAGTTTCCTCAGAAAATTTTTTGGTAGCGCCCCCTCTTTAAGAGTTATAACACCTCAAAAATTTTAAATTTGCTATTTTTAGACACCTGTAACTTAGGCACCTGTACAAATTTTTCTTCGGCAAGACATGAAAATTAAAGGTTTAATAATATGTTTTTACGTGTGTTAACGGCTTTTCGTAGTTATATAGGATTCCGGAATTACGGCCCCTCAAAATTTCAAAAATATCCTATTTTCACATTTTTTCTTATTACATGAAATTTTTAAATTTTTGTGCAAATCACACTTCTAAACAGTTTTTATTGAGTTTTGGAAATGTGCGCTTTTAAAAACCGTTGGTTAACATTCTACCTTGTTTTTATATTTTTTTAGGTAACAGTAAATTGTAGAGAACTCGTTTTTCTTCTAATTTGCAGCTAAAAAAGTTCTCTATATTCTGAAACAAAAAAATATTTAACCCTCTCGCAAATATAAATACATCATAATATGACCTCTCAAAAATGTTTAAAAACTTAATTTACAAATGTATTTAAACAAATTTAAGGTTAAACCAACTTTTTTATGAAAGAGAAACATCTTTTATATAATTTTGTTTAATTTTGTAAAGGTTTGACACCTATTGTAGAAATTAATTGCTGAATTATATTATTAGCTAGTTTGACATTTACAATTTTTGTGTTTGTTGAAACACAATCTAATCGAAATCTAGTTGAATCGAAATCTAATATCAGTGGAAATATGCTAATAGATTATTTTTTGTCAATTTCTTTATGGTATCGATCGCACTCGAATATAATTCATACGCATTTCAGAAAGACAAAGAGAGTTTATGTTTATCGGTTTCAGAATTGAAAGTTTACCTAGGAATTAACTTCATGATGACATACATTAGCGCGAATTTGTGCGGTATAGACGTGTATTTTTTGATCGGAAAATTATAAGTAGAAATAAAATAGTAACAAAATATACTTTTCTTTTATTTTTAATTGAAAATAATAAAATCATAGTAAGCGCCTTTTTTTCAATTTTATTTTAAATAAAATTGAAAATGGCGTCATACGAAAAGTGCAAATTGAAAATAAAGGGAGAAACTGGTATAGCATATTCTGAATTTTGAAAAAAAATTTTATCACGAGGCTTTGAAATGTTCAGGATTAGATCAATCGTCAATAAATTTGTTATTTGCAAATAACAAAATAAAATTTAATTTGAAGACTGTATTCAATACATTCAAAATGTTGACCTAGTTTTACAGAATATGGAAACTATGAGTAATTGAAAGAGTATAAGGAAGAGTTTGAAACTGCTATAAAATATAATGAAAAGTGATTGGGTTATTAAAAGCTATTGAAACCAAAATAAAAACCAACAAAATAAAAGAGATGGTATTTTAAAAGTTTTCACCATTTTTTAAATGTTTTATTGGTTAATTGTTGGATATTGTGGTGTATGAGTGACAATAAAAAGATGAATTTATTAGAGATTAAATCATGTGTAGCCCTTATATTTACAGGAGTGAGAGAAACACAAAAGAGAGTACGTTCTTCAGAATCATTCAGCTCGATGGCTTTTAAAAAAAGGTGAAAACAACAGCTCAAACGGAATTAAAACTAGATGTAGGAGCACATTGTCCCAAAAAAACTGAAAAAAATTATTCTTCGAAATGTCATCTTAATGGATGTAATAAAAGAAATAGGTACCTCTATGGCCGTTGTGACGAACCATTATGTTCTGAATGTTTTGACGATTTCTATAATAGAATGTATATTGTTTTCCTTTTCTATTTTTCTTCAATAGCTTTCTTCTACTAAACTATTTTATTATTAATTTGTTTAAATTTTTTAAACTATTAATACAAGTAGAAGATTTATAATATGTTGATTACATTAGTAAAAGTAAAACATTACCCTAAACATAACAATATAAAAAAGAATTTATTTATATTGTTATGTTTAAGGTAAGCCTCACATAAGGTCGTTTCAAAAAACGCCCAAGACGCAGTTTTTCAAAAATTTGGAAAGGTAGAACGTGCATGTTATTAAATATAAAAAACGTTTCCTATAATTGTTAAAGACATTAGTTCTAAAATCATGTCCGAGAGGGTTTTAAAACACAGGAAGCGGTTTTCCAGAAAAACCGGTTTTAATGAACTTTTATTTGCTTTTGTTGTTTTACCGTTCTTTAAATAACGGTATGTGCAAATTAACTAAAATTATATAAATCAACTTATCTAAACAAAATTTGCCTGCATAAGAGTGAAAAATTAGTAAACTATAGATTTTCTTTTAGCACTTTGAGATTTTATTTACAAAATTTTAAAAAATGAGATAACGTTATAGACTCAAAAATATAATATCGAAAGAAATGTGGAACTCATAATATGTTGGAAATAAAAAAAAATCGACATTTAAGAACTGGTAAGCGAAGAATATTTTAGAACTGGTTCCAAAATTAGTTTTTATCAATCACGAAATATGTACGACAAAAATATTTTAACGGGGAATTTTAGATTGGATATAAAGTCGAAGTTCCAATTAATTTGTTTAGTCATTAGTTAAAATATTTTGTTGTTGAAATATGTATGTAAAACATATAATTAACGCTGATTTTAGAGTTGGTAACAACAACAACAATATGGCACTTTTTTCAGAATATTAATGCTATTAATTAATATATAATATGATCGGACAAAAATAATTTTACCGACGATACACATGAATGTATAAGATAGGTATTATTTTCACACCAAAAATGTGTACTCGAGATTTTAGCAAAAATGAATTACTCCGGTGCGTAGAAACTTATAAAAATATTTTTTAGCGTGATATCTGTGTGTGTGGATGGGTATTTGTGCACGTGTACTGTACAACTTAAACGACTTAGGGGATTTTTTTTGAAATTACATATTTAAGGTTTTGACGTAAATATTTCGGATTGATATGCTTTTGAGCAAAATTTGTTGTCCGGACAACCGATATTGCTCAAAAGCTTGTCTGTAATTCGATAAGCTTTTGAGCAATATATATATATTATATTGCTTGATATATTTGTCAAATATTTTTTCAAGTGAGTACCCTTTTTTTTTTGGATAGCTAGCTGTTTATCGGCAAATATAAATAAAATAAAATGATTGTGCTGATATTTTGTGTATATTGTATGTAGATCATATTCCCACGAAAAGTCAAAATCAAATTTTTTTTTTTTTTTAGGTTTTTTTTCTCACGTTGGCCCACATCCGAAAGGAAAAGGGCCCATCACTTTGCAAGGACATTGCATGCACAAATAAATAAATAAATAAATAAATTTTTTTCTCACTACAAATAAAAAATCACAACGCATTATTTTATTTTAACTTAAATATATTTTTAACTAAAATCTCGCGAAAATATTTGCTGACAACAGTAACAATTCTAACGTCAACATTTTTTTACCTTTTTAACTAAAATATTTTTTTAACTCAATTTTTTATATAAAATTATTTTCAAACGAAAATAATTGCCCACAAAAGTAGAATAAAAGTATATAAATCGTGGAACAAGTTAAAAAATTATTCATAATATTATTAGGATTCCTTGGCCACTAATATTTAATAATTAAACTGAGCTTTAATTTATGATAATAAGTGGATTGATTAAAACTGAGTTTCTAATCAATAGAAACAAAGAATGAAAAAGGGAATATTATAATAATTTAAATAAAATTTGTAATAAAAATAATAAATATTTCAATTTGTAAAAAAAATAATAAAAATTTAATTTGTAATAAAAATAATAAAAATTTCATTTTTAATCAAAAAAAACAAATTGTTGTTATTCTCCAAACAAAAATGGCGCAGTCGGTAGGATACCTAATAGTAACTTTTTTAAAAGTTTTAATCGGTATTCGAATTTCCCGTAAAATCGTTCCCGAATATTTTTATTTTATTAAACAAAACCAAAACAAGGTCGTCACAAAAAAAATTACTAAATTAATGCTTATAATTAAAATTAAACAAAACAATCACTTAAAACTAATTTATAATAACTTAAATCTTAAAAAAAGTTAATTTATTATTATTGTTATCATTATTTTTTTATTTAAACTACATTTACAACTTTATTTTAACAAAAAAATGAAATATGATATCTGTACAGATATGTACATACATATAATGACAAGCAATTTAACATTTTATGTATTAACTTTTGTAGCAAATTAAACGTAAATAAATATCTTATTGAAATTGAATTTTTTTTATTAACATTACTTAAAAGCATTAAATTACGATTTATAAAATGTACAAAAAAAATTATCTAAATAAAAAACATATACCGATGCAATAAATGTGTTATGTTTAAAATTATATTATAATTAAAAAAAAAAATTTTTGCTTAAGTAAGAATTAATTGCCTAAGGTCATTAAAGTGCAAAAATGTAGTTGTACAATGTGTTTGAAAGTATTTCTGGAGATAGATGTAGAATAGAGATGACTAATTTTGTTAAAAGTAATACAACATCTATTGATGGGTTCATTACTACCGTACTCTGTATTATGTTTGTAATTCATTAAAAATTTAGTATTTCTAGTTTGCCCAACACTATCGTTAAATCACTTGTAATTAAGAGATTGGATAGAAATACTATTATTCAAAATATCAAAAGTAAAACATGATGACAATAATTGTCTACGTAAAGATAAAGAAAGCAAGTTTAATGAATTAAGTCTTGTAGTGTAACTAGGTAGATTAGCAAAATCAAAAGGGTTAGATTGATTCCTTACTGCAAATAAAAGAAATTGCTTTTGTACTGATTCGATCCTATTGAAATGAACTGCAAAGACTAACAAGGTTGGATCCCAAACAATGTTACCATATTCTTAGATAGATCGAACTAGGGAACAATAAAGAGATTTTGACAGCTAATCCGCTAAATTCTTTAGCTCTTCTCTTAATGAAACCTAACATTTTATTAACCTTTGAAACTATTAAGCCATAGTGAAGATTATAATTAAGTTTATTATCGAGAAGAATTCCTAAATAAGTAATACTAAAAACCCTTTGAAGAGTTATATTATCTATTTTGTAGTCATATATTAAAGAAGACCGTTTTCGTGTAAAGCTAATAACTTTACATTTCTGTATGTTGAGTTCCAATTTATTTGACGTGCACCAAGCTTGTAACACTGATAAGCTTGATTGCAGTTTAGCTGCATCAGAATTATATTTACCACTTGATAATGGCTATCTTGCGGTACAGCGGAAGTGACCCCGATGTGTTGGATAATACATCATGGAATTTAATATTTTGAGTTCTTTCTGAAAGATAAGAATTATATTTTGTTGAGTTGATATTTTGTTTAGCAAAGTTAAGTGATCTACACGATCAAAAGCTTTGCTAAAATCAGTTTAAATTGCATCAAATTGGTACCCTTTCTCCATTTCATTCAGGGTTTCAGATGTAGAAACCATACGCTTTCTTCTAGTTGAACGATCTTTTCTGAAACCATGTTGTTGTTCATTTAGTTTTGCATTTATCATAGGAGTAATTCTATCAACGACAATTTTTTCAAATAATTTAGGTATAGTCGAAAGGATTGCTATACCTCGATAATTTTCCACCGATGCTCTATCCCCTTTTTTAAAAATAGGGGTTAAGTGGGAGGATTTCCACTTTAAAATCTCAATTGAAAGTGACTTATTGAAAATAAAATGAAGAGGGTAGATTCGACTGTGAGAGCAATTATGTAAAAAGATTGAAGGAATTAAGTCCAAGAATATCATTTTCAGAAAGATACACGTCTGCAAATAGCAAATTTGAGCTATTAGATAAGGAGTTAATCGAAGTGGTAACTGGTGCTGTTAGACGATAAACTTGTTGAAAATGACCAGAAAAGAAGTTACAAATTTCTTTTGAGCAATCAGAAACCACATTGTCTTTTGACATCATTGAATTGGGATACCCAAATAATTTCCGTTTCGTGTTAACAAAATCAAAAAACTTTTTAGGATTAGTAACAAGTTTGTTGCCAATATCCGTGACATAGTTTCTATATGCTGCATTGGCTTTTTGTTTAAATTCAATAGCAAGTTGCTTACACATATTCAATAAGTCGTCGCATAGTGCTTGATGGTGTTTAAGTTTTTTGTATATTTTATTGCGCCGATTTCTCAAGTTCCTAAGATATCTATCTAATCATAGTTCTATTGTTTTATGCTTTTTGCGAATTTTAGAAAAAAAGGCATCAATAATTTTAAACAGATTTGAGTAAAAGATAGAGATTAGTAAATTGATATCCTGTTGTACTAACAGTTCATCCCATGTGATTAATGACAAAGCATAATTAATACTTTGATAGTCAGCGTTAAAAAAATCGTATACAATTTCACTACTGTAAGATTTGGCCAAGAGTGGGATAGAAGTGGAGAACTCGAAAATAAGTGCGTTATGATGAGCAGAGTTGTTAAAAATATTATCAACATCATCAGCGAGTTTAACCGACGCTCTATCATATGCATTTGAAAATGCAAGATCTAACCACTTATTATTACTATTAGGATAAATAATAATTTGTTGTAAATCGTTACCGTAGAACTCTCCAATAAGACCGAAGTCAATTTCGTTATGAAAGTTGACCGGTAATAACAAATTATCAGCGCCGTCAACAATAAAATAAAATAAATAAAAGGACGATTAAATTCGCCAAACACAAAAATTGAGTCATCCTCATGCATTTCTGAAATAATATTGCTATAATACACTATAAAAATCAGAATGTGAGGAATTGTCAGAGTTCGAAGGCAAATAAACAATACCTAGGTATAAATTATTTGTACCTAATTTTATTTTAACAAATTGGGGATCGAAAGATTGATGTGTACCAGTGATTAATGGTACACTAGATAAGTTATTCTTTACAGCAAGTAGAACACCACCTTCCTGCGAACCATTTGCAGATAGATAAGCACGATCCTTTCTGTAAATGGACCAATTACCATCAAGAATTTCCTGGTTTGTAAACGAATCGTTGAATTATGTTTCAGTTATAATTAATACACTGAACTTACCTGACTTTGCACCAACAAAAAGTCTTTTGAGCTTGCCTCTCATACCACTACAATTGTGATAAAACATGTTAATGTTGTTTGTGTTGTTGGAAGTTTGAGAGGTTTTTTTAGAGTAAGTAACGTTAGGTAAAGAGATGAGATTTGAAGTATGGTTGAAACTTGAGTAATTACCTTAGAGTTTCGATGATAAAACTTGTTATAACTCTTACGAGATTGATTCAAATGATTGTAGTGGTTGCTATTGCAATGATTACGATAAGCCTTAAGATCCCCTTCCACCTCTTTAGCAGAGAAGCCTATATTTTTATATCTGATATCTGAGATAAAGATCGTATAAATCTTTATAATTAGATGGTAGGTCCTCATTGTGAATGAGAACTGACAGGTGAGTCCTAGTTTTACCTTCTATTACGGTGTTATAAATAATTTATTATTTTACAAACTTTGGATTGAGGTACCATAACTTTAAAAGATTTATATTTTGGTTTAAATCTAAGATTCTTAGGAGTAATGTTAACTATTATTACAACATTTAAATTAAACTTATTCTTTAAAAACTTACTAAGATAACTAGAAGTTGTGTAAGCTGCAAATTTTGTAAAGTACAGTGACTGGAGATCCGAATCCGGTTTAGATTCTTCCTTAGTTGACGTCTGCTTACGATCTACAGTAATTTCTTTTTCATGTGGAAGTAAATATTGAACCTTCTTAGTTGACAATTTAGAAGTATTTGTAGAAAATTTTTTAATTGAAGAAGGGTTAGTTACAGATGGTAATTGATCCAGAATATCAGGGATCAAAGATATCGAAGTAGATGCAGAAAGTTTTTATTTATTTTTATTTATTTTATTTATTTCTTTATTCTCTTTTCATAATACTATATAACAATATTATATAATTAAAAAAAAATCAAAATAACTATATGCAATTCATCAACTGGGTAACATACTATAAATTCAAAATATAAATGTCAAAAAAAAAAATAAGAGAACAGTTTAAAACACTCTGTATTATTTCTAACAGTGTTGAGTGCTAACTATGATTATAAATTTTTATTACTTTTAAAACTGGGGTGTTTGAAGTTATGAATTAACGAGGTTTCTATATTATGCACACACAAAAAAAGAAACAAAAAAAACAATTTAATATATGTTTACAATTTGATCTAACATGCAATTTAGAATAAAATACATTGTGTGAATTACGTATTTATATGAATTTTCTATTTTTTAACTAATGAAAAATGAAGAAAGGAATAACATATTTTAGTACTAAATACTTAACAAAACTTTGATATCATCGTGATACATATTAAATAATCATGCTTTTGCTTTTACTTTTATGATAGTATAATTTTTAAATTTCTAATGAACCTGATTAAATAAGGGATTTTATTAAATAATCTACATGATGCAATTTTATATGAGCTGCAATAAGCTGTAATATGGAAAGCTGATATGATAACTATGTAGCGTTCATTATTTCTGAGATTATAGTTATATTTCATACGAAGATTAGAATTCGAATTTAACTTTAAAAAGAGTTTTATTGTATTGTAATAATATAATTGGCGAACAGGTAGAATTTTATGTTCACGAAAAAGTTCAAGAACTTGTAGAATTTGTGGAACTTTTATTGTTGATAGTGTCAGTTTAGGTGAAGATAAATTGGTATTGCCAGCACTGCACTGAAGTAATTCATTATATAAAGAATTGTTTACGAAGTTTGAATTTGAAGCAGTTTCAGGAATATTATGGTTCGAAAACGTGGCAGATGAATCTTGAATTGCATAATCTTCAGATGAGATAGTTTCAGTACATAAGCCAGCCTGAGTTACATTTTTTGAATTTTCAACTGTATTGTAGTTTATTGGTTTAAAAATAAACGCATTCTGATAAGCACTATAGTTGAAAGGTTCATCAGTCTGAGTCCAAATATCTTTTGTTGTTGCGACTTAGATACATTTGGTTGTATCTACATGTATCAAAAGATGTATCAAGACCAGCATCTAATTTCATACCCATATTCGAAATTTCTTTTCCTAATGAACCTATCTGCTCATTAAATCTCTCTGCAACGTCAGTAGTAGTGTCGATAAATTTTGAATTAAAAAGTTTTTGCAGTTGTGAGTTAATAGATGACTTTAACTCATTAGTTAATGATTTGGTAGATTCATTGGTAGAATTTAATGCAGAAATAAACTCATCTTTATTGAACACTGCATTCTGCTTCAAATGATCATTCTGCTTTAGTGACATTCTGCTCAAGGTAGTATTGAGGGCTTTATAATCTTTAGTCATTTCATTAAATGACGCGGAGTTTTATTTTATTGTGGCGTTACATCTTGCTGCAAGTCCTGTATACTCATCTTTAATATTATTGAACGAAGTTTTGACTTCATCCAATAACGTATTAATGCTGGAGTGATAATCCAAGCATTCGTCACATACAAAATATTGAGCCAGGAATGCATAATACCACACTCTAGGAGCGTTTAAACAAACTCCGTGGAAGTGCTTCTTAGAAAAACTCCTGCATGTAACAGTTTCGGTTTTTGCATCATAAACTGTGCAACTTGAACTATTGCATTTAACCGAATTCACTTTTCATTACATAAATAATATTTACTTTAGCAATTAAAAAAAAAACGGCAATTTAAAAAGAGCTCAAAGTTTTTGGCAAAAGTACTAGCAGAATAAACAATAATTTAAAAAAAGTAAACAAGTAAATTAAAAAAAGCTGATTCTAATAAAAAGAGAAAAAAAAATTTTTTGTTAAAATTTAAAAGATGAATAGGCCATTTAATTTAACAAAAGCACTGTTTACAAGTTTATAAAAACAAGTTCAACACTGTTTTTTTCTTCTTTTTTTTATTTTTATTATCAAATAGTTAAAATATTAAAATGTATTATTAATCTTATTATTTTAAAGTTAAATAACAAATTAAAAATTAAAAATAAAATTAAGAATAAATTTAGCACGTTTACTTAGTTAAGCGGTTAAAAAGCGAACGGGCTTAACAAAAACAAAAGAGAATAATAACAAATAAGAACCAAAAACAAACTTATAATAAAAACATATAATAAAAAAAATATAAATAATTAATAATGACCGTCGATAATTTTGCAATTCGTGACTTAAATTCAGAAACGCGATCCATTCCCACGTTTGAAGGAAATGACAAATTTAATTAGTTTCATTCGTGAAGGAGAAGCCTGATGATCCAACAAAGACTTATATCCATAATATAATTCTTAGCAAAATCCACGGACCAGCTACCGCCGTCATAAGGAGAATCGAATTACCTTCTTGGGAGCATGTGAAAGAACAACTGAAAAAATCATTTGGAATTAAAGAAAGTTATTTAACGCTAAAAGAAAAACTGACAACATAAGGTATATAAATGTAGTCAATATTATAATATGTTAACGGTAATTCTATCTATAAATTAAATCTTAAGTATAAGTTAGATGATAGTAAACCGATATACTTTAGTTCAACTAACAACGAGAAAAGCATTTTAGAAACATTTTCGAACAAAATATCTCGTTTTGATAGTATGTTTCTTAGAAGTAAAAATCTAGAGACTCTCGAACAAGGCTACCAAGAACTTCTTCAAACAGGTATCTCTAATTATTCTAACAAAAAGAAGCCACATAACAATATAACTAGTGTCTATCATAGCAATAATTACCGAGGTAATCATGGCTATGGCGGTCGCCCTTAAGGTTATTATGGTAATAATAGTCGCTATTATGGTTGCCGAAGCAATCGTGATTCTGGTCGTTACCCTTAGATTAGCAATTTTCATATTGACTACCGAGGTAACCAATTATACAACAATTATTCAAGTAATAACCGTCACAAACATAATTACATAACATAATTACATAAATAGTGGCAACTATTCACAAAATCATAGAGGCAACTTTGGGAATAATAGATACAATAATCAAGACAATCTTACAATACGAATGAAGAACCAATGGAAGTAGACTTAAACACCATCTCACATTCAAGATTTCAATCAACGCCTCACCAATCCAATTACCCATAGCGACTATGACAATTAAAAATAAAAAAGTAGAATGTTTAATAGATTCTGGTGCCACCACCTCTATCTTTAGTAATAAAATATTTCAAAAAACCAAATAAAACTTTGACTGGAACACAAATTTTATATAATGAAATAATTACAAAAGTACCGGACGAGTTTAACGAAAATTCAACAATGTCATGGAAAGTATTAAACTTTAACAATGATCATTTCCAGGCTATCACAGGGTTAAAAGTTTTAAAACCCTCGGGAGTCCAAATCGACCTACTAAACGGAGAACTAAAAATCAATAATATAATAACTAAATTCACTTACGCTTACCCATACTCAGAAGCACAGAATGTAGGAATTTTACAACTTAACAATATGGAATTATTAGAAAACCTAAAAATCTTAATTTAAATTCAGAAGAACTCAAATTTTTAAAACCAATTATACTTAGAAACCAAGATCTCTTTTACAAAGAAGGGGATAAATTAACGTGTGTTAACCAAGTCAAACACCAAATAATAGCCAAAAATCTCAGCCTATAACTTTAGAGGTTTCCCAAAACTGACGGGAATGAGGTTAATAAACAAGTCAGAGAAATGCTATCGCAAGATATAATACAACTATCTAACAGTCTGCACAACAATCCAATCTGGGTAGTACCAAAAAAATTAGACAACATAGATTATCATAACCTTAACAACATCACCATTAGCGATAAGTTCCTCATCCCCAATATTGAATCTCTCTTCGATAAAGTTGGAAAAACGCAGTACTTTTTCATGCTTGACTTAGCCAAGGGCTTCCACCAAATATTAGTAGATCCAAAAGATAAGGCTAAGACAGCATTTACAACCCCGCAGGGCCATTTTGAGTTCAAGAGAATGTCATTGTGGTCTTAAAAATACTCCTGCCATGTTCCAGAGAATCATAAAGTACGTTCTGACAGATTGTATCAACAGAACTTGTGCCGTCTATCTGGACGAATTCTTAATATTTTCTACTTCTATACAAGAACATTTTTTTTTCCTTGCCACTCCACTGAGGAGTATAGGGCATCCACTAAGTCATTTATTATTCATATTTGACTAAGCTTCAGTTTCGTTAATCATTAATTTCACTAAACCGTTGATTACTCGGGTGTAACTATTTTACAAGACTAAGACGTTTCTATTATTTCTACGCCATCTATTATCTTATACAAGAATCATGGTTTATTATTATTTTATTATATATAGCTATTACAATATGATATTTTATTATAATTTATACTTATTATACTTATTTATACTTTTATACTAAATTATACTTATTTTTTAATTTAATTATATTCTACTAATTATATATTATAAGAAAAATCTATATTATTTTTTATATTATATTTTATTATTTCTATATTATTTTGGGTCATTGACACCCGAGGGTATCTAACCAAATAATACAAAAATAGACGTATAAAAACTATTAAACTACCCAAAACAACAAGACAAAAAAAAACTTCCTGGGAATAACAGGACATTATAGGAAATTTATAAAGGACTACGCGAAAATTGCGCAACCAATGACCAAATACCTAAAAAAGGGTAACAAAATTAATTTAAAGGCACATTATATGTAGAATCAAAAATTAAAAAACTAATAACCAGTCACCTTGTATGCTTCATTATCCCGATTTTCAAAAAAAAATCATATTAGTAACATACGCTTTAAACCACGCCATTAGCGCCTTCCTACAGCAAGATCGTCACCCTAAGATATCTGATAGTGACCTTAATAAGGAAGGACAACTAAACGACGTATTACGGAGATACATAAAAAAGGAACAACGGGAATTTTCTCAGAACTAGAATACTCCCGATATAATTTACTTCAAAAAAGACTTATTAGCTTGTTTTCAAATAATAATAAAATGAAATTCATTAAATGTTCAAATAAAGCAATCGATCAGGACACCAAAGAAGAAGCACTTAAAATAATCCAAAAAACCCACAGGAAAACTAAATAAGAAATATCTACTTTTTCCCTACATTAAAAGAGTTAATACATAAATATATAAATAATTGTGACCCATGTAACATGGCCAAATATGATAGGAAACCCAATAAATATAAATTCGAAATTACTGAAACGCCCTCTATGCCAAACTCTATCCCGAAATTTTGCACGGAGATCTCTTCTTTTGATACAAATATGTATATCTCAGCTTAGTTGATAAATTTACAAAACATTTTATGATACAAAGATTAAATGACCGCAACGCACTCATCATAATCCATTCACTAAAGAATCGATATTCCATCTTTGGAAAACCACATAAGATCGTATTCGGTAACGAATTTAATAGTATAAATATAAAAAATTTCATAGGAGAAGAAAGCGTCACAGTACATTTCACTTCACCTCGCTCTCATACCGGGAATTCAGTAATCGAAATAGTTCGTGGACAATTAATGAACACCTAAGAATTCTAGAAGCCCAAAATTCTAAATTATCCTAATTAGATAAAATCTTATTTAATGCACAAAGCTATAACAATACAATTCACTCACTAACATTAACAAGACCAGTTGATTTTATAAAAAATAAATTTTCAGACCTTGGCATAATAAAAGAAAGACTAGAAAAAAACAAGAATAACACTAAAGAAAAACTAAATGAAAATAGGCAAATATTCGTATCAAGTACTAACTCAGAAATCCTTATTGAAAACCTCGACGCAGCTCGGTATAAGCATAAATCCAAATATATTAAATTACATCACAAACACCAAACGCGAAGGCAATAAACTAAAAGACTCTAGAAATAAGAATATTCATCCAACACGAATCAAAAAAACTTTTAAATTTTTTGTAGGAAAAAACGGAAACAACGCTCAAACTCCAGACACTCCTAATATTGATATCAATAGCACAACTGTCAAAAGGAATAATCACCATACAAGACCTAACGAACCAAGGAGGAATTCAAATGATAAGACAAACCGAAACACCTTTTATACTAAATTATTCAAAAATTCTGCATATAATTGAACCTGACGATTTAACATCAGCATTAAATCATACACAACAAAATCTAAAAACCGTTTTTTCCGAAATCGAAGACAGATTATTAATACAACAATTAGAAACTCAAATCAAGAAAACCGATTACAATATCAAAACAATTAATTTACATAGGCATAAACGTGTATTAATTAACCTAGGAGAAAGAGTGGCGAACTGGCTTTTTGGCACAATGGATGATCAAGACAGAACCGAAATTCAAGAATATCTAAGCTATGTCGACTATAACAACCACGATAGTATAACAAATTTAAACAAACAAATAAAAATAAACACCGACCTACAGAACAATAAAGAAATTTTAAACAACCGAATAAAAGAAAATGAATGTTTAGTTTTAAAAACTTTAAACCAAACCACAGATATTACAAGATCAAGTATAAAATTTTTACATTTTCTGCCCTTACTAACAGACATAAATCTGCTAAACTCCGAAGTAGAAAAAATCCAACAAAACATAATGTTCGCTAAACATGACATTATGAGTCAGTCAATTTTAACAAATGACGAAATAGACGATTACAATATTGACGTTTTCAAATATAAAGAAATTAAAAGCCCTTTACTAAAGTTCGATAATAAACTAATTTTTGTTGTATCTATTCCTAATGTTACGCCACAAACCGCCACCAAATTCAAAATAATATCACTTCCAAATAAAAAATTAGAAGAAATTTCAATCGAAAATTGCAACATAATAGAATAGAACAACCGATATTTTGTAGATAATAATGAAATTTATTTGAAGAAGTTAAAGAAATCAGACAATTCTATAATCAGACAATTCTATACTAATAATCTCGTAAACAAAAATTATAAATATTGTAAAAAAACTATAAATAAAAATTTTCAAATAATTGAAATATTTCCTAATTTAGTCTTAATAAAAAATTCTGAAAGTGAAACTTTAATAAATAATTGTTATCATTCTAAACATAGGCTATCGCAAAACAATATAGCTCAATTTTATTATATTGTACAATAAAAAATTTTGCATTCTCAAACAGACAACACTTCCTCGTCAATGTAATCTATAATTTCTTTGCTGATTGTTTTCGAAAAGTTTATCGTCCACATGAATCTTCTATAAATTTTGATCTTTCAAATCAAACAAATAACTCAAATTCAATTATTACGGATCTATATCTTACTGAAGATGAAATATTTGAAGCAATCATTAACATCGATACTAAAAAAGGTGTAGGACCTGACTTAATCCCGCCGACTTTTTTATACAATAGTGTTAGTTATTTGACTTATCCACTTCATCTCATTTTTAATAAATCACTTTCCTCAGGTGTTTTCCCATATGCTTGGAAATCGTCTTATTTAATTCCCATCCACAAAAAGGGCGACAAAGCACACGTCGAAAACTACCGTGGTATAGCTATTTTATCGACTATTCCTAAGTTGTTCGAAAAAATGGTCGTAAACAAAATTACACCCATCATAAACACAAAATTAAATGAACAGCAGCATGGTTTCAGAAAAGGTCGTTCTACCTCAACAAACCTTTTGGTTTATACATCTGAAATCCTTAATGAAATGGAAAATGGGCACCAAGTTGATGCTATTTACACAGATTTTAGTAAAGCATTTGATCGTGTCGATCATACTATTTTGCTTAACAAACTTGTTGCAATAGGTATTTCGGGTACTTTTCTTACATGACTGTACTCTTACTTAACAAATAGAACTCAAAATATAAAATTCCAAGGTTTTTTATCAAACACAGTGACCGTTACTTCAGGAGTACCTCAAGGTAGCCATTTCGGTCCACTCCTATTTAATATATTAATTTCAGAATTTCGGCCAAACTAATGGGTGTATCGTTATCAAAAATATTTCTGATGTTGCATTACTTCAGTCAAACCTACATTCTTTACAAGAATGGTGCTTTTTCAACAAGTTAGAGCTGAACATTTAATAATGCAAGACTATTAGTTTTACACGGAAAAGATCTACTATTTTATTCGATTATTCTATTGATAATGTAACACTAGAAAGGGTAAGCAGTATGACCGATCTAGGGATTCTTTTGGATGATAAACTTAACTTCCATCTTCACTATGAGCATATGATTTCCAAGGCAAATAAAATGTTAGGATTCATTAAAAGAAGAGCCAAAGAATTCAGTAACATAGCGGTGACAAAATCTCTCTACTGTTCTTTAGTACGATCTATTCTAGAATACGGCAACATTGTTTGGAATCCTGCATTTCAAATACATTCCGATAGAATTGAATCTGTTTAAAAACAATTCCTATTATTTGCTTTGAGAAATCAATATAACCCTATTAACTATTCAATGCTACCTAATTATAATGTAAGATTAAATTCATTGAACATGTTAACTTTATCCTCACGCAGGCAGATACTTTCATCCTGTTTTACTTTTGACGTTTTAAATAAAAATATTGAGTTCAGTTTTTGATAGATACCTAGTTTTAAATTAAACAATGAAGTTAGAGTTACACGGAACACGAAGTATTTAATTGAAAATACTCATAGAACTGAATATGGAAGAAATGAACCAATTAACAGATGTTGAATTACATTCAACAAACACAGTAATCTTTTTTCAACATAAATATCAAGGAACACTATCAAACAAAAATTAATACAAAAATTTGTTACTAACCTTACACAATAACTTTAACCTTCATAATATTAGATTACACTTCATATTGTACAAATTATTTTATTTTTACCTAACTGAGTTATATTAATTCAAATCTAACTGTGTTTTTGCTTTGTAGGCAATTTGTAATTTACCATATAAGTCATTGTAATAATTTTTTTTTATTTGAATTTATCATGTTTTATTTTGTACTTGTTATTATTAAGTTTTAGCCGTAAGATTTGTTATGTAAAAACCTTGTTTTGGTTATAATAAATAAATAAATAAAAACAATAAAAACAATTAAATACAGACATTCTTCGTATAACAACACCCCATATAATGACAATTCATATAATAACAACAAATATTTTATCACTTTTTTTTTAGCTTACCGACATTTTTCTCCTACAGCGACGTATAAAAAAAAACCATTTTTGAAAAAAACAAGTACATAATTAAAGAAAATTTAAATTATAATGATGTGATATATTAATTTTGTTCATTTGTTTTCATTTTTACCATATGAAATTTCTTTATTAGTTTTGTTTTTTTGTAAATAACCCAACCATACATTTTTTATTTTTAGCTTTAACTTTTAATTTCATTGTAACAATTTACACATATTACGACAATTCATAAAACGACGAGATTTTTCGGTTCCAAAAATGTTGTTATAGGAGGAATAACTGTATATTTTTTTTTATTTATTTTTTTATTCATGTTTAAATCATGTTTATATTCATGTTTAAATCAAACGTTTGCAATTTTATTATATACTATAACAAAAAAATAATAATTAATTACAAAAAAGAGAAATATAAAAATAATTAAAACTAACTTAACCTAGTACATAAATTAAAAATAAAGGAAATTTACTACATTTCTAATAAATTTATTTAAATTTTAATAAAAACAAGAATTGGAAAAGTAATAACAAGAACTTAGGATGTTCTGGAACTCACCATTAAAATGATAACTATTCAAAATGGGAGATAAACTGCGGGTGTAAGTAATTGCAGCGCATTTACCAACATTTACGCTAAGATTATTTAAAATACACCAATTAAAGAAAGTATTTAGATCTTCTTGAAGCAGTAGTGTATCACTTGGCGAAGTAATGCATCTAAAAATTTTCATATCATCGTCATAAATAATAATGCTTCAATGTTTCATAATAGTAGTCACATCGTCAATCGAAAGAATAAATTGAAGGTAAGATGGCTTCCCTGAGGTATACCAGAATTTGAAAGAAAAGAATCAGAAGAAACATTCCTAAATTTTACTTTATAGCTTCCATTAATTGATTTGATCCATTTTAAAAACAAGGCAGGAAATCCAAGATAATTTAATTTAAATAAAATAACACTATGCGGCAGAATAACGAAGTCTTTACTCAAATCAGTATAAATAACATCAGATTGAGCTCCATTTTCCATATTATTTAGAAAACAAGAGATCGATTCAACCAAATTAGTGACGGCGGATCTACATTTCAAAAAAACCATGTTGCTTAAAAGAAATTAAGTTCAGACAGAATTGGTAAATATGATCGTATATAATTAATTCAATTAATTTACCAATATCACAAAGTTTGGCGATTGGTCGGTAATTAGAAATATCATTCTTAGCATTTTTTTATCGATTGGTTTAATGAAGGATATTTTCCATCAGTCAGGAAACACACCCAGTTTGAATGAGAGGTTAAAAAAAATAAATAAAGGAAAAGCTAAAGAATTTGAAGACATTTTTAAAACAATAGATGGAACAATATCTGGACCTGGATTTGAATTTTTATTTTGGGAATCTAGGTATGTATGTACAGAGTCAGAGGAGAGATTGATTGAAGGAAGTGAGATAGGAGGATACTGCGCGAAATGGTTAAATTTGCTTTAATTGAAATGCATTACCAACATACGCACTGGAAATTCTTGAAAAATTCAGCAATAGTATGAGAATTGTTTGAAGTTTGACTTTCGAAAAATAAGTAATCTGGATATTCATCAGATTTTCTTTTGGAGTTAACAAACTTCCAGAACAATTTGGGAAACAGTGAAATTTGAAACAGTGAAATTTGAAACAGTGAAATTTGAAACAGTGAAATTAAGATAGTTTTTGTAACAAGAATCAAAAAGTAATTTCTAAGAATTGTACAATTGAACAAACTCAAAATAGGACGAATCGTTTTTACTTTTAATATATCTTTTCCATGCTTTGTTTTTTGTGTTACGTAAATTTCTTAAATTATGATTGAACAATGGTGGACTTGAGCTAAGAATTTTATCCGGAATGACAGGTATATGCAAACCAAATCCCTCATTAACAATAGAGTAAAATTCACTGATATCGTAATTAATATCCTTAAAATTTTCCAAATATGAGAAGTCAATTGACGAAAGAAAGTTATTTAAATCAAAAAATTAGCCTTATTAACATAAATAAAACGAAAAGAATCAGAGTTGTTAGAAAATTTATAGTTATTTGGATTAAGAAAAGAATATTTAAAGTTAATCGGTGGGTTAAAGTTGTCAATTTTTACTAAAGGGATACGACAATTGTTTATTTTAAAATTGGAGCAGTTAGTAGTAAAAATAAGATCTAACTGTTTACCTTAGTAATTAGAAATATTAGAGATTTGTTGCAGGCAACAGGTATTGCAGTTATCAACAAAGATTTGTGCAGATTCAGAGTTAACATAAAGTGGTATCATAAAATTTTCTTCATTGTGATGAATCCAACTTAATTGTGGCAAATTAAAATTACCACAAACTAATAACTTATCCGCAATATTCATAAGTGTAGTTATTGAAAACAAAAATTAAAACAGATATCAGTATTATAATTAGAAGGAATATAGCAACAACTAATAAAGATAAAATTCTTTTCCCTTCGAGTTTAACTGCTATCAGTTCTAATTCAGAAAATTCTGGCAATAGAATATCATATTACTTTTCCAAATTATCTAAATATAATTAATGTAAGCTTGAAAATAAATTTAAAAGATTATGCAAATTTAAAATATAAAAGAAAAACGAGGAAGAATACAGTTGACTTTGTCAACTCTTAGATACCCGTACGAACCGTTAGTATGTTCACAGCCTGTCACTCAGCTTACAATATTATTTTTTTAATATTTTAGTATTTTAAAATAATTTGGGTGAATTTTATAATTTCTAGAACTATGCGTTGTACATATATTCAAACTATATGTTTATATGTACATTCTTCAAAAGCAGATTCTAACCTTTCACATAACGATTATCAATCCAAAACTTTTTCAAATATTCTATAGTACACATTTAATACTAAGCGGTAAATGTATATTAAATTTACTTAGTACAAAATAGTAAATATAATTTAAATATTATATTATATTATATTTAAATATTCCATTGACAGAATAATTTCTTATAAATACAATAAAATACATATATGTATGTAAATACGGCGCTATATAATATACATCTATACTCTTATCATTCATTCACTAGTGACATATACGATATGTAAATAAACATGATATTATATAAGTATGTATATATATTAATATCATATAAATAAAAATTCTTACATTTTTTTGTACTACGCATTATATCCTCAACAATTTCAAATTATCGAGTAAAACAAATGCAAAAAATTCGTTAAAGAAATTTGTTAGAAAATTTGAAAACATCAAGTAACACTTTCGTCAATTATAAAGTAACCCTGTATTATTAAAAAAAGTTATTAACAGAAATAAAAGTATAATGTTAAAGCTTTAATTTTTTGTATTAGTTCAGAAATATTTCAATAGGTGTTCAAGTTACAGGTGTTTAAAAATAGGAAATTTTCAGTTTTTGACCCCTTACAGCTCCTAAACGGGGAGTGATATAAAAAAAATTTTTGAAATGACTCATACTTATTTTCAAAGATCCAACTTCTGTCAAAATTTCAAGTTTCTAACTTAAACCGTTTAGAAGATAGAAGGGTTGAAGAATTTTGCAAAATTTGAGTTTCACATAACGGTAAATTAAGAGAATAAAGAAATAAATAAAATAAATAAAAATAAATAAAAACTTTCTGCATCTACTTCGATATCTTTGATCCCTGATATTCTGGATCAATTACCATCTGTAACTAACCCTTCTTCAATTCTAACCTTCCACATAACGATTGTCAATCCAAAACTTTTTCAAATATTCTATAGTACCATTTAATACTAAGCGGTAAATGTATATTAAATTTACTAAGTACAAAACAGTAAATATAATTTTAAATATTATATTATATTATATTTAAATATTCCATTGACAGAATAATTTCTTATAAGTACAATAAAATACATATATGATATGTAAATAATCATGATATTATATAAGTATGTACATCAATATTATATAAATAAAAATTCTTCAAGCAACCGTTATGTTGTTTGTTTATTTACATTTTTTTGTACTACGCATTATATCCTCAACAATTTCAAATTATCGAGTAAAACAAATGCAAAAAATTTGTGGACGAAATTTGTTAGAAAATTTGAAAAAATCAAGTAACACTTTCGTCAATTATAAAGTAACCCTATATTATTAAAAAAAGTTGTTAAAAGAAATAAGAGTATAATTTTTGTGTATTACTTCAAAAAAATTTTAACAGGTGTTCAAGTTACAGGTGTTTAAAAATAGGAAATTTTCGGTTTTTGACCCCTTACAGCTCCTAAACGGGGGATAATAAAAAAAAAATTTCTGAAATGACTCATACTTCTGTCAAGATCAAAGATCTAACTTCTGTCAAAATTTCAAGTTTTCAACTTAAACTGTTTAGAAGATAGAAAGGTTAAAGGATTTTGCAAAATTTGAATTTCGCATAACGGTAAATTAAGACACCGTATGCCACATATATATATTTATTGTACATATACTTTTAAAGCTAATAAAAGTAGTAATCGTTTCGCGTTTTCAAAATGAAGATATACCTTATACAACTTGTGCTATAACAATTTAAATATAGAACTTTTTTGAACCTTTGGGGAGCTGTAGCTCCGTAACGGGTGGGGCTACAAAAAAAAGTTATTAAAAATGAAATTAATATTTTTGTTAGATCTATCAGCAGTTAAATTTCATAGTTCTATTTAAAAAAAAATGTGGGGATCTAAAAGTTAGGTGTTCGAGAGCTACCCTAAGTTTTGGTCCAAACTCAACCAAAAAAAATAGGGAACCTACAAATTACTCCCAGAATATTTTGTATAAATTTCAAGATTCTAGCTTTCTTAGTTTTTGAGTTAGCGTGCTGACGGACGGACGGACGGCCATGGCTGAAAAGTCTTATAATTTTTTTCTGATCCGATCCATACCTTTGAAGGTATATCTAGCTCGCTTATTTCGAGGTGTTACAAACGGAGGAGTAATTTTATTATACCCAATCCTATCGTACGGGTATAACTACATGATTGTGTCTTACCATTATAAATCAACCAGAATTTTTTCACGTTTACTTTTTCTAATTATGTTTTCAAATTGATTGGCTAAAAATATGTGTAAAAATTGTGTATGGATAAGAATGTAAGGCTTTCAGTTCTTTAAATATGTATGTACTTACTCATTTTTGATTAAATACTGTACAGAAATGTGAATATGTTTTCTAATTTAATTGATTATGTTTATAGTATTTTTATATACGGATATTATACATACTATATTTACATATTTCAATGATATTTTATAGGAAATATGTTATACACATGCATTTTATATAGGTAGACCACATTTAAAGACCACATGTAAGTAATGCATTTCTGAATGATGACATGATGATTGTCTAATGTAGGAGATTGTTTCTGTTTTTTAACAACAGCCGAAGATGTCATGTTGTTAAGACTTAAACACAGTATTCTTAACATACTGAATAAGATTACTTTAATTACTGTTCTATATTAGAAATTTATATTGAAAGGTTTTTATGGAATATTAAAAACAGTATAGATAAAAGTAAAGAGTGTTGGAAATATTTTTTCAATAATAATAAAATAACAATACAAAAAATAATGCAGAATATTTTCAATAGATGCTCGGGCGCAAATGGGTTAACAAACGTTAACAAACCTTTTGTAACAGGCTTTATTTATAACCATAAATTCATCCTGCTAAATTAGGCACAAATTAGAAACAAAAAAATTTTTTTTACAGTCTATCGTGTCGAAATGTGTTAATGTATCACAACAAAATTTATTGAATGAGTTTGTGTTCCAAAGTGCAATATTTGTGCAAATTTTCATTTGGTCAAATCGTTTAAGCACAACAACAAAAAATGAGAAACTTCCTGGCCTGAAGCCTGATGGGTTAATGTATCGTAACCAAAACAACTCAGAAAGCTTTTGTTATAAAGCCCTACACTTTTGTAAATTTTCAACTCAATTGGTAATACCGTTTAAGTGCGACAAAAAAGAAATTAAAAAATATCATTGAGCCCTGGTACCGAAACGGGTTAATGGACCGTAACCAAATCATCCCAGCGAACTCCTGTGGTAAAGAGCTACACTTTTAGAAATTTTCAACTCACTTGGCAAAACCGTTTAAACAAAACAACAAAACAAACAAAAAAACAACAAAAACAACAACAAAACAATTGAAAAACTTCATTGAGTACTGGTGCCGACACAGGTTAACTGATGGTAACCAAATCAACTGAGTGAGCTCCTGTGATAAAGAGCTACACTTTTGTAAATTTGCAACGCAATTTGTAGAACCGTTTAAGCGCGACAGAAAGAAATTGAAAAATTTCATTGAGCCCTGGTGCCGAAACGGGTTAATGAATAGTAAACAAATCAACTCACTGAGCTCCTGTGAGATCTACGCTATTGTAAATTTTCAACTCAATTGGTCAAACCGTTTAAGCGGGACAACAGAAAAATTTAATGAACTTCGTTCGGCTGTCCTGCCCAAACGGGTTAACGGAACTTCATAAAAATTTGTCACAGACTTTTTTTCGAACCATAAAACCACCGTACAAAATTTGACAAAATTTTTTTTGGAAGCCCGCCGGGTCGAATCCGGGTAACATTTTGTATCCTAATTTCTTCAGCGCCCATCGAAAGCTATGAAGAACATTTATACAAATTTTCAACTCAATCGATCAAACCATTTAGGCAGGACAACGAAAAAAGTTTAAATGTCTCTCGGGCCGCATGGGTTATTGAACCGAAACACCATATAGCCTATAACACTTTCCGGGGTCGTAGAAATGTTCCTGCAAAATTTGGTTGCAATCGGACTGGTGGTTTTTACGTGAAGAGGGCACAAACAAACAAACAAACAGAATTTCTGCTTTTTATATTAGATATGTATTATATATTATTCATTCATCATTGACATATACGATATGTTAATAAACATGAATTATATAAGTATGTGTACTGATATCATATAAATATAAATTCTTCAAATAACCGTTATATTTTTTATTTATTTAACGTTTTTTGTACTACGCATCATCCTCAACAATTTCAAATTATCGAGTAAAAAAAAAAATGCAAAAAAATCGTTAAAAAAATTTGTTAGAAAAATTTAGAAAAATGATGTCACACTTTCGTCAATTTTGAGATAACTTTCTTAAAAGTGTCTAAAATCTTCTTAAAGGTGTACATTTTCAAAAGGATTTTTTTTTTCTCGCTGTGATTGAAACTTTTAAAAATTAGTTTTAAAATAAATTAACTTTATTTTTCACTTTTTACACTCACCGAAAAAATCAATAAATAAATAAAGCAATTATTAATAATTTATAATATTATTAATTAATAAATAATAATAATTACTCAAATCACTGGGTCTTTTTGTGAAATCTAAATTTTATATTTACATTCATATACATATATATTTACATAAATAATCCCAAAATATCAAAATTTGTGGTGATCAAAAAATGGATGAATTAATTCGAAAAACCAATGTAAATCAATTCTCGGTTAGTACAAAGAAGATCACAGGAAAATTAAAAAGAATATTATGTAGTAAATGTCGTTCTTCTTTTCATGTGAAATGTGTTTCAGTTGAACTTTTTGAAGCACTCAAAAAGCGTGAAGCTTACAGGAGATGTTCAAAATGTTCATTAAATAGCAACGAATCGTTCGTAATAGAAGACGAAGAACTAAATGGCATATAAATAATAGATGAAGAAGATCAAAACAAAACTTATATTAGCAATAGATATGAAACACAATTAGTTGAATTGGAAGAATTATCATCTTTTGATCCAACTAACTGCAACATGGAAAAAAATGACGTCATACTTTAAATTATTGGGCTCTGTTAGAAATAACAAAATCGGTTGCTTTAATAATTGACGACATGTGCAAACAAAATCTTGTTATTAAGAAAGAAAATAAATTATTAAAAAAACGAATAGCAGTCATAGAGGAAACAAACAAAACTTGGATTTTAGCATCAATAAACTTGAATCCTTACTAGATCAATCAAAACAACATTCATTAAAAAATAATATTGTTCTTGCTGAACTATCAGAAATTATATTTACTCATTAACAATAGAGTAAAATTCACTGATATCGTAATTAATATCCTTAAAATTTTTCAAATATGAGAAGTCAATTGACGAAAGAAAGTTATTTAAATCAAAAAATTGCAAAAAAAATTAATGCTAACATAAATAAAGATGACATTTGTAATATATCGGCAATACAATCTATATAGAAGAGGAAACGTAGATAAAAAGAGCTCACTTTATATTCTGGAATTAAAATCTGAAAAAACTTAAAGTGAACTGCTGAAAAAAAAAAGAATTTATAAACATCTTTACATTGTGGATGTTAACCTAAAAATGCAAGGAAATAATGAGATTTTTTTCGATACCGTCTATCAACTCTTCATGCTAAATTGTATCACGAAGCAAAACAAATTAAATTATCTTGTAACCTGCAATATCTCTGCGTCAAAAATAGTGAAATTTTCTTACGTGCAAATCAAACAAGTAAAGTATTCAAGATTTTATCGTATAATGATATTAATTTTATTAAAAACACCCTTAGTAAACATTAACAAAGTAAAACTTCATAAGTTAACATTTTTTGGTTCTACTATGGTAAATGTTGTACCCGCTTAAGATCAAATGTCTATATCTGCAAGATACTTGGTGTTGCCACCTTTCTAAAAATATATATCCTTAATGGCGTATTTTATCCATTAAAGACGAAAACGACATTTGAAAGCATCCTTGTTGTTTTAGTGTTTTTATATAAAAACCGTTATATCTGATAATCTGTAAGATATATATATATTCGGTTTTTTTATCTTATAAGATAGTAATATTTTAACAGTTATTTGGTGACGATAGGTGCTGCCGTTCTGGAGCTATTGTAGTTCAAAGTTGAAAATTTTTGAAAAAACCAAACTTTAAAAACCAAATATCTCATGATTTTACCCAAATATCTCATGATATTTTTAGTTTTAAGAATTTTTTATTTTGCTTTTTCTTTTCTTTTTACATTCTGTAGCTATTAATTTATTACTAAATTTTTCAAATTGCATGAATTAACACTTAATTATATGCTTTTATATTAACTCGTCGGTGTCGGTTTATTTATTTATTATACCCTACACCTAAAGTATAGGGTATATTAACTTTGGGATGGTGTTTGTAACCACCAAAGAAGCGAAGTTAGATATGGACATGTATATATATTCTGAATCAGGATCATCTCCTGAGTCGATTTAACGATGTCCGTCCGTCCGTCCGTTCGCACGATAACTCAAAAACTAATAAAGTTATCTTGATGAAATTTTTATAGTAGGTTACCAATTACGAAAGGAAAACTAAGTTCAAATCTGGACAAAATCGGTCCATGGGTTCGAATTCTGGAAGCTTCCGAATGATTCCGGAGCAAACGAGATTTTCTCCAAAACCAACAAAGATAGAACCTTTAAATTTTGTACAATGATGTTCCTTTCCGTTCGATTTATGTCTCAGAAATATAAGTCCATGGGTTTGGATTTTGGAAGTTTCCGAACGAGCACCAGAGCAAATGAGATTATCTCCAAAACTAACTAAGATATAACCTTTAATTTGGCAGAGTGGCGTTCTTTCATGTTTGATTTAAGTCTCTGAAATTTGAGAGGATTTGGTTCATGGGTTCGGATCTTGGAAGCTTCCGAACGAACCCCAGAGCAAACGAGTATATCTCCACAACCAACAAAGATTGAACCTTTATTTTTAGTACAAGAGTGTGCTGTTATGTTTCCTTTTCTATAAAATTGGATACAGACATTTGCAAGAATTTGCACCATAGATTCGCAAATTGGAAGCTTCCGAAGGAGCCCCAGAGCAAACGAGATTATCTCCAAAATCAACAAAGATAGAACCTTTAAATTTTGTACAATGATGTTCCTTCCCGTTCGATTTATGTCTCTGAAATTTAAGAGGATTTGGTTCATGGGTTTTATCTTGGAAGCTTCCGAACGAGCCCCATAGCAAACGAGTATATCTCCACAACCAACAAAGATAGAACCTCTATTATTAGTACAAGAGTGTTCTGTTATGTTTCCTTTTCTATAAAATTGGAGACTGACATTTGAAAGAATTTGAACCATGGATTCGTATTTTGGAAGCTTCCAAACGAGCCCCAGAGCAAATGAGATTATCTCCAAAAACAACAAAGATATCACCTTTAAATTCGGCAGAATGGTGTTCTTTCATGTTTGATTTAGGTCTCTGAAATTTGAGAGGATTTGGTCCTTGTGTTCGGATTTTGGAAGCTTCCGAACGAGCCTCAGAGCAAATGATATTATCTCCAAAAGCAACAAAGGTATAATCTTTAAATTAGGCAGAATGGTGTTCCTTCATGTTTGATTTATGTTTCTGAAATTTCTGAGGATTTGGTCCATGGGTTCAAATCTTGGAAGCTTCCGCACGAGCCGCAGAGCAAACGAGTATATCTCTACAACCAACAAAGATAGAACTTTTAGAATTTTTAGAAAAAAGATAGAATTTTTAGTACAAAGGTGTTCTGTTATGTTTTTTTTTCTGTAAAATTGGAAATTGACATTTGAAAGAATTTGAAACTTCCGGACGAGCACAAGAGCAACGAGCATATCTCCAAAACCAACAAAAGTAGAACCTTTAAATTTAGTACAAGGCATTTGGAGTGGAAATTCGGATACCTGACACACACATCCCAAGAACTAACAATCTTCGAAATTAATAAAGATAGAAACTTAAAATTTTTTACAAATGGGTTAAGCATATCCCAAGAGGATGCCTCTTTTCCGTTCCTGAAATTCGAGTTGAATAAGACAGAAAAAGGAAGAAGTTCAAGCAGCTGCCAAAAAAACTTATGGATTTTGAATTTAATTCGAAATATTCAGGTGTAGGGTATTAATAATTCGATTGCATCGACTTACTGTTACATTTACTTGTTTATTTGTCATTCTGTCACCCTTTTTATTATCTTCGTAATCTGTTAGCAACATTTGTAAGTGTTGTATGATGCAGAGGAAAGTGTACAGGTTTCAAAAGTGCGGGTTATTTTGTTCGAATCCAATGCACATCCAACTTTTTTGTTTTTAACTATCTATTCATAAACATTTTTTGAATAAAATATGTATATATTTTGTATATGTATATTAATTTGAAACTTACATTTTTAATAAAAATTTTTTATCTCTTATTCATGCATACAAACATACATATTATATTTTTGATCTTTCTTCCTATAATAGTATAATGTGGATGTCCATTGCACATGGTGTTTTGTATTAGCATATTTTAACAAAAGACAATTCATACAATATTTTTATGTATGTTGCTAAATTTTGTTTACAACATTTGTTTAGGATTTAAATCAAAATATTTGCTGTCAACATTCTTTAATGCATATTGAATATGCATGGTTAAAAATTAAGATTTTATGTTCGTAATATGTTCAGAAAATATTTAAGTATTGTATAGAGCAGAGGAAATGTACAGGTTATGAAAGTGAGGTTAATTTGGTTCGAATCCAATCCGTTTATGTACATTTTTTTTTTAACTGAATTCAGCAACATTTTTTGAATAAAATTTTATGTAAAATACACTCATATTATTTGATCTTTCCTCCTATAATAATTTAGTTCAATCAATCTTGATGTGCACATGTGTTTTGTATTAGGATTTAGCAAAACACAAAATATATAGGTACAATATTTTTATGTTGCTAAATTATTTTGTTTTAAAGCATTTGTTTAGGATTCAAATCAGAATATTTGTTGCCAACATTCTTTATTGCATACTGAATATGCATGGCGTTAAAAATTAATGTTTTGTGTTTTATTTAGGAAAATGTATTATGTATATTGTGTATATAGATATACATACATTTAAAATTTTATTCAAAATAATTCCAATTGCCAAATTCTAACTACATACATACATAATATTTTTTTGTATGCACATAGTAAAGATTTATATAAAAAGTAAAGATCATTACAAAATTATGCTTTTGCTCATTACAAATTATGATTTACAAACAAAATTTTGTCAACACAAAAAAATAAAACTACGTATGTAAGCATGTACGTACGTACATAATATTATGTTAAACTAATTTCCTAAATTATTCCGTTCCACTCCATTTGTTTATAATTTTTACTGCGTGATCTTATTAAGCGATTAGGTAGGTAGGTGTTCAAGGTTAGATGTTTGTTTGGATATACGATATATTACTAATACTATACTATAGAAATATGCAGTAAAATACATTTATGTATATAATTTTCATACGTGTTACAAATGTTGCTTCAACTAAAATTGGATTGTAATATTTAAAATCTATTATATTAATCTATAAAATCTATAATATTAAAATCGAATATTTTACCCTTCGAGGTACTTTCATTATTTATGAATTACTGGAATAAAAAATGTTTACTCTTGCTCTAATGGAATCGATTTAACGTCTCTTAATTTACTTAAATATTTGGTATAAAATTGTAAAACGTATTTTATATCAGAAACAATAATTAATGTATGTGTGAATAAAAATATCCCATATTTTTTAAATTCAAATTATGTGTTTCATTTAAAACTAAAAAGTATAAAATAAAATAATATGTAAAAAAAATATTTTTTAAAATATTCTTTTATCAAAACCAAATTCGCCACCTAAAAAGTAGAAAGTAAAATTGATTGCAAAACTTTAGCTTTTTGGAGTGTTATAATATAAAAGTAAATTGCTGGAATAAAAAAGAAACACGAACTTCAAATTTCCCAGATTTTTATTTAACATTATTCCAGCAATTTACTTTTATATCAAAAATTGGCGTGGTATTACAGTCCTAAACACACTAAATAAATTACTGGCTCTCATAATACACTCCAGGATTGAAGCACGAATAGAGGACACCCTTCGTGAGCAACAAGCAGGTTTTAGAAAGCAGCGCAGCTGTACAGATCACTCAAATACTCTGCGTCTGATAATCGAACAATCAGCAGAATGGAAATCACCACTCTACATAACATTCGTGCACTTTGAAAGAGCATTCGATAAAATAAAACACAGAGCCATCCGGAAGGCTCTTAGAAGAAGGAATATACTACCTAAAATCAGAAATATCATCCAAAATATGTACATCAACGCTGAGTCCAGGTTTTTCCACAATGGAAACCTTAGCGATCCGATAAGCCTCAAGGCTGGAGTCAAACAAGGATGTCCACTTTCGCCAATCCTGTTCAACATCGTTCTCGACGACGTATTGGAAGAATCACTAATACACCACACAGGAATCAATTGGACCCTTACATTTCGCCTAGAGGACCTTGAATATGCTGATGATATTGCTCTACTTGAACATACACACAGGAATATGCAACAAAAACTAGATTCCCTAAACACAAAACAATTCCAATCCACTAGCAATAAACAACACATACATAGAGGATGTGACAAGTTTCAACTACCTTGGCAGTATTCTTACCGCAAACGGAAGAGCAGAAGAAGACATTGAGAATCGAATAAAATTAGCAAAGATGGCATTCGGGAGACCTTGGCCAATCTGGAGTTCACCACAGTTAACCAAAGGCACGAAAATAAGGATATATGAAGCCTGTGTGAAATCGCTTCTACTCTACGACAGTGAAACCTGGTTATCAAAAACTCTTCAACAAATACATTACAAGTATTTGAAAATAAATGCCTCCGAAAAATTCAAAATATAAGATGGCCTAGAAGAATATCAAATGAGGACCTACTAACTATCTCTAGACAAGAAACCATACTCTGCCAAATTAAGAAAAAGAAATGGAGATGGATAGGTCACACACTTCGGAAAGCACCAGAGAACAGTGCACGTCAGGCGCTCGACTGGAATCCACAGGGAAAAAGAAGTGTGGGTAGACCTAAAATAACATGGAGAAGCTCTGTGGCTAAGGAAATTGATAATAGCGGTAAAACATGGGCAGAAATCAAACATTTGGCCCACAATCGAGTACGATATAGAAGCTTTGTGGAAGCCCTATGCTTCCCCAGGGGGTAAAACAGGTTAAAAAAAATATATATACGAAATTATAAACTTAATTAAAAAATATACTCAAACAATTGTAGCTAAAGGTCATGTGGAAAGTAAAAAACAGAAATTAGTGAGACAATGAAAATTAGAGACTCTTTTTATAAATACTCAAAAAAATATACAGAATGCACAAACACTTCACAACATTATACTACTTACAAAATCAAAGTAAAAATTTTAGTTTCTGATGCAAAAAAAAAATTTGTCTTTGAAGAGATATCTCGAGACCCACAAAACCCACAAAGTAGGAATTTATGGAATGTGTATAAAAAGTTAATGTTCAATAAAGTACCTTCCAAATCAGAAACTTCGATTAATGTACTCAACTGTGGCAATATAAACATTGATAATGATTTTGAAATAGCCGAAACCATGAACGACTACTTCGTTAATGTGACAAATGAATTAAATGTCTCTCAAGATCCATTAGATAATGACTATTTAAGTCAATTTCCACACATTATCCACCATTCCTTCATACTAACACCTACGAATATCGAAGAAGTTCATTCAGCAATAGAAAAATTAAAAGCAACGGCTGCAAATGGCTATGTTCACAATTAGAACCATTATTAGTTAAGTTCAATAGTTACACCTATCTTTAAAAATGGTAATAAATCATATGCATCTAATTACCGACCAATTTCGGTAAGCGCATTTTCAAAAATTTTCGGAATAATTATGAAAACTCGGTTAAATTTTTTCTTGGATAAAAATAAAATTTTAAGTGATGAACAATACGGATTTGAAAAACACTCGAACACAAATATGTCAAGCAAAATAATGTCATTGAAAATTGGTCAACTGGGCTGAAACAAAATGACAGAGTGAAATATCAGAAATGGAGGCGTTGTGATTGAATGTGACAGCGAAAAATCAGTTGAAAATTTTAAAAAAGTAACACAAGAAGAAATTGGTAATGAGTATTAAGTAAAAGCTCTCGGTATTACAAAACCAAGGCTTAAGATTTGGGATGTTGATGAGGAAATAATCACAGAAAAACTGATATATAAAATTAAGAAGCAAAATGATTTAGAGGAAGGAAGATCTTGAAAGCAATCTATAAAATCAAGAATAGAGAGAATTCTATGTGTGCAAAAGGGGTAAGGTTGATACGTAATCTTACAATGTGATGATGAAAGCAAGCAAAGTTAGAATTGGTTGGAAAATTTGCAAAGTTGTTGATGGAATATTTGTACGGAGGCGTATCAAATGTTTAAGTATGGCCATTCAAAAGATAAGTGTGATTCACCGCAATATTGTGAGACATGCATGCGAGGTGTTTAAATGCGAGGTAGTTGAATAAATCAGAAGTTGCTGTATACCAATTTAAACCTTGCCAGAGCTGTAAACCAAATTGAGCTTGAGCTGAAAATTTTAGTTACATCAAAAAATTTGCATGTTATATTGTCAAGTGAAACGCATATCTCTGAAAAAAGTAGAACGAAGAAATAGTAATAGTTAACTATAAGCCAATGGATTGTCGATCATATTCACGTCACACATGTCGTGCTTCTATTTTCGTAAAGAAAAATATTACTATCACTAGAAAACCTGAAGTTAAAATAGAGTTTGCGAATATTGTTAGTAGGTTAACAAGATAGAATATAATTTTGTAGCTATACACAAGTCACCAAACAGCAGATTTCCATTAGGGATTTTCTTCAATTATTCAGAGATTTTAGTTCAATGTATTTGGAAAACTTAGATGATGTCGTTTGTTTGCATTAGATTTTAATATCGACTAGCTTCAATAATGAAATTAGATATACAATAATAGATGAAGGATTCAAGCAGATACTTAAGGAGTCTACTAGAATCGCAAAGGAAAGTCAATGTTTAATTGGTTATGTAGTGGTAAAAAATTACTGTAGCAATGTCAAGTTTTATGTCAATCGGGCGAACAAAATTTCAGATCATGAAACTTTGGACATTGAAATTTCTTTGGTTGGTAAGTTACAGGCTGGAATAAAAGAAGTTAAGACGTATGAAGAGGAAAATTATAAAAATGTGATTGATAACATCAATTTCCACAATATACTTTCTATTGCGGATATGCACTGTAAGGCATTAACTTATGAGCAGCTCATATGTGAGTTAATTGATAGAATATCGCAACATAGAAGAATAAGGATAACTTATGCTTTGTCAGGATGATCCAATGACTACTTGAGTAGATTGAAAGCTGAGAAGTTAAATAGTTATGTCAGCGCGGCAGTAAAAGAAACAGAGCTTGTTGGAAAGAATACAAAAGTATTAGAAACTTCTATAACCGAAAAATTATAAAACCAAAAGATAAATATAGCCGCGACAAATAGTAGACTGTGATAACAATCAAAAGCAATTATGAAAATGTATTAAAAGCTTGAAATTGAATCAAAATAGTCACCAAGAACTAAATAATGTCATTGTTAATAATATTGTCATAAATATTGTTACTGAAATGGCAAATAGACTAAATGAATTTTTCACAGGCTGTGTATAGCATACCGAGAGTTCAGTATGAGAATTCGTACAATATATGAGTCAGTTCTTTTTTGTGTTAATTGATAGGAAAAATTCAATAAGTATTATTCAAAACTCTAAAACTAAACTTGATTGTTTTGGAATGAACAAAAAAAATTGAGAAGACTCGTTGATGTATCTGCAATATCAACAAAAATAATAACTCTTTGAGTAATGGTATTTTCCCAGATAGTTGGTCAATATGTTGTTGCTGCATGGGAAGATCCTTCTTTAGCCAATATAATTGAATGAAACCCTTATCTGCTAACGCAGTATATTGGCTAGGTAGTAAGGATAGGAAAGGAAATTAAATGGATGCGGAAGCATTGAATTGGGAGTGGAACTGTAAAGAACAACGAATCCGCCTATTTTCATTACTAGTTTGCTAACAGTGACCTACAATGATTACTATTATAACAGTGATAACTATTTTTGTGACAGTGAAGTTACAACACGCAATATTATATAACACTTTACTGTATTAGGTTATTATTGAAGGCAATAATATTATTATTATTTTACTACAGAGTCAGCGCCATCAGTGGATTACAACGTGCAGCAGTATATAACACGTTACTTGCATAATATAACCTAAGATAGCTCCACTGTGTAGCTATTATTATTATTACCATTATTATTATTATTATTACTATTATTATTATTATTATTTGCCTCGGTGGGCGAGGGTGTAGAAATGCCAACAGTAAGGAATGCTTGTGGTACGAGTCCACTAAAATCAGTTACTGCCGTATGAGTGTTCCGAAGCCATCAGTGTACTCTCACAAACGGCCTCTCCAGCCGTACGCGGCAGTGCGGGGCGGTCATATTTCAGGGAAAACACCCGTGTTGATAGTTTTAAGTCAACCGGGAGTTTGTGCAGGGCAGTTGTCTTTTGAAGGTTTACGGAACCCTCGGCAACAGATTACTGGTGATTCGGTGGTCTGCTTAAAGAAGGGAAAGGACGGCTGAATGGGGGAGCTTCCCAGAGGAGTGCAGGAAAGCGGGAGGCGAATGCTGGCCGTTGCCTCGGCTGTGGTCAGAGAACCCTGTACTTGAATAGGGGCAAATACCCATTAAAATACCAAATGGATATAAAAAATTAATCGAACAGCGGTGGTTATTATATAGTATGTGTGGAGCCATTCAGGAGAAATGCAAAGGTAATGAGGAACCCGCCGCAGATTAGTAAGGGCGCCTCGCTGGAAGGCCGGAGTAATGCGCGGGAGGCACGAATTGCAGCGAACGAAGTAATGGCGAATCCGCTGCCTCTGGCGGTGCTAGTGAGTTCTCTAAAACGGAGAAACATGTCTCAAGTCAAGGACGACGTAGAAGGGACGGAGCAGATACTACGCCAGTGCCAGACTATAATCGATTGCATGTGGGCTGCAACTAGTAGGCAAAAAAACATGTCTATGGATGTGAAGAACGGGCTGGCCGAACTAGATGAGCTTATTGACGCGATATTGGCTAGTGGCTCCCAAAATACGAAGAGGGGACCAGCGACATTCACCACCCTAATCTTGAAAGATAAGGCTGTGATGTCGAAGGGAATTCCCATTCCTAGCCAGAAGCGGTCAGTCAACAGCCCGCAATTGGGGGAAAAAAGGAAAACAAGAAAAGAGAGAGAGGATAGAGAGCAGGAGAAGGATCAGAAGAAAGAATGGAAAATTTGCAGGAGACACCCAGTACCTGGATCAAGGTCGTACCTAGAAAAAAGGAGAGAGAGAGGAAGGAAAGAGCCAGAAGTCCTTTAGAATGTCACTACTGGAGTCGGGGAGAAAGTTAGTAGTAATAAAGGAGCACGAAAGAGAGGACTTCGCCGGGAGGCAGTCCTGATTAAACCAGCCCAAGGCAAATGTTATGCTGAAGCATTTCGCATTATCAGGAAGGAAGTTAACCTTGAGTGCATGGGGTCAGAGGTAAGAGCGGTTCGTAAGACGCGGGTCGGAGAAGTCCTAGTGGAACTATGGGCCGGAACAAGAGATAAAGCTGCATTTGGCGAGTTCCTCAAAGCTATACTGGGGGAGAACGCAAGTGTGTGCAGCTTAGAACCAAAGGAGACAGTGGAGATTAGAGATCTTGATGACCACACCACTTCGGAGGAGGTGAGTAACGCCATAAAAGAAGTTTTAAGCGTTAAGAAGTTCAAAGCCTCGGTAACCAACTATAACAGGAGGGCATAAAAAATGGAAATAATAGAACTTATAAAAACCTATCAAATAAAAGTGGGTTTCGTCAGCTGCAGAGTCAGGCAGTGGGCAACTGCAAGCAAGTGCTATAAGTGCCTTGAGTACAGCCACTGCGGTGGTACATGCAAAGGTCCTGATAGAAGCAGGCTCTGCTTCAGGTGTGGCGGGCCAGACCACAAGGCCAAGGTGTGTACATCCTCTGAACGATGCTTTCTGTGCGTTGAGAAAGGCCACGATTCTGGTAGCGTAAACCATATCCCTGGGTCCAGGAGATTCGAGGTGTTTAGTTACGCTTTAGGGAGCACTCAGTTACTTATTTGATGACCCGGATTATGCAAGCGAATCTTAATCGGAGCAAGACGGCGGAATCTCTCCTGCACCAGCTAGTCCACGAGCACAATCCCGACCTGCTCGTTATCAGTGAGCAGTACAAGGGCCTATTATCTATGTACTGGTATTGCGATGAGCTTGGGACTGCAGCGATCTTGGTACGGGATCCCGAAAGGATGATGGTGAAGGCACACGGACATGAGGAAGGCTTTGTATGGATCAAAAGTGGACGAGTGACATATATAAGCTGCTACTTTACTCTGAATGAACTGATCAAGGCATTCAGAATTAAAATAGATGCACTAGAGAATGAGATCCTTCGAATGTCAGGCAAAATTATAGGCGCTTGAGACTTCAATGCGCAAAATACTGAATGGGGAATGTTCTACACCAACTCTCGAAGGAAATATATCTCGGAAATGGCGGCCATAAGGGTACTAAACTAATTGTACTTAACACTGGTTGTACGTTGACGTTTCACCCCCCAGGGTATAAGAGGACTATCCCCGACATCTCCTTCGCGACGGAGGATCTCGCCTCACTAGTGGAGGGCTGGAGCGTACTGGGGGACTATATTGGAAGTCATCACCAGTACATTACTTTATGCGTTCGGGAAAGGTCAGAGACATACCTGAGTGCTGGACAAGAGCTAGGGCGGTGGAACGTCGGAAGGCTTGATGAGGCTAGATTGTCCTCAATACTTCGAGACGCCCGGTTTTAGTAGAACACCCAACGAATCGCAGAGCCCGGGAGCAGAAAGAAACCTTCTGTCAACGGTGGAAAACTTCTAAAGCAAAGGTGACGTAATAGCTCCATCGGCATATCATCCACTGTGTATGCTGGACACTGGAGGCAAGGTGCTGGAGAAGTTAGTGAAGCCACGCCTAATCTTGGCGATAAGGAGTGCTGGTGACTTGTCCGAACGCCAGTGAAGCTTTCGGCGAGGACGCTCCACTATAGGAGCTATTCAAGAGGTAATAGGAACCTTGAGAAAGGCTGAAGAAGGTAACCAATAACCACGTCAAGGGCGAAGTCCTGAGAGTTATCCGGGACTACCTGCGAGACAGATCTCTCGTGTATGAAACAGAGGACGGCCAACGCATTAAGACGGTCACGGCAGGGGCAGATCAAGGGTCAATCAAAGGACCTGATCTCTGGAATGCGGTATACGATAACCCCCTGCGATTAGAAATGTCAGAAGAAGTGAGGTTGAACGGTTACGCGGACGATGTTGCAGTGTTGATAGCCGCCCGCACCACCCACTTGGCGCAGCTAAAATTAAATATAGCGATGCGGAGAACAAGTACATGGATGTCTGGTCTAGGGTAGCTGTAGCACTCGCCAAAACGGAAATTGTTATTCTAACCAAAAAGAGGATCGACACCATTCTGCTGTTTATGGTAGGGGAGGAGCGCGTAGTATCAAAATCTGCTACTAAATACCTGGGGGGGATGATCGACCAAAAACTCACTTTCGGGCAGCACTCGCGACGGATGGCTGACAAGTCGGAGGCCATGGTTGCGAACTTGAGCAGAATAATGGCTAATACTCATGGAGCTATCTCAAGTAAGCGAGACTACGACTCTTAATGAATACAGTGCAGTCGGTGCTGTTATATGGTGCGGAGGTCTGGGGCGATCGAATGCGATTTGAGTGGTACAGAAAAGGGCTAGCTTCTGTCCAGCGACACGCTGCTCTCCGGGTCGCCTGTTATTACTGAACAGTCTCTAAAGCTGCGGTGCTCGTAATTGCTGCAGTTATACCCGTCGGACTGCTGGCGTTGGAAAAAATATCAAATAAAATAAAAATAAATATCTACGGAAGCAGGACGGAGATCGGGCGAGAGAGAGCGGCCACGAAAGAGAGAAGTCACACCATGAACAAATGGCAAGAGCTCTGGGACTGTATTATAATAGTAAAGATATAGTATTATGAAATTCTCAAAAGTATCTTATAGTATATTGTGAATGTTTGTGGTTTTGCTACATGAGTTTGAAATTTAAATTTAGAATTTCGGTTTGCTGTTTTAATTGTTTTATTATTTCTGTGTGCGATTGTGTCAACATAAAATAAATTTTAAGTAAAATGCTTGTTAGTAAAATGAATGATTTTAAAATAGAAAAATTAAAACACTGCGGTTTTAATTTTTAACAAGTAAATGTGACAGTAAGTCGATGCAACCGACTTATTAATACCCTACACCTGAATAATTCGAAGTAAATTAAAAATCCATAAGTTTTTTGGTAGCTGCTTGAACTTCTTCCCTTTTCTGTCTTGAATTGAATTTCTAGAACGTAAAAAAGGCATCCTCTTGGGATATGCTTGACACCCTTGCAGAAACTTTTAAGTTTCTATCTTTATTAATTTCGAAGATTGTTAGTACTTGGGAGGTGTGTGTCAGGTACCCGAATTGCTACTCCAAATCATCAAACCCATCTCAGAGACATAAAGAAGACATGCCAGAACACCATTGTACTAAATTTAAAGATTCTACTTTTGTTGGTTTTGGAGACATGCTCGTTTGTTCTTGCGCTCGTTCGGAAGTTTCCCAAATACGAACCCATTGTTCAAATTTTCTCAGTAGGTAACCCTGCACTTTGGGATGGCAAAATAATTTGACCCATATCGCACGACATGTTGACCTACATTTTGATATATGGGTTTAATGTAGGTCATGCTTGACTAGTAGGTCAAGAACTTGTTTTGATTGTTTTGGTTTAGGTTTTACGTTAAGTTGTATGTGTGGGTTGTTAACTTATACGTTCCAAATAATTTTATAATAGGAAGTGAAGGTTGTTGATATTGTGTAAGTTGTCAGACAGGGTTAATGAACTGAACAATTGATTTTATGTATCCTGGTTACTATAAGCCAAAAATTTATTTTGGTTTAGGTTTTAAGTTAGGTTGTATGTGTGGGTTGTTAGCTTATAAGTTCCAAATGGTTTTATAGTATTAAGTCAAGTGTTAAACAATTTAAAGTAGGGTCGGCCCTTAATAAACAAAATTGTATAACTGAAGTTTAAATACTAGGCGCACATATAAAAGTAGTAAGAAAATTTCTTATATGAAAATAAAAACAGAAAATTTTTTTTTATTTTTAAATCTACAGCGCATCTTTAAAATTGAAAAGAAAAAGTGTAATCATGTTTTTGTTTTTATTTTTTTTTTTTGTTAGCATAAAGAAAAAAAATTAAAGTAAGATATAGATTTTTTTTTTGCTTACATAAAAATGTGGTCTCTTCTGGATAGAAGAATTTATAGAAGAAAAGAGAAAACGAAAGTCATTAATTAGCTGACTGCATGTCGTGTAAAATATTTTTTTTATTTTTTAATTGAGAATGTTCAGAAAATATGAAAAAAAAGAAAACAAACAGCAAATCAAAAATATGGAACTGATTAAACTAAAGATATACTCTTTACTCTTGATATGCATTTATGTTTATGTTTATTTTTATTTATTTTGTTTTTGTTCTTGTATAGAATAAAAAATAATTCAAAGATAGGTTAAATGATAGGTTAAATGGTATCTATTTTAAAAACGTAAGATAAAAATAAAAGACTTTTATTTTTTTTATGTTTAAATTCTTTTATTATTATATTTTTATTTAAATCTAAGTTTCAACATTTTTTTACGATGATCAAATGTTAAAATTGCAGAAATAGTGAGACCAACTTTTTCTATACGTCTTTGAAATCTACTTGTATCACGTGCGTTTTCTTCCCAATGAGTTTTCCTTGCTGATCTGTAAGCATACTCCCATATATGCATAACGTGAATTTCTTGCTTAATGTTGAAGTAAACTTTTTTAGTTTTGTTATTTAAATTCATATCGTGCAAGTATGAAAATTAAAAGTCTTAATCTAATATTTTTTGATTTAAAAGATATATATATCCATTATAACAATTTTTAATAGCACATCTGAAATTGTTGTTTGATAAGTGTATAGGACAATTTGATTTAAAGTTATCAATCTGTTGCAATGACGGCAAGTTTCTGCTTAGATCTTCTATTTTGACACTGTCAATGTACTTTTGAAGAAAAAGTTTTTTTTTTTCTCCTTTAACATAAATTTTTTCAGCTGACTCTAAATAGTGTTTTAATATACATTTTATATCTAAATATTCAACTAAACCGTTATTCCATTTAAGTCCATTTATTTTATTTTCGCAATACTGGTTATTATATTTCATATCCTGACTAAGTTCTTCTGCGGGGTACGGTGCTTTGATGTGATACACAGTTGGAATTAAACTTCCTTTTTCAAGTATGGCTAACTCTTTTAGGAAATATTCCTTTTCATTTCCTTGTAAAAATTGTAGGTCAACTATGAGAACTTGTTTAACCATGTCGATGTTTTATGGAAGAATGTTCCATAGAATAACTAAATTACATTTATATTCACTTCGGGAAAAGAGCATTTCGTATAAATATAGGTTAACAGAGTTAGTTTTTAACTAATACAATTATGCTGTTTCATCCGTTTACTATGATGGTGGCTGGTCCATCATGCTGTGGTAAAACCACTTTTATTCATAATTTAATAAAATATAAAAAAGAAAATATACTACCACATGTTAATAGAATTATTTGGTGTAATCCAGACAAAAATGCTGTTCCACTATATATGAAAGATGTTGAATATAGTAACACTATTCCAGATTTTAATGATAATCAAAAACCTTTGTTTATTATTATCGATGATAATGTGATGTTAAATTCTCATGATAAGTATGTATGTGATTTATTTACTAGAGAATCACATCATAGAAATTTATCTGTAATATTTGTAACACAAAATGTTTTTCACCAGGGTAAATTTTCAAGAGATATTTCACTCAACTGTAAATATTTAGTACTTTTCAAAAATCCAAGAGATAAATCGTAGATATTACCTCTAGCTCGCCAAATATATCCCAATCAAATTAAAGCATTTGAAAATGTATATAATGATGTGACGTCAGTCCCATATGGCTATATATTAATAGTTCTTACTCAAGACGTTAATGATATATATATGATTAAGAAGTGATATATTTGGGAAAGGTTTGTGTTATTGTACAAGAGATCAATTAGAACAATTTGGGGAGGAATATGAAACGTCTGAAGACCAATCGACATATATTGCACCTATTAAAAACCTCTAAACCAAAATTCCAGAAAGTAATTATAAAACACTGTGACCCTGAAGTAATAAAAACATTTTGCGTCTTTAAATATTTTAAAAGGTAATTGTAATCTGAGTAAAAAAGCAACAACCCAATTACGAAAGTATAAAAAAGAATTAAGATCACTTATTTGCCGGAAAAAATCTATAAAAAGAAAAATTATTATTCAATGAGGTGGATTTTTACCTACACTTCTTGGTGCAATACTATCAGGGATAATCGGAAATTTTATAAAATGAATAATACAACATTTAATAAAATAATAATTTTAAAACCTGAGATTTATGAGAAAATGATGCAAAATGCGGACGTTGAACTTAATGAGTGGGATAAAAATATAAAAAAAATATTGTTAAATAAACATCTCACGGACACTCAAAAAAGGTATTTATACAGACAAAATCTATTTAAAATAAGAAACAAAAAACGACAACTTCCTAGAAATAAAGAGGAGAAAATAAAAATTACGGAAACAAAAGGTACTCAAACTCATGCAAAACCAATGTATATAGATGCGGGAACTCAATCGCATTTTCCTGAATATAAGAATGTTGGAATACAAGTTGTTCCTGAAGAAGAAAACGTATATAAAAAAGAAGCTGATGACGAAGTATTTGATGATCAAATTCAGGAAAATGTTTTAACAAAAGCATTGTCAGCTGCTTCAGTTAGAGAACGTCTTAGAGAAAGAAAATAAATTAAAAATCAAAATGTACAAATTTTTGAAACTGATACAGGAGACATTATAACTGTTGCTTTAGATAGCCCAAGCCCACCAACGAAAAAAGAAAAAACTATAAATAGCAAAGAGTTGAATAATTCATCAAGACGTGTTTTAAGGTCAGCTATAGCGGTTAATACTCAAATAGAACTTAATTTTCCAATTCGTAAGAATAAATCCGCAAGCTCATGGACAACATACAAGTAAATGATGAATTTTATGTCACTTTACTCAGTGATTCATCTATGAACTATTATCCAGAAAATTCTTTATCATCTTTTACAAATAAAATGAATAAATACATGTGTGATTCAAGGTGGAAAGTCGGTATTTCAGAAATGTATGTTAATGATTCCGTTCCAAATGTGTATGGTGGAGAATGGGAAAAAAGTACTCAAATATTTATTAAACGTATGCAGAAAGATATGATAGGAGTTGGAACATCATATATTCCATACATAGAAAAACAAATGATATGCGACTGGAAAGTTTTTCTACTACCAACACTAATTCAAAATATACGCCCACTTAACAGGTTTACAAGAAAAGAAGTTGCACGAAAATACAATATGTGTTACTAAGCCTAAAATATATGTAAAAATAAGAGCAAATTACTCTTATACCCTCGAAGGACTTTTGACAACATGTTTCAATCAAGTATCTTTTAAAGTTACAGATTTTAAAAAATATAAATCACGTGTAATAGAAGCTTTCAAAACTTTTATAGATAGTGTACAATTAATTCCCATTAGTAAACCAGATATGTTTTTTATATACACAGACGTAATTGAACCGCAAAAAATAGGTGATAAAGATGTAAATGTTTAAGATCTGTTAACACACAAAATGCTTTGACTGATACTGTAAAAGTATTCCGTAATATTCAATATTGAAATGTGGAGAAATCATTTAATAACATTTTATTACTTTTATGTGATAAATATGGATACAAAATAAACTTTTCCAATAGTTCAATTCCAACAAAAACTGTATTACTTTATATTTTAAAAAGTATAAATAAAAGCGATTTTACAAAACTATATATTATTTTATTTTCTTCATTATGGAGAGAGTATACTATAAGTATTATTTAATTTAATCTGGTAGAGGACTTGATGATATCGGCCCTTTATTACATTCAAGCGTACCTTTTCAAAGAGGTCTAGGATTGGGAAGCTTTTTTGGGGGACTTTTTAGATATTTGAAACCATTATTTACTTCAGGCGCTGATATTTTGAAAAAAGAGGTTATTAACTCTGGTATCAATGCTTTATCTGATATTGCATCTGGTGCAAATGTAAAAGAAGTTATGCAAGATCGTAGTAAAGAGATTGTTAAAAATGTACGACGAAATGATGATGAAATTTTTTTCTTTTACCAGAAATGATGGTTCTGGTAAAAGAAAACGAAAAGCTATAAAAAGACCATTCATAAAAAATTTAAACTATTTTACGTCAAAATGACGCAAAGATAATAACAAAAAGAAACAAAAAGATATTTTTAATTAATTATGATTGAGTGTATGAAATCTGAATTGAATATTTTTAAAACCCAACCCATTCAGTGTAGCATTTTATGATCTGAAGAAGTTTCTTACAATCCTATTGCTTCTTTAGACAACCCTTGAACTATTGAATTTGTTTCACAGGATAATGGGTACATATAGAGATTTGTCTTCTACATATTTGATAATAAAAGTACAGATCTTAAAGAAAGGTGGAACACAATGGAATAATGATAAAAATGTTGAAGGAAGAATTATAATACAACCAAGTGTAGTTAATAACATTTTACATTCTTTAATAAAACAATGTAATGTTCAATTAAATGGTAAATATATAACACCGTCTGATGGAAATTATCACTATAGAGCTTATATTATATTTTTATTATATTTATCGAATTTTTATTAAATTATGGTACAGATGCTGCTGCAACTCATTTAGAATGTGCAGGATGGATTTTAGATAAAGCAAATATAGCTAAATCTGATAATAATGGTTCAAAAGAGCGCCAAAAATTGTATCATAATAGCAATGTAGTGGAAGTTATGGGTAAACTCCACGTAGATATGTTTAATCAACCTACTTTACTTATAAATAATGTTGACATTCGTATAGTTTTAACACTTGAAAAACCAGATTTTTATCTATTTACAGACGATTCTGATGAATCACAATTAAAAATTATAGAAGGCACGCTATTTATGAGTCATGTTACCGTTAATCCAAGCGTACTGTTAGCACACAATACTGTTCTTGAGAAATCCAATGCTAAATATAATTATAAACGCGTTGAAGTAAAAAGTTTTACAATTCCAATGAACAGCTCGTCAATATCGCTTGATAATGTTTTTATTGGACAGTTGTCAAACACAATAATTTTTTGTATGACAGAAAATGTGGGTTACTCTGGAAAAAGATCAAAAAACTCATACAATTTTAAACATTTTGATATTTCACAATTTGTGTTAAACGTAAATGGTGTTAAAATACCTAATTTAGCAATTGAAACCAGTTTTTCAGATGAAAATTATTCCTGTACAAGAGCATACAGTACACTTTTTTCAGGAACCGGAATTTACCAGAATGATAAAGGTCATCAGATAACAAAGTCTATGTTTAGTAATTGATTTTTTATACTAGCTTTTGATTTAACTCCAGATGCATCTGGAAATGAAGTATGTCAAGGTTTACTAAACCAGGGTACGGTTAGAATTAGGCAAGGCTATCAAAACCACTTACATCTACACTAACTGCTATTGTTTATGGAAAATTTGATGCAAGCATACAAATTGATAAAAACCGAAATATATAAATTTATAAATAGAATACTGAAACATGTATTTGAATATTCGACAAGATGTCATCGCCCTGTGCACTTGTGGATGTGAAGTTTTGTTGTGATGATAAAAATACTTTATTTGTAAAATATATTTGTTTAGTTGAAATTAAAGAACCTTGTAAAAAATTTGTAAAAGAGTTTACTTACAAATTTCCAACCAAAGAAATTATAAATGAAAATTTTGAAAATTACTCTTTCAGAACTGTACATAATGATAAAATTAATAAAGAATTAAGACAGGTACTAGAAAAATTTGATGTTATTATAACAAATGAAAAAATAATAAAGGAGTTTTTAATGAACTACATTAATGAAATAAGTAGAGTATATGATTTGAGTCAGTTTGAGTCATGAACACTTTAGAAATAATTAGTGTTTTAAAAAGTAACAAATTTAAAACAAACAAATATTTTAAGGGAGTTTTTGCTTTAGACAAAATTCCAAAAATAATAGAAAAATCAACTTTTTTAATTGTAATAACAGACAAGATACAAGATCCGGGAGCACATTGGTTTGCCCTTTATATTCCAAAGCATGGTTGCATAGAATATTTTGATTCGTATGTTGGAGTTCCAGATAAACCGGAAATTTTGGAATACTTGAAAAATCAGTGCATAGTTTTTAATAATAAGCAGATACAGGGTATTCTTTCAGATGTATGTGGGCAATACTGTTGCGTTTTTGGCTGGTACAGATGTTTTGGTTTAAGTATGAAAACTTTTTGGTTTTGATACAGAATCTCTTGTAGCAACTTGCATTTTTCACCGTATTGGAAAAAAGCCAGCTATATTAAAATATCATGATTGGTGTAAGTTCCATCAGCAATTTTGTGAAAGGTACTCGAAACAATCAATAAAGAATCCAAAATTATGTTTACAATATGGGTTAAGAATTGTTATTGGTCGATGTCTTAGTATTAACAAGGAGGAAGCTGACACATTTTACAACTTAATTGATTTTCTTCAAGCTGTAATGATACACAATAAAAGTGCTGAATTTAAAAATATAAGTTTATAGTTATGCGTTAGTTGCCTCCAGCTTTTATTTTAATTTCACAGACTTTAAAACTTATATATACTTATATTTATATATATATTTGACATATAGAAATAAACTTTTTCAAAGAAATCTCCATTGTAACAATATAGTTTAGAAAATTACAGAAAAATTTGCTATTAAAAATTTATTTTCTACTTTTTAGTTCAAAAAAAGCTGTTTTTTTAAAAATTTTTTTTATTTATTTTATTTTATTCTTTTTAGTAACGACAAATATAAGTATTCAAAATTTAAATAAAAATATTGCAATTTTATAATGTTCTTTATTTCCACTTAAAAATGGAACCCTTTAAAAACTTTGATTTATATACTGTCTTGTTTTTTCTTTCTTTTCTAGCATGACATTTTAATATTTCTTTTTTTCTATTTGTTATGTGGGTAAATATCAGATGTGCACATATACATAAGAAATAGCCTTTACAAATATTTAAAAACAATCAAAGTAACATTTTTTGTTCTCTTTTTTTTTATTCGTTACTTTTTTTTTCTGTTATTTAGGTACGCTACGAACTTATTTTTTTTTTTAATATTAAATTTATGTATACAGTCTATTTAAAAAATAGAAATTATTAGCTATAGAACATTCTGAATTTTTTTTTTGTTTGTTTATGTTAACCGTCCATTCATATGCATACATAAAATTTTTTTTTGTTCGTTTATGTTTACCGTCCATTCATATAAATATAACTGTTGCCTACATATTAAAAAATAATAAATCGATGAATCAACTAAATAATAATAGTTGGGAATTTGGGAATTTGGTGTGACTGTGTTAGCAGATTTTTAATAATTACAGCACACATAAAAATATGCATACCATTTTTGTACATGTTGGTACCTACATATGTAGTAAAAAAATTTGGTTTTAAAAGTATGTAATTGAGAATATATTAAATTGCTTACTTCTAAATGCTAATGTTTTTGAATTAAAAAAAAATTATTTTGCTTTTTCTAGACGATGTAGATATATATGTATGTATGTACATAACATATATTTTATGATTAATTCATAATTATTGTTATTGAAAAGCAAAATATTTACTATTTTTAAAAAAGACTGGATTTCTTATTTTTAATATATTCTTTTTGTGTTTAATGTTTTTACATAATTGGAAATATATTCTTAGTTTTAATTATTCAGGAAAAGGCATTAGTGGTGTTAGTCTTAATTTAAAGGCAGCTCCCAATTTAGATATCAATGTTAGGGCCATAATATGCGATTTTAATATGTTAAGAGTTTCGAAAGAAAAGCCCTATTATAATTATAATTAAGAAAAGAAAAACACATATCTATATAAATATTATAAATAAACACATTGCTTTTGTAAATAAAAATGTATACTAAAAATCAATTGATTTGATGAAAAAAAACTTAAATTTAACACTTGCTTACTTAATTTTAAGTAAATTTTAATTTTAAGCATATTAAATTTTACACTGTGTTCTCAAGTGCGGCACTTTAATTTATTTACACATTCATATCTTTCAAATTCATCGCTTTCAAACCAAAAATATTTTCGAAGCACATATTATTACATATTTTGAAGTATGTACCTATGTATATGTACGCATACAATGCAATGGCTACATAAAAAACAATAGTCTTTTATACAAAAAAAAAACATTTATGTATTACATATACGTTTTGGTATTGGTATTGGTGAGTTTAGTAAATTTAGATAAAATGTTTTATTTTGGTTCTGTAATAATTCTGTTAAAAATTCTGTTATATCTTTGTATGAAAATTTAATTTTGAAATTAAGCTAATTTCTCTAATGTTTTTCGATATTATTATTTCAAAATCATGTATTGTCATCGGGATGTGATTTAATGAAGAAAATTTCAAGTCTCTAGCTCAACGGGAAGTGTGTTTAAAATGGCTTCTAAGATTCCATCCTTTACTCAACCAAGTTAATAAAAAGCTGTTAAAAAATATCTTACACGACATGCAGTCAGGTAATTAATGACTTTCGTTTTCTCTTTTCTTCTATAAATTCTTCTATCCAGAAGAGACCACATTTTTATGTAAGCAACAAAAAAAAAAACTATATCTTAAATTAATTTTTTTTCTTTATGCTAACAAAAAAAAAAAGGACAAAAACAAAAACAGGATTACACTTTTTCTTTTCAATTTTAAAGATGCGCTGTAGATTTAAAAATAAAAAATTTTTTTCTGTTTTTTATTTTCATATAAGTAATTTTCTTACTACTTTTATATGTGCGCCTAGTATTTAAACTTCAGTTATACAATTTTGTTTATTAAGGGCCGACCCTACTTTAAATTGTTTAACACTTGACTTCCTACTATAAAACCATTTGGAACTTATAAGTTAACAACCCACATATACAACTTAACTTAAAACCTAAACCAAAACGATCAAAACAAGTTCTTGACCTACTAACCAAGCATGACCTACATTAAACCCATAAATCAAAATGTAGGTCAACATGTCGTGCAATATGGGTCAAATTTTTTTCCCATCCCAAAGTGCAGGGTTACCTACTTCTCTCAAATGTCAGTTTCCCATTTTACAGAAAAGGAAACACAAAAGAACACCCTTGTAATATAAATAAAGGTTCTACTTTTGTTGGTTATGGAGATATACTCGTTTGCTCTGGGGCTTTTTCGGAAGCTTTCAACATCATGGAGCAAATCCTCCCAAATTTCAGAAACATAAATAAAACACAAAAGAACACTATTGTACCAAATTTAAAGGTTCTGTCTTTGTTGTTTTTGGAGATAATTCTGTTTGCTCCGGAGCTCGTTCGGAAGCTTCCGTAATCCGAATCCATGGCCTAATACTCTCAAATTTCAGAGGCATGAAGAAACATCATTGTACCAAATTTAAAGGTTCTATCTTTGTTCTTTTTGTAGATAATCTCGTTTGAATCTTTCGGAAGCTTCCACAATCCGAACCCATGGACCGATTTTGTCCAGCTTCGAACTTAGCCTTCTTTGTAATTAGTAACCTACTATATAAATTTCATCAAGATAGCTTTACTAGTATTTGAGTTATAGTGCGAATGGACTGACGAACGGAGGGACATCGTTAAATCGATTCAGGAGGTGATCCTAATTCAGAATATATATACATATCCATATCTAATTCGCTTCCTTTTGGTGGTTACAGACTCCATACCAAAGTTAATATACTCTATACTTTAGGTGTAAGAAAATACGAATTGAGTTGTGAAATAAAAAAACTAAATTAAAAATTACGTCAGGGAATTCCTTTTGTTAATATATATTAAAAGAAAAGAATCTAAGATACTGCAAATTTTTTTTTTCTTTTAAATAAAATAGTTTTGGTTTTGTTTTGTATAACAAAAGCTCAGACATCCTATTTATTCTTAATAAATAAATAGGAAGGATAAGTTAATAAAAACATTACGCTTCAGCATTTTTTTTTCAAAATAAGTTTTTGATAATAACAAACAAGAGAAATCACAATTATTCATTTGTTTTATAAAAAGGGAACTTCTTATAGATTTCATAGAAAAGCAAATCATAGAAATTTGAAGTATTACAAAACCGCATATATCCTATTTTATTTTTATTAATTAAATAAAGAATAAGCTTCTGCAATGAAAAGGTAAAGCTCCAAAATTTTTTGCAATTTTTTATTAATAACAAGTATTAGCTAAAAAAGAATATTTAAAAACTTCTAAGTAGAATTAAAATCTCAAACATCCTCTTGTTTAAGTTTAACAATTTATTTATTTATTTATTTATTTAGAATCAAAGCAAGGTCGTTAAAAAAATTCTTAAAGTTAAACTTAAAATTAATATTACACAATACAATGCAAAAAAAAAAAGTACATTATTTTGCTGACTTAAGACTACAAAAAAAAATTACAATTTATTTTTAGTTTTTTCTTTTGTTTTCTCTCTTTTTTTTCTTTTTTTACATTTTTTTTTTTAAATACATTTAAAAATTATAATGTATGAATTATGAATCATTCAGAGCAATATAAAGAAGCTAAGTTATGCCTTTAGCTTAGTCTTACTATTAAAAAAAAAAGATGTAAGATGATACAATAAATTTTTTGTACTTCGTTAAAATTAAATTAATTATGATAGGTACAATAAAGACAAAAGTTATTTTTATTTTATGTATGTAAAATGAGTCAATGCTTTTAATATGGTTTTTTTTTGTTTTCTTCTTTTTATCACATAATACTTATGCTAAATTTTTATTACTTTGAGTTTATAGTTAGTTAATTATGTAAAAAAAAAAAAAAAAAAAAACAAAGGAAATATTATTGTTAATAAATTATGTCATTTAGAAATAAATTATGTCAATGTTTTACGATTGTTTAAGAATGTTGTGTAATTTAGTTTTGTAAGCATTTTTTGAAATTGTGTCACAGAAAATGTTGTCGAATCGATTAAATAATATGCAACAGCTGTTTGTGGGTTCGTTTTTCCCATATTCAGTTCTATGTGTTGTTTCAATTAAGAATTTGGTATATCTTGTGGGCCTGACATTATTGTTGACTTTGATTTTATCTTTAATAAAATTGACGTTAATCTTATTGGATAAGACATCAAATGTAAAGCAGTTAGATAGTAAGATTCTACGGGAACTTAAACTAAGTAAATTGACTAACTGCAGCCTCTCATTGTATGATGGAAGGTTATGAAAGTCTCTGGGATTATGTAGATGTCTTAAAGCAAAGAGGAGGAACTGCTTCTGGATTGATTCAATTCTTGTACTATGAATAAGAAAGACTGGATTCCAGATAATGCTACCGTATTCTAAAACTGAGCGTACAAGTGAGCAATATAAAGTTATTGTTACCCAGATATTGTTAAATTCTCTTGCTCTTCTTTTGATAAAACCTAGCATTTTGTTAGCTTTTGATAACATTGATTCATAGTGAAGATTATAATTCAGTTTGTTATCCAAAATCATTCCCAAATCTGTAATATGATTCACACATTCTAGGTTGCAGTTTTGTATAGAATAATTATGCATCAATTTGGATCTTTTCCGTGAAAAGGTTTATGTGCAGGTTTAAAGGTTTAGGTTTTAGTGCATAGTATAGCACTTACTAATGTTCAGATCTAGCATGTTGTCACAGCACCATTTTTCTAAGCACTTCAATTTTGATTGAAGAAAACAGCAATCGGTATCATTCTTAATTACATGATACAACTTAAGATCATCAGCATAAGTAAGGTGGGCAACGCCTGATAAGAAATTCGAAAGATCACTTATATATATATTGAATAAAAGTGGTCCTAAGTGACTGCCTTGGGGTACACCAGAGTAGACAGAAATAGGCTTAGATATAGTACCTTGAAATCTAACAAATTGTACTCTTTCAGTGGCATAATCCATTTTAATATGGAGCCACTGAATCCTAGCTTTGCCAGTTTATCTTTTAGTATATCATGATTTATTAGGTCAAATGCTTTACTAAAATCTGTATATATTGCGTCTACCTGAAGACCTTTTTCAATAGAAGATAATATATCTGATGTGAAAACCATTACGTTGGTGGTGGTTGAACGACCTTTTCTAAAACCATGTTGTTCTTGATTAAGATAAGGATCTATTATAGGTGTAATTTTATCAGTAACAAGTTTTTCAAATAATTTGGGTATAGTCGACTGAATTGCTATACCTCTATAATTGTCTATTAATGCTTTGTCACCTTTTTTGTGAATCGGAATCAGGTATAAGGTTTTCCAAAATTGTGGGAAAGTAACTGACATAAGGGATCTGTTAAAAATTAAAGTAAGTGGGACAGTTAAATTATGAATACAGTTATGTAAAAAAATAGGTGGAAGAAGATCAGGACCAGATCCTTTTTTAATATCTAAACTACTAATTTCTAAATAAACATCTTCTAATGATAAGTTTAAATTTTGAATGAGAGGAATAGTGTTATTTAAGGTCTGGAAATTCACGTTTCCATGCCCTGTTTGCGACTGACGGTACACGTTTTGGAATTTCTGTGCAAAAAAATTGCAAATTTAATCAGGGCAGGATGAGACTTTACCATCTAAGGACATAGAGTTTGGGTAACCTGACGACTTACGTTTTGTATTAACAAATTCAAAAAATTTTCTAGGGTTATTTAAAATGGAGTTACCAATATTTTGAACGTAATTATCGTACGATGCAATGCATTTTATTTTAAATTCATCAGCCAATTTTTTATACTCATTAATAGTTTCGGAGCTTGGATCAACTGATGATTTAATAATTTTATATAATTTATTTCTACGATTACGTAAAGATCTGAGTTCCCTATCTAGCCAAGGTTCCATTAATTTATCTTTTTTTAGTATCCTTGGCGTGAAATTATCAATTATAGATGATAAAATTGTATGAAAATCCAGAACTACTAGATCTAAATCTCGCTGCATTAACAGCACGTACCAGTTTATATTAGATAAGGCATTGTTAATGCCTTCGTAATTAGCGTTACGGAAGTCATATACAATTTCATTATTGTAGGACTTCGAAAATTGTTGGTTAGCTTGAGTTAGTTCTATTGATATTGCATTATGATGGAGTGAGTTGGTAAAAAGATTATCTGTATCATTGACAGCATGAACCACAACATCATCATAAGCATTTGAAAAAGCTAGGTCTAACCATCTACCATTACTATTAGGATGTTGTATTATTTGTTGTATATCATTTCCATAAA